>CM065589.1:517538813-518195577 GCA_033119425.1 Bufotes viridis
TTGCCAATAACTCTTGTGGAACACCTAAAGGGTTAACAAAGTTTGTAAAATCAGTTTTGAATACCTTGAGGGGTGTAGTTTCTTAGATGGAGTCACTTTTTTGGAGATTCTACTCTAGGGGTGCATCGGGGGGCTTCAAATGAGACATGGTGTCAAAAATCCAGTCTAGCAAAATCCGCCTTCCAAAAACCATATGGCGTTCCCTTACTTCTGTGCCCTGCCGTTTGGCCATACAGCAGTTTACGCCCACATATGGGGTGTTTCTGAAAACTACAGAATCGGGGCAATAAAAATTGAGTTTTGTTTGGCTGTTAACCCTTGCTTTGTTACTGGAAAAAATGGATTCAAACGGAACATTTTCCAAAAAATCGAAATTCTGAAATTTTATCTCCATTTGCCATTAACTCTTGTGGAAAACCTAAAGGGTTAATGACGTTTGTAAAATCAGTTTTGAATACCTTGAGGGTTGTAGTTTTGCCTTCCTCTGGATCAACTTGCAGGAAACAGGTCAAACTGGATGGACAGATGTCTTTTTTCGGCCTTATATACTATGTTACTATGTAAGAAATAATAAAAAAAAGCCAACCAAACTGTCAGTCTTTTACAAGATTAATTAGTTGTGTTTTGCCATCCACTTATGTATTTACAATTTAAGTTGTATCCACAGTTGTATTCAAACCAATGACAATAACCATGTGTGAAGATCTGAACAGACAGGTTTTTTCTACAAGAAACATCCATAGGATATGTTAGGCTTTTAACCCCTTTGGGACACATGACGTATCGGTACGGCATGTTTCCCGAGTCCTTAAGGACACATGACGTACCGGTACGTCATGAGTTGTTCCGATCACTGCTGCTCAGCTGGCAGTGATCGGAACAAGGTACCTGCTGAAATCATTCAGCAGGTACCTTGTTACAATGCCCAGGGGGTCCTGTGACCCCCATATGGCGATCGCTGCAAACCGCAGGTCAATTCAGACCTGCGGTTTGCAGCGCTCTATGCGATCTCTGATCCCCGCGGTCTATGACCGCGGGGATCAGAGAGTTAATGCCCCCAAACTGTTTTTAACCCCCTGCAGCCCCCAATCATATTGTGGCTGCGGGGTGCAGGGGGGTGGTTGCGGGAGGCGGAGGCGGTGCGGGCGGGCGGGATCGCGATTGCGATCCCCCGCCCGCCTCCCTGTAATCTATCCCTGGTGTCTAGTGAGTTCTATCAGAGTGTCAGCACATTGCTGACACTCTGATAGAAACGGCTGGCATCTGTGCTGCAGATGCCAGCCGCTTAACCCTTTCCGTATCGCGGTCCGTACGGACCGCGGTATGGAAGGGTTAACAGGGAGGGAGCGCTCCCTCCCTCTCCCATCGGGGGCTGCTGTGCCTTTGCAGCCCCCAACAGGATGGGATCGCAGAGGGAGGGTGCTCCACTCCCTCCTCATCCATCACCCCCTGCCCAGTTATGGCAGCGGGTGATGGTTGCCATGGAGACAGGACGCTTCAGAAGCGCCCTGCTCTCCATGGTGCTGAAAGTCTGAATAGACCTGCTAAAGGTCTATTCAGACTTTCTAAAGTACAAAATACAGTACAGTGCACTATATAGTGTACTGTACTGTATTATACAGACACCAGATCCACTGGATCTTTCAGAACCAAGTGGGTCTGGGTCAAAAAAATGTAAAAAGTGAAAAAAAGTAAAAATGAAAAACACATAACACTGAATAAAAATTAAAAAAATAAAATACACTACACATATTAGGTATCGCACGTCCGTAAAAACCTGCTCTATAAAAATATCACATGACTGAACTCCTCAGGTGAACGCCATAAAAAAACCCAAAAATGGTGTAAATAAGCCATTTTTGGCACATTACATCACTAAAAGTGTAATACAAAGCGATCAAAAAGGCGTTTGCCTCCCAAAATAGTACCAATCAAACCGCCATCTCATCCCGCAAAAACGAGCCCCTACCTAAAACAATTGGCCAAAAATAAAAAACTATGCCTCTCAGACTAAAACATGATTTTTTTGTTTCAAAAATGCTTTTAGTGTTAAATGTAAAAAAAATTAAAAAGTAGACATATTTGGTATCTACACGTCCGTAAGAATCTGCTCTATAAAAATATCACATGACCTAACCCCTCAAGTAAACACTGTAAAAAAATAATAAAAACTTTGTCAAAAGCCATTTTTTGCCACCTTACATCACAAAAGTGTAATAGCAAGCGATCAAAAAGTCATATGACCCCCAAATAGTGCCAATCTAACCGTCACCTCATCCCGCAAAAATGATACCCAACCTGAGACAATTGCCTAAAAACTGAAAAATATATGGCTCTCAGACTATGGAGATACTAAAACATGTTTTTTTTTCATTCAAAAAGGATATTATTGTGTAAAACCAAAATAAATAAAAAAGGTATACATATTATGTATCGCCGCGTCCGTAAGGACCTGCTCTATAAAAATATAACATGACCTAACCCCTCAGATGAACGCCGTAAACATAAAAATAAAAACGTTGTCAAACAAGCCATTTTTTTGTCACCTTACATCACAAAAAGTGTAATAGTAAGCGATCAAAAGTCATATGCACCCCAAGATGGTGCCAATCAAACCGCCATCTCATCCCGCAAAAATGAGCCCCTACATAGGACAATCGCCCAAAAAAAATATATATATGGCTCTCAAACTATGGAGACACTAAAACATGATTTTTTTTTGTTTTAAAAATTATATTATTGTGTAAAACTTATATAAATAAATAAAAGTATACATATTATGTATCGCCGCGTCCGTCACAACCTGATCTATATAAATAACACATGACCTAACCCCTCAGCTGAACACAGCAAAAAAATAAATAAAATACGGTGTCAAAAGCCATTTTTGTCACCTTACATCACAAAAGTGTCATAGCAAGCGACCAAAATGTCATATGCACCCCAAGATGGTGCCAATCAAACCGCCATCTCATCCCGCAAAAAATGAGCCCCTACATAACACAGTCGCCCAAAAAATAAAAATAAAACTATGGCTTTCAGAATGTGGAGACACTAAAAAAATTATTTTCAAAAAGGCTTTATTATGTAAAACTGAAACAAAAACCCCAAAAAGTAGTCATATTTGGTATTGTCGCGTCCGTAACAACCTGCTCTATAGAAATAGCACACAATCTAACCTGTCAGTTCAACTATGTAAATAACAAAAATAAAAACAGTCCCAAAACAGCTATTTTTTTGCAAATTTTCCATTTTAATCCATTTTTGCAGTAACAAAGCAAGGGTTAACAGCCAAGCAAAACTCAATATTTATTGCCCTGATTCTCTTGTTTGCACAAACACCTCATATGTGGTCGTAAACTACTGTATGGCCAAACGGCAGGGCACAGAAGGAAGGGAACGCCATATGGTTTTTGGAAGGCAGATTTTGCTGGACTGGTTTTTGACACTATGTCCCATTTGAAGCCACCCTGATGCACCCCTACAGTAGAAACTCCAAAAAAGTGACCCCATTTTGGAAACTACGGGATAAGGTGTCAGTTTTGTTGGTACTATTCTAGGGTAAACATGATTTTTGGTTGCTCTATATTACACTTTTTTGAGACAAGGTAACAAAAATAGAAATTCGAAATTTCATCTCCATTTGCCAATAACTCTTGTGGAACACCTAAAGGGTTAACAAAGTTTGTAAAACTGGTTTTGAATACCTTGAGGGGCGTAGTTTCTTAGATGGAGTCACTTTTATGGAGTTTCTACTCTAGGGGTGCATCGGGGCTTCAAATGGGACATGGTGTCAAAAATCCAGTCCAGCAAAATCTGCCTTCCAAAACCATATGGCGTTCCTTCCTTCTGCGCTCTGCCGTTTGGCCATACAGCAGTTTACTGACCACATATGGGGTGTTTCTGAAAGCTACAGAATCAGGGCAATAAATATTGAGTTTTGTTTGGCTGTTAACCCTTGCTTTGTTACTGGAAAAAATGGATTCAAACGGAAAATTTTTCAAAAAATCGAAATTCTGAAATTTTATCTCCATTTGCCATTAACTCTTGTGGAAAACCTAAAGGGTTAATGACGTTTGTAAAATCAGTTTTGAATACCTTGAGGGGTGTAGTTTCTAGAATGGGGTAATTTTTGGGTGGTTTCTATTATGTAAGCCTCACAAAGTGACTTCAGACCTGAACTGGTCCCTAAAAAGTGTGTTTTTGAAAATGTCTGATAAATTTCAAGATTTGCTTCTAAACTTCTAAGCCTTGTAACGTCCCCAAAAAATAAAATGGCATTCCCAAAATGATCGATACATGTAGTAGACATATGAGGAATGTAAATCAATAACTTTTTTGGGCGGTATTACTATGTATTATAGAAATACAAACGTAAAAACAAAGGTGCAATGGCACACTGCAGCTAGAGCTCCGTCCTGCCACTATGCTGGATGTTAGATGAGGCAGTAGTTTATATTTTGGCCAAATTATGTAAGCCACCCACCACTTCACGGTTGCCTCTCGAGTGGTCCCTAACATTAATTCTTACCTTTTATGGGCCATATCAGCCACACAAAACCCAGGGAGTGCAGGTGCAGGACGGAGCTCTAGCTGCAGTGTGCCATTGCACCTTTGTATGTGTATTTCACCATAGCAACGTGCACCTGCGTATTGGGTTGTGCTGACTGCAATCTCTATTTTTTTTCCCTTTGTAGCATATATGGGAGGCGTGGTGACCTTCATGCAGTCATGCACACCTGACTAGTGAATCCGCCCTGTAGGCTGGTTTTAAAGTCAGTATAAAACTGAGTCTGCTTTATTGAACTTACCAGAAGCCATTTGGTTCCAGGAGAAGTACTAGTGGGCTCAGCATGCATGTTGGTATTTGCATCCCTTGATCTGATGAACGCTGTATGGCACCAGACGGGGTTACAAGCAGAGTGTATCTGGCATGCATGCTGCACCTGCACTCCCTGGATTTTGTGTGGCTGATATGGCCCATAAAAGGTAAGAATTAATGTTAGGGACCACTCGTGAGGCAACCGTGAAGTGGTGGGTGGCTTACATAATTTGGCCAAAATATAAACTAATGCCTCATCTAACATCCAGCATAGTGGCAGGACGGAGCTCTAGCTGCAGTGTGCCATTGCACCTTTGTTTTTACGTTTGTATGTGTATTTCACCATAGCAACGTGCACCTGTGTATTGGGTTGTGCTGACTGCAATCTCCATTTTTTTTCCCTTTGTAGTATGTATTATAGAAGTAGAGAAATTGAAACTTGGAAAATTGCTAATTTTTCAAAATTTTTGGTAAATTTGATATTTTTTTATAAATAAAAATGAAATTTTTCGACTTAATTTTACCAGTGTCATGAAGTACAATATGTGACGAAAAAACAATCTCAGAATGGCCTGGATAAGAAAAAGCGTTTTAAAGTTATCACCACATAAAGTGACACTGGTCAGATTTGCAAAAAATGGCCTGGTCCTAAGGTGAAAATGAGCCCGGTCCTTAAGGGGTTAATTAAGAATATTTATAAAGTTGTTTTTTGTTTATTTTAGATACATTGGCACAGATGCAGCTGTGTGTGTGTATATATATAAATACCTTTAAAAAAAAAAAAAATATATATATATATATATATATATATATATACATACTTTGAACATTCTAAGTAAAGTATGGATATGCCTTAAATGGGTTTTCAAGAATTTTTATTCTGATGCCTATCCTCAGGGTAAGGCTATATTCACACTTGCAGTTCCGTCCCGCCGGATCCGGTATACCGCATGACAACTGAAAGCATTTGTAGACTCATCCGTCTCTCCATTCGCAATGCGGATCCGTCTCTCCGTTTGGCATGCGGATAGATGAATCCGTCTTGTATTTTGTTCACAATTTTAAAGATCTACGCATGTGCACACTGGAATGCCGGATCCGGCATTACATCATGTGTTCTGGCATTTCAGGACGTAGATAAAACCGCAGCATGCTGCGGTTTTGTCAACATCCAAAAAACGTTCACATACTGAGCGGAAGACATCCTGAACGGATTTCTCTCCATTCAGAATGCATGGGGATAATCCTGATCAGTTTTTTCCGGCATAGAGCCCCAAGGACGGAACTCTATGCCGGAAAAGAAAAACGCCAGTGTGAAAGTACCCTAAACCATCAGCATCTTCATCCAACACCTTGCATCAACTGTTCACAAATGGCTCTGGCACCAGAACTACACAGCTTAAGGCCTCATGCACATGAACGTTGTTTGGGTCTGCATCCAAGCCGCATTTTTTGCGGGTTGGATGCGGACCAATTCACTCCGTGTGCTGTTTGTATCCGTTGCTCCTTTCCATGGCCGCGCAAAGAAAATAGAACATATCCTATTAGTGGGTGAGGTAACCAGTGGCTACACCCAGTACCTTCCAAAAAATGATTGTGGTGCACAACCCTTGGTCTGCCCCTATACCAAAATGGATGAGTAAATAGAAAAAAGGTGGGAGGCACTCTGCTGACACCTGGGATATATGGAGATCACAGAGCAGTACAGTGGTAAAACTAATTCACCCTTTTTTGCGCATACCTAAGCATAAAAATATAAAATAAAAACATAAAAACCCGATATCAGATCGGCAAATAGATCATATAACAATAAAAGTCTATGTATAGATCTTCATAGCATTATATCCTCCATAGAGGTCCAAATGATATGGACTAGTGATCTAAGTTAATACGTCCCATAGAATAGTTGTGAGAAACAAGCCAAGTGACCCAAAGTTAATGTTAATAGCAGGTCTTGTGGCTATATTATTTCATCTCCAGAGGGTCAAATTTGGCTTTTTGGGATAATAAAGTCCGCTGTTAGGAATGATCCTTATTATCTCCAAATAGATCTCCGATTCACATATACAGCAAATATTAAGTTGCGCAGGGCAATGAGCTCAATGTTCCATATAGTGAGGCATATGATACAGCCAAAACCACTCAGTTCTGCGCTACAGTATTGCCCATTGACATAGTGTTGTAATTCATAGAGAGAGGTAGTTACATTACCACCGGCATAAGTGTCTGCGGCGTCCTTCTCTCTCCAGTGCGCTCGCTGTCTGTATCTTTCAGGACCTGTCACGGCGTCCCACGTGGTCCCTCCGTCATACAGTGGCGTCCCACGTGACGGTGGTAGCGGCGTCTGGTTGGTCAGTCTTCCTTTAGGCTGTTATACCGGATGGCTTGGTATCCTGCCGTTCCGGACAAATATTCAAGTAATTTGTCACCCAATGGAGTAGTATATCGATGTATTACAGCGTCTCCTCACTTTAATAACCCA
Source organism: Bufotes viridis (assembly GCA_033119425.1). Classification (NCBI taxonomy): domain Eukaryota; kingdom Metazoa; phylum Chordata; class Amphibia; order Anura; family Bufonidae; genus Bufotes; species Bufotes viridis. The sequence goes on from CM065589.1 coordinate 517,546,118, forward strand.
AACGCGTTTCGGGGCAACCGTATATCTGGCCCCTTCATCAGTGGTACCTGGCCTTCTGAGGATAAGCCATCAATATAAAAATCCTGGACAGCCCCCTAAATCAATTTTGGTTATTATGTACTATTGTACATAATCAATTTCTTTTCTCATCACAGATATAGTATGACCATATAATGACTGCTATCTGTCATATGTTAAATGCATATTCAAGTGTTATGTTATGAGCAGAAACTAATTGACCCCTTTAAACTGCTGTTATTCCACCAGAAAATAAGACTGAATAAACAGTCTGCAAATTGTTGTCTGCTGCCTGTGCTGTAATGTACGTGGATGATTTATATGTCTTATTTCATGCAGACAGATCCGAGACACAGTCAATTGGATTTTCAGTGAGCAGATGTTGGTGTACTATATCAATGTGTTCAGAGATGCTTTCTGGCCTAATGGAAAACTGGCTCCTCCAAAAACCTCAAGAACAGAGCTGCAATGTCAGGAAACAAAACATAAAGCACAGCAAAAACTACTTGAAAACATCCCTGGTGAGTCAATGGTGGTATATTAACTCCTGGCATCGCTCTGATCATTGATCACTATTACTAGCAATTGAATAGTAAAGTTCATTGATTGGGTTTTTGTTTGTTTGACATATTTGAGTAGACTGTCATGTGGTTTTATACATGAGTGTCTATATTGGGCTACTTTCACACGTTTTGGCTTTCGGTTTGTGAAATCCGTTCAGGGCTCTCACACACGGTCCAAAACGGATCAGTTTTGAATACATCAGTTTGCCTCCGTTCAGTCTCCATTCCGATCTGGAGGCGGACACCAAAACGCTGCATGCTGTCCTGACACACAATGTAGGTCAATTGGGATGGATCCGTTTTCTCTGGCACAATAGAAAACGGATCCGTCCCCACATTGACTTTCAATGGAGTTCAAGACGGATCCGTCTTGGCTATAGAAGAAATAATACAACCGGATCCGTTCATGATGGATGCATGCGGTTGTATTGTAACGGAAGCGTTTTTGCAGTTCCAAGATGGATCCGCAAAAAACGCTAGTGTGAAAGTAGCATTTATATAGGTATTGGCCTTTGATTAATGTAAGTTTGCTGACATAGGAACATGGGACCGACACAGATGTCTTCAGGTGTCAAGTGCACATGTAACAGGTCAGCCAGTGCCAGAGCTTAACAGATTTTAACAACTGTGTGTTACCTGGTGGGGGGTGTCATTATATACTCTAACACTGTCCAATCTGACTGTGTGGGGACACACCCCTTTGAAAAGGAAGTGGTGGTAACACCCACTTAATTAGCTCATATACTGCTAATAGCAATAATAGAGGAATGGCACACATAGTTCTAAGAAAAGATGCTCCAGAATTGCTATTTCAGGGAGAATTCAATGACTTAGGCTACATGCACACGACAGTTGTTTTTTGCGTCTGCAAATTGTGCATCCGCAAAAACGATGTGGCATCCGTTTTTTTGGGGAGGATCCATTTTTTCAACAGATCCCTTGCAATAAATTCCTATCCTTGTCTGCAAATGTGAAAAAAGTAGGACATGCACTATTTTTTTTCTGAAGGGAAACAGACAATGGATGCAGAACACAAATGGATGAACTATCAGCATTTTTTTGCTGACCCATTGAAATAAATGGGTCCCCATCCTATCCGCAAAAAAAAATGAATGGAAGCAGAGAAAAAAAACCTGTCGTGTGCATGTAGCCTTACTAGAAGCAGACCTGTCAGGAGAGGTGATACTTCCTCTTTAATTACACAGTATTAAGTGACTATACATGTTACTGTTGTATGACGATAAGTTATATTTTTGTGCAAATAACATTAACATTCATAAGAAGCTATCCGACCCCTCACCTTCTTGTATCCACCCTGGTTCCTGTGTTCATAGAGACATGTTGTCTTATAGAAGTTACATCTCCTGCAGGCTTAAAGGGGTTGTCTGGGTTCAGAGCTAAATCGCGCAGGGCAAAGGCATTTTCTGGAGATCCGGTGACGCACCGGGCTCTCCATGGGGCTGCCAGGAAGCCCGGTGACATCACCGGCACTGATGGGAGGGCTTTAGCGCTGCCCTAGCCTGTAAAACGGCTAGGGCAGCGCTGAAGCACGCCCATAAGAGCCGGTGTTATTACAAAAAAAAGAGCCCTTGCCCTGCGTGAACTAGCGCAGGGCAAAGGAGCGCAGCGGAGCATGAGATGATCCGACCCTAACATCAGGGGGGCTGCCTGGGTGCTCTGAACCTGGACAACCCCTTTAATATGGTATGAACACAGGAAGGGTGAAGATCCTGCAGTAATTAAATGGACGATCGCTGTGTAAGTAAGGAGCTGCTTCTCAGGGCATGCTGATGGTTTTAACCTGAATTAAAAACAGATTAAGTGGCAGCTAATTTCACTTCCATCTCCTCTGGGAAATGAGAATGCAGATTATTACTAAGAAGTTGTGAGAGAGGATATGAAGTTGTCATGGCGGCCTAGAAGACACTAGTGTGATGTATTCCACGCGGTTTGTCTTACAGATGCACTTCAGAACCTGGTCGGACAGCAGAACGCACGTCATGGTATAATAAAAATATTCAATGCACTGCAAGAAAACCGGGCCAATAAACATCTGCTCTATGTAAGCTGTATGATTATTCCTCCTCCAGTACTTGAGCTATTTGATGTAACTTTTCACACATGAGATTTTCCATTCATGCAGAAAATAAAATATAAGAAAAGATACTCTGCACGTGAAACCTTCTTATATTTAAGATTCTGAGCTGCAGATCATGACCAATACGTAAAGGGGTTCTCTGGGAATTAATAACTTTTTAGTGATGCCCACAGCCTACATCCGCTATGGCAAGAATCATAATTACTTGCTCCGTTCTTGCGTGCTGGCTCCAGCATGTCTATCGTCCATTCCTCCCCAGCCTGGTCACCTGCTCCACTGCCACCAATGGCTGGCTTCAGTGGTCACCTGCTCCACTGCCACCAATGGCTGGCTTCAGCAGTGCCAGTGGTGCAGGTAAGCAGGCGGCGGACGTCACTGATGACAATCGGATGAAAGACCCTAAAGGGGCTGTGTTGAAGTTAAAACACATGGCTGCTTTCTTCCAAAGGCAATGCCACACCTGCACAGGTTAAGTGTGGTATTGCAGCTTGAGTGGAACCAAGCTGCAGTAACAGACACAACCTGTAGACTGGTGTGGCGCTGTTTCTGGAAGAAATCGGCCATGTTTTTGTAAAAATTTGATACAACCCCACTTATCAGCAATAATGTTAAAATTTGCTGTGTATGTCCAGCAGTGCACTAATACTAAAGACTAAGCGGTGTTTCTCTGGAGTGGCACCTTCCATCCCAGTATCTATACTACCTGAATACTGAGAACCAGTATATGTCAGATTTGTGAATATTCATACATTCTCCTTTATTTTAATTGTGGCAAAAGGGGATGAGCTAAAGGAACTATTAGGCTGGCTTCACACGTCTGTTAAACCCGGACGTGAGCAGTCCGTGGTAATGCGGGTTGATTTGTTCTTTACAGCCAGAGCGCACGGCGTCATTGGTTGCTATGACGCCGTGCGCTCCCTGCCACCGGTGCACTACAGTAATACACTGGTACTGTCCTGCAGCGGTGGCAGGGAGCACACGGCGTCATAGCAACCAATGACGCCATGTGCTTCGGCTATAAAGAACAAATCCAGCCCGCATTACCACGGACTGCTCACGTCTGGGTTTAACGGGCGTGTGAAGCCAGCCTTACTATGAAGAGTAACTAATGAAACGGCTGCTTTGTCTGACTGGTTGTAATCAATTCCAGTTTAAGGGCTCATTCAGACGACCCCAGTGTTTTGTGGCTTGCAAAATACGGATACCGGCCAGTGGGTGTTCCGCAACTTGAGGACCGCACATGGCCGGCACTATGATAGAATAAGACATGCTCTATGTATTTTTTGCGGGGCCATGGAAAAGAACTACGGATGCGGACAGCACACTGTGTGCCGTCCGCATCTTTTGCGGCAACATTGAAATTAATGGGCAAAAGTCTGAGTGAGCCCTTAATGGGTACTCCAGGTAAATCCACTGGATAGGTTATACACGTTACACTGGTGGGGATCACTAGAACACCTCACCCTTACCACCAGAGGTTAGAAGGGGGATCATAGTCTCCTCCACCACATTGAGCAGTTTGGGGACTGAGTATGTACAGTGTCATACAAAATATATATGCACATGGGCGTAGCTATAGGGGTGCAGAGGTAGCAGTCGCTACCGGGCCCAGGAGCCCGAAGGGGCCCAAAGACACTTGGGTTGCATAAGAAGACACACAAAGCACTGAGGGAAGGGGGCCCAAGCTGAACTCTTACACCAGGGCCCAAGAGCCGTTAGCTACGCCCCTGTATATGCATACACGTATATTGTCTTTAATCCATTGCCAAAATGAAGTGATCCCATGACTAATAATCTTTTTGTGTGTTTTCTCTCAGGTATTGCTTGAAGTTCTTCTAGTAGAGTTGTGTCCAGAATTAAGGACTCATTTAGAGCAACTGAAAGCTGGTCCAGTGTGTGACAGCACAAAGTGAACCACTACTTCTAATGTCTGTGTAACAATAGACATGCTGATTACTTTCCTCTTTTCCATAGAGGGCCAACTGAGGACTACTTATTACCGTGTCTTTTTCGTTTGTTTTATGTGACATTACGGACGGGGAGGCTACTCTAGTACTTGTAGAAGATAATGCTGCATTGATGATCGGTTTTATTTTAGAAATGTTACATGGTTACCGTTCTCTCTAGAATAAGACCCACAATGTTGATATACTGTCCGGCCTCATTCACACGTTTGTATATATTTTGCGGTTCACAAAACGCGGATCTGCAAAATACGGTTGATGTCCATGTTGCATCTGATATTTTTCTTTTTTTCTTTTCCCAGACCCATTGACTTGTCCTTTGTCCCAATTTTGCAGCCACATATAGGACACGTTGTATCTTTTTGCAAAACGGACGTCATCACATGGAGGGGCCTGTGTGCTTTCCGCACGCATATGTCCGTTCTGTAGAACTTGTCCTATTCGCAGCAAAATGCGATCCACAGACCCACTGAAGTCAATGGGTCTGCAAAAAAGACGGATGCAACGCAGACAAATAGTCGTTTGCATGAGGCCTAAGGAATGGGGGCATTTTTTAACCTGTTCAGTAGAACGTTGGCACTGGACGTACACGACATTCAAGGTGAGTTATGTAAGATAGAGGCAAGACAAAACTGAATGTTGTACAGATCATTTCCTCGTTGAGGATCTTGGACATTCCTTTGTTATTTCCGGTGTATTGAAGAATGTTTTGTGCAATACTTTACGTAATGTAATTGTGAATATTTTATTCTTTATTGCTTTTATTTTTACCAAAGACTGCCCATTATTTAAACTATTTGTAAGCAATAAATAAAAAATGAACTCATTCCTGTTTGCTACATCATTGATGACAAGAAATCCACTGCACAGGAAGGGAACTCCTTACCCTAGACCCGGCGGACCCCTTCACATGAAATCAGGAAAGTGGGAAGCGCGTTAGTCTGTGTGTGCATTTAATATTGTTCACAATCATTGACATAAGATATTGTGAGATCTTGCGTCTAATGTGCAGGATGATGATGTGACTGTATTCCACGCTGATGAATGTGAAGAGAGAAGTCCGTTTGAAGCGCTAGTGAAACTCGTTGCTATAACTTTCCGTATATTACATCACACTGGAGATCACTGGTTACCTCTGCATCAACGCAGGACGCCTGAAAGATAGAAACTGTTAGAACCACATTCCTGATCAAGAGCTGGAAGGCTGGGCCAGTCATGCTGGTATAAGGTTTGTGCAGACTCTTTGTAGTGGAGGGCATTTGGGTCTATATGCCACAACACATATTACAGAATGCAGATTTGAATGCATTTATTTTGTGGGGGAGCTCTTGAAAATATGTACCTGTGACCGACCCTTATTGAAGGCAGGCAATATATTAGTAATGTCACTGGTGATCTAGTGTCCTATATATCTGTGTTCCTCGCCTCCAGTCCTCAGGGCCCAGCTGCCAGTCATGATTTGAGAATATCTCACAGAATCAATACCTGTGGTACCTGCTGATAAATTGATACTAATTAAATCACCTGCTCAATACTAAGGAAATCCTGAAAACATGACCGGCAGATGGGCCCCGAGGACTGGGATGGAGGAACGCCGCTACAGATTGTTATGCCTCAGCCCAGTACAGTCCATGGACCATCAGTACACCAACGAAACGCTCATTCGACTGACAGCGATTGCTGTTCACCTAAGCTGCTGCCAGACACCTCTGACGATGGCTTATCTCCCTTCCAAATGAGGTATCAGCATGTTTAAATCCAACAAGCCTCATCCTTCTCACCCCCAACATCTTATGTACATCCAATATTTTTTACACAATTGTCAGGCTCATCTAAACTCAGTCTACTGTGTATGGTCATCTTATGCGATACTTTGCACTATTCTTGCAACTAGAAACTCAAAGAACCCATTATAAGTCAATGTGCTCCATCAAGATTTGTTGGGATCTGCCATAGCTTCATTAAGAAGAGAAGCTTTGACAGTAGTGTGAACAGAGCCTAAGAAAACACAGGGACGACTGATGAAACTGAAAATGAAGAGTGCTATAAGGAATGGCCCAGTCTGTACAAGACAGCATTGGGAACTGGAGCACAGAGCTTGAGCTAAATGTAGGATGACAGCTTGGTGCTCCTTATCAAAGTCTGGCATGTATTTTAATGAGCCAGACACTGCCCTGAGCTGAAATTACAAGACATTTATGAAAGTGCTATATAAAAAAAAGTACCTTTCTGAAGTGTTGTTCACATAAGGAATAAATGACGACACTGCCATTTTAGCAAAAGGCCTCCTGAAGCATTTGGAGATATTTAGACCTTTTTACATAAGGCCTCTTGCACAGGAATGTTGTGCATCCGTTCCGTGCATTGGGGACCGCAAAGGCAACGTCCGTGCAGCGGCCGGGATGAATCAAGACCCATTCAACCTGAACGGGTCCGTGATCCGTCCGCACTGCAAATAAATTGAACAAGTTCTATTTTTTTGCGGTGCGGAGGCACGGACAGAAACACCAAGGAAGCACTCCGTAGTGCTTCTGTGGGGTTCCGATCCATGCTTCCGTTCTGCATCTCCGTGATTGCGGACCCGTTCAAGTGAATGGGTCCGCATTCGTAATGCGAAGTGCACACGGGCCGCAATACGGCCACGGGCACACAACATTCGCGTGCAAGAGGCCTAATTCTTAGGACTTCACGTGCTTGGTGAGGACGTGCCAAAATCACAACAGGAATCTGCGTTGTTTATACAGTAACGGGAGCAATACACATTCGTCTGACAGCTATCTCTCCCGACTTCCCCAAACAGCTGAACGGGTATGTGTATTCAGTAGGGAGAGCGGCGAAAGTTGCTGCCGGCTTATGAAAAATACTCACTTCACCCCATCTGTCTTTTCCCCCAACTTTATTTGTCGGGAGAGTCAGGAGCTCCCCATACACATTAGCATGTCGGCCATTACACTAATATGTATGAGTGATGGGCATTGTGGTTGTACGTGTGGAGAATTGTATACGGTCTTCTGCAATTTGTATAAAGCATCATCATTACAGCTTACCTTTCTGTAGTATTGTTTTGCTGCAGCTGTGTCTGTCTTTATGCCCAAACCAAGATGGAGACACCTAGCTAGGTAGAAGTTGGCCATAGCAATTCCTTTGGCAGTGTACACAGGAAGACAATCTTCTGTATTTTCTAATAGATCAACATTATCATATTGTATAATCCTATAAAAAAAAAAAAGCCAAGTATAGCAAATGCACATTAAAGGGAACGTATCACCTTTAATTGTAACCAGATAGAGCAGAAATTGTTGGGGGCAGCCATCTTGTCTGAGCTGCTGTTAACAGCATTTAGAGATATGCTTAACAGGAGGAACATGGACCATGTGCACAGACACTGAGCCCAGGCCATCACTTGAATAATACATCTCATGCAGACAAAGTACAGATGCCACGGCACTCCAATGGGTGAATCTTCAAACCTTTATTAGTTCCCGAAAAGGTAGCGTTTCAACTTGGTCAGTCTTTATCAAGCTTGGGAACTAATAAAGGTTTGAAGATTCACCCATTGGAGTGCCGTGGCATCTGTACTTTGTCTGCATGAGCTTAGGAGATCCGGAGGTCGAAACTTAATGCCGCTGGCACCGCCACAAGTCGGTTTACTCTTAAGCTGTGAGTGAGTGGTGCTCCCTGTACATTTCTCTTTAAATTGAATAATACAGCTGCCACACGGATCTCACTGCCAGGATTTGAGGTAATTTAGAACCTGGAAGTTTAAGTCCTCACATGCTGCGGTCAATAACAACTGCGGCATCTGAGAGGTTTGACAGAGAGGGAAAGCCCTGTGATCTTCCCCCTCCCCCACCCCCCAAAAAAAAAGAATTTACCTGCTTCCTGCTACTGTGTTCCCCAAATTGTCTTCAATGAACTTCCAGTCCATGCATGTAAACTTCTTGCATGGACAGTATCATGTACACAGCTGCTGCTGCCAATGACTGGATTCAGCAGTGATGTGTCCTCAAACGGCACATGACTCGTCAGTGTTGTGCCACTTGGACACTTCACTGCGGCCAGACTTTGACTGCAGGCGACACAAGTGGCTCCAACCGTGCAAGAGTTTTATATGAGGGGACTGGAATTGCATTGCGAGACAGCCCGGGACCCCTAGAGCCAGATTGGAGCTGCAGGAAGCAGGGAAATATAGTTCATTTAACCTTACAGGCTCTGGTGGGTGGGGGGATAATTTTAAAAAAAATCATGGACAACCTTAATGGATTAAAGAAAACCACCAAAAATTTTAAAAACATAAAAACTTAATTTAAACAATTATTATTTTTTTCTTAATGATACATTCCCTTTCTCATCTGTCACACCACACTCATAGTAGTTCATGTACTCATTACACTCCAGTTGTGACCAGTTGGCAGTTTATAGAATAGAAGGTGTAAATGATTTCATACATTTACTGTACCTTTATATTCTCTATTCTATACCTTACCTTAACAAAGATTAGTAGTTGCCCTAGAACAGTGATGGGCAAAGTGCGGCTCTCCAGCTGTTGCTAAACTACAACTCCCACCATGCTCTGCAGTAGGCTGATAGCTATAGACAGGCTTTGCATGCTGGGAGTTGTAGTTCTGCAACAGCTGGAGAGCCGCATGTTGCCCATCACTGCCCTAGAACAATCATTTATCCCTAATGTCTCCTGTCTAACCTGTTACACATGCCATATGCCCCTTAGCAGAAGCGGCTAGGTCAAACCCTCTAATAATGACAATTTGGCAGGCCTGGCATAAAATATATACTCTTATGCTTCTCAACCCCTTGTTCTCCACTTCTCTTACCCTGACACTTAGCGGTGAGAAGTCGCAGACTAAATGACCCCCTAACACCAGGTCTAAAAAAAGGGGGCGTAGCGGAGAAGGGGACGAGCCAACAGGCCCGTCTCATTTACCATTCTCTATGCCTGTTTTAGGTGTAGAAAATGGTGTAAATGTTAGACAGCTCGGAAGCCGTCTTACATTTAGAAGTGGCAAAGGATCTGCCGAAGTTATGTAGAAGCTGGTGCCTCTTCATAAGGGATCATTCAGACGACCGTATGTGCTTTGCGGTCCACAAATTGCGGATCCACAAAACACAGTTACCGGCCTGTGTGCGTTCCGCAGTTTGCGGACTGCACATGGCGGTCACTCTCATAGAAAATGCCTATTCTTGCCCGCAATTGCAGGGATATAAAATGGGTATTTTCCCACTTCTGTTTGTTTTAAATGTGACACCTCAGAGGCAAATTTATACCATTGCATTTGGCAATGCCGACATACACAGCAGATTTGGGTTGAAGTACACAAATTTGCCTCAACACCTAAATCCAAACACTCCCTTAAACTCTTCATGGATGGTCATGGGTTTTATAGACAAAACACAATCCAATATACTTATTTTCATTACTGCATATAGTTTCAGCCACAGCCAAAAAGACAATATTCCAAGTCTGGAAACAACCTCTTCCCCCTTCATTTAACTTTAATTATTTATTATTATGAAAATGGATTGGATAGAATCTGCCCAGCATAAGGAGCGGAAGGTCAAGTTCTTCTTCACCATGTGGGGTATATACATTGCCTGGCCTCCCGAGAACGTCACTCCTGTTTTTCTTTAACCACACCGTACCAGAATTGCCTACTGACAACCCATCAGTTTCTGTCTCTTGACTTTACATCGAACTGTCATGATATACCCTATCATTTTGTATCCTTCAGCCAAATTAAAGTGGGGGTTATTGCATCCAAAATGAATGGGCGCCTTGAGTTTCAGTAGGGCTGCAGGGTTATCTGAGTCCTCTGAGGCTACTCCAATATGGGTTGGGTAGGAGGGTGGTGCACACAACTTGATATATATATTTTTTTTTTTTAACGAAAAAGTGTCAGACTGATGATGTCGCACGCAGTATACTGTATGCACCCATTCTTTTGGCACACTTTGAATAGTAAATCTGCCCCATAATGTTTTTAGTCCGCTTTCATCAATAGCAACATTATTATATTGTAGTTTCACAAGTCCGGAAATAATGAATCCTATGCCTCACCATTGATTTAAGAGCACACTAAACTGAAAGATACTGCTCATGTGTCTCGTGGACCACGTATAACAGTAACATGAGCACAACAGGAGAAAGTGTAGCTTTTGATCAGTTCTGTGAAAAATGACTCTCCAGCTCTACCTCCTTCACTAGTGAGCCCCACCTCACAATTTGGGAAGCACTGGTCTAAATGTGGGAGTTCAGCCACTGACAGTCACCAGTCCCATTAAAGAGGGCATCCTATTCTTTTTACCTTATACACATGATATGATCCCGACCCTAGCCTCAGTTCTCCAGTTATGTCAGTACTGGGCTGGCCCAACTTAGGAGCACTATGGGAGTACAGCCCTTTGCTATTCCTGTCATCCTGTAGACTTTGAACGGGGCAGCAGCACCCATGCTCGCCTTGCACTACATTTAAATGCCTACTCACTGTGGTCATGTAGTGAGGAGGAACAAGGAACTCTCATTCTAGAGGGCGGTGAAGGACCCCTTTAAAGAAGCAATCAGTGTTTTCCAGTAAAAAAAAAAATGTAATAAAATACTAAATATCCTGTCCCAGCCATGTGGTCTTACTTCTTGGCTAGCTCGGCCGCCTTTGTATACAGCTTCCTGTTGTAGTAGTAGCTGACCAGGTGCCCCTGTGCATACACGTTTCCACGTTCCGCTGCTTCCTTCAGGCACTCCAGTGCAGAGTGCAGATTCCTCTGTATTCCCAGGCCATACAAATACATCACGCCAAGGGCTCCCTGCGACTCCACGCTGCCATTACCACAAGCCTCTGAATGCCAGAAGAAAGCCTGTAAAACAGCAATCGGTTGTATCATGAAATCTTAAGACTATGGGGCTGATGTCTTAAGACCGCTGCATGTCAACTACGTTTGCAATTTTTGCTGCGGATTTTACCCGGTCATAAATGATGTGGGGGTACATGCATGTAATAAATATAATAGAATGATAAGTGCTGTGTTTCCGTAGTATAAAGGTACATAATGTGCAAGTTCTGTTGGCTGATTGCGTTGAAGCCTCCATTGTATCCCAGCATGATGGAGCCCAGCAGCTACAGAGGTGCAAATGGACAGTTCTCCTCATCATCCTGTCGTATCGAACACCTCTGGCTGCCAACTTCAAAAAAAGCATCTGGTACCCAACCGGATACTGGAGGAAGGGAATTATTTTTGGAGGGCAATTTTAAACAAAGAGATTTCAGTATTCAATGTACTCCACCCTCCTTTTTAATTCCAGCCAATGGAACTGGTGTTTCACTGGGCCGATTAGAAACCAATCCTGGTTCTATAAAAATGTCTCATCAACCTATTTTATTTCATAAACCATGTGGGAGTTACAGCCAAGCGGACAGGTATGCAATGTCGCTCACCTTCTCCCAGAGGCAGTGCGTTCTTTTTACAGTATTTTCTACCATTTTTTTTTTCTTGCTCTCTATGTACGTTGTCAAGGACTGCACTATTTTTTGCGTATAAAATATTCACTTTATAAGTCCGCCTTTTTGCTCTAAAGCAGGAATGCCCACGCTGCGACCCTCCAGCCTACAGCTATCAGGGGAGTTGTAGTTTTGCAGTAGCTGGAGGGCCACAGGTTGGACATCCCTGCTCTAAAGAAGCCATAGCTTGAACATGTGCTTGTGTGATCGCTTGTGAGCAGAAAGTTTATGCCTAGTTTTTGCAGCGTTTCCAACTCTATTCTAACTCTGCTGCCTGAGAGTGGTGTGCGCAGAGTGAGAGCTTGGAGGTAGTCTGGTCCCTGGCATACCCATCCCTGGTCACGGGATGCGACGGTGCATATGCGGCACACTCTTTTACCATAAACGGTAAGAAATTGCGGATTTTGTTGTGGATATGTTGAGGTCAAGAATTTGGCATGAGGGGGCGCCATTTCATTTTTTGCCTCGGGTAGCAGGACGGCTATATGCTACCCTGCCCCTGGTCACAAAGCACTGAGGGAAGGGGGGCCCAAGCTGAACTCTTGCATCAGGGCCCACGAGCCTTTAGCTATGCCCCTGGCAGTACATTTCAAAAAAAGGCATTTATTTTATTGTGGCAGATTTCAGAAAAACCAGCTGCTGAATTTCAGTGATTGAGTAATTCACAGTGGGGGCCAGGCTGCTAGGGCACCAATCATCACTAGAATTAAGGGCAGTGGCCATTTTAGTACTGGTCCGACCATAAGCTGTACAGGGAACTGCAACAGAGCCAAATTCAAGGAAATGTGGTTGCAGCTCCTGTACCAGATCATCGTGGTACTGCTATCACCGGCCGGGTCAGACCTGCATCGATTAGTAAGTAAGTAATGGTATATCCTAGCACTATGCCATTAATATAAGTACAATGGACCTCCCGGTGGCAGATTTTGGACAATACTGCGCCCTGTGCTGCATCCTGAATAAGCTGGTTGGGACAATAACCTTTTGCAGATGCTTGTTGGGAGGTCGGGAGTAGAACATTCCTAGGACAGTCTGGGCTTTCACGCTGGCTTTGGGGTTTCCATTATCTGCAGCGATCAGCCACCATCTAGAATGAAAGGAAACAGAAGCTGTGAAAGAAAGAGGCTGGCTGCTCCTCGAGTGCCTCGATGAAAAATAATCACCTCTCTGCTTCTTCGTCAGAGTGACGCGTCCCGCAGCCTTCATAACACGCTCGCCCTAGATTGTACGCAGCTGCATATTTCAGGTGCTTGGCTCGGTGGCTGCTGGAGCTGATGATCCTCTTCATGAACTCCACTCCTCTCCTCTGGAAGATAACATCTTGTGCTTATTTACATTGTCGTGAACAAAACAGCGCGGGAGGCAAAAATTATAATTAAAAAAATTACTTTTTTTGGCTGCATTGTGTGTGCAGGATTTAGAGAATTTCCATTCACTAATGCAACGTCTCGAAATACACCAAAACACTCCATGTGAACATACTCTTAGGCCTGGTTTACACAGGGCAGTTTGATGAAGGTTTTTGGTATGTTAATCTGGCAGACCATCTAGTCAACAACAATACTTACAATGGACTCAGCTTTATGCAGAAATATGCCAACAATATTATATTACATGTATATGCAATACTTCTAAATAGTTATATTATAGTTTATTATGTATCACCGATGTTAAATATTTACTGTGTTAACCAAAGAGGAACCATGAATAAACGTAAAATAGGGATCTGAAGACCAGCCACACCACAGATGGGGGAGATCTGTTTATGGACATGCCTGATTATTCATAAAGGAACAATGTAAGAGCTCCAAGATGTGTGCCGGGCTATGATATGACAACTGGGGCAGACAGTGACCGCTGCAATAAAGCCTGCACTCTGAGTCACAATGATAGTTTGGATTCACAATCCAGTATAATTGCCTGAATCTACAGCAGAGATCTTATGGAGAGCCCGGTACATCGACTAAGGACGTACTGTCCGAAACGCGTCAACAATTATCGCATACTGAATGGATTGTATCTACTTGTGAACACGTCTCAATAAAGAGGAAGCTGGTTTTAAATCGAATGCTGGAGCTGGTTTTTCTTTTCTACTTATGCATGGAGGGAACTTAACCCAGGCTTGCGGCATACGGGGAACATTACCGGGTGAGGTGAGCTGGACTACACTTATATATATGCACTTATTAAAGCCTGCACCAGGAGTCACATTGATAGTTTGGATTCACAATCCAGTATAATTGCCTGAATCTACAGCAGAGATCTTATGGAGAGCCCGGTACATCACTGGGTCTCCTTAAAAAGCCTTTGTCCTACGGGATTTTGCTCAGGGTAAAGGAGAGCATCGGAGCATGAAATGCCTGGATGAAAATGGGGGAATGTCCACGTTCAGCTCTGAACACTGACAACTCCTTTAATTTCTAACAGCTATATGTCCAGCTGATGTTGAGATAATGCAGTCATTCTGGTATTTTATGAAGGCCTGGAATGCCTCTAGCTGCTACTAATCCAGAGATATGAGCAGTTAAAGAAGCCCACCCCCCTCTTTCCCCTTGCGGCCAAGCTGGGCTGGGGCAGAACAGTTAAGTGCTTTTTCCAAACCCCATGCAAAAGCTGGGACAAAACTATTAGGTGGTTAAAGGGGTTGTCCCATAAAAAATTTCTACAGTTTTCAAACCCACGCTTGAATCTGAATTCTTTCGTAATTGTATGTCATTAAAAATTTAGCACAGCCACTGATTTATTCAATTTAATGTCTCTGTATAGCGCCACCTGCTGCTTCTTTTTTTCTTGTTTCTCACTGAGATGGCCGCACATGCTCAGTTTCATCCTTCAACTGCCTCCTGAGCTGTGATGGGGAGAGAGGGGACACGCCCCCTGAGCTGCAGCAGAAAAGGCCCTCCCCTAAGCTGTCAGCTTGATATGAATCTAGCAGAGCAATGAATGGGGAGATCTCTGGACCCATGTAAGGTACAGGGCTGGTTCTAGCTTTGTTAGAAAGAGATTGCCATGTACTGTATGATGTCTGGAGCAGGTGTAAGCAGCATCCCAGGTACAGTGTAACAGCTTTATGCATCACCTGTCTAGAGCTGTCAGCAGTTCTGAGGGATCAACACAATACACACAATACGTACTTGATCTTCTTGAGTTCCTAACCCATCATAATACATCACTCCTGCTTGGTATAAAGCCTGATGATCTTCATCTTTGACTTTTTCAAAGTGAAATAATGCATCTTCATACCAGCCCTGAAAGGAAGAGCATAGTGGAGCTGTCAGCACTGGACATTCATGCCGCCCTGTATGCAAGCGGTTACGTGATAGTTAAAGGAAGACTGGAAGCACGATGTACATCACATATAATAACAATTATTTACAGACAAAAGTTTTTACATGCGACTGTCCATACAGTTTTTTAGCCGTTGAAGTAAATGGAAAAAAACACAGCAAAATCATGACAAATAGAATAAAATCAGTGTGCTTTATAAATATAAAATGCAACATAAACTAAAGATAAATCCTCTCCTGACATGTGCTTTCTAGTAATTCCTCACTAAAGACTCTGGAGCATCTTTCACAGACCCCTAATAGTTCAAGAAGGCTCATTAGCCGAAACGCGTCCGGGCAACCTTTGTGATTTGCATAATAAAATTATAAACAGAGATTAAAAGCAAGAAAAATCGCTGGGATATTTCTTATCGTGTGTGCTGTGGAGAGAGCTCCTTCCCGTGCGACACATCCACCGAGTGCTGGCTGATCTATCATTCCTCCAGACCCCTAATAGTGTCATACTAAGTGGGGACACAACCCTTAGGGCTCATGCACACAAACGTATATTCTTTCCGTGTCCATTCCGTGTTTTTTGCAGACCATATACGAAAACATTCATTTCAATGGGTCCACACAAAAAAACGGAAGTTACTCCGTGTGCATTCCATTTCCGTATGTCCGTATTTCCGTTCCGCAAACAAATAGAACCTGTCCTATTATTGTCCAAATTACGGACAAGGATTGGACTGTTCTATCAGGAGCCAGCTGTTCCGTTCCGCAAAATATGGAATGCACACGGATGTCACCCGTATTTTTTGCGGACCGCAAAATACATTCGGTCGTGTGCATGAGCCCTTAAGCATGTAGGTGTAAATTTAGTCATACATTTCAAAGAGGAACAACAGAAGAACAGCACAACACACAGTGTTAACCCTTTCTGCCCCGTAGGTTTTTTCATTATTGCGTTTTCGTTTGGCGCTCCCTGCCTTCCCAGAGCCATAACATTTGTACTTTTCCATTCACATAGCCTTTACGAGGGCATGTTTTTTGCG
Source organism: Bufotes viridis (assembly GCA_033119425.1). Classification (NCBI taxonomy): domain Eukaryota; kingdom Metazoa; phylum Chordata; class Amphibia; order Anura; family Bufonidae; genus Bufotes; species Bufotes viridis. The sequence goes on from CM065589.1 coordinate 517,562,590, forward strand.
GGACGAGTTGTACTTTCCAGTGCCACCATTTAATATTGTATATGATGTAGCAGGAAGCAGGAAAAAATTCCAAATGGGGTGGAATTGGAAAAGAAATAGCAATTCCGCCACAATTTTATGTTATTTTAATTTTTACGACGTTCGATATGCGATAAAACTGACCAGTTTCTTTCATTCTCCAGGTCAGTACGAATCCGGTGATACCTTATATGTGTAGTTTTTCTTGCGTTTTGATAAAATAATACAAACTTTGAAAAAAAATCTGTTTTATTTTCTCGTTGCCATATTCTGCGCTGTGAGGGCTTATTTTTTGCAGGACTATGTGTACTTTTCATTGTTACCATTCTGGGCTATGTATAACTTTTTGATGACTTTCTATTTAATTTTTCGTGGGAAATGAAGCGACCAAAAAACAGCAAATCGGCAATTTAACATCTTATTTCTTTTTGTCGTTTGACATATGGGAAAAATATTTTTATATGGGCGTTTTTGCACGTGGCAATACCCATGATGCTCTAAAGGAAACACTATGCAGCAGCCTCCTGTCATTCTCAAAGACAGGGGCTGCTGCACACAAGCTCCGGCTCCTCTGATCTCTTTTGAGTGTTTGCATGCTTGGATGCCATGGTCTGACCACGGCATCCGAAGTGTTGAATGTCTGCGACTGGCATTAACGCCGGTCGCAGACATGAGCCGTCGATGTCTGCTGTATGAAACAGCAGGCACTCCACGGCTATGGCGCCCCCTGTGCTCCAGAGCGCGGGCCATCTTTAAAAGCGTCAGGAAGGGGTTAAAAAAAAGATGTTCCAGAATATTTATTTAAGGAAGAATTGCAAGTTTTTACTAAACAGACATGTCAGGATTGGTGACGGGTCCTCTTTAAAAGAATGCTCCAGGCAAAACTGATACTCGGGGGCAGATACAGTAATCAGGGGTGCACAACCTTTTCTGGTTGGGGGCCACATTGTCAACCTGAACCAATTCCAAGGGCCGAAAGTAAAACTTAAAGGGGTATTACCAACTGAAATACTGTATTTTTGCCATATTGAACATACAGAATTTACTATAAATGTCTAGTTACAGTTCTAGGACTCCCATGTAATAGGAGAATTCATAAAAGATACATGTAAGAAGCCATAAGACATAGACCTACATGTCTTTTACCAGATGTTTGGGGGCCGCACAGAATGGTATCGAGGGCCGCAGGTTGTGCACCCCTGCAGTACATCAAGTTCTTTATGACCTTTTTAGGGTGGGTTAACACATTGGTCTTTCTGGTATTTTGTGTGGTAAAGCAAGAGGTGGGTTGAAAGGGAATGAAAAATATAAAGGAAGGACTCTACTGGGCTTCCTGTACTAAGTGGGCTTGTGAATAAGTGGAGTTTAAAGAACCGGAGTGCTGGTGCGGAGTGTGATTTTGTGGGAGTGATTTCAAATAGCTGCATATAGTTTATAGCAAAGGTTCTTGTGAGTTAAGTGCTTGCATTCTGGTAGACATTTAAACCCATTTTTTTTCTCTGCTGTGTACCTGGTTAAGGGAAGTGGTTTGTGCTCCCAGGTGCTATTAGTTGCATTGCTGGACTCATCCTGAGCTGACTCTACTGGGCGTGCTGTACTAATTGGGCTTCTCGATAAGTGGAGTTTAAAGAACCGGAGTTTAAGACAAGGAGCAAGGAACTAAGGTTTGCTAGATTTTCCCTGTGTGTTGTTGGCTTAATTCTAGCTAGTCCTTCAACTACAGCAGACAGGGTCTAATTCTTACTCATATTTACTGTTCATCCCCATCTAAACATGTGCTCCATGGACAATGCCACTAAGGCTACTTTCACACTAGCGTTTTTTGCGGCTCCATCATGGATCTGCAAAAACGCTTCAGTTACAATAATACAACCGCATGCATCCGTCATGAACAGATCTGGTTGTATTAGGTCTTCTATAGCCATGACGGATCTGTCTTGAACACCACTGAAAGTCAATGGAGGACGGATCCGTTTTCTATTGTGCCAGATTGTGTCAGAGAAAACGGATCTGTCCCCATTGACTTACATTGTGTGCCAGGACAGATCCATTTGACTCCACTTCTTCAGGCAGACAGCAAAACGCTGCAAGCGAAATGGTGACTGAACAGAGGCAAACTGATGCATCCTTTTCCATTCAAAATGCATTAGGGCAAAACTGATCCGTTTTGGACCGCTTCTGAGAGCCCTGAACGGATCCCACAAACAGAAAGCCAAAACTCTAGTGTGAAAGTAGCTTAAGTGTGTGTCCTGTGCAATGTATGCATGCCTTGAAGAGCCATTTGAGGGTGAATACATTTGGACTAGATGCAAGCATGTTGCATATTTGGAAGCCCAGATCTTGGATATAAATAAGCAGCTTGAAATACTTAGGGGCGTTTCTCCTAGCAACCAGGAGGATGACCGCTGCAGGAAGGATGGGAAAAGGAGTGCAGCAAAGGTCAGACAGATGCTGTTGGTAGGGGACTATATTATTAGGAGGACATACAGGGTCATCTGTCGCCGAAACTGTAAATGCCGAACAGTGTCTTCCGGGTGCTCGGGTTCGGCATATTGCGGATTGGATTGACAGATTGCTGGGTGGGGCTGGGAAAGACCTGGTGGTCATGGTACAAATTGGCACCAATGACAAAGTCAGGGGGAGATGGAAGGTCCTTAAAAATGGTTTTAGGGAACTAGGAGAGAAGCTCAAGCCCAGGACCTCCAAGGTAGTGTTTTCAGAAATACTACCAGTGCCACGAGCGTCACCAGAGAGACAACGGGAGCTTAGGGAGTTACATAAGTAGCTCAGGAGCTGGTGCAGGAAGGAAGGGTTTGGGTTCATGGAGAACTGGGCCGACTTCTCTGTTGGTTACAGGCTCTACAGTAGGAACGGGCTGCACCTCAATGGGGAAGGGTACAACTGCCCTGGGGGAAAAAATGGTTAGATGGCTGGAGGAGCTTTTAAACTAGGATCTGGGGAGGGTGGGGGTCATACTAATAAGGGGGTAGATAGAGAGTGGGATATAGAAGGGGAAAGTAGGGAGAAGACTGGGCAGCACTGTACACCAAGGAAAAATAGAACTGCTGGTAACAAGAACCTGTTACACACAAACCTCAACCAAGGTTACCCAAAAATCCCAGATATTTACTTTACAGGTAATAGTAATTTAAAATATATTTTCACAAATGCCAGAAGTCTAGCTAACAGAATGGGGGAGCTGGAGGCTATGGTACTAGAAGAACACATAGATATAATTGGTGTGGCTGAGACATGGTTGGACTCTTCACATGACTGGGCTGTAAATATTGAGGGGTTTACCCTATTTAGGAAAGACAGGGTCAATAGAAAAGGTGGTGCCGTGGTCCCTGTATGTGAGGAGTGATCTGGAGACAAGTGTTAAAGAGACAATTGTGGGTGAGGATGTGGAAACCTTATGGGTGGAAGTTCAAAGGGATAAAAACATTGAAAAAATAATACTTGGTGTAATCTACAGACCCCTAACATCACAGAGGAGATAGAAGCTCAACTGTATAACCAAATAGAGCGGGCTGCGGTGTTTGAAGTTTACAAAGGGCTTAATAAAATCTGTAAAAAGGAGTTAACATTAGCAAAAATACAAAACGAACAGCAGGTGGCAAAAGAGAGCAAAACAAATCCCAAAACATTCTTTAAATATATACCGTATTTTTCGCTTTATAAGACGCACCTGATGATAAGACGCACCTAGGTTTTTGAGCAGGAAAATAAGAAAACTTTTTTTTTTTTTAACCAAAAGGTGTGCTTTTGGTGGGTTTTGATCTATTTGTGGTCTGTGGATGACACTGTTATGGGGGATCTGTGGATGACACTGTTATGGGGGATCTGTGGATGGTGCATTGTTATGGGGGATCTGTGGAGGACACTGTTATGGGGGATCTGTGGATAAAACTGTTATGGGGGATCTGTGGATGGTGCATTGTTATGGGGGATCTGTGGGTGACACTGTTATACGGGGCCTGTGGATCACAGACTAATATGGGGATATCTGTAGATGATGCACTGTTATGGAGGGGGATCTGTGGATGACACTGTTATGGAGGGGGATCTGTGGATGACACTGTTATGGAGGGGGATCTGTGGATGACACTGTTATGGGGGATCTGTGGATGTCACTGTTATGGGGGATCTGTGGATGACACTGTTTTGGGGGATCTGTGGATAAAACTGTTATGGGGGATCTGTGGATGGTGCATTGTTATGGGGGATCTGTGGGTGACACTGTTATAGGGGGCCTGTGGATCACAGACTAATATGGGGATATCTGTAGATGATGCACTGTTATGGAGGGGGATCTGTGGATGACACTGTTATGGGGGATCTGTGGATCTCACTGTTATGGGTATCTGTGGATGACACTGTTATGGGGATATATGTGGATGATGCAGTTATGGAGGGGGATCTGTGGATGTCACTGTTATGGGGGATCTGTGGATGACGCACTGTTATGGGGGATCTGTGGTTGACACTGTTATGGGGGATCTGTGGATGAGACTGTTATGGGGGATCTGTGGATGACACTGTTATGGGGGATCTGTGGATGACACTGTTATGGGGGATCTGTGGATGTCACTGTTATGGGGAATCTGTGGAAGACACTTATGGGGGATCTGTGGATGACACTGTTATGGGGGGGGTCTGTGGATGACACTGTTATATGAGGGGAGTTATAGTCATATTTAAAATAAACACTGTTCTGTAATTGACATGTGTCTATTTTAAATATGACTATAACCCTCCCCCCCCCCCCTCATCCATAGGAATCCACCCATAAAGTGCAGTACATGGGTGCATTCCTATGGATGAGGGGGGTTATCTAGTAATATTTGGCACACATTTTTCATTATGGTACCGTATATTGCCCCTTAGCTGTCCTCACCAAGGGACTTAGGCAGCAATTTACGGTACCACGACAGGGGGGAGGTCATGTGGCAGGCGGGGGGGCGAGCAGGACGCGCTCCAGTTCCCACCAATCAGCTGGATGCCGACAGCACAGAGAAGAAGGGGATCCTCCTGCTGCTCGGCTGTGGTGAGAGGAGGTGTGGGCTGGCGGCAGTACAGAGCATACAGAAGAAAAGCCGCCAGCCCGCCCGACTACACTGTATTTAGTACTGTATGAGTTGAATCACAGCTTCCGGCATCATTTAACGTTTAGTGAAGCCGCCAGCCCACCCAAGCTGATGGAGGCTTCACTGAAGGCTAAGTGCTGCTTCCAGCCCGCGCTAACTCCCGGCCGCCCGCATGAAGTGCCGCCCGCCCGTCTGCCCGCATTAAGCCCGCCTGCGCCCGCCCACAGTTACATGCAACTCAGGAGCCGTTAGTGAGAGCTCCTGAGCTGCCGCGGCGCACCGAACATGTTCACCTTTCGTTTATAAGATGCACTAACTTTTTCCCTCCACTTTGGAGGGAAAAAAAGTGCATCTTAAAAAACAAAAAATACGGTAAATGCTAAAAAACCAAGGTCTGAGCAGGTATGTCACCTAAATAATAGAAACGGTGGGTTAGTCACTGAAGATAAGGAAAAGGCAGAGTTACTAAATGGGTTTTTAGCTCTGTATATACACAAGAAGAGAAAGAAGCTGATAGCTGTGATGCTGGGGCTGTTAGTACATCCAGTAATATACTCATCCTGGACCATATCTACAGTTAGCCAATTGAGTCAAATAAGGTAAATGTGAACAAGGCTCTGGGTCCAGATGGATTGCACCCAAGAGTGCTTGAAGATCTCAGTTCAATCATTACTGTGCCCCTGTTTATAATTTTTAAAGATTCTCTAGGTACTGGTACAGTGCCGTGATTGGCACAAGGCAAATGTGGTGCCCATATTTAAAAACGGATCTAGGTCCTCCACAGGTAATTATAGACCAGTTAGTTTAACTGCTGTGGGAAAAATGTTTGAAGGACTCTTATGGGACTATATACAGGAGTATGTGACTGTAAATAATATTATAAGTGATAACCAACATGGGTTTACCAAGGACAGAAGTTGTCAGACTAAGGCTAGTTTCACACCCACAGGAACAGCCTGTCTATTCTGTGCTGCCGCTAGTACACGCGTGCCCCCGGACTACCGCTTCAGCCCCATTGACTACAATGGGCGCGGACCGGAGTTCAGGCGGCAGCACAGCAAACATGTCATACTTTTATTCCGGCTGCCACTCTGCATGTTTGCCGTGCTGCCGCCGGAACTCCGGCGGCACACGTGCACTAACGGCAGCTGTTCACCTGCCGGAATAGTCTGCCGGAGTTCCTTGCTGCTAGTGTGAAACTATCCTAAACCGATTTGTTTTTATGAGGAGGTGAGTAGAAGCCTGGACAGCGGGGCGGCTGTGGATGTAGTGTTTCTGGATTTTGCGAAGGCTTTTGACACTGTCCCTCACAGACGTTTAATAGGTAAAGTAAGGTCTGATGGCTTGGAAAGTGTAGTCTGTAATTGGATTGAAAACTGGCTGAAGGACCGTGTCCAGAGAGTTGTGGTCAATGATTCCTATTTAGAATGGTCCCGGGTTATAAGTGGTGTACCCCAAGGTTCAGTGCTGGGTCCTCTGTTATTTAATTTATTAATGATATCGAGGACGAGATTAATAGCACCATTTCTATTTTTACAGATGATACTAAGCTATGTAGAACTGTGCAGTCTATGGAAGATGTCCATAAACTACAAGCTGACTTGAACACTGAGTGATTGGGCATCAAGTTGGCAAATGAGGTTCAATGTGGACAAATGTAAAGTTATGCATCTTGTTAGTAATAATCTCCGCATCATATGTCCTAAGTGATGTAACACTGGGAGAGTCACTTATAGAGAAGGATTTGGGTGTCCTTGTAGATAGTAGATTAAATAACAGCATACAATGTCAATCAGCTGCTTCTAAGGCCACCAGGATAATGTCATGCATTAAACGAGGCATGGACTCGTGGGGCAGGGATGCGATATTACCACTTTACAAAGCGTTGGTGCAGCCTCGTCTGGAATATGCAGTTCGGGGCACCAGTCCATAGAAAGGGCGCACTGCAGCTGGAAAAAGTACAGAGGAAAGCGACTAAACTAAAAGGGGCATGGAGGGTCTTAGTTATGAAGAAAGATTAAAGAATTACATTTATTTAGTCTTGAGAAGAGAAGTCTAAGGGGGGATATGAATAACCTATACAAATATATAAATGGTCCATACAAAAAATATGGAGAAAAACGGTTCAATGTAAAAGCCCCTCAATAGATAAGGGGGCACTGCTTTCGAGTGGAGAAGAGAAAGTTCAGTCTCCAGCAGAGGTTGCAATAACGCCTACACAAGCGTCATAGACGCCTGTTTAGGCCATTTTACTCCCTGGAAAAAGACTCATGGGTATTTTTACGCATGGTGTTTTTCTAGTCGGGAGCGCTGTATCAGAAGCTGCCAGGTCCGGCACACATGAAGCCCCGTTCCCTGCCAATAAGTCCCACCCCGCACTGACATCCCTCTCACAAGGAGCAGCTCCAGAGACTGGACTAAACACTACATTGTGGTTACAGGACCCGTGGTGATGTCACAGTCATGTGATCAGCCGTGTGTGGGAGGAGTTAGGGGGGAGCACAGGCTGTGCTGGTAGAGAATGCAGAGGTAGTTTATGTATGGAAGTTGTGTATAAAGCAGGGCTATGTCAGTGTAACCAGTCTATTGTACAGTTTTCTGTGTGTAATGTGCACACAGTAGTTCTATCTGTGTAATGGACATGTAGCAGAGCTGTGTGTGCAATGTGTATATAGTAATCTGCGTAATGGGCATGTGGTACAGCTGTGTATGTAAAATGTATATAGTAGTGTCATGCAAGCTCAGAAAGGAATGTAGCAGCTGGAAGGGCACATCTACAGGAAAGCACTTTACCTCCTCAAAGCAGAGCTGTCCCAGAAGGAAGCGGGCCTGTTTGTCTCCTCTTTCAATCCTGTCTTTTAGGTACTGCTCAGTAGTTTCTAGTAAACCAGCACGACTATGCCCTGTGAAGACATATACATGTCCTGCAATGATCAAGTTTATTAGTTTTCTCTGTTAGTTTTCTACTTTAAAGTGGAAAAGGGCTCTGGTTTTCCCCAGAAACTGCGCCATTCATATCCATGGGCTCTTGTTCTCTTTATGGGGCTGTAAAATACAAACAAATCGTATGCGGCCCCACCAGTGTACGTTTACACCTGGGATCCCCTTCAAAACAATGAAGTAAAAGTCTCCTTTATGAAACTGATTGAAGTAAAAGATAAAGAAAATGAAAAGCTGGCTATGAACGGGGCAGTTTTTTTTTTAAAGAGGACCTTTCATCAGTTTTGACATAGGCTAAGTATGTCAAAACCTTGTAGTGCGGCCCCCACTGATGCGATGTGTGTGTTTTTTATTAACGGTCTGCTCTGATTGGATCGCAATCAAAGCCAGGGAAAAGGAGACTCCCGCAGCAGAAGAATGCGTCTCCGCCCAGTTGCGAGTTTGCAGGTCGGTACAATACAGAATGGGGCTCCACAGAGGATGAACAGGGGGAGGGGTTGAAAAAAAAAAAAACACATCGCATCAGTGGGGGCCATACTACAAGGTTTTGACATAGTTAGCCTATGTCAAAACTGAAGAAAGGTCCTCTTTAAATTATTGCATTGTACTCATTTTGAACTTGAAATAATTTTTTCAATTGGACTTTATTAAAAAATGTGGACCCCTTTTCTCTGTACAAGGCTGAGATGCTCTAGTAGCAGAATCTGAATTTTCTCTTTGTTCTGTCAGGCAGCTCACCTGTCTGCTCCTTATCTCTGACCTTATAAACACTCATTATGGCTCAATCCCTATCTTACAGTTAAGAATGTAGCTTAGGCTACTTTCACATATGCGTTTTTGCTGTCCGATTTTAAGATCCGGCATGGGATCTCAAAACCACAGCAACAAGCATCCATTTGAATAATACAACCGGCTGCATCCGTTTAGAACGGATCTGGATGTATTATATCGAAAATGAGCATGCCGTTTCCCATGCGGTTTCCCATGCCGCACACAAAAATGTTGCTTACAGCAGTTTTGTGTCCAGCATGGGAATGCAACAAACTGTAACGGAATGCATTCTGGTGCACTCCGTTCCGTTTGTTCAGTTTTGTCCCCATTAACAATGAATGGGGACAAAACGGAAGAGTTTTCCTCCGGGTTTGAGATTCTCTGCCGGATCTCAAAATCAGAAAGAAAAATGCAGATGTGAAAGTAGCCGTAAAGGGGTTGTCCGAGTTGTGAAAAAAAAAATATGGCACTGTAAATCTGATGGCCAGCAATATATACCTAAGGTAAGCAAGTTTTAGGCAAAAAATATATATTTACTCATTCCCCTGGTTCTCTTCTGGCCCTCTGTTTACCTGCAATAACAACAATCTCTGCCCCTCCCCCTGCTAAGGGAATGAATAACAGTGCTGCCCTGAGTGACATTTCTGCCTGCCGGGATACTCAGCAGCATGTTGTATGTGTAGGACTACAAGTCCCAGCTGTACAATTAATGCTGCTGATACACACAGGATCTTCCGCCTACCTGTTCTTGTGCAATGCTCTGCAGAACTCTTCTAGCCTGTCAGCTCTGTGTCTGCAGAGTGAGGACTTTGAAGTCAAGGAGGTGGTCCTATCAGTGATTGACAGCCTTCCCTCTACGAGGAGGTGGTCCTATCAGTGATTGACAGCCTTCCCTCTATGAGGAGGTGGTCCTATCAGTGATTGAGAGCCTTCCCTCTATGAAGAGGAGGTGGTCCTATCAGTGACCGACAGCCTTCCCTCTATGAGGAGGTGGTCCTATTAGTGATTGACAGCCTTCCCTCTATGAGGAGGAGGTCCTATCAGTGATTGACAGCCTTCCCTCTATGAGGAGGTGTTCCTATCAGTGACGGACAGCCTCCCCTCTATGAGGAGGAGGTTCTGTCAGTGACTGACAGCCTTCCCTCTATGAGGAGGTGGTCCTATCAGTGACTGACAGCCTTCCCTCTATGAGGAGGTGGTCCTATCAGTGATTGACAGCCTTCCCTCTATGAGGAGGTGGTCCTATCAGTGACTGACAGCCTTCCCTCTATGAGGAGGTGGTCCTATCAGTGATTGACAGCCTTCTCTCTATGAGGAGGTGCTCCTATCAGTGACTGACAGCCTTCCCTCTATGAGGAGGTGGTCCTATCAGTGACTGACAGCCTTCCCTCTATGAGGAGGTGGTCCTATCAGTGACTGACAGCCTTCTCTCTATGAGGAGGTGGTCCTATCAGTGACTGACAGCCTTCCCTCTATGAGGAGGAGGTCCTATCAGTGACTGACAGCCTTCCCTCTATGAGGAGGTGGTCCTATCAGTGATTGACAGCCTTCCCTCTATGAGGAGGTGGTCCTATCAGTGACAGCCTTCCCTCTATGAGGAGGTGGTCCTATCAGTGACAGCCTTCCCTCTATGAGGAGGTGGTCCTATCAGTGACTGACAGCCTTCCCTCTATGAGGAGGTGGTCCTATCAGTGACTGACAGCCTTCCCTCTATGAGGAGGTGGTCCTATCAGTGACTAACAGCCTTCCCTCTATGAGGAGGAGGTCCTATCAGTGACTGACAGCCTTCCCTCTATGAGGAGGTAGTCCTATCAGTGACTGACAGCCTTCCCTCTATGAGGAGGTGGTCCTATCAGTGACTGACAGCCTTCTCTCTATGAGGAGGAGGTCCTATCAGTGACTGACAGCCTTCCCTCTATGAGGAGGAGGTCCTATCAGTGACTGACAGCCTTCCCTCTATGAGGAGGAGGTCCTATCAGTGATTGACAGCCTTCCCTCTATGAGGAGGTGGTCCTATCAGTGATTGTCAGCCTTCCTTCTATGAGGAGGTGGTCCTATCAGTGACTGACAGCCTCCCCTCTATGAGGTGGAGGTTCTATCAGTGACTGACAGCCTTCCCTCTATGAGGAGGTGGTCCTATCAGTGATTGACAGCCTCCCCTCTATGAGGAGGTGGTCCTATCAGTGACTGACAGCCTTCCCTCTATGAGGAGATGGTCCTATCAGTGACAGCCTTCCCTCTATGAGGAGGTGGTCCTATCAGTGATTGACAGCCTTCCCTCTATGAGGAGGTGGTCTTATCAGTGACTGACAGCCTTCCCTCTATGAGGAGGTGGTCCTATCAGTGATTGAGAGCCTTCCCTCTATGAGGAGGTGGTTCTATCAGTGACAGCCTTCCCTCTATGAGGAGGTGGTCCTATCAGTGATTGACAGCCTTCCCTCTATGAGGAGGTGGTCCTATCAGTGACTGACAGCCTTCCCTCTATGAGGAGGTGGTCTTATCAGTGACTGACAGCCTTCCCTCTATGAGGAGGTGGTCTTATCAGTGACTGACAGCCTTCCCTCTATGAGGAGGTGGTCCTATCAGTGACTGACAGCCTTCCCTCTATGAGGAGGTGGTCCTATCAGTGACTGACAGCCTTCCCTCTATGAGGAGGTGGTCCTATCAGTGACTGACAGCCTTCCCTCTATGAGGAGGAGGTCCTATCAGTGACTGACAGCCTTCCCTCTATGAGGAGGAGGTCCTATCAGTGTTTGGCAGCCTTCCCTCTATAACTGTGTATACAGAGATATAGAGGTGGGCCCCGCAGCTATCAGACAAGGGAGACATATCCTAACAATATTCCCCTATTGTCTGTGATGGGAATACCCCTTTAAGTCTAGTGTAAGGAACATCAGGCTTGATAAATTCTTCCGATAGTCTCTAATTTTGGGCACTATAATAAGGCTGTGATCTCTTACCTTGTATATCCTGAGGAAAACCAGGCATCTGGCAGACAGTATACAAGATATCATCTTCTCTTCTTTTGGGCAAAGGCTCTGAGTTCAGTTTCTTCATTCTGCAGCCAGCAGTAATAGGTGGACCGGTGTGAAGATGTACTGTGATTTCACAGCATGCAGAGAACAAGGTGCCTGGAGAAAACCATTCATTACTTGTATATGGATACGTTATAGCTGGAGCTTTCTATGTAAAATATATTGGAACTTTCCATTCAAAAGGAAAAGAAAAAGTGCAGGTAGGAGGAACACACTGTCCACTCTACTATGTCTTTATAGGGGTCAAAGCTTTGATATTTGCTCCAGGCCAACTGCATAGACATAGATTAAGGCCTGTTTCGTGTTTAAGAGATCCCTCTGCTTTCTGGCACTGCGGGAAGGAAGCACATCGCTGCGCAGCCCCATTCACTATAATAGGGACCAACCTTGCAGAGAAGAGGCCTGGCGCTGTTTGCCAGCTTGTGGCCAGACCTCCGCTGGTCTGGTCAGTGCCGGAACAGCCTGCCAGAGATGGCAAACACAAATGTGAAACTAGCCTAAAGCTGTCTATACACCGTCAATAGCTGGCGACTGGGCGCTTGTTCGCCCAACATTGTGTCTCCTGACTCCCACACACTTAGTTTGGCCGAGTGTTGTCAGTGAGGAGAGAACTGCTGTCAGGCAAATCTGGCGGCATGTCTCCCGGGAGAACAAAAGGATCAGGCAAAAAATTCAGTTTGCCTGATCCCTCTCTCCTCCCACATCACCTGATGGAGGAGAGATGGGAGAATCCATACAAATTAGAATGTCGACGGGTTTGGCCAAAAACTATCTCCAGAATAGACCCCTAAAAGTGAGGGAGAGCACACTGTATAATGCTCTCCATTCATTTCTTACGGAAGTCCCATAGAAATGAATGGAGAGTGCACCTCGTAAGTGCAACCACCGCTGCATTCCCTTCTCTGGGACTGCCAGTGCTCAGCTATTTTCAGCAGTCCTATAGAAATGAATGGAGGGAGGCCACGAATGCGCAGCTGCTCTCTGTTCACTTCCGGGGTCCCAATAAAGGGATAGGTGGGGCCCGCGCCTATCTGACATTGGTGGCATATACTAGCGATATGCCACCTATCAGATGAGAGAACCCCTTTAAAGGGATTGTCTTGTCATTAATAGATTGGTGTAACAGCAGTAAATGTGATCGACACTCTCTCGTGGTGCCCGGTCCTTGTTTACATGACATACATCGCCTATCCTCAGGACAGGTCATCAATGTCAGATCGGGAAGGGGGTACAACTCTTGCCACCCTGCCAGAAACTAAACAGTGGAAGGAGCCGGAAGCAGAAGGCTCCATACGCTGTGTAGTGGCCGTGTCAGGGAACTGCAGCTCAGCTCCCATTCAGATCCCATAGTGGTACCAATGAAAATATCAACTTACTCAGCTCAGTCTTTGTAAAAATAAAAAAGTTTGTAAATCTATAGCGTAAATTTTTTATTTTTTTAAAGAATACCTTATTTTTCAAAACAGCATAAAAGCTGTGCTTCTTTGTGCAATCATAACTGTAAAGGAATAGGTATTTTTTGGGCTTCCTTAATGTCCCTTTCAGCCTAAGTATTTCCTGTTTCAGCTGCATGGCTAGATGCATTTCACTCAGAATCAGAGGGCGTATCCCATCTGTAAAATCTGCCAGCACTATACTGCTGTGACGTCCTTTCCCTTACTTCCTACAATGTTTGTTTTCAGCTCTGGAGCTCATAGAACAGACAAGGAGGGGGAAATCACACTTAGGGCTCATGCACACGACTGTAGCCTGTTTTGTGGCCCGTGAATTGTGGATCCGCAAAACGCAGATACTGTCCGTGTGCGTTCCACATTTTGCAGAACAGAAAGTCCAGGCCTCTATAAAACAGTCCTATCCTTATCCATAAAACGGACAAGAATAGAACATGGTCTATTTTTTTGCGGGTCCAATAGAACTGACATTGGTGCAGACTCACTGAAGTGGATAGGTTCACATCCGAGCCGCACAAAATACGGATCGGATGTTGAAAAAAAATATGTTTGTGTGCATAAGCCCCTACAGAAAGGCAGGAAGAAGAGTGTAGAAGAGTTCTTTTATCAGACTCAGGATCTCAGCTAGCTCTGACACGCCCCCACCTCCTCTCTACCGTCTTCTGAGTCTCTGTTACCAGGGTTGGATCTTGCCTTCCAATAGACAGTGGACTACAAGTTAGGGGGAAGTGAGACCCCTAGTGGCCATGACTTTACAGCTTTTTTTTTTCAGGTGGATGCAGGCATATTTTTTAATTTACCCAATCTCCACTTTGACTGACAGGGGCAGGCAGTGAAAAGATCATCACACCTGGTCCTATCAATCAGAGTACAGGGGGCATGGTAGATGCAGAGAGCGCAGAGCCTATAGGTGTAACGGCAACTCCCCTGTTGCTCCTAGAGGCTCATTTGCATATATTGATATGCACCGGGGGGGGGGGGAGGCATCTGGTGTCACGGGGAGCAGCCAATGGCAGACGGGGACGAGCCTGCCTAGCATCGCGGGTGACACTAGGGAGGCTTGTTCCCGTCCCCGCCTGCAATTGGCTGCCTCCCTCCGACACCGGATGTTTTCATCCGTGTACAGCGAGAAGCAGCGGCGATGCGGGGACCAGGAGGCCCGGCAGATGGGGGGGCAGTTGTATGATGTTGGATAACCCCTTTAAGTGCTTGAAAAAATAAGTTGTGTTCACACAATTTTTTATACTGTAACATTTAAAACCTTTTTCTTTTGGGGAGGAAGCAAGAAAGACGGCATACCCTGATCATGCTGCATTCTGAAGACCCCACAATCCCCATATGGGGGTGCACCACCAATGAGGCGGGGTGAGGCGATTGCCAGGTAGGGACAAGTGCGGGCAGCGGCAGGGCCATGGGCAATGAGCGCTTCCACTGTGGAAGTGCTCATCTCTGCATATGCAACTGCATGACCGTCCTCAGGGCAGCGATGAATGCTGCGGCAGGGCACACGGAGGCCGACACAGGTGACGCAATGACGTCATCATCATCGCGCCTCCTAAACCGGGCAGCCTACAGCTCTGCGCACAGACCGCGAGAGGTCTGTCACCTGCACCGTTTCATGAGTCGTATGGAGACAAGTACTTGATTTATTGATTCTATTTGGCAGCATTCTGTTGGGCCACTATGAGGGGGTCATTGTGTAACTGGAGGGAGCAGTATGGGGACATTGGGGGAGCCAAAAAGGAGAATTTTTTGTGCTGGCACACATACAGGGGCATTTTTTTTGTACAAGCACAGATTGTATTTCTTGTACTCGCACATATTATAGGGTGAATTATTCCTACTGGGGGCATTATGGTGGGTATTATTACTTCTGGGGCACAATGGGGTCATTGCTATTATTGGGTGCACTGTTACCACTAAGTGCACTCTGGCAGAGAATTATTACTATTGGTGGGACTTTTGGGAGCACTGTTACAGTCTCGGGCACCCTGGCATAGTATCAGCTTAGCACCATTTTTTTTTTGGGGGGACACTATTTTTTACGGCGCTATTAGAGTCAGGGGCACTAGCTATGGGGTAAAGTTATTTTTTAGGGCACTGTGTGCCAATAATTATTAAAGGGGGCACTATCTGTGTGGTACTAGTATGTTCAGGGGGACTGTTTCTGCAGTATAGGATTGGGGAGCACAGTTTTGAGGGTGGCAGGATGGGGTGTTCAGAAGGTGGGAGGATGATGGAAAAGTACAAAACTAAGATGTCTGTCAAACTCTGTAGAGACGAGACGCGGCTGAAAGAAATCATCATGGTGGTCTGGTCTGAAAGGAGAAGATTAGGAAAGAGAACATCTATATCAGAGGAGACATCACTGGATGTTAGAGGTATGGGGCGCTGTATTAGGGTGCATTCACACGTCTGTAAGTGTTTTGCAGTACGCAAATTGCGGATCTGCAAAACACGGATATCGTCCGTGTGCATTCTGCATTTTGTGAACCGCACATGGCCTGCGCTATGATAGAAATGCCTATTCTTGTCTGCTCTATTTTTTTTGTGTGACCGCGCAACAGAACTACGGATGTGGATAGCACACGGTGTGCTGTCTGCATCTTTTGCAGCCCCACTGAAATTAACGGGTACGCACCTGTTCCGCAAAATTGCGGAACGGATGCGGACCGAGAAATACGGTCGTGTGAATAGACTCTTACCCTGTATGTTCTGTAGCGCTGTATGCAATGTTTTCCAAGTATGTCTTTAAAGGGGCTGTCTGCTTTTTTATATTTATATCAGATGCCCCCCGCCGATCAGCTGTTTGAACAGGCCGCCGCACTCGTACAAGCGCTGCTTTCTCCTCACTGTTTACCTGCTGCTTGCGACGATGAAGAGAAGGCAGCGCTTGTACGAGACACAACGGCCTGTTCAAACAGCTGAGGATAGGTCATCAATATACAATAGAGGACAATCCCTTTAGCACTAGGGCTGGGGGGGTTGGGTTAAGAATTTGACATGGGGGGGGGGGGCGTGTTGGGCACCGTTTCAATTTTCGCCTCAGGCAGCAGAAAGGCTATGAGCGCCCCTGTACCCGTGTACTGCACAGTCAGGTATTGTCCAAACTGGAAATCAGGAATTTTACAAAGGGGGGGTTGGATTAAAATATTAAATACTTCCATATACTGCACTCACCTCCCTCACACCTGCCATGGGTATTCTACAACCCTCAGCAGCAGTCAGTAAGGGAGATTAGATTTTTGGGTCCAATACATTTATTATCTAATTCTGAGCCTAAACTAAAAAAAAAAAAATCAAGTTGCAGAAAAGTCGCCTGAAATCAAGTGTGGTAGCCTGTTCTAATACATAAGGCTGGCTTCAAGCAGATACCGGAGGAGCCCACTTCTCTGCCTGCTCTGTGTAGGACTTGCTGAGCCTTGTAGTTCGGGGGAAACTACAAGTCTCAGCAAGTCCTACACAGAGCACGTCCCTGGTGTATAACGCAGGTCTGGAGTCTGGTACCAATACACACCTTCTCCAGATGACAAGTCGGGGCCGCAGGACACACTCACCCGAGGGTGTACGGCGAACGTAACTCACATGACAGCTGTTTGGTCGCCCTGGTAACTGTCGCCTGGTAACCTGGGCGTCACGTACTCCAGGAAGCCGGCGAGGGGCGTGGTCATGGCGAGCGGCAGGTGGCCTGGGTGCTCCATGGTAGCGGTACCGGTGCGGCTGCTGCCTGTCTACACGGGACCCTGCGGTATTCTTAGGTCCTGTGTACACTGTACCGCGCCCATAGCATGCTACACTGCGGATAATTAGAGCGTTTTTCCCTGACCTGATAGTATTTAGAAGAGGAAAGTAACAGTCACCGAGGGGAAGACGTTCTGTTTCTTGTTCTACTAGATTTGTATTAAATAACAAAAAAAAATGTAGGTTTTTAATCTGATTTTTAAAACCGCAAGTCAAAAAATGAATGACCAAACTTTCCTCCTTTAATTCAATGTAGATAAATTGCAAGCTGGACAGTTTTTGGGCTCAGAATTGAAAACTAAAATCCACGTAAAAAAAAACTACATTAATATAGCATAAAGGGATTGTTCAGACCAGGGACGGAAAAAGCTGTCTGGATGTTTTTCAAATGGGAATTAAAGGGCTTCTGTCACCCCCACTGACGAATTTTCACTAGCTGACATTAGCTACTTGCTAATGTCAGCTGAGTTCAAACATATGTTTAATATCTTTTTCTTTTTCAATCTTCTAGTAACTCACTTTGTTATATGTAATTAGCTGCTACCAGCAGTTAGCGGTACTGTTGGTAGCCGCATCTTCATGGTTTGAACGCTCTCTTTTGATAGACAGGCTAGCGCTCTCTCCTCTCGCTGGCTCTGTCTAGCTGCAATCAGCCTGCGCCGTTCGGCTTAGTCGGCGCAGGCGCTTGAGTGAGGCGCTCGCTAGCGCTCAGTGCTTGCGCCTGAGCGACGCGCAGCGCTACTCGAAAGAGAAGACGCCGGCATAGGATGCCGCGTCTTCTCTTCCGGGTGTACGCTGACGCCATCGGGCGCAGGCGCACTGAGGACGGAGCGCCTAGCGAGCGTCCTTCACTCAGAGCGCCTGCGCCGACTAAAGACCGAGACGGCGCAGGCGCGGGATTGCAGCTGCAGACAGGGCCAGCGAGAGGAGGAGAGCGCGCTGGCCCTGTCTATCAAAAGAAGAGGGGGCGTTCCAAGGCCATGAAGATGCGGCGGCTACCAGCAAGTACCCGCCCAACTTGCTGGTAGCGAAGCTAATTTACATATAACAAAAGTAAGTTTTTTAGAAGATTGAAAAAAGAAAAAAAGATATTAAACATATGTTTGAACTCAGCTGACATTAGCAAGTAGCTAATGTCAGCTAGTGAAAATTCGTCAGTGGGGGTGACAGAAGCCCTTTAAGTAAATTTACTAACGCGCTTTAGGGCTGCACAGTCACATGCGTCGTCCCAATGTCCTGCAACCTTTAGGCTAGGTCTACACGACGACATTTGTTGCGCGACATTTTGTCGCACCAATGTCGCGCGACAATTTTTATAATGATAGTCTATGGTTTCGGACTGCTACATGCTGCGACTGAGACATGACAGTTGCAAAAAATCCATTCGAAATGGATTTTTCTGCAACTGTCGCTTCGCAGTCGCAGCATGTAGCAGCCCGAAACCATAGACTATCATTATAAAAATTGTCATGCGACAAAATGTTGCGGTGTAGTTGTTCCTTATGTGTCGTGCGACACATGTCGTCGTGTAGACCTAGCCTTATTGTAATGATAGGCAGGGATCAGCAACCTTCGGCACTCCAGCTGCTGTGAAACTACAATTCCCAGCATGCTCCATTAATTTTTATGGGAGTTTGGAGAAGAGCAGAGTAAGTATGCATGCTGGGAGTTGTAGTTTCACAATAGCTGCAGTGCCGGAGGTTGCCTACCCCTGATCCGATCGGCGCTCTCGCCGGTGCTGAGGCCTTTTCATTGTTGGCTGAGCACAGCGCCAGGCGTTTTGTAGTGGCTGAGTACGGTATTGCAGCCTTGTACCCTTCAAGTGCAGATTTCATAAGTAAAGGATTTTCCAAGATTAAAAACAAATGTCACAGAGCAGGGTGTGGTATAAAATGGAAAAAGAAAAAACGTACTTCCCTTTTAAATGGCCATCCTGTGATTGACTGCAGCTACGCATGCGGCATTGTTGTCAATGCCCTGGCTGGTGGAAATCAAGCCCAGGACTAGAAAATGGCGCGAGGTAATCCATCGAGCAAAGCCACAGCAGCGGGGAGCAGGTGAGCATGAACAAATCTTATGGGAGGAGATGCCTGGTAGGGGGGCCATTTTCGTTTCTTACTCCCTGCCTTCCCAGAGCCATAACGTTATTCGTTTTCAGCTCAGAGAGATGTTTCCAGGTCTTGTTGTCACCATTTAATAAAGCATATGATGTAGGGGGAAGCTGAGAAAAATAAATGGGGGGTAAAAACGCAATTGTGCCACAGTTTTATGGGTTTAGTTTATACGGCGTTTCCTATGCGGTTCATTCTCTGGGTCAGTACGATTACAGCGATACCACATTTAAATTGTGGAATGGTCTCATACTTGATGAAGGGCTGGTGAAGCCCCTACCAACCTACTTGGCTTGAGGTGTGCCTAGAGCCAGTCGCGGGGGTATAGCCTGGAAGAGTGGGCAACCCCAGGGAGAGGATATGTGAAAAAGGGGGGGGGGTGGGAGGGGCTGAATGAACGGCCACCCCCTTGCAGTGGCCGAGGGGGCTTAAGTACACACAGCCCCTCCCACAAATACAGGCTGTGCCAGCCTTCCAACTTGTGGAATGGTCTCATACTTGATGAAGGGCTGGTGAAGCCCCTACCAACCTACTTGGCTTGAGGTGTGCCTAGAGCCAGTCGCGGGGGTATAGCCTGGAAGAGTGGGCAAAAGAACGACCATTTAGAGAAATGCAATAAGAGTTTAATGAGTTCAGGCATAATTTACAGAACCAGAGAACAGAAAGCCTTGGATATCTCCGCCTGCGGATTAGGAACATATCTAGCGAAACAGGATGACCTCCATCGGCCCATGCTACGGATGACGTGAGCTGGGACCTGGTGCCGGGATGCTGCCGATGCTGCGCCTATCCTGAATGAGTGTCCTGTGATTGATTCGGGCCTAAAACCCAGTCTGGCAGCTAGTGGACGGATATGCGCTAGGAATTGTGCGGTGGACAACGGCTTGCCCTGGAAGGGGAGTAACGGGTCGTCTGCGCCTGACGGTGCCAGGGCGTTCAACAGCTCCTGAAGTGCCTTGATGGGGCACCAAGGGTTATTGGACGGGAAGAACCTTACCTCAACCGGCGGGCCCACTTGGCTGGTTTTGGATCGGACTAGGAGCAGAGTGAAGTGGGAGCCGTGCCAGATGAGATGACGCCTCTTCAATGTGCAACGCGAGCTTGTGGCCGCGGCAAACTCCCCTGGCCTGAGGAAGCCGTAGAACCCTAAGTAAATAGCGGCTTTGATAACCACACTAGTTAGGCGGCCAAAGGGGTTCCCATCTAGGGCTGAAGAGAGGCCTCGAAATAATTCCCCTGAAACCGGTTGTCGGTGTACCGCCGGACTGGAAGCCCCTTTCTGAATCCCCCTAAGGGCTGCTTTGACAGCATGGTTGGTTAGAAACGAACCACAAGACGGGTCCGCCAGCAGGTGATGGTGCTGCACCCCGGCCAGGTGGATTTTGATGGAGCCGTAAGATAACTGCAAGTTGGTGTGGCAGTGGGCGATGAATGCTAGGACGTGGGAAATTGCGTCTAATTCCCCCTGTGGATAGATCAGGGCGAATTGCAAGAAGGCCTTGTGCCCTTTGGCGTAATTCCTAGCCGTGTTGGGAGCCAAGGATTTGTGGGCCAGGTTCTTTGCGGCTTCGACCAGACTCATCAACCCATGGTTAGGGACTCGTATCTGGGAATAGTATTGCCTGCTGGGTCTGCGTCGGGAAATACCTGGAAGAAAACGTCAAAATTGAAGCGAGAAAGCGCATCGGCTGCTGTATTGCTGGCCCCGCGATATGTGACGGACAAATATGGAAATTGTATTTGAGGGAAAGCCATACCAGTTTCCGCAGGAAAGACATGATCCTAGCTGACTTGGCCCTACCCCTGGTGAGTATGTCGACCAGGACCTGGCTGTCGGTGACAAATACCACTGAGTTATTGGCCCAGAGGTGGCCCCAGACCTGGGCCGCCGCCACCACTGGATACAGTTCCAGCAGGGGGGATGACTTCAAGACTTCCTGACTGGAGAGGAACTCCGCCGGCCATGCCCCCGCCAGCCAGTGAGGGTGGAATATGGCTGCGAAGCCACAGGAAGCGGCAGCATCCGTGAACACCGTTGGTGACGAGGCTCGTGGTATTGGAACGAAGAGCGAGATGCCGTTCCAGTGCTCCAGGAACAATTGCCACATGAGCAAATCGGCGACTACTTGATTGTCTAGGTGGATCAGGGTTCTTGTTCTGGAACGGAGGAGAGGAGACCGAGAAGGCCCGACACAAACGCCCTGCCCTGGGGCATGATCCGGGAGGCGAAATTAAGGGAGCCCAGGAGGGTTTGGAGCTGCACCTTAGACAGCAGCCTGGAAGAGACAGCTGCCGTGACCGCAGTGCGGAATTTCTCTAGCTTTGGAGGAGGTAGACTGGCCTCCATGCGTGCCGTGTCTAGGACAATGCCTAAGAACGTGACCCTTGTGCCAGGACCCTCGGTCTTGGCCAGGGCAACGGGAACGTCCAAGTTGGCAAAGATGGACAGCAGAGTCTCCAAAGCACGAGGTGCGCCGACGGGGCTTTCAACAATCAGGAAGTCATCTAAGTAATGGATGACTTTGTCGATACCCCATGCTGGAGGAGGATCCAATGGAGCATGCAAGAAAAACGGTCAAACAGCCAAGGGCTGCTTTTTGAGCCAAAAGTAAGTCTGTTTGCGAAATAATATTTTTCCTCCCATTTAATGCCGTAGTACTTCCACAGACGAGGCGAAATAGGGAGCAGTTTGAAGGCGTCGGAAATGTCTGCTTTTGACAGGACCGCTCCTTTTCCCGACTGCCAGATGAACCTAACTGCCTCGTCGATGGAAGAGTAGGACATGGAAAATTCCTCTGAAGGGATCAGGGAGTTTAAGCTAGGTGTGGCGGACATGTGTGGAGCGGAGAGGTCGTAGATTAGGCGTTTTTATTAGATGCTTGCTTTGACACTAAACCAATCGGGTTGATCCGCCAGGAGTCAAATGGGATATAGGAAAAGGGGCCGAGGAGAAAACCCTTCTGGACCTCGCTCTGTAGAAGGGCACGAACAGCTCCGGGGTCCTGACTAGCCGACAACAAGTTCCTGCCCTCCCAGGATTCCTGGGGAGCGCCACCAATCCAGTATCAAAGCCCTCCTGGAAGCCTGAGAGGAGAAAAGACACCGCCTGCTGGTCAGGGTGGGTGCTGAGGAAGGCCGCCAAGAGGTCGACATTGATGTCGGCTAGTCAGGACCTGCCCTGCTTTTTGGGCAACTGGAACGGGGTGGGCCCTGAAGCAGAGCGAGCAGACGTGCAGCGCTCTGCAACCACTGAAGGCACAACCACCTGAGTTGAAATTGTTGCATATTTGGCTTTGGCCCAGATATGCAATTGGCCTACCCAAGCGGTCCAGCGCGGCTGGCTCTTTGGCGTGGCCGATGAGCTAGGTATCGCCCGTTCCTGTCCTGGCATTGCCAGGTTCGGGCACCAGTCTGCGGTGTGTAGGATGGACTGGCAAGAAGAGCAGGCTGGAGCCCTGAGCCCGGCGAAGTGGCGGCAGAATAGCTCCATGTCCAAATCCGCCCAATTGGAGACGAACTGGAACTGAGCCAGAGCTGCCGCCGCTTTTGCCGAGAAGGACCGGTGATAGTCGTAGAAACTCGATCCGCCATACTTGTAAGCCAGATCTGCTATGCGGTAGAGGTAGGTGTCTAGTTCTTCCCGACGCTGCGGTTGGACCGAGCAGATTACATCCCGGTAAATGCTGAAAGCCAGGACAAATTCGTTGATGGAAAGCTTTCGGTTCAACCGGACGTCCTTAGCCCGCAACACCACTGCGACCTCACCGCAATTGATGACCTTATTTTCTGCTACGTCTTGGGCTGCTATAAGGATAGACGTCAGATTGACGTCCTTGCCCGCTAAGATCTCTTTCCTCAAGTTGTCTGGAATGAAGTGGGACGGGGCCACTGTGGGGGGAGCAGCCGGCGCGGGGCCCGTGATGGTAGTACCTGGACCCGACTCTCGCGAGGTGGACGGTATCGCAACGACCGCCGCGGGGTCGGGTGACGCCGAAACGCGGGACTCTAAGTCCGACACTCTAGAGTGTATGCTGGACATGGAGCCCACGAGACTGTCCATTGTGGCCTGTAATTGGGACAGCGCATCCTGGATGGACGGAGGAGATGATTGTTCCCCCGCGTCTGTCGACTCGGTCCTCAGGAGGCGATATAGTTCTGCCTTCCTGGCTGAGGCTGGATGCGCGATGCCTCTCTTATTTAGTTCGGCAATCAGTTTAGCGACAGTCCACCGCCGGAACGAGGGGCTGCCTGAATGACCCGAATTTGACGAGTCGGGAAGGGAGACATTGTCCTCGATGTCCGATGCGTGGGACATGCTGAACCTGTTAATGGAAACATACGGCTAGCAACAAAAAAATTTTTTTTTTTTTTTTTTTTATCAATATATAAAACTGTTCCTACCGCCGACCCGCTGGAATTCGTGGATGCTTGCAAATGGACCCTACAACCGGGCCCTACCGGAAGCGGATGACGATGAGGAACGGCCTGCAACAGAAAATATGGACAACTACCCATGACCGACATACTCTGGAACACGAGCCCCGATAGCGGAAACAGAGCGGTGACGAGGCGCATCGCCTGTGTACGCCCGATGGAAAGAGTGAGTAGTGAAGCCTGAAGTGCCCAGAATAAATCATGACCGCCCGCCCGGAGTTGAGGGCCGTGGTGCCGAATCCCCCCCCCCCCCCCCCCGACGACAGCTAGTGCTCAGACTGTTGAACCGGCCCGTGAGGTGCCCCGAAAGGGTGAGCTGGGACAAGAGGGGTAGGCCACCGCCTTGGCACCCTGAGTGCCTCAGACCGTGACCCGTACTGTGCCTCAGCATGCGAACCCTGGCGACCCAGGCCACCAGCATGAAAACCCTGAGTGGTCCAGGCAACCAGCGTGAGACTCCTGAGTGATTCGGACAATCGGCGTGAGAAACCTGAGCGAATCAGGCAACCAGCGTGACAACCCTGAGCGATTCAGGCAGACAGCATGAGAACCCTGAACGAATCAGGCAACCAGCACGAGAACCCTGGGCGATTCAGGCAACCAACATGAGAACCCTGAACGAATCAGGCAACCAGCACGAGAACCCTGAGCGATTCAGGCAACCAACATGAGAACCCTGAGCGATTCAGGCAACAACCAACCTGGAAACCCTAAGCGATATGGCAGCCATTGTTCAAGCGACTACTAGTCTGGGCCTCCCAGGTGGTTCATACTACCACCGGTGTGAGGACCCTGAGTGGAACAGCCAATGCCCGGCATCAGAACCCTGGGCGGTTCAGTCGTGCTACCCGCCTGGGAACCCTGGGTGAAACGGGCAAACAGGCGACATGGGAAACCTGAATGTTTCAGGTCGACTACTGACGTGAGAACCTTGGGCGATCCATGCACTAACCGTGTGAGACCCTGAGTGAACGGGAATAACACCAGCATGGGAACACTGAGTGAATCGGGCGACCACCGGGAAGGAAGCCCTGACCGATTCAGGCAACTGACAGCATGAGGGCCCTGAGAGATTCGGGCCAAATATCAGCGTGAGAACCCTGAGCGATTCAGGCGAGCAATCAGCATGGAGACCCTGAGCGCTTCAGGCAACTATCAGCGTGAAAAACCCTGAGCGAATCAGGAAATCAACCGGCGTGAGAACCCTGAGCGATCCAGGCAAACAAGCAGCGTGAGAACCCTGAGCGATCCAGGCAAACAAGCAGCGTGAGAACCCTGGGCGATTGCCAGCGCGGTCGTCCTGACTAAAACGGCGACTAACAGACTGGGCACCCCGGGTACTCAGGCAATGATCAGTGTGAGGACCTCTAGGGATCCGTGCACGCAACCGGCAGGGGACCCTGGTTGGACGTGACTATAAGCAGCATGATTACGTCAGGTATGTTTTTTTTTTTTTTTTTTTGGGGGACATACTTGTGTATGCTTGACTAGTGTGTTACTTCCAGGTATCCCCCATGTTTAAGCCGAGCGCCTGTGATTACCAGTGACTGTGTGTCCCTGCACTGTGTTGGCGGGGTCCTGCACTGGGCCCTGAGTGGGGGGACCGTGTGGCCCCCTGCACCGACCACCAGGGAGAGCCCCGTTTGCGAACCCAGGCAATGTGTTTTTCCCCCATGCCGCCTGACCGTGCCGGGCTGCCCCAGCGTCCCGTTGCCGGGCAGCAGCGCCCACGTGCTTGCTCCCGGATCGCAGACCCGGGTCACGTGAGCGCTTCCAATTGTGCTGCTTCAGCAGACCGGCGACGCTGGAGCAGCCTCTCGCACGGCACATCGGCATCCCTGGTGCCGCTGGCATTCCTGGCTCGTTGCGGGTGAGCCGCCCCCCTCCACAAGCCGCAACGCCCACCCCCCCCCCCCCTCGGCAGCGGGCGCGCGTGGCCCCGACTAGGCGGCCTCGGCACCGGCATCCAGGGAGACGGGGGGCGGGGGGATGACAAGCCGCCGCACGCCGGTGAAGGGAGGAATGAGGCTCCAGCCGGTGCACGCGGGGTCGGCCGACCGCTGGAAACATGGGCGGTAGGAGGCCCGTGCCCGGCGCGCGCTGCCGGACGCAGGATCTCGCTCACCTGGTGTAAGAAGGAGGGAGGGTACCGCGTACTGGCCGCCGGAGGGTTGACACGTCTTTTCCCTGGTGAGGTACGGTGACGACAGGCGCGGGAGGTGCTGAATGAACGGCCACCCCCTTGCAGTGGCCGAGGGGGCTTAAGTACACACAGCCCCTCCCACAAATACAGGCTGTGCCAGCCTTCCAACTAGTTTTTCTTGTGTTTTAATACTGAAAAAATAAGAACTTTTTGTTTGCTTTGCCATATTCTGAAATGTCTGTGAAACAGCAGGCACCTGGCACTGTGGCGCTCGCTCTGGAGCCATCTTTAAAGACATCCGCAGTACATGTACAACACATAGCGTTAAGGGGGAACTAAACCCTAAAAAAACATAAATAACACAATACATTTAATCCATAGTGCATGTCTACAAGATGTTTCCCAAACTGCTACCATAAGTGGTTTAGGAGAGATCTTGCAGACAAAGAACTCCCCCCTCTCGATTGTGCCGTGTAATCATGATCTGCTGCCGGCAAACAGTGATTCAGTATGGTGATGGCATAAGCCAGTGATGGCGAATCTTTTAGAGACCGAGTTCCCAAACTGCAACCCTACAACCCACTTATTTATTGCAAAGTGCCAACACGGCGATTTACCCTGAGTACCAGTATGGTGTATCTTCCATATTCTTTATCATTTAGCTATAATCGCCGGCCTACATTCAGCGCGCTGCCTGTGCATAATGCTCCCTGCACTGATGAATGGCAGGAAAAGTCTAAGGCCTCTTGCACACGAACGTGTGCGCCCCGTGCCCGTATTGCGGACCGCATTTGCGGATCCGCAATACACGGGCACCATTCCGTGGCCATTCCACATCACGGATGCGGACCCATTCATTTCAATGGGTCCGCAAATCCGGAGATGCGGAATGGAATGACGGAACGGAACACTACGGAGTGCTTCCGCGGGGTTCCGTTACGTACTTCCGTCCCGCAAAAAGATACAACATGTGAATGGGTCTGCGATCCGCTGCGGCTGCCCCACGGCCGGTGCCCGAGCATTGCGGGCCGCAATTTGCGGCCCGCAGCACGGGCACGGGGAGCACACGTTCGTGTGCAAGAGGCCTAAGGCATATTGGTACACCAGGGTGCGGGTGCCCACAGAGAGGGCTGTAAGTGCCGCCTCTGGCATCGTGCCATAGGTTCGCCACCACTGGCAGAAGCGATCATGTAATGGCAGCGGTCTCCTCTGCTAGCGAGCAGGCGATTGTCCGGAAGGAACGCTTACTTCATGATAATTGCCTTCTTCATCTGCAGGTGTAATAGGACCCTAGGTTCCTCAGTCAGTCAGCAGCAAATCCAAACAGGGACAGTATCCCGTGGACAGTAGAGATAGTAACTGTCCTGGGAGAATGTCGCCTGAGTCACCCTACCTAGCCCTAGAATGCCCAAACCTAGCGGGTAATGGGGATAGGGACAGTGGGATGCCCTAAGAGGTGTATGTAGGGTGGAAGATGGGGACCTAGATGTGTAAAAGTGTCACAATATACCTAAAGTATCTGGCCCACTGGTAAGGTAACCATCCAGATACTAAGAAAAAAATCCCACAGTATCTTACTGGAGGGCCATATACTTTAGGTATATTATGAGACTTTTATACATCTACGTCCCCATTTAGGCCCCTTTATACAAGTAGATGATCAATTGCATTGAGCGATGAATGGCAGCCCCTTAGACATGCTGTCAGCGATACCTGCTCACACTTGTGAAATTCTGGATGACCGATGATTTAGGTGTCTACATCGGCGATCCCAAGAACAACAAACGAAACAATTATCGCTTGTCATTCGGTCATGCAATGCTTTTACACTACTTGATAATTGATCACTTTCACTCGATTGTGTAAAGGTGCCTTAAGGCTCCCATTTACATTACATTTGTGACATACGTTTGGTGTATGCGGGAAAAAGCTTATATTCTAAGCGTATCTTTAGGTCTCCATTTGCCCCGTGCATATTAAAAGGGTGTCTATGTGGCCAGTGCCGGGCCAATATATATGAGTATACCATTTTTTTATCATTTGCTGTATAGAATAGTAAAGTAGAAGAAGCGACATGTATTTCAAGCAGAGGGACAATATACTCCTGCAAGGCAAATCCAGTCTGAGAGAAATCATCCCCCATACTGGAAGATAAATCTCAAATGTAAGGGCTGATACCATAACATAAACATAGTAACATAGTACATAAGGCTGAAAAAAGACATCTGTC
This sequence comes from Bufotes viridis, assembly GCA_033119425.1. Lineage (NCBI taxonomy): Eukaryota > Metazoa > Chordata > Amphibia > Anura > Bufonidae > Bufotes > Bufotes viridis. The sequence continues at coordinate 517,590,551 of CM065589.1, forward strand.
CATCCAGTTCGGCCTGTCATCCTGCTAGTTGATCCAGAGGAAGGCAAAAAAAAAAAAACTGAGGTAGAAGCCAATTTTCCTCACTTTAGGGGAAAAAAATTCCTTCCCGACTCCAATCAGGCAATCAGAATAACTCCCTGGATCAACGACCCCTCTCTAGTAACTATAGCCTGTAATATTATTACACTCCAGAAATACATCCAGGCCCCTCTTGAATTCCTTTATTGTACTCACCATCACCACCTCCTCAGGCAGAGAGTTCCATAGTCTCACTGCTCTTACCGTGAAGAACCCTTTTCTATGTTTGTGTACAAACCTTCTTTCCTCCAGACGCAGAGGATGTCCCCTTGTCACAGTCACAGTCCTGGGGATAAATAGATGATGGGAGAGATCTCTGTACTGACCCCTGATATATTTATACATAGATATTAGATCTCCCCTCAGTCGTCTTTTTTCTAAAGTGAATAACCCTAATTTTGATAATCTTTCAGGGTACTGTAGATCCCTCATTCCAGTTATTACTTTAGTTGCCCTCCTCTGAACCCTCTCCAGCTCTGCTATGTCTGCCTTGTTCACAGGAGCCTAGAACTGTACACAGTACTCCATGTGTGGTCTGACTAGTGATTTGTAAAGTGGTAGGACTATGTTCTCATCACGGGCGTCTATGCCCCTTTTGATGCAACCCATTATCTTATTGGCCTTCGCAGCAGCTACCTGACACTGGTTTCTACAGCTTAGTTTGCCAAAATTCCTAGTTCCTTTACCATGTCAGTGTTAGGGCTCATGCACACGAACGTTTTTCTTTCCGTGTCTGTTCCGTTTTTTTTGCGGACCATATGCGGAACAATTCACTTCAATGGGTCCGCAAAAAAAAAAAACAGAAGTTACTCCGTGTGCATTCCGTTTCCGTTCCACAAAAAATAGAACATGTCCTATTATTGTCCGCATTACTGACAAGCATAGTACTGTTCTATGAAGGGCCAGCTGTTCCGTTCCACAAAATACGGAATGCACACGGACGTCATCTGTATTTTTTGTGGATCCGTTTTTTGCGGACCACAAAATACATACAGTCATGTGCATGAGCACTTACCCAGTGTTTTACCATTTAGTATGTACAGGTGACTTGCATTATTCCTTCCCATGTGCATAACTTTACATTTGTCAGTGTTAAACCTCATCTGCCATTTCTCTGCCCAAGCCTCCAATCTATCCAGATCCCTCTGTAGCAGTATACTGTCCTCTTCCGTGTTAATTACTTTACACAGTTTAGTGTCATCTGCAAAAATAGATATTTTACTGTGCAGGCGTTCTACAAGATCATTAATAAATATATTAAAGAGAATAGGGTCCAATACTGACCCCTGAGGTACCCCACTAGTGACAGTGACCCAATCTGAGTGTGTACCATTAATAACCACCCTCTGTTTTCTATTACTGAGTCAGTTACTTACCCACATACAGACATTTTCTCCCGGTCCAAGCATCCTCATTTTATATACTAACCTTTTATGAGGTACGGTGTCAAATGCTTTGGAGAAGTCCAGATATACGACATGCATTGATTCGCCGCAGTCAAGTCTAGAACTTACCTCCTCATAGAAACTGATTAAATTTGTTTGGCATGACCGATCCCTCATGAAGCCATGCTTATATGGTGTTATTTGCTTATTTTCATTGAGATACTCCAAGATAGCATCTCTAAGAAAACCTTCAAACAGTTTTAAGGCCATAATTGGCCTAGGAAACCCAGGCCGTATGTCAGGCACATTTCCTGGGACGACCGTATCAGTAATTTCAGATCAGTCAGCTTGTATCTGATCATGTGAGTACATGTACATCAGAGCTATGATCCGATAGAACTGACTGTATCATACAACACAGGGTGACCCAGGAGAAAGTAGCCTGCCTCCAATATCTCCAAATCAAACTACCCAAGGATACTTTCACACTTGCGTTGTTGTTTTCCGGTATTGAGACGCGGCAGAGGATCTCAATACCAGAAAAACATGTTTCCGTTTGGTCCTTATGCATTCTGATTGGAAAGGGATCCGGTCAGGATGCATCAGAATGACTTCCGTTTCAGCAGAATTCCGTTTTGTGACCGGACACAAAACTGCTGCAAGCTGCGGTTTCAAGTCCGGTCATAAAAACAGATCCGGCACTGCAAACAATGTAAATCAATAGTGAAGGATCTGTTTTTTTAGGAGCCGAAAAAAACTGATCCGTCACCCATTGTCTTTCAATGTATTTAGTGACGGATCCGTTGTTTTCCGTTTTGATTTCACACAATCGCATCCTAGCGGAACAGATGAATCCGGATGTGCAAAATAAAAACAAATCCGTTTATTTCCGGTATTGAGATCCTCTGCCGGATCTTAATACCAAAATAACAAAGCAAGTGTGAAAGTAGCCTAATAGTAAATCTGTTAGTTGTCCATAGCAACCAATCAGAGCTCAGCTTTCATTTTTGCAGAGCCCTGTAGGAACTGAAAGCTGAGCTCTGATTGGTTGCTATGGGCAACTAAGACTTATTATTTAGTTTGATAAAAGTGGCCTATTGTGTCAGAAAGCTGGTGTTCTCCCTGGAACAGTGAGTAGTGATTGTGGAAGGCGATGTGCGAAGCAAGAGACCTTTGCTGACAAGTACTCAGGAACAAAACCACCAGCTGAACGCTGTATTCGGAGTCTGGTTTGGATATGGCATCAAACTGGCTCTGTTGTAATTATGAAGAAACCGAGCCCTTCATCGATCAGGAAATTGTGCATGAAATTCAGCAGCGGATTGCAAGTAGCCCCCAAAAATCACCTCCAAGACTGTCTCAGCAAGTTGGTGTATCAGGAACGACGAGTCAGCGAGTGCTGAAATCTCTGAACCTGAAACTGTACCGAATAAGTCTGAGAAAGCTAAACGCGGAAATTACTGGACTTGGTTGCTGACAGCCATTCATTTAAATGGGGCCACAAAAGATACAGACAGCAAACCGCGTGCTGTCCGCATCCGTATGTCCATTCTGCGGCCTTGCAAAAAAAGATAAAACGTGTCCTATTGTTGTCCATTTTGTGGACAAGGATAGGACGTTTCTGCAGGAGTGGCGTGCACTCGGCCGGTATCCGTGTTTCGCGGACAGTAAGTTCCCTTTCACAAGAACGATACGGGAAACTCACACCATTTTGCAAGCAAGTTCAGTCAGTTTTGTCCGCGCGGGTGCAATGCGTTTTTCACGCGCGTGTTAAAAAACTGAAGGTTTACAAACAACATCTTTTAGCAATCAGCAGTGAAAAACACATTGCTTGCGGATTTCGGACTTGCTTGCGGATGCAATGCGTTTTTCACTGAAGCCCCATTTCACATCTATGGGGCCAGGGCTGTGTGAAAAACGTAGAATATAAAACATACTGCGTTTTTCACGCAACGCAGAACTGATGCGTGAAAAGAAAGCACTTATGTACACAGACCCATAGAGATAAATGGGTCAGGATTCAGTGCGGGTGCTATGCCTTCACGTCACGCATTGCACCCGCGAGGAAAACTCGCCCGTGTGAAAGGGGCCTAAAACTGACACAGTGGTGTGCATGAGCCCTAAGCCTCCGATTTCTGCTGCGGAGTCCGTGGTAAACACGTCATGATTTTTCCGTGTCTGAACACACCTTTTTACACGCAATGAACATGCTCCACCAACCCTGTTCCTCAATTTACTATTCCCCATGCAATGTGCAATCTGATATGATTTACTACTGGGACATGCAGGGTCACACGCGCGGCGATCATACAGAACTGATCACTGAATGCAGCAAACACTACTATGATTCCGGGCCGGTACCTATCCTGTCTGTTGGACGTTTGGCCCTAGATTTTCCCTACTAGTGCGGGGTGTGACCTCCACCTGCGTGGGAGAGCCCGTGCTCCTGCCAACTGCAGTTAAAAAAATTCCAGTGAAATTAACTGTTAGTTTCATTCTTTTTATTGGCTTCATCCAGTGGCATACCGCCAATATAGGCAGACCACGTCGTTGCTATGGGGCCCTTGGCACAGGAGGGCCCGCAGCACACGGAAGGACCGCCCCCTCCGTTTACTCTGAACAGACACAAGAGAATCATAGTTAATTAGTGTTCACTTGTGTTCTTCCAGGTCCCCCCTTTCTGAGTCTGAACTGATGACACGGGCATGCTGCATTTCACACACTGGCCAATCTGGGCAAAGAGGCTGCTGCTGATTGGCCAGTGTATCAGCCTGGCACGTGATAGGCAGCAGGAGCGGACGCCGCAGCCGCTCAAATACATACAGTCAGAGGCAACGTGTGCTGCACCCGGTGTATCATCCATTCCTTGCATCACATCTGCCGCATGCCTGACGTCATCAGCCAGCCAGCCAGCCAGTGCAGTGGCAGTGAGTGCAGCCCCCCGGCCCAGACTGAAGGACCGCTCCTGACCGGACCTGGTCTATATGGTTGGTAATTGGTTCATGTATGAGTATGCAGCAACAGGACTCATGGAGGGAGGGGTGGCTCATAGAAGACAGTGTGCTTTCCTCCTACTCCCCCCCCCCGGGCATTTTGGGGGGCATTAGGGGTTGGGGGGCTAATAGTGGACTCGGGGCGGAGGGGAGGCTCATAGAGGACAGTGTGCTTTCCTCCTACTCCTCTCCATTTAATCAGCATCTGCTGCCGGCAAACAACGAGTCTGTATGGGGGCGAGCAATGGCATTAGCGATCACTCCTCCCCATACTGTTGAGGAGATCGCTGCATGTAAATACAAAAGTCTCCTTCACTGCTTGCTGGGAATGAACGCTTCCCTCCTGACAGTCGTCTGCTAAATCTGGCAGTGTAAAGGGGCCTTTAGACAAATGTAACCATATTCTGAGCAGTTACATTAATCCAGCTGTTTTGCGGGGGTTCCTATAGAGTACATTTATTTTTGCCCTTATTTATCAAACAGAAAGTTACAAGAAATTGTCTTAAGCTACTTTCACGCTCACGTTTTGTGCAGATCTGTCATCCGTCATCAGATAATACAACCGTCTGCGTCCGTTCAGAACGGATCCGTTTGTATTATCTTTAACATAGCCAAGATGGATCCGTTTTCTATTGTGCCAGTGAAAACGGATCGTTTGGCTCAGTTTCATCAGACGGACACCAAAAATGGAATGGAGACTGAACTGATGCATTCTGAGCGGATCCTTTTCCCCTCAGAATGCATTAGAATGCAGACTGATCCGTTTTGGACCGTCTGTGAGATCCCTGAACGGATCTCACAAACGGAATCCAAAACGCTAGTGTGAAAGTAGCCTTAGCCACACTTCACTCCTGACCTGCCGTAGCAGTGGTGGAAATAGGTCACCATTGCCTTACACAGACACGATCAGATACCGATGACCTATCTAAAGTATAGGTCATCAGTATTAAATATCTCAGAAAACCCCTTTAAACAATAAACACCCCCCATAATGCCCAGCGCCCTCCTATGGAAGATACTTACCTGCTCCCCGGCACCGACGTCCCTCTGGATCCCAGCATGGCCAGATCAAAACATCCAGCAACGGGCCAGCCAATAGCAGGCTGCGGTGGTGACCTGCTTCCCTAGCATCATGGGTGACGTAAGGAGACTGGTCACCATCGCGGCCTGCTATTGGCTACGTCCTCCCCCCACATGTTTTGATCCGTGCGATGAGAAGATGCAGAGGCAGCTGTGCAGCGATCTGGAGGGACGCGGGGGCCGGGTGAGTATCTTCCATAGGAGGGTCTGGGCATTGTGGGGGGTGTTTATACTGTTTTTATTATGTACACAGGGGCGTAACTATAGGGGAAGCGGCTGCTTTGGGGCCCTGACCCAGAAGGGGCCCATCCAATAAGAGAAGTACTAAAAGACTTTGTCAGGGCCCCTCAACAGTATTACACAATGACATTATATACAGTGGCAGTATAGACAGTGTAGAAAACGGATGGAACAGCTGCCGGGCCTGGTCTGAGAGAGCGATCTTTACTAGCCACAGGAAAGGGGGCGGCATGAAAGGAAGGGGTTGTGAAAAGATTACTGGGGAGGGGCCCCATTCAAAATTTTGCTGTGGGGCCCAGTCATTTCTAGTTACGCCACTGTATGTACAATAATACAAAAAATAAATCACTATGCCCAAATCACTGTTTTTGGTTCCTTTGCCTGAGCAAAAAAAGAAGAAAAAACTATCAAAAAGTCATAAACACCCCAAAATAGTATAAATAAAAACATCCATATAAACGTGGTATCTCTGTCATTTTACTGATCCTCAGAATAAAGGTTATGTTATTTCCACCCGTTAATAATTTTTCCAGCTTCCCGCAGCATCAGATGGAATATGAGATGGTGCCAACAGAAAGTACAACTTGTCCTGCCAAAAGCAAACCCTCCTAGGGATATGTGAATGAAAGTTAACCCCTTGCTTTTTGTTCTTTTTTTTCTGAAAAAACACAGCTTTCATATGCCAGAAGTAGGCAAATATAAAAGAGGACTGCAAACAGCTAAAAACCATGAGAAGAGAAGTGTGAGTGACTGAAGCCTACAATGGCGGTAATGGGGCCCTACAGGCAGGAGCTGGTGACCGCTGCGCTGATGGAAATGCGGCAGCACGGCTACAGGTCATCTATATGGACCCCCTGGAACGTGACGAGCCGCCCGGAAAGCTCCTTCCGCCTCATTGTACTCCCTCGTCATACGTGCACAGCACAGCATGCAGCAGCCCTCCCCCACTCTCCATCTGACAGGAGCACACAGCCTACGTGCCGTCTCACAGCTGCCCCTATGTCAGCCAAGCAGCCCCAGCCGCTGAGGTTACGTGACCACAACACAGCCACAGGAGGGCCCTCCGCAGCTCGGCCAGCCAATCAGCTGCCGCCAAAGGTGGGACTCTGACAGCGCTAGCCAATCATCTCGCTTGTAGGCGTAGCCTTGTAGTGCTTCTGCTCCACGTGCTGGTTGTTTGAGTACGTGCCGGAGGGCGGGGCTTTCGTTAGATCTAGGATTAGAATAGTGGAGAGCGGAGACTTTATCCTCAGAGCGCTGGCGGCGTACAGGGGGAGAGCACCGTGTGTCGTGATCACTGTACTGAGTGCACGTAGAAGATGCTGCAGGACGAGGTGAGTGCGGCGGGCGGATAATAACCGGATATTAATGACTACAGTTTGCTGCCCGACTAACTGGGGACTCTCCTGTCAGTTTTACAGCCTGAGCGAGCTGATGGAGCCCGGCGGAGCGGTGAATTCTCCCGGGGACGCTCTCGGCCAGACCCCCGCACACATGGCGGCACACTGGGGACAAGCCTTCTTCCTTCTCTGGCAGCTGCGGACAGGAGTGGACATTAACCAGCAGGTAGAGCTCCTCCCAGGGGATTACTCCACATGTGGTCAGGGTTTGTGGCTGTCCATACAGTGGTCTGCTAACAATGGAGTCTGTGCTATTAGGGCTCATGCACGCCACCGTTTTGTGTTGCGGTCCGTTTTTCACGGATCGTTCTGTATCCGTTTTTGGCATTTTCCGTTCTGTTATTCCACAAAACATATCCGTATGGTTTCCGTATGCGATCTGGATTTTGTGAATCGGAAACAGAAACTTATTAATCACCAACCACATGAGCAATATGGGCTGGGCATAGCATTTCTACAGTATGGATACGCAAAATACCGATGACATACGGATGTGTTCCATGTGCGGTTCGGATTTTTTGCGGATAATAGGACATGCACTACCTTTTTGCGGAACGGCCATGCAGACAAACGGTATGCACTTCCGTATTTTCTACAGCCCCATTGAAGTGAATGGTTCCGTATACGGGCTGCACAAAGAACGGAAGCGGAAATAAAATACGGTCGTGTGCATGAGCCCCAATACTGTAACCCACGTTCAGTGACACGCAGGTGTGTGGCGCATGACTGCTGCAGCCAATCATTGTCCTCCGCTTTACACCGCTGAGGACAATGACTGGTTGCAGTGGCCGCTGCTACAGTCTGTAACCAAGTGGCAGGAGGACCGGACCAGCAGGGAAAGGGGTAAGTATAAGATGATTTTATTTATAAATTTTTTTTGGACTATTGCGGGGGTTGTCTTAGGCCGAGTTCACATCACCCTTTTAGCTTTCCGTTCTTCTGGTCTGTGAGAAGAGGGGGGGGGGGGGAGAAAAACGGGATCCTGCAAAAAAATAAATAAATCCTGTTGGCATCAGTTGTCATGCGTTTGAGCCGTTTCCGACTGAGATCCGTGTGTTTTTTTTGACGAAAAAAAACGACTGCGTGCAGGATAGGTTGTCAATAGGTGACCGGTGGCTGATCAACCGTCACTGGAGCTACACAGCACCGCCACCCTTGTAGTGGCCAGCGCCAGTCATTGCAGCACTGCTCCCACCGCAGTGATGAGCGCTGTCCACTACTGGTGACGGAGCCGCAGCTGATCAGCCCCCACCGCTCACCTATTGGTGGCCTATCCTGAGGATAGACCATTACTTAGAAAAGGCTGGACAACCCTTTAAGTCAATCTAATGACTAAGGCCCCTTGCACACGACCGTATACCCTCCGAGCGGGCCATATGTCCGGGAGCGGCATACATCGGGAGCACACAGGTTACTATGATGCTGGGCGCATCGGGCCGCCCATGAGACTACTGTCCTGCACTCATAAGATCATATGAGTGCAGGACAGTAGTCCCGCGGGCAGCCCGATGCCTGTAACCTATGATGCTGTGTGCTCCCGTGCACACGATGTATGCCACTCCGAGACATATGGCCCGATGCGCCCAGCATCATAGTAAACTGTTTGCTCCCGTCCCGTGCGCGCGATGTATGCCACTCCAGGACATATGGTGGCACGCTCTGCAAGGGGCCTAACACAGTGATCTAATCTAGGTTTCTGTATGTGCACATTTTTGTGGCTGAAGATATCAGTGCCTCGACGTGCAGGCGATTTGGCTTCCCATGCATTGCTACTAATAATGGGCCACATCCGCTCAGACACCTTCACATTTCTCAGCCATGCTGTCATGTTCCCCTTAGGCTAGTTTCACGCCGCGACAGAACAGCCTGCCAGTTTTATGGATATGGCATTGCCGGGTGTCACCGGAACGTCCGCCATCCCCTTGACTCTAATGGCGTTTGGCGGAGATCCTCCTCTTTATATATTCTTAATCCTAGCATGTGGACAATAGTTCAGGTAGGTCGGAGCTCGGTTGGTAGTAGTGCTCGGGATCTCCGGCTCATTTTGGCGCCATTTGCCAGCTTTCGAATGTAGCTTCTGTCCAGATTCGGACGCCCAGTGCTTCGGGGAGTCGGCTGTGTCTACAGAATCAATTAAAAGGAATCTGCCCATAGGGAGTTCTTTATAGCTTCCTGTCCATGCAGGGAGTGCCTGTAAGAAATTTCCCTACGCAGCCGAAAAGCTCTAGTCCTGCTGTGCTGGCAAATTCAGGTTCTGTAGGATTCCAAACTGCACGTCCGCAGAAGAGCTTCACCTCAGCTTGGAGGGATATGTCTTCCACTCCTGGTCACCTGTTCTCCAAATAGAAATAGTCACTTTATACCGTGGATTTGGAACATATGTCACTTGCTTTTAGGCTTTTGTACCTTTGTTGACCTATTGTTGTCATTTTTCTTCTAGGACTTCTTTGGAGAAACCCTGATCCACAAAGCGGCCCGTGCTGGGAGTCTGCAGTGCCTCAGCGTGCTTGTTGCTCATGATGCCAGACTCGAGTAAGTGGTTTATGGCTTTCATCAGGTTACGGTAGCCCATAGGCCAGGGGTAGGCAAGCTGCAGCTGTTGTGAAACTACAACTCCCAGCATGCAAACTTCCTCTGCTCTTCTGAGAACTGAATAGTGCATGCTGGGAGTTGTAGTTTCACAACAGCTGGGATTGCTGACCGCTGTCTTAGACTGAATTGTAGAGTATGAGGTGACCGTCTTTGTTTTACTCTACAGTGTCTGTAATAATGACGGACTCACAGCCGAAGCTCTGGCATTGTCCGGTGGTTTTGAGGAATGTGTGAAATTTCTGGCATCTGTGAAACATACCCAAGATACATTCTCTGGGGTGCGATCATCAATGCAGGATTTGAAGGAGACGGCTGGTATCAAGAGAGGACAATGTAACAGACCCGCTGCTTATGGAAAGAGGAGACAGTCAGATGGTGAGTATTTTACCAGGATGAACGTTGTTGCGGCTTTAAATGTTTCAGGGCTGACGCACAAAGGCGATATTTATGCGAGTTCTGGCAGTGGAAATTTCCCTTTTTTGCTTCAATTCTGTTAAGTGCTTGTGTTTTTTTTTTTTTTTTTTTTTTTTTTTTGGGCTGATGGGATCAGTTTTCATTCATGTGAAAATAAATCAGAATTTGGTATTTCCTAAACTGAACACTGCTCCTGTGACACAAACTTGCAGCATTATAATTTATAATGCTGTGTGTTCCTGCCCAACTTCAGCTGTACTCAATTGTACTGACAGCATTATGTGAGTACAGTTCAGTACAGCTAAGGTCAGGCAGGAACACACAGCCTTATAAATCACAAGGCCCCCATGTACAAGACTGTATTTTTGGTCCACACCCGATCTGCATTGGAGACAAATATTTTCTGCAATAGGTTAAAAAAAAAAAAGATTTGTTGTAAGTTTAGGTACACTTTAAGACTGGCATATTACACACCGTTCTTCATCTATCCCCCACTGTCAGATACACCACAATCATTAAGCGGTTCATATCTTTTCAAGAAGCACTCCCACAATATTCTGACCCGTTTGAAAGGTACATGATGTAATCTGTAGTGAAGGTAATCTTCTTACCAGTTACTGTATTTGTGAATTATCCCCTCTCTTCTGCTCCTCAGCTGTGTCAAGAGACCAGCAATCAGACTTTCTAAATAACGCAGCCTCTTATGTGTGGACAGGAAGCCAGTTTCTCTTAAGTATTTCTATGGGAAGTCTCAATGTCTGTCTCATAGGAGTGAATAGAGAAGACACTAACTTCCTGTGCTGTGTCAGTTGGAGATCAGAGAGTTGGTCACATGACACAGCTGAGGATCAGAAGGGAGGTTATAACTCATCTACAGTCACTGGTAAAAAGATTGCCTTCACTATTTACATCATGTACCTTTCCAACAGGTCATATCTTGGTGCAGGGCGCAGGTCTGTGTGTTAAGATCCAAATCTAAACTAACAAGGGGGCTGGTGCAGGTTTCCAGTGTTGATTATTATAAATGGGCTGGCCATTGGCGCCCCTGTTCTGCCTGCAATTTGTATAAGTGGCAAGCAGGGCTCTAAACCCCGTAGCCTGCACCAAACTTTCTGACATACAATTAGAAAAACATCCTCCTAAGCCTACATGCACACGGCAATGGAAAGCAGACCTGTGATACATGGGCCCTAACAAATGTTTCTTATCTTTACAGGATTCTTGTAGATGGACACACGATTTCCATATGCACTTGGCTTTACTCTGCTTCCAGGAGGAGCTCTTACCTACTGGCTCACATTGAGCTGGATTACACTACAGCCTCTCTGCTGGAAAGAAGAGGCTTCATGTAGGACGCTGCTTGGACAGTTTTTTGTTTTGTCTTTTATACTTTTCTAAACTGTTTATAAATAAAAAAAATTGCATACATTTTCTCCCTATTTTCTCTGGAGTAATAAAGGTGCAGTAATTGCAGGCACTAGAATGCCCCATACAATAAAATAAACAGTAACATAGCCAACACCGGCCTATATCACTGGACAGCAGAATAACGGTAGCGGTGGTAGATTATGATGCAGGCTTTTGACAAAAAGCCAGAAGTGGATCCATGCTTGCAGGGTATGCTCTCCCTTAATTCCTATTGGACTAATAAAAAAGTACGCTCTATTTTTGGAACTCCCACAGAAATTAATAGCGAGTGTGCTGCACATGCACAGCGTGCCCTCCTTTACTTTCAGGGGCCTGTTTTGGAGATATTTGTGGGTCTTAGAGGTGGGACCCATGATTTACCATCCCAGATGACCCCTTTAAGATTTAATTTTGTTTTTCCCAGATGATAATTTGAGTGATGGTGGCACCCCACGGTATGGCACATGAGGCAGGTCTGAGGGTACTTTCACACTAGCGTTTTGGATTCCGTTTGTGAGATCTGTTTCAGGGCACAAATGGTCCAAAACGGATCAGTTAAGCCCCAATGCATTCTGAATGGATAAGGATCCGTTCAGAATGCATCAGTTAGGCTCCGTTCCGCCTCTATTCCGTTTTGGAGGCGGACACCAAAACGCAGCATGCGGATCCGTTTTTTTTTACAATGTAAGTCAATGGGGACGGATCCGTTGTCAGTGACACAATATGGTGCATTTGAAAACGGATCCGTTCCCCATTGACTTTCAATGTAATTCAAAACTGATCCGTTTTGGACTTTGTCATTTTTCTTTAAAGCTAATGCAAACGGATCCGTTCTGAATGGATACAAACGTTTGCATTAGAGGTGCGGATCCGTCTGTACAAATGAACAGACGGATCCGCACCAACGCTAGTGTGAAAGTTCCCTGAGCGCTACCTTTTCTTCAGTTTACCTGCTTGCAATTACATCTCTGCCTTACCATTCGCTTCAATGGGACAGCTACTTCCTATTCAAGTCATGATATAGGACCACCGATAAACGTAATACTTTTGTCTAGAAATGCTACTCGAGTTTTCTACCCCACCATCATACTGGAGTGAATTTAGGATTTTTTCCCCCGGACATAAATCTGGAGTGAAACTTTAACATAGCTAGTGGCACCCCCTATTCAAACCTGGAATGAGCAGTGTAAAAATGCAAAAGGTAGCAAAGGATCAAAAAGTCTTTAAAGCCCTACTTTCAACTTTTTCAAGACTGAAGTGCAGGGCGAGATAAATTCCCCCTTAAATTTCATGAATTATATTGATAAGGCAATGAATAAATAATATTGACAGCAGAATCCTCCGTTAATTATTTATCTTGCAAATTAAAAAATGTTGATACAACAAAATATATTAAAATAACCTTAAATTAAAGGGGTTGTCTGAGAATTGAATATTGATAGCCTATCCTCATGATTGGTAGGGGTCCAACTCCCCACAGCCCTCCTTGAGTATAACAGCCTCCTCAAAACATATCAAGAACAGCACCATCCACTGGATAGAGCAGGCATCCTCAAACTGCGACCCTACAGCTGTTGTAAAACTACAGCTCCCGCAATGCCCTGCTGTAGGCTGTTCGGGCATGCTGGGAGTTGTAGTTTTGCAACAGCTGGAGGGCCGCAGTTTGAGGATGCCTGGCTGTGCTTGATATTGGGACTTAGATGCTCCTAGGCTGTGTGACTGAGGAACGTGATGTCACTGGCCGATGCTCCTAGGCTATGAGACTGATGAAGGTGATGTCACTGGCCGATGCTCCTAGGCTGCGAGACTGATGAAGGTGATGTCACTGGCCGATGCTCCTAGGCTGTGTGACTGATGAAGGTGATGTCACTGGCCGATGCTCCTAGGCTATGAGACTGATGAAGGTGGTCACTGGCCGATGCTCCCAGGCTGTGTGACTGATGAAGGTGATGTCACTGGCCGATGCTCCTAGGCTGTGTGACTGATGAAGGTGGTCACTGGCCGATGCTCCCAGGCTGTGTGACTGATAAAGGTGATGTCACTGGCCGATGCTCCTAGGCTGTGAGACTGATGAAGGTGATGTCACTGGCCGATGCTCCTAGGCTGTGAGACTGATGAAGGTGATGTCACTGGCCGATGCTCCTAGGCTATGAGACTGATGAAGGTGATGTCACTGGCCGATGCTCCTAGGCTATGAGACTGATGAAGGTGGTCACTGGCCGATGCTCCCAGGCTGTGTGACTGATGAAGGTGATGTCACTGGCCGATGCTCCTAGGCTTTGAGACTGATGAAGGTGGTCACTGGCCGATGCTCCTAGGCTGTGAGACTGATGAAGGTGGTCACTGGCCGATACTCCTAGGCTGTGTGACTGATGAAGGTGATGTCACTGGCCGATGCTCCTAGGCTTTGAGACTGATGAAGGTGGTCACTGGCCGATACTCCTAGGCTGTGTGACTGATGAAGGTGATGTCACTGGCCGATGCTCCTAGGCTTTGAGACTGATGAAGGTGGTCACTGGCCGATGCTCCTAGGCTGTGAGACTGATGAAGGTGATGTCACTGGCCTAGGCAGACACTGCAGCACTCAGAGTGACACAGCCTCTTCAAACAGCTGATCAGTGGGGGTCCCGGGTGTCAGACCCCCACCTATCAGATACTGATGACCTATCCTAAGGATAGGTCATCACTATTAAACACTCAGACAACCCCCTTTAACTGTTAACCAGTATTAAAAGACTACAGGTCGTTGAGGCAAACAGAGATTATAGTAAGCGTCGGCAGTCCAGAAATCGGCTCCCTTCCATCCGCACCATCCCTATGGCAAAGAAAAAAAGAAAATAATCAGCTTCTGTATTCTTTAAAGCATAATATTGAATCCAGAATATCACACAGTAGAATACAGATTTACATTCGGCACAGTGAGATGTGGTAACATATGAATTCCGCACGTTCCACTATATAATCTGGAAGCTGCAGGTGTCGCTGGCTGCAAAATATACTTCAGAAAGGTACATTTAATAAATAATGGACCAGAATATATTCGGATAAACGGGTGTTCACAGGATGACCCCCTTATTGTGAACATCATACACCCTGCGCCTAATGTTTCCTTTTTGGTCTCAGTCTGGTCACAAAAAGAAAAAAATTAGTGGAATAAAGCAGCAGAGAACATGAACACCATACAGCGGTATCCAGTAAACAAGGGATACCACGATGCTCCGTTATGCCTCCCTGAAACATATAAATGTATACAGGTACCGCCACATGTTCAGGTTTTTTAAAGCATTCAAAGCACAAGCAGCAGCCAATGGCTGCACGATTTTACACCAAAACTGTGTGCTCACACTGAAATGAATGGGAGGCTTTTTTGGTGAGGATTCCATGCAGAAAATGTGTGAAAAACAGCAGCAAAAAACATAGCGTGAATGGGCCTCTAAGGGTGTAAGGACAAATTCTAGAATAATACCAACCCCAATATTTTATTCACACACTTCAGGAGAAATAACAGAAGAATGGCACAATGCAGTTTCAATAAAAATTCTCCACCAATATTATTCATGGGGATGGAAGGTATTTACTAAAACAGACGTCAGGAGAGCCAACAGGTCCTTGTTATTTAAAACTGGGCTCCATAATTACTGGTTTGCTCCTGGGGCTGAAGAAATCCCATTGACTCACAATGGGTCACTCGGATTTTCAGATATGTTCTGTGTGCTTTTCGTTGGACCATAAGAAACCTGCTAAGGTGCATTAGGTGAGTGATGCTGTGGGTCGCAGCCATGACAGTCATTTTACTCTGTCACTATGATCAGCCCTATTAAACCAGGTATACTGCTTGGTAGGGATGATTATTGTGAGTGCAGTTCTTATGTTGCAGAGACATTTATACATTTACCATAATGTTAATCAGGTGATCTGAGCACTGAGGGGCTGGCCTAGTCCCTCAGAGCACCCCTTCACCTCCTCTTCTCCCCCACTGTACCAATGCATGGCTGTAAAATCTTCTGCATGCGCAGTTCTAAGAGCAGGGACAGCCAGCGTCAATTGTACTGTAGCTGGCACATGTATAAGATTTCATGACCAGGCCTCAGAGCAGTGAGGATGTCTGGTCTTGTCAATCAGTGAGGGAGAGGAAGTGGTAACAGGGGAGAAGAGGTGGAGCGACGCTCCAAGGGGCTGGCTGCCAGCCCCTTGGTGCTCTGAGCACCTCATTAGCATAGTAATAAAAGTATGAATTTCTCTGCAACAGTTACAGTTTAACTCTGTGACAGATGCTCTTTCAAGGGGTTGTCTCATGAGGACAACCCTTGTCCATATACCCAATTATTTTAAAAGGACATCATAAACAAGAGCTACTGTAAGCAGCATGCAGGGGGAAAAAGGAGGACAGGTGGGGCTCAGGGGGATGTTAACATGGTACAGATTTCAATTTTCACTGGTTTTAAACTGGTTGGTTGGGATGTAAAACAAGGACCTCCTCTTTCAGAAGCAGTGCCACTGCTGTGTGAGGTGTTGCCACTCAGCCACACTCCCTTTCATTGTCACAAGATGAAATATCAAACGTAGCCTATGGCCAAGAGTGGCACTGTGTCTGGCGAAAAATTAGGTCACTCTCCACTTTCCAGTCCCCAGCCAAGTTTCATTTCCTGGTCCCTCTCAACATACAGAAAATGACCACACAACCAATCACTGACTCATCTCAGCGCCAGTCACCTCCTGTGTGTCAAGAGGAACCAGGTAGGGACTGCCAGTGGACCGGGGAGTAGGGACCGCCAGTCACCTCCTGTGTGTCAAGAGGAACCAGGTAGGGACCGCCAGTGGACCGGGGAGTAGGGACCGCCAGTGGACCGGGGAGTAGGGACCGCCAGTGGACCGGGGAGTAGGGACCGCCAGTGGACCGGGGAGTAAAGGTATGGGAGTGGTGGGGGATCCGTAGGGCGAGTATGCCTTGTTTAAATTATTTTAGATTGTTTTTTTTTATTGTAATAGAAAACCACCAGTAACACAAAGATAGTTGATATACCAAGTTGTAAACTAATAGGTCTTGGACTATACCTTTTCCACAATGGTTTGTAGCTCTTCAGCTCCTTTGTAATGTGGATCTAAAATCAGGAATTTAATATCTCCAGTTGTCTCACTCCAATTCACTCCAAGAATCGTATGTGCCAGTACACCTCCCCCTGAGCAAAGAAAAATGTGTGTTGAAAGGTTTTTATTACACAAGAGGCTAGTGATGTTTCTACGGTAATAAAGGGGTTGTGCCAAGGGGGGGGGGGGGGGGCCAAATGTGATAAAAATATTAAAAAATTAACCATTTATTCCCCTGCCACAGCTCTGGTCCTCCCACTCAGTCTCTGTTTACTTGCCTGCAGCGATAACACGCCTGTGTACCCATGTGACCTCTGCAGCCTATTACTGGCCTCAGCAGCCACCTAAACAGGGACTGGCAGAGCCTACCGGAGTAACAGCAGGGGAATAAACCAGTAAGTAGTCAGCTTGGACAACACCCTTTACATATAGGATGACATTTAATTAGCAAATCCTTTAAAAGGGTTGTACAGTTTCAGGAGAAAACCAGACAATGCTCGGGATCCACCTGAAATAAAGAACAGGTAAGTACTTACCTCACAGATCCCGCAGCGCCGCTCTGGTTCTCCCGGCTGAGCTCTATTTACCCAGCTCCAGCAGTGACGCCATGTTGACAACACAAAACCATCGCAGCCAATCACTGGCCTCGTCGGGTGCACCACTGAAGCCAGTCACATGTTGTCAACATGACGACACCAGGGTAAATACAGCCTGTAAGTATTTAAGATAAGATGATCTGAAAGTGATCTGCACACAAGTGGACACATTATGTAAGTGGACAGTGAACTGCAGGATTTCACGAATCATTTTTAAATATTAATAATGACCTGGGGGGGACAGAGGAAGAAACTCTTGCTTTAAATGGAACCTGTCACCGGGATTTTGTGTATAGAGCTGGGGACATGGGCTGCTAGATGGCCGCTAGCACATCCGCAATACCAAGTCCCTATAGCTCTATGTGCTTTTATTGTGTAAAAAAAAGATTTGATACATAAGCAAATGAATTTGAGATGAGTCATGGGGCGGGACTCCTCCTCTCAGGGACAGGACTCCTCCTCTCAGGGACAGGACTCCTCCTCTCAGGGACAGGACTCCTCCTCTCAGGGACAGGACTCCTCCTCTCAGGGACAGGACTCCTCCTCTCAGGGACAGGACTCCTCCTCTCAGGGACAGGACTCCTCCTCTCAGGGACAGGACTCCTCCTCTCAGGGACAGGACTCCTCCTCTCAGGGACAGGACTCCTCCTCTCAGGGACAGGACTCCTCCTCTCAGGGACAGGACTCCTCCTCTCAGGGACAGGACTCCTCCTCTCAGGGACAGGACTCCTCCTCTCAGGGACAGGACTCCTCCTCTCAGGGACAGGACTCCTCCTCTCAGGGACAGGACTCCTCCTCTCAGGGACAGGACTCCTCCTCTCAGGGACAGGACTCCTCCTCTCAGGGACAGGACTCCTCCTCTCAGGGACAGGACTCCTCCTCTCAGGGACAGGACTCCTCCTCTCAGGGACAGGACTCCTCCTCTCAGGGACAGGACTCCTCCTCTCAGGGACAGGACTCCTCCTCTCAGGGACAGGACTCCTCCTCTCAGGGACAGGACTCCTCCTCTCAGGTTCATTTGCTTATGTATCAAATCGTTTTTTTCACACAATAAAAGCACATAGAGCTATGGGGACTTGGTATTGCGGATGTGCTAGCGGCCATCTAGCAGCCCATGTCCTCAGCTCTATACACAAAATCCTGGTGACAGGTTCCCTTTAAATGACAGTTTTTCATCTGCTGATAATAGATTTCTGTTAAAGGGGTTGTCTAGTCTTTTTCTTTTCAAACAGAATCCTCACATCTCCCATTCTGACACATTACTGGGTCCCACACCAATCGCTGCTTCCTGGTCCCCCTTGACAGGACAACCCCTTTAAGCTAAATGCCCACGATCCGGAATGGGTGCGAATAATCCGCATCGTAGGTCATGTAAATTGTATTCTATGAGAATTTGAAATTCTCATGCACACGATGCAGATTTTTTCTGTGCGGATTTTAAAATTCACAGCATGTCAGTTTATTTTATTTTTCCTGACGGGATTTCCGTCTATTCACTTCACTGGGGAGAGTAAAGTTCGCAGCAAATCCGCCCCAATTGATGTGGATTGTCCGTACAGATTTCCCTGCGAACACCTGCGGATCGTCCGGACAAAGCACCAAGTCGACACTGGCACTTTTTAGCTCTCACCAATCATCACTGGCGTTCCTTCTGTCTGGAAGTGAGTAACAAGATCCCTCCCTCTGGAGGCCAGTTCTGAACCCTGGCTGTGGAAACAAAAAACATGGTCACCGGCATTATCACAGCTGTGATACCATAAAAACACAACGCATCAGCAACTTCACTTTATGGCCATCTTTTTACATGAAGCGTTTTGTCATTTTATAGTTTTACGACACAAAAGGTAAATTATTAAATAGATTCCACACTAAATTGTACCCAATTATCTTCCATGAAGAAGAAAGCTGCCCGCGCGTAATCTGCCCAAACGTTATCACCCTCTCTTACCACGTTTGTCTGGCTCAGCTGCATATTCTTGCCGTGTAGTCATTTGTTCAGACTGCCTATTTTCCGCAGGAGGACCGTATGTGTCAGTGCTCCTCTATCAATGTTCACGTCTGTAAATAAGCAGTCCGAATAAATGACCGCATGCTACGTCGCAGGGACAGAACGGGGGTTACAGCCCAAATTCACTGCTGCGTAGTGACAGCTGTAATTTTATCATGAGGATACTTACATTGCTTTAAAGGGGTATTCCCATCACAGATAATGGGGGAATGTCGTTAGGATATCTCCTTTGTCTTGTCGTGTCCCTTCTGCTCTAGCTCATTCCCTATCACAGCTCGGGGGATGCATCTCCTTTGTCTTGTCATGTCCCTTCTGCTCTAGCTCATTCCCTATCACAGCTCGGGGGGGCGCATCTCCTTTGTCTTGTCGTGTTCCTTCTGCTCTAGCTCATTCCCTATCACAGCTCAGGGGGATGCATCTCCTTTGTCTTGTCGTGTCCCTTCTGCTCTAGCTCATTCCCTATCACAGCTCGGGGGGATGCATCTCCTTTGTCTTGTCATGTCCCTTCTGCTCTATCTCATTCCTTATCACAGCTCGGGGGGGGCGCATCTCCTTTGTCTTGTCGTGTCCCTTCTGCTCTAGCTCATTCCCTATCACAGCTGGGTGGGGGGGGGGGCATCTCCTTTGTCTTGTCATGTCCCTTCTGCTCTAGCTCATTCCCTATCCCAGCTGGGGGGGCATCTCCTTTGTCTCGTCATGTCCCTTCTGCTCTAGCTCATTCCCTATCACAGCTCGGGGGGGCATCTCCTTTGTCTCGTCATGTCCCTTCTGCTCTAGCTTATTCCCTATCACAGCTGGGGGGCATCTCCTTTGTCTTGTCATGTCCCTTCTGCTCTAGCTCATTCCCTATCACAGCTCGGGGGGGCGCATCTCCTTTGTCTTGTCGTGTTCCTTCTGCTCTAGCTCATTCCCTATCACAGCTCGGGGGGCATCTCCTTTGTCTTGTCATGTCCCTTCTGCTCTACTGCTCTAGCTCATTCCCTATCACAGCTGGGGGGGCATCTCCTTTGTCTCGTCATGTCCCTTCTGCTCTAGCTCATTCCCTATCACAGCTGGGGGGGCATCTCCTTTGTCTTGTCATGTCCCTTCTGCTCTAGCTCATTCCCTATCACAGCTCGGGGGGGATGCATCTCCTTTGTCTTGTCGTGTCCCTCCCTTCTGCTCTAGCTCATTCCCTATCACAGTTGGGGGAGACATCTCTTTTGTCTTGTCATGTCCCTTCTGCTCTAGCTCATTCCCTATCACAGCTCGGGGGTGGGGGGGCATCTCCTTTGTCTCGTCAAGTCCCTTCTGTTCTAGCTCATTCCCTATCACAGCTCGGGGCGGGGGGCATCTCCTTTGTCTTGTCATGTCCCTTCTGCTCTAGCTCATTCCCCATCAAAGCTCAGGGGGCGTGTCCCTGGGCACTTCCACACAGCACAGTTGGAATGCAGTTACTGCATCAACAATCATGCATTCACAACGCAGTTTTTAAATGTAGCCAGCAGCAATTAATTAAATCATGTATATCATTTCTGCTAGGCAGCACAGCGGTGTTTAATTGGGTGCCAAACTGGCTAGTTTCTATAACTGCGTTGCGAATGCATGTTTTCTGATGCAGTAACTGCATTCTGTAAACTACATACAGTTTTTAACTGCCTAACAACTGCGCTGTTAGGCAGCACCCTAACAGTAGATCCAGTCGTATGGTATACAGCTACATCACTGTAACAGCCTGTATACAGAAACCAGAGTGAGGACCGGAGCTGCAGTGCTGGAAATGGCAGCGGATTAAGTGGTAAATATAAAGGGTTTTATTATTTTATTCATTTTGGGCATGGGAGAGTTTCCATTCACTGACAGCAGAGATTTTGAAAATGTCGAGAAACTAAAACATTCTAAAGAACTTTTCATTATTCAAACCTATTTTAATTCTTCAATAAATGCATTTGATGCAAATTTTTATCAAAAAAAACAAAACAAAATGTCATCACTCACCTTACAAACATAATTTTTGAAGTAACACCGAGCAGCTGGTCAAGCACCAGCTGTACCTCTATTGAGCCAATCCATTGCCGGGATCCAACAAAGCTTGAGGGCTTGTCTCCAACGTCAACCAGAGCCTGTTGGGTAAAGATGGTAGCCATCAAAACGAGTAGGAATCCCCAGACATGAAACCCGTCCTGTCTTTCACACTACACTGACAACTGCTTCCATCCCTTAATCTCTGTGGGCTGTATTACACAATGCATTCGGATTTTGCTAATTATTTAAAAAAGGAATACCTAAAATTTCACCTCTAATTTCTCTTGATCATCTTTGAGATATTTCTACGCCTTAATTGGAGTCCACCTGTGGTTAATTCAGTTTATTAGAAATGATTTGAATAGACACAGGCCTGTCTATGCAAGGTCTCACAGCTGATAGTACATATCAGTGCAAAAACCAAGCCATGAGGAAGAAGGAACTGCCTGTGGAGCTCAGAGATAGGATTGTGTGGAGGCACAGATCTGGAAAAAGGCCCAAGTAATTTCTGCAGCACTGAAAGTTCCTAAGAGCACAGTGGCCTCCATAATTCTTAAATGGAAGAAGTTTGGAACAACCAGGACTCTTCCTAGAGCTGGCCACCCCACAAAACAAGGTAATTGGGGAAAAAAGGCCTTGGTAAGAGGTGACCAAGAACCCAACGGATACTGGTGCCCTGAAAGCAGCCTCTGCTCAGTAAAGGACACATAAAAGCCTACCTGGAGTTTGCAAAAAACAAAAACAAAAAACACTTAAAAACTCTCAGACTGAGAAACAAGATTTCCTGTTCTGATGAAACCAAGACTGAACTTTTTGGTCTCAATTCTAAGGGCTCGTTCACACAAACGTTTTTTGCGTTCAGTATACCGTCCACATACAGAAACATTCATTTCAACGGGTCTGCAAAAAAAATGTAATGTACTCCATATGCAATCCATTTTTGTTCCGCTACATTTTGAGTCATGTCCTATTATTCCGTGGCTCCATTTAAGTTTAAGTCAATGGGGCTGTAAAAAAAAACGGAATGCACCTGTATCCGTTCCGTTTTTGCGGAAGCATCTATTGAAAATGTTATGCCCAGCTCAATTTTTCAATTTACTGTGAGACAGTGACAGGTCTCGCTCTGGTTACTGGTAAGGAAGGGGTGGATAGTGCTGTCCACACCCCTATTCCACCACAGGTGGGAGAGCTGGAGGTATCAGGGTGGGATAAAGCACCTCCCTCTGTCTCATTCAATGGAGATGCTTTGAAGGAGAGCCAAGGAGGCTCTGGCAGAGAGTTTGAAGCAGAGGCCTGGGATGACAAGGCTGAGGGACCACGAGTCTTGGTATAGCCTGGTCTTGGAGGGACGAGGCAACGCCTGGTAGTGGGTTGCATGGGTCCTAGTCAGGTGGACTAGTGAGCCCAAATCCCCCAAGGGACTTTGTTGCTGCACAGCCTAGGGGCTGGAGGACCACAAGGCGCATGAGTTCCAGGTGTGAACTGTGACTAATAGCGAGGTAGGGACACTGTCTATGTTTAGTTAGGGCCCAGCCGGGCAAGGTGTTTATTTTTTGTACAATTTATGTTGTGCTGGAACCAAATAAATGCACTGTTTGGACATTGATACCATGTGTCCTGAAGATACTTGTGAAAGTGACCCCCGAAACCAAGCTAATCCCCTACAGTACTTACTGTTATAACATTATTATATGCTTCCGTTTCCATTTGCGATCTGAAAAAGAAAACGGATCACAAACGGAAACCAGATGAAAACGGAACGGAAGCGGAGCGGAAACACTACTGAAACCAAAAACGGAAAAACATATTCGTTAAACGGACTGCAAAACCATACGGTCGTGTGCACGAGTCCTAAGTGTCATGTCTGGAGGGAATCTGATACTGGTTATCAACTGCCCAATACCATCCTCCAGTGAAGCTGTGTGTTGTTTTAGTGACTAGGACACTGGTCAGGGTTGAGGTAAAGCTGAATGGAGCAAAGTGCAGAAATCTTTATGAAAAGATGACCAGAGTGCTCTGGACATCAGACTGGGCTGAGGGTTCACCTTCCAACAAGACAGTGACCCTAAGCACACAGCCAAGACAACACAGGAATGGCTTAGGGACAACTCTGTGAATTTCCTCGAGTAGCCCAGGAATGGAAACACCATGCGTACGTGTGCAAAACAGTAGCAACAGGTTAGAGGAAAAAAAAAAAAAAGCCACTCTAAGGCGCCACCCTAAAATAAGGAAAATGATCACTTCCCCTTCCCCGTGCTTTGGCTTTGATTAACGAATAAAGAAAGAATCCAGATACACCGCGAGTGATTGCCGTTCTTTCTAAAATCTCTTCAGGCGACCCAGGCAGAGGAGGTGTTAATGTGGGTGTATTGAGTTTATCCCACATTACCCTCCTGAGTGAAGTGAGTCCTTCTTATATATTTATATTTTTTTGCAATTGATCTTATTCTATTATTATTTTATGTGTGTTCTCGACATGCTTTTTTATCTGTCTTGAAGTGATCATTTTCCTTATTTTAGGGTGGCGCCTTAGAGTGGCTTTTTTTTTCTCTAACCTGTTGCTACTGTTTTGCACACGTACGCATGGTGTTTCCATTCCTATTACTATCACCCCACCTCTTTACAAGGAGTTGGGTGAAACCACTGGCAGCCTCCTAAATATTGTGAACGTCCTCAATACATTTAGTGATCTCACATTTTTATACCACGCATTTTTTAATTCTAACCTCACCACGTTCGGCCTACCTTGGCGCCCTGCCTTATTATATTGGTTTTCCTACCCAGGAACTCCTAACCTATAATACTCTGTTTTTGCTTTTTGCTTTCTGTCCTTGAGTAGCCCAGCCAGAGCCCTGACTTGAACCCAATAGAACATCTCTGGAAAGACCTACATGTAAAAATGGCTGTCCATTAATGGTCCCCATCCAACCTGACAGAGCTTGAGAGGATCTGCAGAGAACAAAGACAAAAAAAAAAAATCCCAAAGGTGTCCAAACCTTGTAGCATCACCAAGAAGACTGGAGGCTGTAATCTCTGCCAAAGGTGCTTCAACCAAGTACTGAGTAAAGGGTTTGAATACTTATGTCAATGCAAGATTTTAGATTTTTATTTTCAATAAATTAGCAAAGATTTTGAAAATTCAGATGCTGGCCAGGTGCAGAAGTGCCTGATGTTACTAGCATCAATTAACTCTGAGAGCATCGGCCATGAGTAAGGCTTGGGCGGCCCTCTGGGCATTGGCCCAGCGGGAAATTTCTCTGTAGGGTCTAAGGCCAGTCTGCGCCTGCCTATAATCATCTGCCATAAGAGATACGCAGCCGTCTGGCTCCATCTAACTGCCAATGAGAGGCCAATAATGAAATTGTAGCAATCAGACAAAATAGCAAGATAGAGCATTGCAGATCTGAGAATATTTCTCTATACATTAATTCATCTTGTTCTATAAAGGAAGCAGTATAACAGGGATCAGCAACCTCCGGCACTCCAGCTGTGGTGAAACTACGACTCCCAGCATGCTCCATTCACTCCTTTGGGAGTTCTGAGAACAGCCAAGGAGGTGTGCATGATGGGAGTCATAGTTTCACCACAGCTCACCACAGCTGGAGTGCCGGAGGTTGCTGATCCCTGTGGTATAAGAATAATGCTGGAGCTACATGGCGATCTTGGCTGCCACACACATCGCATGACTAAACATCACTGTAGCAGTGCAGCCCTGAACTGAATAAGGTCCCAGCACGACTTCCAAGCACCAACTGTGACCCCAGAATTGCAAAAAATCTCATGCTGACAGATTGTTTGTGATTCTAAATTCCTGGCAAATTGCAAGTCGAGCTGCAACACCATTCGTTCAATAGCTGCACTGCTACACAATGATCTTGGCCATGCGAAGGGTGTCGCAGCCAAAATCACTGTATAACCCCAGCCTAAACCTTCGATCAAATCTATGCTGCCCTATGTACGGATAGTATAGTATGGGGTCTGCCCACCTCTGGCACCACAAACATAGCAATCAGTGAATACACCCAGTGATTGACAGCCGGCTGCCATGTATCTGTATGCGGATTGGCGCTCATAACTGTTCTATTTAGCAAACAGCTCAATATTAGTCGTGCTGATGCACAGGATTTCCTAGACTAACGGCTGCTTCACACGAGCATGTGCAGTGCGGGAATCGCGCTCCATGTTTGAGCATGACCCTCCGTTCTGGACACCGCTTTTGTAGGAGCTCACGGCATTATGCGGATTTATAATTCTGTGTGCCTCTTCATGACCTTATTGCTACAGAATCTTAGTGACAGATTTATGTCACTATGATTCTGTAGAAGTAAGGTCAAGCAGAGGCACACAGAATTATAAATCCGTATAATGCTGTGTGCTCCTGCAAGACGAGCGGTGTCCAGAACAGAGCGCGATTTCCGCACTGCACCTGCTCGGAGGAAACAGCCCTAAGGTCAACTTTTTTTTTTGAAGTCAGGCATCTATAGATTTGAAGAAAACGGAAATATGTATGGAGGCGCACAGTAAAACCACTACATTTGTTAGAAAATCCACAGCAGTTATGCCTATGTGCTATATTACTGGCAAATTTGTACTTTTTATTTAGTAACTGGTAGAAAATAAAAAACATTTCTCTGCGCAGATCTTCGTGTGCCCGCTCTGAAGGGCAGTAATAATACATACCTGCTGGATCTCCCTGTGTGTCGGAATGGATCTGTCAGTATAACCTTGGTATTTAAACCAGGAACAGATGGTCTGGAGAGAACGGTAGGCACAACCCCAGCCACTGTCATCCATACGGTCCTGCATGTAGTGATGGTAACTGTAGATTCCCTGCACCATGGAGAGCTGCAGAGAGAAGATACATTACTGGTATCACTGACACATGCACGAGTATATATATTATACAGTAATTAACTGGGCAATCCTGTTAATAGGCCGAGAAGGCTGCCCTGTGTGCACACAAATACACAGCATTATCCTGTATGTGCCGCGGCAGTGCCTGGTCTTTGCAATGGATTTTTTGGTTGCGTGGCTTGTACAAGTTCCACAGTGCCTACCTCTACCGGGACGGGCAGCCGTACAAGCAAAATCATGGAGACAATCATAAAATGCATTAGAATTTTTTCTAGTCAACTCCCAATTAAACCTGGCTGACTGCCTAGCACTAGAAATAACAGAGGAACGGCACAAAGACATGACATGTCAGAAGTGGGGACAGGCTATTTTTAAAGAGGACCTTTCAATAGTTGTAAGATAACTATCTGGACATGTAGAGCGGCGCCCAGGGATCTCCTGCACTTGCTATTATCCCTGGGGGCCGCTCCGTTCGCCCGCTGTGGCCCCGCTACTAGAGTTGAGCGAACTTGTATTTTAAGTTCGGCGTCCAAGGTTCGGGTTATCGTAGCATCCCGTTATGGATACCGCTACCACGGACCATAACGGCATTTGGAATCCATAAGGGGATTCTTCAATGAACCCGAACCTTGGACAACACTAAGGACCTGGGGTGACGTCACCGTCATGTGATCAGTGCTGGGGGCGTGGCTCAGTACTGGATCCCCTCTTATCCAATCCAGTACTGAGCCACGCCCCCTGCACTGATAACATGACGGTGTCGTCACCCCAGGTCCTTAGTGTTGTCCAAGGTTCGGGTTCATTGAAGAATCCCCTTATGGATCCCAAATGCCGTTATGGTCCGTGGTAGCGGAATCCATAACGGGATTCTTCGATAACCCGAACTTTGGACGCCGAACTTAAAATACAAGTTCGCTCAACTCTACCCGCTACCTTCTCCCGCGCTGTATGGTAATTGATACTATTGGTAAACCAGGGAGGAGTCTGCCCTGTTTCTCCCTGGGCGTTCTTTCTCCCTGGCTGTGGCCCTGTCCAATCGCAGAGCTCAGAGCCAGGGAGAAAAAAACCTCCCAGGCTGTGAGCTCTGCGCTGCGATTGGACAGCGCTGCAGCCAGGGAGAAGGAAGCCCAGGGACAGAAGCTGATGTCTCCTCCCTGTTGCGAAGTTAGTAGCAATTACCATACAGCGGGGGAGAGGGTAGCGGTGCCACAGCGGGAGAACGGAGCGGCGCCCAGGGATAATAGTAAGTGCAGGAGATCCCTGGGCGCTGCTCTACATGTCCAGATAGTTATCTTACAACGTTCGGACCCATGAAAGGTCCTCTTTAAAGGTGTTTTCCTCTTTGAGCAAACCTTACGTTCCTTGACAAAAAGCTGATCACAAAGTGTTTTCCTGCAGGGACCCTAAGCGATCAGCTTTATCTACTGTAGTCTGTGTGGAAAATGTTCTGTAAGTGTTCAAATTGCCTGCAGCGCTAGCACAGGGGAAATTAGGCGTTAACCCTCATTCACACGTCAGTGTTCTCCGCGGAGAGCACACGTCCCCATTCATTTTAATGTGTGTATTCACACATCAGTGTTTTAGCACGGTCCGTGGATCCACTTTTTTTTAGCACGGATGCATGTTCTATTTTGTCTGTTCACGGATCCATCATGCCCGTTATAGTCAATGGGTCCGTGAAAACCACGGAGGCCATCCGTGTTTCACGGATCAGTAAGAAGAGATTCTTTAAAAATTATTTTTAAGCTGTTAAGTGTCAGTGAAACACGGATGCAACACGGACAGCAAAAAAAAATGGACACACGGACCAAACACGGATCCTTCACAGACAAGTTCATGGATACACCACTTACTACCTGCTCACGGATTTGAGCACGGACACGGACGTGTGAATGAGGCTTTAAACAGGGAACATTCAAATCAGTGCCGTAATACAGGACAGGACTGCTGGTCCTCCAGAGAGAAAGATTTTTTTAATTGGACAACCCCTATAATTGCTGTCCTTGCAAAACTACTGCAATTTACCAGGCAAATTCTGCACAAATGTAGGCAATTACAAATATGACAGCATTTTCATCAAAATGTAGTTATCCTTTAAAGGAGTTATCCGGGCTATAGAATAGGTTATCGATATCAGATCGGTGAGGGTCCGACACCCACCCTGACCAGCGTATGAAGCTGTAACACCACAGCGCCATACGCTGCGTAGAGGCCATTTTCAGGTACTACGGCTCAGTCCCGCCATTTAATGGATAGATCATCAATATCTATAACCTGCAGGGGCGGACTGGGAACTTAAAAGTGGCCCTGCATAAAAACAATCCTAAAAGGTGGGCAACTCAAGTAGGTGAGGCCAATACATGTAGGCAGGGACTAGAGAAATAGGCAGGGCCAGCAATACCGTAGTGCAGCACAAAATACCGCCACAGCAGAAACAGATACCACAATGCAGAACAAACACTGCCATCCCTGCTGCAGTATTCTGCTGACGGCCATAAGGAGAGCCTATGGACCCTGATAATCTGGATGTTTCCTTAGCAGCAAAAAAAAGAGGGGCTGAATAATCTATTATACTGCAGTTTCTAAAGTCTAAATATAAAAATATATAGAATAGGCAAATTAAATATTTTCTATGATCAACTGATGGTGCTTCTGATTTTGGCGATATTACAGTAATAATTCCAGCTGCGGGTACTCTTTACAGCAATACTCACAATGCCTCCCTCCAGAGATGGATGGTTTAGGCGTACATGTGTGTTCCGAAGATATCCATCTTTGTATGGCTCATCTGGAAAATGATAGGCGTTGGCTCTTTTGAAATATGGCCTGTCGAGGGGCACGTTAAACTCACCATGTAACACCTGAAAAACGGATAGAAACAAGCAGTTACAAAACAAATGGCGTCCACCACCATGTTTCTCACTTAGGTTCAAAGGGGTTGTGCAGTCCCCAGAATAGGTCGTCAATATCCGATCGGTGGGGGTCTGACTCCCGGCACCCCTCTCTGATCAGCTGTGTGAGGGGGCAGTGGCACATGTGGGGGCACTGCCTATGCTTCAAAATTACCTGCGCGTCAACTCACTTGTAGAGGTGGTGCAGTGTAATTACAACTGCTCATACCATTCAAGTGGCCTTAAAAAAGACATCAATGGGGGGTGGGGGGTCTAGGAAAAGAACAGTGAAGTCACCATGACCAATCTGGTTGTAGACAAAGTGTTACATACACAGTTGCAGCGGACCTTAAAGGGAATTTGTCATCAGAAAATGACATATTATTTAAATCACATTTTTTATGTTTAAACACATTTTTAAAGAATTTTTGATGTTATTTTTAATTTTCCATGTCAATATCTATACAAAAACCATAAAATCTTGCCGTTTTCTCACTGGCCACTAAGCCTAAAAACAGGCACCACTTCTTGGTCTGTACAGATCAATTTACTCCAGTTAGGGTACTTTCACACTAGCGTTAAACTTTTCCAGCATTGAGTTCCGTCGTCGGGGCTCAATACCGGAAAAAAAACGCTTCCGTTATATCCTAATGCATTCTGAATGGAGAGAAATCTGTTCAGTTTGCATTAGTTTGTCTTCAGTTCAGTCACTGAACGGCGTTTTGGCCAGAGATAATACCGCAAAATGCATTCATTTCCATTGCAATGCATTAGTGCCGGATCAGACATTAAAAATACCGCAATGAAGGATCCGGCATTCCGGTCTGCGCATGCGCAGACCTTTAAAAATGTGGAAAAAATAAATACCGGATCCGTTTTGCCGGATGACACCGGAAAAACGGATTGGTATTGCAATGCATTTTTCTGACTGATCAGGCATTTTTCAGACCTGATCAGTCTGAAAAATGCCTAATCAGTCATAAAAAATGACATGCGTTTGCATACAGTTTGCCTGATCAGGCAAGTAGTTCAGGCAACAGAACTGCCTGCCGGAATCAAACAACGCAAGTGTGAAAGTACCCTTATTTGTTTATCTGTCATTCTTAAGGTACTTTCACACGTGCGTTAAGCTTTTCCGGTATTGAGTTCCGTCCTAGGGGCTCAATACCGGAAAAATCTGATCAGTTTAATCCTAATGCATTCTGGATGCGGAGCAATCCGTTTAGTATGCATCAGTTCAGTCCTTTTTACGTTTTTTGGACAGAGAAAATTGTATTTTCTCCATCCAAAATTCCGGAACACATGCTGGAATGCCGGATCCGGCATTAATTACCATTGAAATGTATTAGTGCCAGATCCGGCATTAAAATTTCCGCATTGACGGATCCGGTCTTCGCATACCTTTAAAAATGTATAAATAGTAAATACCGGATCCGTTTTTCCGGATGACACCGTAAAAACGGATCCGGTATTGCAATGCATTTTTCAGTCTGATCAAGATCCTGATCAGACTGCAAATGACATGCGTTTGCATACAGATTGCCTGATCAGGCAGGCAGTTCAGGCAATGGAACTGCCTGCCAGAATCAAACAACACAAGTGTGAAAGAGGCCTTAGCCTGCCAGTAATGATGTGTATAGATAAGACAGGATCCACCATTCAAAATAGGCGATTGTCAAAGCCTATCTGTTCTTTCCTTGTACAATCACCTCTGCACAGGTCAGAGCATGCCAAGAAAGCCCTCTCATAGAAATCTGTCAGGTCCCCTCCAGACCATTGTGTCTATGGCTAATGCTTTCTAAGCTGTTTTGCTCAGGCAAGATGGCCGCCCCCATAATCATGCTCAGGAAATAGAATTAAAAAAATCTGCAATCAGAAATTAAAAACAGATTTAAATAAAAGGTATATGTGTTTTACCCAGCAGATACAATATTTGGCGGCACATTTCCTTTCATTTGACTTTTAAATGTATTTTTCTGCGTAAGATGTCAATTTCAAGTTTGGGGCATCTGTGTACTTAATGTGTTGTCTCACTTTAATATTTACTATATCTGAATATTAAAAATCCTATGCAACCAAATTGATTAAAAATAAGTTGCTCATTCCACAATCCCTCATTATAATATTTAAATTGGCTCCTACTGGCGCCTTCCTACCTGCTACCTACCTTTCTATAATCTTTTAGCTGAGACTCGGCCACTCCTGCAGGATACACCACAGTGACCAGCTCTGTCCTTCCGGGTAACATGAAGTGAAATGGTTCAGCCACGCAAATGGCGCTTCCTTTCATATATTTCAGCAGGCACTTCTCCATGTCAGTCAGCTGCTGTGTAAGCTTGTTCACAAGGATCTTCAGTACCCTGTTCAGAAAAAAAGGCAAAATAGCCCCCAATTATCATCACGCAGTAGTCTAGTAAGTGTGGTGGCACGGCCGAGCGTGTATACAGACCTGCCCCACTTCTCTTCTGCAGGGACAGACGCAGCCGTATCCATGGGCAGGGTGACGCTCACAAGATGATGACACTGGGTGTTGTATTCAATGGTTGGAGCCACTGCTTTAGAAGACGTCGACATTTCAAACATGGGGCTGAGGTTTACCACCTGCTGCTGACAATGGGTACAGAATGAATTTCTACCACTCATCTACTAGAATTATTAACGTCACAGGCTGACAAGAAAAATGCCCTTTTCATGTACTGCAGTTCTCTTCTGGCGACATGACCAAGCGCATACGGCAGAGTCAGCCTAAGGGCCTCACATGTATTCGCCCCATTCAATTTCAATGGTCATGAGTCATGAGTATTTGATGATCGAAACGCGTAGATGTACATGCTGGATTTTATTCTGCACCTATCCAATAAAGATTAATACGAATTTCCACTACCATACTGGAAGCTGGATTATTTTCTCTTGATTCAATTTCAATGGACCAAGCCTGTGGATTTTCGGACAATAATGAACATGCGGAAGGATTTTAAATCCATAACACGTTCACTATTCTGCACCAATATTTTTCTTTGAGACATTTTGCTTGTGAAATACCCATTGTGTTTGTTTTAAAGGGGTAGTCCAAGTTATATAAGCTTCCTCTAATAATTGAATGAAGAGCTGGAGAGGAAACATAGCAGAGCTGGAGAGGGTTCAGAGGAGGGCAACTAAATTAATAACTGGAATGGGGGGACTACAGTACCCTGAAAGATTAGGGTTTTTAGTTTGGAAAAAAGACGACTGAGGGGAGATCTAATAACTATGTATAAATATATCAGGGGTCAGTACAGAGATCTCTCCCATCATTATTTATCCCCAGGACTGTAGTGACGAGGGGACATCCTCTGCGTCTGGAGGAAAGAAGGTTTCTACACAAGCAGAAGAGGATTCTTCACGGTAAGAGCAGTGAGACTATGGAACTCTCTGCCTGAGGAGGTGGTGATGGTGAGTACAATAAAGGAATTCAAGAGGGGCCTGGATGTATTTCTGGAGTGTAATAATATTACAGGCTACAGCTACTAGAGATGGGTCGTTGATCCAGGGAGTTATTCTGATTGCATGATTGGAGTTGGGAAGGAATTTTTTCCCCTAAAGTGAGGAAAATTGGCTTCTACCTCACAGGGTTTTTTTTTTTTTTGCCTTCATTTGGATCAACTTGCAGGAAACAGGCCGAACTGGATGGACAAATGTCTTTTTTCAGGCTAATAAACTATATTATGTGTATACTCTTCCTGCGCCGAGCTCCGGTCTTGCTCGTTGGCGGTGGTGCACGAAACGTCTCTGCTGCAGCCAAGAAGATGACGTCAGCAGCTGGAGGACCAGAGCTCAGTGCACATTACTAGTTTAGCCCGGTGAAAGAAATGCGAGTCATAATAAATGCCCCCCCAACTGTGTCTTGTTATTCCATATTCATATTCTGACACGTGAGAAGAAGACACTGATAGTGGTTCATGAGCCAACCGATTCCTCGAATAAAACGCTTCAGCGATCTGTAGGCGGTGTAAAATCCTCTATTCTCCATCAACACGCGTTATACAGTGTAACCTACACTTGGAGAACTGGTGGTGCTCCAATCTCATGGACTTTCCAGCTATTTATGGACGTACTTAAGGCAAAATACTGTGAATTACACAATTACAAATTACATATAAACACCTGTAAGAATAATCTATTCTCTGTGCACCTCATACCGTTTCATGCAACTTCTTCTCCTTCTTTTTGGAAGATCTGCGCTTGGAATCATCATCATCATTTCTGGGAAAAATTAAAACCGAATTGGAATTTCGATAACTACCAGCATACCATCATGAACAGAGAAATTACATTTTCCTCACTGAATAAAACTGAAGATATCTCTGCAAGGGGAGTCATCTGTCAGGTCGCGGGGTGATGTGTTGGCTCCGGTGTTAGGCCATACGTACAATGAACTTCTGCTGACGTGGAATACCAAGGATTCAGACAGAAGCTTAGAGGAGAGATTCCCAAGCGCCTTCACCAGGGCCTTCTTGCAGGAGGATTCTACATAAAGGAACAGAGATTAGTTTATCTTTACATTGTTATAGTTTTCATCCGTTCAATAACCCATGCGCACGCTCTCTCCGATTTCCAGGCAAAAGGGCCCTCAGTGACCAACAAACTGCAACCACTGCAAGAAGCACATTAAAGGGGTATTCTGGTTCCGGATGTTCTTCCCTGTTCACAGGATAGAGGATAACTATTAGATCTGTGGGGGTCCTACCACTGGGATCCCCACTGAGCACGACAACAGAGACCCCATACCCTGTGGAGCGGCTGGTTGGGCATGTGTGCAGCCGCCCTGTTCATTTCTAAGGGCGTTCTAGAGACAGCTGAGCACTGTACTCTGCTGTCTCCAGAACTCCTCTAGAAATGAATGTGTATGCCCGACCAGCCGCTCTGTTCATTTTAGGGGCTCTACAGGGGTATGTGGTCCCCTTTCTCATGATCA
This sequence comes from Bufotes viridis, assembly GCA_033119425.1. NCBI lineage: Eukaryota > Metazoa > Chordata > Amphibia > Anura > Bufonidae > Bufotes > Bufotes viridis. The sequence goes on from CM065589.1 coordinate 517,624,535, forward strand.
GTGGGGGTCTCTGGGGTAGGACCCCACTGATCTAATATCCGCAGGATAGGGGATAATTTCACATAACCAGAATACTCCTTTAGGGAAGCACCTGGCAAGTTTGCAAGTTTTATCACCAGCTTTCGCTTTAAAGGGCTGTCTCACTTCAGCAAATGGCATTTATCATGTAGAGAAAGTCAATACAAGCCACATGTATTGCGAATGTCCATATTGCTTCCATTGCTGGCTTGATTCATTTTTCCATCGCATTATACACGGCTCGTTTCCACCACCCTGTAATCCAGTAGCAGTGGTCGTGCACACTATAGGAAATAGCTCCAGGCTATGCTCACTCCTATGGTCCCGGCTACCAGAGAGGCTGGCTCTTTTTCCTATAGTGCGCAAGCACGACCACCACTGCTGTATTGCATGGTGGGCGTAATCATGGAAACAAGCCGTGTATAATGTGGTGGAAGAAAAGAGCCTAGCCAGTAAATGAAGCAATATGGACAATCCCAATCAGGGGTGCACCACCAGTGAGGTCAGGCGAGGTGATCGCCTCAGGTAGGGTCAAGAGAATGGCAGCGGAAGGACCATGGGCAATGAGTGCTTTCATTGTGACAAAGGGGTTAGGTTAAGAAATTGGCACTGGGTGGGGGGGGCAACATTTCAGTTTTCGCCTCAGGCAGCAGAAAGTATAGGTGCACCACTGATCACAATAAATTAGTAAGTGCCTTGTATTAACGTTCTCTACATGATAAATGCCAATTGCTGAAGTGAGACAACGCCTTTAAGGCTGCTCTGCTTCACTTTAATAAACCCATTCTAGACCAGGCCAATTTTGGCAACAATCATTTTTAGAGAATTTTTTAATGGCACTATTTAAAGTGAACTTGTCAAAGTGAAAATGCAGTAAGCAGGAGCTGAGCAGACTCATATAGAGTTTCACAGGTAAAAATTCAGAAAAGGGGCGCAGAGGGGGCAAGCACAACACGGGAGCTCCCGCTAAGAGGCGGAGATTCTCCATACCAGCCCGCTCCAGAGACCTTTGAGGGCACCAATGGTAAGGACAATAAAAGGGTCCCTTGCTGGCAATCACTCAGCCTTTCTGCCCGGCCCAGCAGCATATTGCTGCCCAGATACCAGCAGAGCCGACCGCCATCTTGGAGTGCCAGCCTTGACCTCACAGCTCCACTCAGGTACTGCAAGGGCACTTGATTCTGCTAAAATGTCGGAGGGGGGCCCCTCAGATACTCAGTAGGATTGGAAAGAGCATATGAAACTGCTCCCGACACGCCAAGAAATGGAGAAGTTTGTGGAGAGATCAGAAAACTCCTATAAACAGGAGCTATCAGCAGTGAAAGCCAATGTGCAAGCTATAGAGGGGAAGGTTGAGGAGGTCGCCTCCATGCATGATCATACTGCTGCTAAAGTAGATGAATTGATGGCCCAGAGGGAAACTAGAGACGGTCATATCTGCCAGCTATACCGCCTACGTGATGATATAGAGAACCGCAACAGGAAAAATAATGTTAGAATAAGAGGTCTCCCTGAATCTACCAAAACAGAGGATTTGATCCCAACACTTCAAGGCCTATTTAGCACCATACTGGAGAAACCGGTCTCTGAGCGCCTGGAGATAGAGCTCATAGAACCCTGGCTCCCCATCAACCCAGATCCCTCCAAATCCAGAGATGTCATCTGCCGTCTCCACTATTTTGCATTTAAAGAGGAAATAATGAGAAAGGCCTGCAGCTTTTCTACTATTGACTTTGATGGGCCTACTTTAACAATCCTGCAAGATCTGTCACGCTCCACCTTGGCCCAGAGGAGAGCCCTCAACCTTTGCTAGACCTCTTCAGAGCAAATGATATCCCCTATACGTGGGGTTTCCCATTTCAGCTAGTAGTTCGCAAGAATGGTCAACGTATTGAGCTGCGAGACCCAGAGGATTTGACGGCGTTCCTCACAGCGATGGATCTCCCTATAATTCAACTACCAGATTGGCATGGTGTGCCTCCACTACCTTCTCTACTACCGAGACCTAGGAGAAACTTCCAGCGACACAGCAGCACTACCCAACCCACCTGAAACTATCAGAAGATTTTGGGGAAAGCATTTGTTTATTAAGAGTTCTCTAGAAGGCATGGACAATGCTCTACCTGCTAAGCAGTGACACTTTATGTTTGTATTTAAAGGGATTCTGTCACGGCATTTGACCCTATAGAGCTGCGGACATGCACAGCTAGATCGCCGCTAGCATGTCCGCAATATAGCAGTAGAATAGCTCTGGGTGCTTTTATTTTTTTTCTTTAAAAAATGATTTTATTGATATGCTAATCAACCCGGGAAGGTGCCCAAGGGGCGGTACTAACCTTCCTGCTGCCCAGTCACGCCCCCATGTGAAGGACCCCAGCACCTCCTGCGTCCGCCAAATCTCCTCCTTGCTTCAGTGAGATCACCGTAAATCTCGCGATGCGCAAGATTGCGCATGCGCAGTTGCAACATAGTGTTCCTTCCCTGTGCTGGCATCAGCCTCAGGGAAGGAACTGCGCATGCGTAATCTCGCGCATCGCGAGATTTACGGCATCTCACTGAAGCAGGAGGAGATCGCGCGGACGAGGCGGTGCTAGGCCTTCACATGGGGCGTGACTGGGCAGCAGGAAGTTAGTACCCCTTGAGCACCTTCCCAGGTTAATTTGCATATCAATAAAATCATTTTTTAAAGAAAATAAAAGCACCCAGAGCTATTCTACTGCTATATTGCGGACATGCTAGCGACGATCAAGCCGTGCATGTCCGCAGCTCTATAGGGTCAAATGCCGTGACAGAATTCCTTTAAGAGAGCTGGTTCCTGGCTTACAGCCCTCGGGGACACATTGCTACTTTGGTGGCTCTGGTTGCAGGGGTTGATTTCCTGCTTGTTAAGTACCTGTTTTGTTACCCGGTTTCTCAGCCTCGGGCGGCTCCTTTGCTCTGTCATTGGAAGTCCATCTCCTATTTAGGAACTCGTCTCTTCCTAGTTGGAGACATCGCACCCCTCTCCACAGAGGTTTTTTTTTCTCTTCTCTTTTTTTTGTTTTGAGGTTTTTCCTGCGCAGATCAGATACTGCACAGGACCAGTGACACCATCTTGTCATTGCTAGTTTTTTTCCCTTTCTATTCTTCTTCTTCTCCTTTTTTTCTAACTCTGAATTTTCACACTTTGTAGGGACACATAAGTGGTCTCTTGAGCCTTTTTTTTATATCCACCACTTATTTCAATCTTTACTTTTCCTGAACCACCCCTTCATCCCCTACCTCACCCTTCCATCCATGACTATCGCTCCACCTGGTGTCAGAATCGCCTCACTAAATGTAAGGGCATTTAATATTCCTGAAAAACGCTCTACGGTTTTATACAGCATGCACAGAGAGAGGGTGCAGATTCTTTTGTTATAGGAAACACATTTTAAGCAGGGCCATATACCGGGTATATACTCTAAATACTACTCCTACTGGGCTCACAGTACCTCTCCTGACTAAGTCGAAAGTGGTCTCTATTGCTTTCCATAAATCTCTGCCATACCTTTTTAGAGTCCCAGGCGGACCCATGGGGACGGTTTCTTTTTCTGAAGCTGAGGGTCCATGAGATCGGGAACCTATACTTGCCGAACTTAAGACAAAGTTAATCATTTACAGGTATTCTGTCCAAATTAGATGCCTTCGCTGAAAGGATCGTACTGCTAGGGGGCAACTAATATGACTATGGAGCCCTCGTCGGACTCTTCCACGGTCAAATCAATGGTTCCTAGCTCGGCAATTTCTCGGGCAAAACAGACATTACACTCTAGGCAACTGGTAGATGTTTGGTGCATTTTGCAACCTAAGGACAGAGATTACACCTATTTTTTCCCAGCCCACCAATCATACAGTAGGGATGGACATGTTCCTGATATCTCACCGTGCACTGGCCTTCCACCCAAACACACATATAGAGACTTCCATCTGGTCTGACCACTCCCCAATATTCCTATCTTTGGAGTTAGAGACTGGTGGCTAGGGAATGGACTTGACGCCTAAATAAGGTTCTCCTTCGTGACAGTGTGTGTTTTGGTGATCTGGAATCCGCCATTAAGAGTTTCATAATGGATCACCCATCGGACCCTTCGGCTCTTCCTCTGTAATGGAAGGCACTAAAATGTGTACTACGAGGAGTGTTTATTCAAAATGGAGCTAGACTCAAGAAAGAGCGGGCCACCAAAGTACAACAGTTATTATCCCAAGTAACTGCACTAGATTATTCACTGGACCCTGGGCTCCTTACGGAGTTTACCCTGGCCAGAGATCAGCTTCAGAAGGTCCTCACAGTATCTACCTGTAGAAATGCCAAAAGGTTTCGCAGTTACCTGTTTGACAACTCCATCAAACCTGGGAAAGCCCTAGTGAGACTCATACATTCTCGCCAACAAGCGATTTACATTCCCTCTATTAAAGATACGAGGGGCACATCAGTTCACCATCCTTGCCAAATAGCTGAGGCCTTTAAATCCTATTACAAATCATTATGGAACATCCGGGGCCAATTGGCCAATATGCAGACATCAGACTTAGACAACCGTACAAAAACATATGTAGAAGAAATGGTGCTGCCCTTTGCCTCTTCAGAGATTTTCTCTGTGATGGAGATTAACGAGGTCAAACCCAGGTGGGTTGACTGCACCTTTTTTAAAGAAATTTTGAGATCTCCTTGTACCTTTCCTCTTGAAGGTATTTAATAGCATCTCCCCTTCCTGCCCTTTTCCTAAACGATCCTTAGAGGCACATATAGTCGTGATTCTGAAACCTAACAAGGATGTGACCGTCTGCAATAATTATCGACCCATCTCGTTAATTGTGACATCAAAATGTATTCCAAACGGTTAGCAAATCGCCTCAGCAAAGTGCTTCCGGAGGTTATCCACAGAGATCACGTAGGCTTTGTGCCAGGCTAGGGATAACACCAATCGAACTATTAATCTTATTTCCAGGGCGTGTAGTCATCAGGATCCTTTGTGTCTCCTATCAGTAAATGCTGAAAAAGCATTTGATAGGGTACACTGGAGACTTATGATAGCTTCCCTGAAACAGATAGGATTAGGGCCTAGCTTTGTGGATAGAGTCTGTGCCCTTTATACCAACCCCACAGCTAGAGTCAGAGCTAATGGTATACTAGCACCTTCTTTTAATATTAGAAATGGGACTCGGCAGGGGTGCCCTCTCTCGCCCCTGCTGTACCTCTTGGTAATGGATCATCTAGCCGATGCGCTGAGAAGGAAGCTGGACATTTCTGGAATGCGGGTCGGGGATTGCCAGCATAAACTGGCACTTTATGCGGATGATCTCCTCCTGTATGTCTCGAGCCCTCATACCTCCCTCCCATCTATTCTCAGTGAATTCCAGCGGTTTGGCTATCCAAGATTAACCTCCCAAAAGTGAAATGCTGAACATATCACTCCCTGCAACTGAAGTGCTCCTTGTACAGAGCAACTTTTCTTTTCGCTGGAAGACTCAGAGCCTTATCTACCTAGGGTTACAGACCCCGACTCACTTACCCCTACTATATCCGCTCAATTATTTACCATTGCAGAGGAAGACTCTAGAAGACCTGCAGAGATATTCATTGAAATCTCTGTCATGGTTTGGCAGGATGAGTATAGTCAAAATGGATATCTTACCAAACAATACCCATCTGTGTACCAGGTAGATTCTTCTTGACTCTTCACAGAACCATAACGCGCTTTGTGTGGGGTATGAGCAAACCTAGTAAGGTATTGACCAAGCCCAGAAGTAGAGGGGCAGCAGGACTCCCAGACCTAAAACTGTACCATGCCTCAGCGATCCTCATGCGGATCTTAAATTGGTCTAATAGGTCATCTCTAAAACTCTGGGTCCAGCTGGAACAAGAACTCTCCCTAATGGACTTATTGATTGCTCTATGGGCGACTTAGGACGATAGACCACCATTAGAGGAATGGCTCTTCCTAGTTCGTCATGCTCTTACTCAATGGGACAGCTGGGTCTTAAAGTTTTAGCTATCACAGAGACCAGGTCCTATGACGCCCCTCATGGGCAATCCTGCTTTCCCCCTGGATTAGGGGAAGATAGGTTCCTAATATGGAATAGATCTTCGTGTCCATGATGTCATGGAGAATGCAAAAGTAGTGTCCTACGAATCCCTTGATCTGGATGACAGGCTTAAAGGCTCTCTGTGGCTCACGAATGCTCAGCTGAGATCGTACCTAAATAGCTTACTCAGCCAAAAGCGTTGTCATAACTTGACGCACTTTGACACCCTTTTTCTAAAACCCAACACTCACTTCAGACTGTTATCGAAGATGTATAAGATTCTACTGGACCAAAGCAACCCAGATGGAGATCCCCATTTTCGAAAATGGGAAGTAGACCTACAACTCCCTTTTTACAGGAGGACAGTCTCAAGATGTGTGCGTTCTCTCATGGATTGTCCGTAGCAGCCCACGCAAAACAAAAGAATTTTAAGATTCTCTCCAGGTGGTATTACTGCCCGACGATCCTTCACCAAATATTCTCTAATGTATCCAGCTTATGTTGGAGATGTGGATAGGAGGAGGGAACCGTGTTACATATACGATGGTCTTGCCCTACTATAAGCAAATTCTGGGACCAAGTGCTCCAGGCTGACGGCAAATTTTCAGCTAAGAAAGTGCCCAACCTACCCAAAGTGACTCTAATCTCGCTAGTACCAGGGACTTTACCCCAAATGAAGAAGAGTGCTCTGAGGTTCTTCCTCACAGCAGCACGATTAGTGATACGGAGGCACTGGAAATCGAGGGTCGGGCCCCCTCTCTGTGAATGGCTGCTGAGCTCCGACATTTATTTAGAACTGGTTGCATACTCTCATGATCAGGGGAATAGGTTCTATGCCAGACGGAACTCTCTCTCTCCGTTCCTTTACTCCACAGAGTTCTCCAGGTTTTTGGGAGAGCTTTCAAGTGATGTTAAGAAACTGACATCGTGGCATTATCATATATCGATGGGACTGGGGCGAGTGTGTCATCTAGGCTTAGCAAAAGGAGTTAGTATAAGAGACTCCTTACCTCCTTCCCTTGCCCTTCATTCCGTTCTATAAGGGCTCACACAGACAGCCGGATTAGGCTACTTTCACACTGGCGTTAGGTGCTGATCCGTCTGGTATTTGCACGGATCCGCACCTATAATGCAAACGTTTGTTCAGAACGGATCCGTTTGCATTAGCTTTAAAAAAATTTGTCAAAGTCAAAACGGATCTGTTTTGAATTACATTAAAAGTCAATGGGGAATGGATCTGTTTTCAAATGCACCATATTGTGTCATTGAAAACGGATCCGTCTCCATTGACTTACATTGTAAGTCAAAACGGATCCGTTCGGCTCCGCATCGTTAGACGGACACCAAAATGCTGCATGCTGCGTTTTGGTGTCTGCCTCCAGAACGGAATGGAGACTGAACGGAGCCTAACTGATGCATTCTGAGCGGATCCTTATCCATTCAGAATGCATTGGGGCTGAACTGATCCGTTTTGGACCATATGTGAGAGCCCTGAAACGGATAGTAGCCTTAGATGCTGTCCCATTCACTTCTATGGGGCCCTTTTCTTCCATTGCACGGCTCAGCAAAAAAATGAAACATGTCCTATACTTGTCAGTGAAAATCAGGACATGGCCCTAATGAAGTCTATGGATCAGCAATAGTGTCCACAAAACAACGGATCCGCATTTTTGCGGACAGCGTACGGCTGCCTGAATGAGCCCTTACACTTACACTATTTTTCCCCTATTATTTTCATTCCACTTTTCTTTTTTTTTTATACGGTTATTGGTTTACACTTTGGATTTAGCCATTTCTGATGACATTTAAAGAATTGCAATAGCTGTCACTATAACTAATATATTTCCACCTTATGCCTTCTTTTTTCACGGACATAGACTGTGATTCTGAACGTATATGTACTAGTTGATTTGAAGCCTATGTATCTGAATATTACTTTTGTTTAATAAAATTAGAGTGAACATAAAGATTCAGAAAAACCTGCAAAATACTTGTAAAATCTCTGCTCATTTAGAGCTTAGGAGTCATGTGGGCGGTCCTAACCAGTGATTGACAGCTATCGTGGTATGCCGCATCAAGCATTGTCAGCTGTCACCCACGACTCCTAAACTCAGCATGAGCAGACATGCAAATGAATATTTTCCAATAGATCAATCTGCTCAGCTCCTCCTGCTCTATAACATGCTTTGGGACTGTACGATTTTATCTGGTTGAGCTGCAGTTTTAATTGGTATCTGCTCTGTACCACCCCCATGCTTTATACTGCAGCTCTGTAGGCTCAGTTAGTTTGCTGTGTACAAGCACAACCCCATTACACAGGAGGGAAGTGCATGTTGAGTAGATTTCCCTTACTGCAAGTAAAAAAGGCTTATAATTGAGCAGAACAAAAGAAGCGCCAATGTTCACCCGGCCTGAATTGTAGGAAATGACTGCAATAATTCTCCATCAGATTAAATAATAACATACCGTCGGCTGTGGCCAATGGAAATGACAGATTCAGCCCGCCACGTAGCCTAAAAAGGACTTCTGGAGCTTCTGAGATCACCTACAGAGTGAAGAGGAAAAATCAGTGTACCTTATAGAAACCAACCGTCAGCAACTCTTAAAGGGGCTCTTCCCATCTCATCCATTTATGGCACATCCACAAGAAATGAAGTGGATCCCAGGGGTGGGATGTGCCCTAATCTGAAGAAGGGGGGCACCGCCCCTCTGCCTCGTGACTGCTGTGGTGACACAGGCACATCTCTCTCCATTAACTTCAATGAGCGTTACAAAAACGGCCCACCATGCTTCACAGAAACGAATGGAGAGAGGCATGCACTCACAGCAGTCACGGGACGGAGTTTGGGGGACCAGAGGTGGGACCTGCACCTGTGTCATATCCTGTGCAGACGCCATAACTGTACGAAATGGGAACAGGAACATTAGGATTTCCATATGCCCCTGTGTTTCATTCCGTAAACAATTTTGCACCTTTTTCAGTGACACATGGAGCTTTTTTGTCATTTACTAGACCGAGTGACGACACGTTCACGTGTCCCGTGGCTTATGGGGAACCCAGCTGTCACTGACGGCCGGTTCAGCACTCCCGCAGCACTATGGTCTGGCTACACGGCGACAAAAGAGGCGCGAAACGTTTCATGCCATGGATTTTAATGGTGCTGCTGTGGGACACGCTGCAACGCGACAGTCGCAAAAAATACATCAGGTCGGATTTTCCTGGGACTGTCCCGTCATAGTCGTATGTGTGACGATGCATTGAAATACATCAAATGCCGGACGACAAGTCGCCATGTAGCCATACCCTTTTGTGGCGCGCGACACATGTTCCTTGTAGCAGGAACGTCCTTTCAGAGTTAGATGCTGATGATTAAAGTCTATGGAAAATCGCTAAGCCGTTATAAGGCCCTGTTCACACTTGTGCTGTGGTTCTAGTTTGAAAAGGAGAAAAAAAAAAACACAAGGCCGGATCCATTGAAAACGACGGCTCTAAATTATTCATAGCTGAATATCGTTAACTCTCTGCATGCAGATGGTGATCAGATGTTACAGCTGGTGTCCGTCGTGGGTCTTTCTGCAACCGATGAGCTAAATAGCGCAATTCTGGCCATTGAAAAAAAAAGAAAATGAAAAGTTAAACCCAACAGAAACTTATAATCCAATGGGAGCTAGTAAAATCCCTGGCTGCATAAAGGCCGCTGTCACACGTCAGCGTTTGATCAGTGATTGTGAGGGGAAGGTCAACAACACAGAACAGGTGCAGATCTTTCCCTTATACCTTATGTCTGTGGAGGCTCCGATACTGGTTCACAATCACTGATGGAAATCACTGATCAAACACTGACGTGTGAAAGCGCAAGCAGGTCAGCAGGCATAGCATCTGAGGGCATCCATCATCACCAGGGTGGGCACCAAGAGAAAGAGGTGCCAGACAGCACTGACAGGACAAGGTGACACTCAGCGGGTGACAGTGGGGCCCTTTTTGTTAGGAGCCCATTATGTCCTGACAAACCTCTGATCTTCACAATGGAGGGGTCCAGGCTGCCTTCTATGACAGCACATCCAGAAATCCAACTGCTATATGTAGTGTCACCAGTGCCATATGTTATCACGTGATTGGGCCAATACATGGAGCAACATACAGCAGAAGCTCAATAAATGACTACACTACTACATGTGTCACTGCAGCTCCACTCACCATGCTGACTGTCTCCGGGATGCTGCTCGCTCTCCTCTATTCCTAGTCTCCTGGGTGCCGCTTCCGCCTCTCCGCAGCACACGTAGACTACAAACCACGCATGCGTGATAGATTCACGCAACACTACAAAACTACATGTCCCAGAATGCACAGCGAGCCTACGGAATCCGGAATGAGCGAAGCTATTGACTCTATGGGGAGTGCAGAAGAAATGGGCCATGTTTTATCGTTAAAAGCCAAACACGTCTTCTAGATATATAACACTGCCCTTTAATGTCATTTATTTATTTGAGTTAGAAACATGTAATGTGCTGTGTTACAGTGTGAGAATCAAGTGGCAAGTCCGGCATCCCCCTTTCTTGAACTAGTCCGTTTCCATGGCAACCACTGGTAACAAACTGCCAGGAGCAGTGATCTAGAGACCTGAGGAGGGTGCTAGAGCTTGAGACATACAGGATCAGGTACAGTTATTCTGTGGGGGTATATTGGGGTGCTGTCCTAACCCCCAGAGTGTAAGGCAAGCCTGATCTGTGCCTCATCCTGATACTGGGTCACTGCCTCATTCATCATGTAATATTACTAAAATATGGGGAGGTCATGATCATAAACATCAGATATGGACTGCTGTAATATCCCTGCACCAAGAGCTGGGAGCAGTATTACCAGCCAAGCAAAGCTGCATTATAGAGCTCCAGAGCAGTCGCTCACTCACCCCCACTGACCATTAAGGGGCGAGCAGGCTAGTGTCACTCTTGTGTTCTTTCTTAACATAATAAAGTCATGATGACAGGTTCGCCAGTGGATCCTGTTCAGGTCTGAGCCTCAAATTGTAATCATTTTTGATGTGTGCTGGAGAGCTATGCTAAGAGGCGTGTAGTAAAGCACTGTATTCCATGAGGCGTGTAGTAAAGCACTGTATTCCATGAGGCGTGTAGTAAAGCACTGTATTCCATGAGGCGTGTAGTAAAGCACTGTATTCCATGAAGCGTGTAGTAAAGCACTGTATTCCATGAGGCGTGTAGTAAAGCACTGTATTCCATGAGGCATGTAGTAAAACACTGTATTCCATGAGGCATGTAGTAAAGCACTGTATTCCATGAGGTGTGTAGTAAAGCACTGTATTCCATGAGGCGTGTAGTAAAGCACTGTATTCCATGAGGCATGTAGTAAAGCACTGTATTCCATGAGGTGTGTAGTAAAGCACTGTATTCCATGAGGCGTGTAGTAAAGCACTGTATTCCATGAGGCGTGTAGTAAAGCACTGTATTCCATGAGGCGTGTAGTAAAGCACTGTATTCCATGAGGCATGTAGTAAAGCACTGTATTCCATGAGGCGTGTAGTAAAGCGCTGTATTCCGTGAGGCGTGTAGTAAAGCACTGTATTCCATGAGGGTGTGTAGTAAAGCACTGTATTACATGAGGCGTGTAGTAAAGCACTGTATTACATGAGGGTGTGTAGTAAAGCACTGTATTACATGAGGGTGTGTAGTAAAGCAATGTATTCCATGAGGCGTGTAGTAAAGCACTGTATTACATGAGGCATGTAGTAACGCACTGTATTCCATGAGGCATGTAGTAAAGTACTGTATTCCATGAGGCGTGTAGTAAAGCACTGTATTCCATGAGGTATGTAGTAAAGCACTGTATTACATGAGGGTGTGTAGTAAAGCACTGTATTCCATGAGGCGTGTAGTAAAGCACTGTATTCCATGAGGTGTGTAGTAAAGCACTGTATTCCATGAGGTGTGTAGTAAAGCACTGTATTACATGAGGGTGTGTAGTAAAGCACTGTATTCCATGAGGCGTGTAGTAAAGCACTGTATTCCATGAGGCGTGTAGTAAAGCACTGTATTCCATGAGGCATGTAGTAAAGCACTGTATTCCATGAGGTGTGTAGTAAAGCACTGTATTCCATGAGGCGTGTAGTAAAGCACTGTATTCCATGAGGTGTGTAGTAAAGCACTGTATTCCATGAGGCATGTAGTAAAGCACTGTATTACATGAGGGTGTGTAGTAAAGCACTGTATTCCATGAGGCATGTAGTAAAGCACTGTATTACATGAGGGTGTGTAGTAAAGCACTGTATTCCATGTGATACAGTCTCTACAGAGGTCGTCATACCTCTGATGGTAGGGAGTACAGCCAACGTCTTAGATTTAGGTTAGATAAAGACTAAATGACGTACTGACAGGGATTCATGTGACATGACTATGATGTGCAAAATTAAAGTGTCACTCTTGCTTTAAAAAAAAACTTTTGACATGTCACAGCTGTTGTTTCAAAAATTTGGATTGGTCGGGGTCTAAATGCTAAGAGCTCCCACCGACAAAGCCTCTGCCACCTCATTATAACATAAAGGTCTGTGAAGTGACCTTTACCATGGACGTAAATACCAGGGTAGCTGCTGTGGGGCCCAACAACTGAGGGGCCCATCTCCACTCAGACATATCGTGCAGTTAGTGGTAAAGTCTATACCAGTGGTGGCAAACCTATGGCACGGGTGCCAGAGGCGGCACTCAGAGCCCTCCCCCTGGAAAAAGTCTATGGTGTACCAATATGCCTTAGACCAGGCATGCCCAACCTGCGGCCCTCCAGCTGTTGCAAAACTACAACTCCCAACATGCCTGGATAGCCTACAGCTATCAGCCTACAACAGGGCATGGTGGGAGTTGTATTTTTTAAACAGTTGGAGGGCCACAGGTTGAGCATCCCTGCCGTAGACTTTTCCTGCCATTCATCAGCGCCAGCGCACTATGAACAGCACAGGCAGCGCACTGAATGTAGGCCGGCTATTATAGCTCAATGATAAAGTGCAGGGAAGAAATACTATTGGACTGTAGTATTCAGGTTACATTGCTGTGTTGGCACTTTGGGATAAATAAGTGGGTTTGGTACTCGGTCTCTAAAAAGTTCACCATCACTGGTCTATACCGTGCCATGGAAAATGTAATACAACCCCATTTTAAGTTTTACTATTGTCCCCTGCTTACTTCTGTTTTCATTATTCCTTCTGTGCTGCACCACTTTTTGTATTTCACTGTGACATCACTGTGTGCATTATCCCTGTACTGTGACATCACTGTGTTTATTATCCCTGTACTGTGACATCACTGTGTTTATTATCTCTGTACTGTGACATCACTGTGTACATTATCCCTGTACTGTGACATCACTGTGTGTATTATCCCTGTACTGTGACATCACTGTGTGTATTATCCCTGTACTGTGACATCACTATGTGTATTATCCCTGTACTGTGACATCACTGTGTTTATAATCCCTGTACTGTGACATCACTGTGTACATTATCCCTGTACTGTGACATCACTGTGTACATTATCCCTGTACTGTGACATCACTATGTGTATTATCCCTGTACTGTGACATCACTATGTGTATTATCCCTGTACTGTGACATCACTGTGTGTATTATCCCTGTACTGTGACATCACTGTGTTCATTATCCCTGTACTGTGACATCACTGTGTTCATTATCCCTGTACTGTGACATCACTGTGTTCATTATCCCTGTACTGTGACATCACTGTGTACATTATCCCTGTACTGTGACATCACTGTGTGTATTATCCCTGTACTGTGACATCACTGTGTTTATTATCCCTTTACCGTGACATCACTGTGTTTATTATCCCTTTACCGTGACATCACTGTGTTTATTATCCCTGTACTGTGACATCACTGTATTTATTATTCCTGTACTGTGACATCACTGTGTTTATTATCCCTGTTCTGTGACATCACTGTGTAATGTCCCTGTACTGTAACATCACTGTGTTTATTTTTCCTGTACTGTGACATCACTGTGTGTATTATCCTTGTTCTGTGACCTCACTGTGTTTATTATCCCTGTACTGTGACATCACTGTGTACATTATCCTTGTACTGTGACATCACTGTGTACATTATCCTTGTACTGTGACATCACTGTGTGTATTATCCTTGTACTGTGACATCACTGTGTACATTATCCCTGTACTGTGACATCACTGTGTGTATTATCCCTGTACTGTGACATCACTGTGTGTATTATCCTTGTACTGTGACATCACTGTGTACATTATCCCTGTACTGTGACATCACTGTGTTTATTATCTCTGTACTGTGACATCACTGTGTACACTATCCCTGTACTGTGACCTCACTGTGTTTATTATCCCTGTACTGTGACATCACTGTATTTATTATTCCTGTACTGTGACATCACTGTGTTTATTATCCCTGTTCTGTGACATCACTGTGTGTATTATCCCTGTACTGTGACATCACTGTGTGTATTATCCCTGTACTGTGACATCACTGTGTGTAATGTCCCTGTACTGTGACATCACTGTGTTTATTATCCCTGTACTGTGACATCACTGTGTGTATTATCCCTGTACTGTGACATCACTGTGTGTATTATCCTTGTACTGTGACATCACTGTGTACATTATCCCTGTACTGTGACATCACTGTGTGTATTATCCTTGAACTGTGACATCACTGTGTACATTATCCCTGTACTGTGACATCACTGTGTGTATTATCCTTGTACTGTGACATCACTGTGTACATTATCCCTGTAGTGTGACATCACTGTGTTTATTATCCCTGTACTGTGACATCATTGTGTTTATTATCCCTGTACTGTGACATCATTGTGTTTATTATCCCTGTACTGTAACATCACTGTGTTTTATTATCCCTCTACTGTGACATCACTGTATTTATTATTCCTGTACTGTGACATCACTGTGTTTATTATCCCTGTTCTGTGACATCACTGTGTTTATTATCTCTGTACTGTGACATCACTGTATTTATTATCCCTGTACTGTGACATCACTGTGTGTATTATCCCTGTACTGTGACATCACTGTGTGTATTATCCCTGTACTGTGACATCACTGTGTGTAATGTCCCTGTACTGTGACATCACTGTGTTTATTATCCCTGTACCGTGACATCACTGTGTGTATTATCCCTGTACTGTGACATCACTGTGTGTATTATCCCTGTACTGTGACATCACTGTGTGTATTATCCCTGTACTGTAACATCACTGTGTTTATTATCCCTGTACCGTGACATCACTGTGTACATTATCCCTGTACTGTGACATCACTGTGTTTATTATCCCTGTACTGTGACATCATTGTGTTTATTATCCCTGTACTGTGACATCATTGTGTTTATTATCCCTGTACTGTGACATCACTGTATACATTATCCCTGTACTGTAACATCACTGTGTTTATTATCCCTGTACTGTGACATCACTGTGTTTATTATCCCTGCACTGTTACATCACTGTGTGTATTATCCCTGTACTGTGACATCACTGTGTTTATTATCCTGTACTGTGACATCACTGTGTACATTATCCCTGTTCTGTGACATCACTGTGTTTATTATCTCTGTACTGTGACATCACTGTATTTATTATCCCTCTACTGTGACATCACTGTGTTTATTATCCCTGTACTGTTACATCACTGTGTGTATTATCCCTGTACTGTGACATCACTGTGTTTATTATCCTGTACTGTGACATCACTGTGTGCATCATCCCTGTACTGTAACATCACTGTGTACATTATCCCTGTACTGTGAGATCACTGTGTTTATTATCCCTGTACTGTGACATCACTGTGTGCATTATCCCTGTACTGTGACATCACTGTGTTTATTATCCCTGTACTGTGACATCACTGTGTTTATTATCCCTGTACTGTGACATCACTGTGTTTATTATCCCTGTACTGTGACATCACTGTGTTTATTATCCCTGTACTGTGACATCACTGTGTTTATTATCCCTGTACTGTGACATCACTGTGTTTATTATCCCTGTACTGTGACATCACTGTGTTTATTATCCCTGTACTGTGACATCACTGTGTTTATTATCCCTGTACTGTGACATCACTGTGTTTATTATCCCTGTACTGTGACATCACTGTGTACATTATCCCTGTACTGTAACATCACTGTGTTTATTATCCCTGTACTGTGACATCACTGTGTTTATTATCCCTGTACTGTGACATCACTGTGTTTATTATCCCTGTACTGTTACATCACTGTGTGTATTATCCCTGTACTGTGACATCACTGTGTTTATTATCCTGTACTGTGACATCACTGTGTGCATCATCCCTGTACTGTAACATCACTGTGTACATTATCCCTGTACTGTGAGATCACTGTGTTTATTATCCCTGTACTGTGACATCACTGTGTGCATTATCCCTGTACTGTGACATCACTGTGTTTATTATCCCTGTACTGTGACATCACTGTGTTTATTATCCCTGTACTGTGACATCACTGTGTACATTATCCCTGTACTGTGACATCACTGTGTTTATTATCCCTGTACTGTGACATCACTGTGTATATTATCCCTGTACTGTGACATCACTGTGTTTTATTATCCCTGTACTGTGACATCACTGTGTTTATTATCCCTGTACTGTGACATCACTGTGTGTATTATCCCTGTACTGTGACATCACTGTGTTTATTATCCCTGTACTGTGACATCACTGTGTTTATTATCCCTGTACTGTGACATCACTGTGTATATTATCCCTGTACTGTGACATCACTGTGTTTTATTATCCCTGTACTGTGACATCACTGTGTTTATTATCCCTGTACTGTGACATCACTGTGTTTATTATCCCTGTACTGTGACATCACTGTGTTTATTATCCCTGTACTGTGACATCACTGTGTTTATTATCCTGTACTGTGACATCACTGTGTTTATTATCCCTGTACTGTGACATCACTGTGATTATTATCTCTGTACTGTGACATCACTGTATTTATTATCCCTGTACTGTGACATCACTGTGTTTATTATCCCTGTACTGTGACATCACTGTGTGTAATGTCCCTGTACTGTGACATTACTGTGTTTATTATCCCTGTACTGTGACATCACTGTGTGTATTATCCCTGTACTGTGACATCACTGTGTGTATTATCCCTGTACTGTGACATCATTGTGTTTATTATCCCTGTACTGTGACATCACTGTATACATTATCCCTGTACTGTAACATCACTGTGTTTTATTATCCCTCTACTGTGACATCACTGTGTTTATTATCCCTGTACTGTGACATCACTGTGTTTATTATCCTGTACTGTGACATCACTGTGTACATTATCCCTGTTCTGTGACATCACTGTGTTTATTATCTCTGTACTGTGACATCACTGTATTTATTATCCCTGTACTGTGACATCACTGTGTGTATTATCCCTGTACTGTGACATCACTGTGTGTAATGTCCCTGTACTGTGACATTACTGTGTTTATTATCCCTGTACTGTGACATCACTGTTTGTATTATCCCTGTACTGTGACATCACTGTGTGTATTATCCCTGTACTGTGACATCACTGTGTTTATTATCCCTGTACTGTGACATCATTGTGTTTATTATCCCTGTACTGTGACATCACTGTATACATTATCCCTGTACTGTAACATCACTGTGTTTTATTATCCCTCTACTGTGACATCACTGTGTTTATTATCCCTGTACTGTTACATCACTGTGTGTATTATCCCTGTACTGTGACATCACTGTGTTTATTATCCTGTACTGTGACATCACTGTGTGCATCATCCCTGTACTGTAACATCACTGTGTACATTATCCCTGTACTGTGAGATCACTGTGTTTATTATCCCTGTACTGTGACATCACTGTGTGCATTATCCCTGTACTGTGACATCACTGTGTTTTATTATCCCTGTACTGTGACATCACTGTGTTTATTATCCCTGTACTGTGACATCACTGTGTACATTATCCCTGTACTGTGACATCACTGTGTTTATTATCCCTGTACTGTGACATCACTGTTTACTATCCCTGTACTGTGACATCACTGTTTACTATCCCTGTACTGTGACATCACTGTTTACTATCCCTGTACTGTGACATCACTGTTTACTATCCCTGTACTGTGACATCACTGTGTTTACTATCCCTGTACTGTGACATTACTATGTGCAGTATCCTTGTACTGTGACATCACTATGTGCATTATACCTGTGGATTAGGGAGACCAACTACATTTCTCCTCCATTTCATGCACCATACCCACCTGGCCTGCTGTGTCCTTCCCATGCATGACCAGAGTACTGGAAGGAAGTAGCTTTAACTTCCTCCCAGTACTTGGCAACTGCATGGGACTTGGGAGCCGCCCAGAGAAGTCCCGTCCCCACGCCGATCTGCTGGGACACGCTGCCGTCCCCACACTGATCGGCTGGGAGCGCCGCCGCCGCCCCCTCCGCTGATCGCCATTAGGTATCGGCCATATTTGCACAAGTACAAGTACTCGTACAAATGTCCGGTATTGGTCCCGATACCATACTGGTATCATTATCGGGACTTCCCTAATAAAATGTATCTGTATAGCGCCACTTGCTGTTTGTTCTTTTCATTATTTTTTCTCTACCTCACTGAGTTGGTTGAATGTGCTCAGTTTACATCTTCAACTGCCACCAGCCATATATTCTGTTAGAAGCAGGGGGAGAGCTGCAGCAGAAAGGACACACGCCCGAGCTGCCAGACTGAAGATAATCTAGCAGAGAAGTGAACGTGGAGATCACTGGACCCGTGTGCAGTACAGCGCTGGTTCTAGCTTTGTTAGAAAGGGATTGCCATGTACTATATGATGTCTGGTTTTCATTTTTTACATCCATCATGGCACAATCCCTTTAAAGGGGTATGCGGGTCCCACCTCGGTCATCTGTCTTCAGACCAGCAGGGAGCCAGTAGGTGTCAGAAGAAATGTATAGTTAGCCGGTGTGCGTTCTGTGTGACGCCCCTGATTCAGATGACAAGCTGCGCTCCTTAGTCCCTGTTAATAATGTATGCTCGCTGTACATCTGCTGATAAATAATTCCTCTGCTTTGACACTTTCTATTTTCACGGCTTTGTGATAACAAGGCCGATCATTTCCAGAACAGTGTACGCTCTTCAGTGGATGGTTAACAGTCATCAGCCTCAGTGTCACCTGGTAAGGACATTACGCTTCTGTTCACACATCTATGACTGCAGCTTCCAGGTATTCCACACAGGGAGCTGTCTGCATTTTTGGTGGACCCATTGAAATGAACAGGTCTGCATCCTATCTGCAAAAAATGCGGATCAGATGCAGACCAAAATACAGTTGTGTGAATGGGGCCTAATACGGCACCACATACCTCTTACATCTGTGATATAGATGTTCTCTTTCCTCATCTTCTCTCTTCAGACCAGACCGCCATGATGATTTCTTTCAGCCAACTCCCAAAACGGCAATACATAATTGGCCCTGTTTGCCCCCTGACTTAGGGGCCCAGTCGCAATTGCAACCCCAATATCTACGCCCCCTGGTCACTAGGATCCTGGACTATTATCTGCAGTAATACATGAGTAGCAGATAAGTGGGGTCATTTATCAAAATTGGTGTAAGGTAGAACTGGCTTAGTTGCCCATAGCAACCAATCAGATTCCACCTTTCATTTTTGATAGCTCCTTTGGAAAATGAAAGGAGGAATCTGATTGGTTTCTATGGGCAACTAAGCCAGTTCTACCTTACACCAGTTTTGATAAATGACCCCTAAGGAGTCCAGATTACTACCTTTTTTTAATTTCCATTCATTTCCATTCTGACCGCTGTCAGTGGTTGAAATGACACTGAAATACATTGTCAGGACCGCAGTGCGTGAGCACATCATTCAGTCCTGTCCATTATGTTAGCACAGCGGTCCGGACTGTGTACTTCAGTGCAGCTTTGAGTGCTGACAGTGGGGGAAGGAAAATAAAGAATAGTGATCCAGACTCCTTGGGCCCCATCTATCAAAACTATAACAGGAAAATTCTCTTAGTTGCCCATAGCAACCAATCAGAGCTCACCTTTAAGTTTTTAAAGTGTTCTGAAAAAATAAAAGGTGAGCTCTGATTGGTTGCTTTGGGGAGCTGAGACAGTTTTCCTTTAAGACAGTTTTGATAAATGAGGTCCCATGTGTGAAGCACTACTCGTGTATATGACTGCAGATAATAGTCCATTATCGTCATCACAGATTCCCTTTAACCCTTTCAGTACCAAGCCTTTTTTTAATTTAGCGTTTTTGTGTTGCGCCTTCCCAGAGCCCTAACTTTTTTATTTGTCTGTTCACAACTGACTGGTTACTTTTATTCTACAGGTCAGTACGAATCCGGCAATACATTATATGTATAGTTTTTCTTGCGTTTTGATAGTGCTAAAAAAATTTAA
Organism: Bufotes viridis; assembly: GCA_033119425.1. Classification (NCBI taxonomy): domain Eukaryota; kingdom Metazoa; phylum Chordata; class Amphibia; order Anura; family Bufonidae; genus Bufotes; species Bufotes viridis. The sequence continues at coordinate 517,645,089 of CM065589.1, forward strand.
AAGTGGAAAAAAAATCAGTTTTCTTTTTTTGTCGCCATATTTTGACCCCTATAACTTTTTTGTATTTATGTGTACAGAGCTGTGTGGGGGCTAATTTTTTTGCGGGGCGATCTGAACTTTTTATTGATACCATTCTGGGGTATGTATGACTTTTTTTTATCACTTTTTCTTTCATTTTTTGTAGAAAATGAAGTGACCAAAAACGCCGAATCGGCCATTTGAATGCTTTTTTCCGTTTTGCTGTTTGCCGTATGGGGAATATATTTTTATACTATGGGTGATGTGTATTTTAAAAATTTTTTAGTTCTTTTATTTATATTTTGGAAAAAGGGGGGTGATTTGAATTTTTATGGGTTTTTTCATAATTTTTTTTAACTTCTTTTTTTTTTACACTTTTTTATAATTCCCATAGGCAACTATAACATGCAATCATCTGATTGCTATTATCATAGACTCCAATGCACTTGCATTAGAATCTATGATAATTTTATACATTTCCTATGGAGCCCTATGACAGGCAAGGGCTCCATAGGAAATACTATGCAGCAGCCTCGTGTCATTCATAAAGACACGGGTTGCTGCATACACGCTCCGGCTCCTCCGATCGCCACACGGGGGAGCCGAAGCACCGACCAAAAGGTTTCACTTTCGGTTTTCAGCGCTCTCAGATGCTGTGGTCAGGATTGACCACGGCATCTGAGGGGTTAAATGTCCGCGATCGGCATCACTGCCAGTTGCGGACATTAGCCGGGGGTGTCTGCTATAAAAAGCAGGGGGCCACCCGCGGCTATGGCGCTGGGCGTGAAGGGGTTAAAGGGACAGTCTAGCAATTTTGCGGTTTGCTAAGTAACCTGTCATGTATAAAACACATACTAAACCAGCAGCATTACCTTATAGCAGTCTGGAGCTTGACTCCACAGTTGTTTTTGTCCTTGGTGTCAGATGTGCCTAATGCCAGAAAAAAGACTTTTATTCCCCTGCCCGCATTATGGGGTTATAGGACTTGGAGCCCTGTTGACGGTGACGCCAGGAAGGGCGAGGCTTGAAGGAAGGTTTGCGCTTCTGATCCATGACCGACTTATCGGACGCCCTCTTGGGGCTGAAAAAACTATTATTTTTTTTTACGATTAATCGAGTATTCTAATAAGAAAAATTGAATTCATAGACTGTTTTCCTTTATACAAACTCATCAGACCCCTGCCATCAGTCCCCAACACCCTTAGTTCCCGCCAGTGCCATCAGTTCAGCAGGGATAGTGTGCTCGGTCATGTCACAGTGCAGGGATAGTGTGCTCGGTGATGTCACAGTGCAGGGATAGTGTGCTCGGTGATGTCACAGTGCAGGGATAGTGTGCTCGGTCATGTCACAGTGCAGGGATAGTGTGCTCGGTGATGTCACAGTGCAGGGATAGTGTGCTCGGTGATGTCACAGTGCAGAGATAGTGTGCTCGGTGATGTCACAGTGCAGGGATAGTGTGCTCGGTGATGTCACAGTGCAGGGATAGTGTGCTCGGTGATGTCACAGTGCAGGGATAGTGTGCTCGGTGATGTCACAGTGCAGGGATAGTGTGCTCGGTGATGTCACAGTGCAGGGATAGTGTGCTCGGTGATGTCACAGTGCAGGGATAGTGTGCTCGGTGATGTCACAGTGCAGGGATAGTGTGCTCGGTGATGTCACAGTGCAGGGATAGTGTGCTCGGTGATGTCACAGTGCAGGGATAGTGTGCTCAGTGATGTCACAGTGCAGGGATAGTGTGCTCGGTGATGTCACAGTGCAGGGATAGTGTGCTCGGTGATGTCACAGTGCAGGGATAGTGTGCTCGGTGATGTCACAGTGCAGGGATAGTGTGCTTGGTGATGTCACAGTGCAGGGATAGTGTGCTCGGTGATGTCACAGTGCAGGGATAGTGTGCCCAGTGATGTCACAGTGCAGGGATAGTGTGCTCGGTGATGTCACAGTGCAGGGATAGTGTGCTCGGTGATGTCACAGTGCAGGGATAGTGTGCTCAGTGATGTCACAGTGCAGGGATAGTGTGCTCAGTGATATCACAGTGCAGGGATAGTGTGCTCGGTGATGTCACAGTGCAGGGATAGTGTGCTCAGTGATATTACAGTGCAGGGATAGTGTGCTTGGTGATGTCACAGTGCAGGGATAGTGTGCTCGGTGATGTCACAGTGCAGGGATAGTGTGCCTATTGATGTCACAGTGCAGGGATAGTGTGCACAGTGATGTCACAGTGCAGGGATAGTGTGCACAGTGATGTCACAGTGCAGAGATAGAGTGCTCGGTGATGTCACAGTGCAGGGAAAGTGTGCTCAGTGATGTCACAGTGCAGGGATGTACCCGCATGATCAGGATGCAGGGCTGTTGTCACTTTCCTTAACCCAAAGGCTTCGGTAGGTTGACATGTAAGGTCACCAGCAACCTGAGACAGCAGCATGCAGGCAGCAGAGGAGACCCATGAGGGAAACAAGCAGATAATAATATAGCAGTTATAAGGAATAAAAGAAAACAAAACCCAAACCGTCCTGAACCAGCCAGTAACGACAGGGTGTGCTCTAAAACCCTATGCTGCCAGTCATTATCCCCTCTGAACGAGGCCAGTGAGCACTACTACCCCTATCATCCATACCGGCACAGATGACACAGCTCTAACTAGAAGTCCATGCTCCACCACTGGGCGGTAAACTGTTATCATAGCGGTTCTCCGTGCCGGGACACACATGGCAAGCACTAATCACCCAGTGCCCCTCCACACATGCAAGCACTTACCAGCCTTCCGCTGATAGCCAGCAGCTCTGATCTGCTCTGAACACAGCGTCGCCATGCCAAATTCTTGACCTAACCCCTTCCCTCCAGCCAGAGGTGTAACTTGACCAGCATGCACTTTCTGTAATGCCGGTGTCTTATGTGACACAAGGGTCTTTGGGCCCCCCTTATAGCTACACCCCTGATTGTAAGGCATTTTGAATACCCAAAATGATATACTGCAATGGATCCATTCAATTTAACGAGGCAAATGGAGTCTAAATGCCTAGACTAGACTCTCTGTGACCTGCTTGCAGTTTCTGCCTTTTCTGCTGGACAGAATAGTGGGGTTGCATAGCCCCCAACAAAAAAGCCAAGGGAGGGCCAAACACAGTGTGAGCCCGGCCTAATTCTGCCTGTGATGATAATAAAATGACTGCTGAGAAGTGAACTGTAAGGAAAAGTGTTTCTCAGGCAATGGGAAAAGCAGTATGAGCAGCAATATTTCACTTTATTATAAGAACAGATAGTGACATAGAAAATGACATAAAAAAACTTTATTCAATAAATCATATTACCTTTCTCCCATAGGTTACAAGGCGTGTTATCTCTGCACTTCCAACAATGCCTACAGAAGGAAAATCAGATATGGATAGGATCGGTCTGTTCCGTGAAATGGGCTACATTAGTATTGGAGACAAATATGTCACTCCCGGTTCTAGTAAGTAAACTTCATCAGATTATATATATATATATATATGTTATTTGTAAAATAAGAAAAATTTCAAATGCTTGTGTAAATAACTCCATAAATTAAGCTAGGGTTGTATGAGATTGTTCCTTTACAGAAATAGAGCCACTCAAGCAGCTCTTTTTTTCTGTAAAAATAAAACTGATGACACCTTTAAAACATGATGCAACTTAAAACATTTGGTGTATTTTACTTATAATGAAACAGTATTTTCAATATCTAGAGATAACATTTCATATCTCCTCACATGTTTTTATTAATCAATACTTACATTTCTAGGAAATAAATAAATCTCTGTGTTATTGTGTTTTGCTGTTACTCTGTTACTTCTGAAAATGTAAGTATAAATTGAATGTCGGACTGTATAGGAACAGAACTTATTAATAAGAGGAATCCATGGAAGTTTCTAAAGTTGTCTAACTATGACTATATTATTTTAGAACCATTTAATGAATCTGCAAGTAAGAATAGACAGATCCTTCCTGGTGGTGCCAAATCCATGGCAAACACATTAGGAGGTTACTTTGATACACAGTTCAAAAGAACTTTTGAAGGAGAGGCCTACTCAGATCCATTAAAACAAAGGAGACAGTATCGTATGCAGCAGACCAAGAAGAACTTAGGAAAAGCATTCCTCCCATCTAATGGGGAAAAAAAGCCGTAAGTAAAACCGCTCTGGAACTTCCCCTCCATACCATCTTGGCAATGTATGATGCCGTGTTTACAGCGATTCTCTCACCCTTTACATCACCCATACTGTCCTCTCACACTTGTGTCCTTACAATTCTCCCACATCTGATCTGTGACACTTAACCACAAATACAAAGCTATGAACTCTTCGGGTTTTTTGCTTACTCAGGGATGGACTGGCCGTACAGGGAAATTTGCCAGTGTGCCGATGCCCCAGGGGCTCTCCGAGCCCTCCTCTCTGCTGCTGGCGGGGTTCCCAGCCAGTGACAACATATGCCCTCCTGAATTGTGGCCCACATCTCACCTCCTAAGCCCCCTGCTCCATGTCTTAATCAGAGACAACTGGAGGAGGAGGACAGAAAACGGCATCTATTGATGGCCACCACTTTTGGAGCAATATATCGTGCTGCACGGTTGTACTTGGTTCTGCTGGGACAGTTTTTTGTGCTATGGTATTGTTGCCCCACCTTCTGTCAATTTCTACCCACCTACAAGTTGGGGGCCAGTTTTAGTTTTTTTTCCCAGGGTCACTTTTAGTTCCCAGTCCACCCCTGGGCTTACGTACCGCACATTGAGGGTCACTTCACTCTAGACTAGTACCCCTGCTTTTCTCCCCAGTTCAGTAATAGTAAGATTGATAAAATAGATACATGCCAGGTATAAATACTACTTATATTTCTGGTTTTTATTGTTGGATATTTTAGATCTGGAGCTGGCAGCTTTTATGGGACACTGACTGGTCCAGTTCCAGCCCTCAGTGCAGAAGTGAAACCAAGAAAAGCTTATACTGCACCAGGCAAAAATCTCTACACAAACCCTCCTAAGCAAGGCACAGGATTTGGGTAATGTATAGCAGTCTTTATATGACATCACTTGTCTCACAGTGTGCATGCTCATGACCGAATCGCTTTCTTCTTTACAGATACCCAAACCTCACCATTGGCAAAAGCTATACGTATTCCTCCGACAATTATGACATATCCAAAGAGCTCATGAGGGTAACATCACGTAGGGCTAGCAGTTGTCCACTCTGTAAATTTATTTTTTTTACTCTTCATTTGACTCATATTGGCAGAATGCAGTGTCTTAGCCAAAGGATGTATTACACTGCCTGATGTTTTGGCAGTGCGAGCACCGATGCATGATAACGCATCCATTGCCGTTCATTTGCACCGACCTGATTACACAGGCCAATGCAAACTGAATGTGGGAGGAATGGGGGAGATGTTCCTACCGCATTCAGTTCTATTGATTATTGGGAGCACATCCCTAATTATACAGGGAGATGTGCTACCGATGATCAGGAATCTTTCATCCTAATGAAAAATGGCCATCAACCATCAAAGGCTGATCGGCTGCTTGATTATATAGGCCACTTGTCAAGAACGAGCGCTCCTATGAATGCTTGTCACTGATAAGTAGCCTGAAAATTGTGCAGTCCATCTGTGTTGTGAACTCCGGCACTGTAACCCGGTCACTGTATCTGGAGTACATGCCAGGTTTCAGCTGGACAAAAAATACTACACGCAGCATTTTTTGTCCGGCTAAAAGCCGGCATATATGTAAGAAAGCGCCAGGATTACTGCCGGATCCCATTACATTAACCAGATTAGGTGAACTCCGCTGGAAGAAACTGCAAGAGTTCACAGCGCAGATGTAAACCCAGCCTAATAGGGCCCAATGTTGATACTGGTTAGTAAAAAAACATGAACAAACGTGCATACAAGGGTTGATCAGTGGGGGCACCTTTTAGCAGATAGCAGTGATTTTTGTCTTTTCCTTACACTTCTTATCTGTCTATTTTTAAGAAAAAAAATTATTTTAATTCCAGCGGCAGATGATTATTAGTTCATAGCAAATGTAATCAGAAAGCAGAATACAAAATCTAAAATATTGCAGTTTTCATATCGTCCACCAGATGTCAGGAAAGCAAAGCTTGCTGTTTTCAGTCTGATGGTTATCAGCCTGGTTATTTCATTATCATTAGTAAGTGGAGGTTACATTGACAGAATGATGTTTTTTTACCTAATTTCCTCTCCCACCTCTTTTTCATTCTTCTATGTTTCCCTTCTCACCCTTTATTCTTTGATGTTTTATGTCATTCTTTTTGAAACTTAAAATCTAATAAAACCAGGTTAGAAATGAATGTCAGCTTTCGTCACTGTACGCTGCTGACAATACACAGTGTCACATATTCAACCACAACAGGCGTCAAAAGACAACACCGGGTTTGCTCTACTGCTCTGTGCAGCTGTCACTTGCCAGACTGCAGAGGTAGTCTCACCTTTATAGTAAACTGGAATACATATATAATACATATGTCATTCTATTTGTATGAGCAGCCACTTCTAATGTAGGCCCCTGCCAGCATACATATTAGATACATACATATTGGTTGAACCCACCAATTTCAGCAGGACCTGCCGAACATCTAAAGTTTACAGTGGTGTCTCGATTCTTTTCTGATGGCAGATGCTGGGGGGAAGAATGGTCAGGCATTTCAACAAGCCCAATCCTGTGTTCTCACATGAGAAGATAAGCTGCCACCAGATACAGTGGTCCCTCAAGATACAATATTAATTGGTTCCAGGACGACCATTGTATGTTGAAACCCTTGTAAGTTTAATGATCGATTCCAAAGCCCCAAAACTTCATCCAAGTAAAAGAAAATGAACATTTTAAATAAGTATCTAACTAAGACAGAGATAAAACAAGTCATAACATATAACAGTCAGGAATAGCTGCCAATTAGCAACTACTACAGCTAGTTTACCAGAGAAGTGGCCTGGATTGGTTGGATCTGAGTCTGAGACATTGTATGTTGAGTCTGGTTTCAACTTACGATGGGTCAGAAACTATTGTATGTTGCAAATATTGTATCCTGAGGCCATTGTATCTTGAGGGATCACGGTATGTCTAGCACTTATTCCCCTCTCCCTACTGAGAAAACATGCACACTTGACTGATGGTATGGAGGGAGGAATAGCTGTCAGCTGGAAATTTTTTGACCGACAACTATCTTAGATGTGTCTCCAGCACTCACAAAAAAAACATCCAGAGACCTTGCTCTTTGGCACTTGTTTGGTTGGATCCCCTTTATACAGTATTGGGAGCAGATGTGCCTCCCAGCGTCCCTTTACTTGCAGTATAGCAGTATGCATGCCACTAAAGGTGGCCATAGACGTGATATATTTATCTGCAAATCCAGCATAGTGAAGTAGCATCTCTTGTGAATCTTCTGAGTATGACCACCATGGACATCAAATTGTCAGCAGATCTCACCATATGTACCTGGATCTGCAAATAAATATCCCATATCTATTGGCAGCTGGCTACTAAACACAGCCGTCTTCTTAATGTATGTGTATGTGCGTCTAGTAATGTACCGCCGTCTCATATACGCTGATTATACAGTTTGTGTTTTCAATCATAGAAAGAAATGGACAGTCACAAATCAAAACTTAGAGGTGGCGCTTTTAGACTAAACCTTTATCCAAAGGAATATTTTAACATAAATCCCTACCGGTCGGACAAGCCTTTACCACCACTGAAGAGTAAGACAGAGAAAAAAGTTAATGTGAAGCCATTTAAACCAAGCTCACCTGCTAAGGCGGTAGGTAGAAATGTGTGACAGATCACCTTGCTATTAGGGTTCAGCGAACTTGTGTTTTAAGTTCTGCGTCCAAAGTTCGGGTTATCGAAGAATCCTGTTATGGATGCCGCTACCACGGACCATAATGGAATTTGGAATCCATAACGGGATTCTTCGATAAACCCAAACCCTGGACGTCGAACTTAAAAAACAAGTTCGCTCAACACTACTTGCTATAGTATTAGCAAATAGTAGACATTTTTAAAAAACTTGATATGATAAAGCTGCATGGTTTGAACGATAATTTTTTTGTGTAGACCTCCAGCAGGAACACTACATTTTATCATAGCGCTCACATCCCTGCAGCCCAATATCTTGTATGCTTCATATCAGATGCTATATTGAATTTGAGATTTCATCCTGATTTCTGTTTCACCTAAGCAACAGATCTAGCAGGCTCCCACATCAGACGGTTAAGGCTACTTTCACACTAGCATTTACATTTTTCGGTATTAAGATCCGGCAGGGGATCTCAATACCAGAGAAAAACGCTTCCGTTTTGTCCCCATTCATTGTCAATAGGGGCAAAACGGAACTGAACAGAACAGAATGCTCCAAAATGCACTCCATTCCGTTTGGTTGCGTTCCCATACCAGGGAGCAAACCGCAGCAAGCTGCGTTTTTCTTTACGTCATGGGATGCGGAGCAAAACGGATCCGGCATGACTCACAATGCAAGTCAATGGGGACGGATCCATTTTCCCAGACACCATTTTCCCAGACACAATAGAAAACGGATCAGTTCCCCATTGACTTTCAATGGTATTCATTACGGATTCATGGTACATCTGTACCAATCCCATGATGCCCCAGAACAACATCTCATAAGCTGGAGGCATCAGTACCATCTCTATCTGCTGACTGTATCTGAGAAGACAGTTTGGTTATCTTTCCCTCAACAGCTCTGAACCCAGACATACCCCCATTTTCACCCAGGCAGACCCCTGATATGACCATTGGGGCATTTCATACTCCGATGCTCTCCCTTGCTCCGCACTGTATTGTGCAGGGCAAGGGCTGTTTGCTTATGTTTGTTACACTGCTAGGCAGAGCCTTCTGCCTAGCAGTGTTCACGGTGACGCCACTTTACAGGCTAGGACAGCGCTAAAGCTCTCCCATTAGTGCCGGTGACGTCACCGGGCTGACTGCTGGGTGGAAGCCTCCTCCTAGCTTTAGGAGAGCCCGGTACATCACTGGATCTCCAAAAAAAAGCCTCTGCCCTGTGTGATGCATCCTCAATAACTGAGTTAGGAGTTTGTGTGTCCCCTCGACAAAGAAAAAAATTGATATGAAACTGACACATGGAATTCCTGAATGAAACACATGGGAATAGTTTGTGCTGAGTTCTCTTTAATGGAAACTTTTCACATCACTCGCCAATGCTGTAAAGTGTTATTGTCATTTCAAAACCTTTTACCGCATGCATCCGTCATGAACGTATCTGGTTGTATTATGTCTTCTATAGCCATGACGGATCCGTCTTGAACACCACTGAAAGTCAATGGGGGACGGATTCGTTTTCTATTGTGCCAGATTGTGTCAGAGAAAACGGATCCGTCCTCATTGACTTACATTGTGTGCCAGGACGGATCCGTTTGGCTCCGCTTTGTCAGGCGGACAGCAATTGGTGTCCTCCTCCAGAGCGGAATGGTGACTGAACGGAGGTAAACTGATGCATTCTGAGCGGATCCTTTTCCCCTCAGAATTCATTAGGGAAAAACTGATCCGTTTTGGACCGTGTGTGAGAGCCCTGAACGCATCTCACAAACGGAAAGCCAAAACGCTAGTGTGAAAGTAGACTTAGCGATCTGCTGTAGCTTTATATTTGTTGCTAACTACCGGTATGTGTTGCTATGTACTAGGATAAATACACAGGTTGCCACAACTTGTCCAGTAATATTAAATCATTTTCTTGCAATTGCTGTTTTCAGCCCGGTGGCATGAAGGCAGGAACATTTGACCCATATCCATCTCACTCCAATGATTCTTATAAAAAAAGACCTACAAAGAGTGCAAGTGTCGTCAGAGGAGGGAAGACTTTCCAGCCTCCAGCGGGGCCCAAATCCTATCCAATAAAAAGCATATTGGAATCACATGTTATAAAGTAAGTGCCATGGATATTCTAATTATTTGGATTTCCTTTTTTTTTTTTGCTTTTTTTAAATCCCTTCCTGCACAGTGTCATAAATATATGATATGTCAAGTAGCATGTTCCTGGACCATGCCATACATTTATGGCATAGTGATGGCATCAGCAGCTGGTGTCCGCTGTACCATGCAGAAACAGCCCAGATTGAAGCTAGCACTGTTCCCAACCGTTTAACCCCCAGTATGCCACAGTCTATAGCTAATTGGTTTACAGAGGGAGGGGGCTCCCTCTCTACCCCATTAGGCCCCGGGCAAAGTGATTGCAGGGTGCAAATGGGTGATATGGCAGGTGTCACAGTGTAAAACAAAAAAATATATATCAATTTGGTATCAACACTGTTGCACTGAACCGCAGAATACGGTTATCATAGTTTAACTCCCACAAGATAAACTCCATAAAAAATAAAAAGTACTGACAGAATTGCTGGATAAAATTAACAGAATTTGGCCACCTCACCTCCAAAAAAATGGAAATAAAAAGTGATCAAAATGACATTTGTACCCCAAAATAGTACCAATGGAATTAACAACACGTCATTAATAGAGCACCTTCAAAAAAAAAAAAAAAGTTATAGCTCCCACAATATGGCGACACAAATTAAAAAGAGATTTTATTGTTGAATAGTAATAAAACATAGAAAACTATATAAATTTGGTATTGTCCCAATCATATAAATCAGTTATTACCGTATTTTTTGCCCTATAAGATACACCTAGGTTTTAGAGGAGAATTTTTTTTTCTCATCAGACCTCATCTCAGAGCCCCAATGTTAATTAGACCTCAGCTCAGACCCACAATCAGGCCTCAGATCAGACCCCCAATGTTAATCAGACCTCACATCAAACCCACAATGTTAATTAGACCCCAGCTTAGACCACCAGTCAGACCTCAGATCAGACCCCCAATGTTAATTAGACCTCAGATCATACAAAAATAAAAAAAATCAACTCACCTTTCCTGTTCCAGCTACTGCTCCTGAGATCCAGCACTCTTCCTGCTGACCTGTGCTGTGATCTGACATTACAAAACGTAAGGTTACAGAGTGCGCCTACATCCTCACGCTGTGCGCAGGTCACAGCACACAATGGCGCCGTCAGAAGACCAGTAAGCGATGAGTACAGCCAGCACAAGGTGTGCTGTATGCACCATTCCCCAGTCCTACCGTACTAATGGGTGCTTCCATAATGGAAGGGCTCATTAATATTTACCCTATAAGACGCACTGACATTTTCCACCCACATTTTCCCCCAAGTGTGTCCTATAGGGTGAAAAATATGGTATGTTATTCACCCCACATGATGAATCCAATAAAGAGTAAAGATAAAAAAAACTGACAGAATTGCCTACAAAGTATAAAATAAAAAGTGACTGAAAATCATCCACCCCAAATGGTAGCACTAAAAACTACAGCCCGACCTACAAAAAACAATCTCTCATAGAGCTACTTCAACTGAAAATTAAAAATGTTATGGATGTTAGAATATAGCGATAGAAAATATAACAGATTTTTAATGAAAAAATTATTTTATGATGTAAAAGTAATAAAGCATGAAAAACCTGTATACATTTGAAATCGCTATACCATGCCATTTATCGTCTTTTTCGCTTTATAAGATGCACCCTCTTGTAAAAATGAAAATTTGGGGGCAAAAGCATGGTATCACTGGAAAAAATGTAATTTTTTATTTTCACTGTCCAATTTTAATAAATTCTATGAAGCACCTGTGAAGTCAGAACCATCACTACAAGTAATGCCCTTACTGAGCTAAGCTGCAGTGTAAAGCAGGACAAACAATGTGTCTCTACATCAGTGCATGAAGCTGACACAGAGACACTTACTGTACCAGAGCAGGGCATGGCGGCGTTACACTATGTCGGTGACTGAGAGGGTGAAGATTCTGGTTTATATGCAAAGATGAGAGAGTATAACTCTGCATCAGAACTGGGGGTTCAGCACTGGAAATGAGGGGTTCACTTCACACCAAAAAAACTGATATACTGACAGCACATAATAGGAAAAACTCCAGTCCTACTTGCGGTTTGATTGGTTAATTTTATTTGCAAGGCAGCACTTTCATATAGAGTGACGTTTCAGACAATTCTGGCCTTCATCAGACTCAAGCTGCGCTGAATATCGGAGAAGTGTGTGGGTTGAAGGCGGTGGAAGGCCTCCGTTACCCCACAGCAGGCACTGTCCTGCACATCCACCGCCTTCAACCCCACACTTCTCCGATATTCAGCGCAGCTTAAATCTGATGAAGGCCAGAATTGGCCGAAACGTCACTCTATATGAAAGTGCTGCCTTGCAAATAAAATTAACCAATCAAACTGCAAGTAGGACTGGAGTTTTTCCTATTATGTTACTACATAGGGGTGGGAACCCTACTTCCAGTCGCGGAAAAAACACTCTGTGTGCCACAACGTTTTTGTTCATAATACTGACAGCACAGTCACTTCTCACATAAAGTCATAGTTTCCGCAGAAGTCACTCTCATCATCCTCTACACTGTCACTTGCAAGTTGCTTGCAGAGGAATGAAATCCCGATTCCCATGGCACAGGACACTAAAGTTTCTCTGCTGGGCATGAGACACGCCAATCACCAGCAGCCTCTGCAAGCACTGCCAATGCTGATTGGCCAGCCTAGCGCCCAGCAGCTTGACAACTTAGAGCGCTAGCGGGGACTCCAGCAGGCGCCAGCCACTGATAATGTGCTGAGTAAAGGGGGCCCCCAGGACAGAGGAAGCAGGGAGCCGGAAAGCAGAGCCTGAGCTCCGGACAGGGACTCAAGACAGGAGCAAGGATTAGGTGTAATTAGGAGGCGGGGCCTTTTGTCCAAGACTGGGCTCCCTTCCTCCAGGGGCCCCCTAGCAGCTGGGTGGTCTGCCTCTGTTGGAGGTACACAGTTGACTGTACCTTTTTTATTTATTTTTTTCAGTAGAATCTGTATAAGGCCCCATGCACACAACCATATCCGTTTGCAGTCTGCAAATCGTGGATCCACAAAAAATATGGATGTGGTCCATGTTACATCCACATCTACATCCACATCTTTGGGGACCCTATGACTTCAATGGATCCGTGGTCCAGAGATAGTTTCTGTCAATACATAACTTTCCACTATCCATAGAATATCTGGGGCCAGCACTGATCACGAGAACTGGATCCTTTATCCCCTTATGAATGATGTGGCAGGTCGAGCGTGCACATAGCTACTCTGTTTACTGTCTATAGGACTGCTGGAGATATCTGAGTACAATGCTTAGCTATTTCCAGAAGTCCTATAGACATTGAATAGAGCAGAAGGGAACATGGCTGATTTACCATTCCATTTCCTTGGGGACACAGGATCCCCATTCTCATGATCATAGGGGCCAAGCAGTCCCCACTGATCAGATACTTATCCCTTATCCTGTAGGTAGTGGATAAAAAAATCAGCTGAGCCATCAATATCTGATCACCCCAATCCGGTTGACTGCGAAGATTCATAAAGAATCTACCACTACTTAATATACACTGACTTCTTTATTAACTGCAAGGTATCAAATGTACAGTAGATGTTCTCATTAGAAGTCAGGGCACTGGTCTTAAATGTGGCCCTGTTGATGATGGGCATTTGACTCATGAAGGGTCGGGCCTTCAGCACTCAGGAGAGAAAAAACCCCAGTGGAGGAAACCTCTAGGGAACAATGGCTGAAGGACTGCCCTTCCCCTAGGCGGTGGAGGAAAATGATGGCACATGACAAGGATGGTAGATTTTTCCTTGAACCAATAGTGCATGTTAAGTGCATTGACTTCGAGTCAAGTCCAGTGGTGAATGCAGAGACCGAGCCTGGAATCTGCCTCTAAATGCAGCAGGAAACTCACTTCTTTAGTAAATATATCTGTCTGCGGAAAGTCCGGAGAATGTCAAGTCCAGTGGTTATTGCAGAGACCAAGCCTGAAATCTGCCTTTGATGCATCAGGAAACTCACTTCTTTAGCAAATACCTCTGACTGCAGAAAGTCCGGTGGGTGAGTGCAGAGACCGAGCCCCGGAATCCGCATCTTGCTAAAGCGCAAGTCATCTGATCATGACACGATGGCCACCATGTCGTTGACTTGTGTTAGAGTCATCACCTCCAGCTGTATCCCATATTAATTGCCAGTACACAGCGAGACCCCAGCTCTGTTACAGTGATCTGCAGATGCAAAAAATGTAACTTATTATGACTGAACATTGCGCAACGTAAAAATTATATGTAAGTGGCACACAATTTACTCCTGATCACTGTGGGTCATTGTAATCACTTTAACTGTATTAAACCTGGGCCCATATTTCTGACAGCGATACCAACACTTATCAATGTCATTAATAGCTGTTATTCTTGTTCTGGGACCCACCGCTATATCCAACATAAACAGAATACACCTTATATTATATTCATATATCTTTATAGGGTTTGGAGCTCAGTTTTCCTTATACAAATCACCAAAACCCCGCCTTTTTACACAAATCCATGGTTAAAATTCTGTGAGTCATTGCTCAAGGTGATCTACATATCAAAGTCAATGGGAGCTCCTTTTGGTGACCGTAGGAAGTTAGAATTTTATTTTTATGCCATGTATCGGGTGATTTGGATGATTTTCCACTAATTATTCAGTGTCATAACTCTCGTGTCTCCAGAACTTGGCATCATGTCTGTTATCTTTATAAGCTCCTGTCATAAATCACATTACATGTAATGACTCCTGTAACAAGGATCATACCTTATTTAGGGACTTTTTTGGTTCTTAAGACCAATACCTTCTAGCAGGGGTCACTGGTGAAGATCAGGAGATGTTTTTTTTGCGCCTCATTTTGTCTCAGACCTGCTGCAATTGCCTTCTTAACCCTAGGCTGTTTTTATTTTCAGTGGTGACCAGTGGATACCACTGTGTCCAAGTTATACAGAAAACACCATAAATATCAAGAAGCAGAAAAATCACAAATCATCAATATACCCAGTGAAGAATCAAGGTCCTCTCATGGCTGCAGTCCCTATCATCTGATCAGTCTGAAACATGTCATCAGTCTGACACATGTTCCCGGGACAAAGCTGCCTGATAATCAGGTCTCTAGGACCACCAAGTGAAAATAATAAATTAGGTTACCCCTCTCATTAATAGGTATGACTATACATATATATATAGTTACACATGAGAAGACCTTATTACAATCAGTACATGAAGATGATCAAACTAAAAGTCACTGGCTACTTACCGATGCCAACAATCTGTGGGTTCTAGACCTGTACCATGGGTCAGCGGTTGTAATCTGAGGTTTGGTAGAGACTGCAGCTTTGGTGACGTAGAGCATCCAGGTCTGTTTCGGTAATATCAGGCTTCTGGTCAGGGCGATCTCTTGGCCTTATAGGCTCGACATGTCATGAAAGGCATGGAGTCACTAATTGACCTTTTTGGGAAAGCCTGTGATTCTGCCAGTCTACCAGCAGGATATTAGATGGTCTCTCATCATGTTGTGCTGGAACATCGCCGTGGGTTTACCGTCATCTGCTAGAAACTAAAAGGCAAATGCTATGGTGAACACCCCACAGTCATAGGTATTTCTCTGCTGATCCACATTGAGAAATTTTAGATGTTTGAGGGAATCATTGCACACTACAATGTAGATGTTGTTAATCTGCTCGCAAACAGATAGAGGCAAATTGCTGGTTTTGAGGCTGTCGGCGACAAGGATGTCGCCATTTTTTAAGCTGGTGGTCAACCAGTGCACCCTGTCCTCATCATATTGGGTTTGTACGGCCTTCTTTAGAACTCTGTACCCTGAAAAGAGAATAGCAGCGGCGGGCTGCAGGCCATCAAAGTCCCCAAACTGATTCTGCAGGACCTCTTCGGCCTTGGTAATGATGTCATCGCTCAGCTTGCCTTCCTGGCCGCTGCTTTTAAGGATGGATAAGTGCTCTGGAGACAAGTTGTTCTGTGCTCTCCAGGTATAGGCCATCTCCACTTGTGGTGTTCCCAGCTCCGGTTTCCTACATCTTTGGTAGATGGAGTGAACATGTTTTCTGCCACAGCTCTTTTGGCTGGTGTAAATGTCCTGGACTGACTGTCATTGGAGGTTGGTGCTTTTCTTTTAAGACTGGCTTTGGAAGCTTCACGAGATGCCTTCAAAAGGTCTTCAGCAGGCTCAGCCATTTTCTTGTCCAATGTTTTAAGCATCTCAAAATTTAAAGAGACATCATCTGTCACTGCTGTGTCTTGTTTTTGACGAGTCTTTATATTACATCGGCGGTTACAGCTCTTGGGTGTTTTTTTAGCAGGTGGTGCTTTGTGGACAAGGAATAGCTCCACAGCATCAGCGTCCCGGAGTCTTTTTTGTGGGGGTTCCCCACTTTCTGGTTTTACTCCATGCCTTGTGGTATTAGGGGCCCCTCATGTGCAACTTTTGGATCAGCAATAAAATTGCTTGGTGTCTTCTCAGCTGTGCCAATGAGGATGACGTGGTTTTTACGTCTTAAGGCAACTGACCTGTGTTATGATGGTTAATTTCTTGGCAAGGAAGCTGGAGTTCCTTATCAGAGTTCTCCATTTTTGATTCAATTTCCTAAATCGGGTCAGATGGAATGAGCCAATTGACATACAGGATGAGAGAGAGTTGACTAGCAGCCGCCAACGCCTATGAATTCTCATGATGGTTTCCAATCTTCTTTCTGAAGTTGTGTGCATCCAACATGGAGTCACACCTTTACAAGTGACATCACAGCTGTAGGCCCAGTTCTAGGTCTTTTTACATACACTATATAAAAAAGACACATATGCATGTTTTTCTCTATATCTGACGTGAAATCAGAATAAACCTTTCCTGTTTTTAGTCAATTAGGATTACCATAATTATTATTATTTGCCAAATGCCAGAATAATGAGAGAGAGAGAATGTTTTAAGGCATTTTTATTACTGTAAAGTCAAAAGCTGCCTTCTCAGCTGATCGGCAGGGGTCCCGGGTGTCGGACTCCCGCCGATCAGTTTAAACAAACTGCAGAACCCCTTTAAGCCACTTTGTAACCAGTTTAGCAGTATGATTCGGGTTATTGTCTATTTGGAAGACCCATTTCTGCCGAAGCTTTAACTTCCTGGCTGATGTCTTGAGATGTTGCTTCAGTATTTCCACATAATCTTCTTTCCTTATGATGCCATCTATTTTGTGAAGTGCACTAGTCCCTCCTGCAGCAAAACAAACCCACAACATGGTTCTGCCACCCCCGTGTTTCACAGTTGGGATGGTGTTCTTAGGCTTCCAAGCTTCTCTTTTTTTCCTTCAAACGTAACGATGGTCATTAGGCCAAAAAGTTTAATTTTAGTTTTGTCAGACCACAGAACATGTCTCCAAAAATGTAGGTCTTTGTTCCTGTGTGAATTTGCAAACAATAATCTGGCTTTTTTATGTTTCTTTTGGAGTAATGGCTTCTTCCTGGCAGAGTGGCCTTTCAGCCCATATTCATACAGTACTCGCTTCACTGTGGATATTGACACAATCTTACCAGCTTCCGTCATCAGCTTTACAAGGTCTTTTGCTTTTGTTCTTGGGTTGATATGAACATGTTTGACCAAAGCACGCTCATCTCTTTCTGAGCAGTATGATATTCATCCCTTCCTGAGCAGTATGATGGCTGGACATTCCCATCTCGTTTGTACTTGCGTATAATTGATTGTACAGATGAACGAGACACCTTCAGGTATCTTAAAATTGTACCCAAGGCTGAGCCAGACTTGTGCAAGTCCACAATTCTCTTCCTGATATCTTGGCTCATTTCTTTAGACTTTCCCATGATGTCACACAAAGAAGCAGTGTGTTGCAGGTGTGCATTTACATACATCCACAGGTGTGTCTCTAATTAACCCCTTAATGACCGGGCCAATTTGCACCTTCGTGACCAGGCTTATTTTTGAAAATCTGACATGTGCCAATTTATGTGGTAATAACTTTAGAACGCTTTTATTTATCCAGGTCATTCTAAGATTGTTTTCTCGTGACACATTGTACTTTACGACAGTGTTAAATAGGAGTCAAAATATTTCACTTTTATACGTAAAAAAAATCCCAAATTTACCAAAAATTTTCCCCATATGTCTACTTTATGTGGGCATCATTTTGAAAATGTCATTTTATTTTTTTTAGGACGTTAGAAGGCTTAGAATTTTAGAAGCAAATCTTAAAATTTTTAAGAAAATTTCCAAAACCCACTTTTTAAGGACCAGTTCAGTTCTGAAGTAACTTTTTGGGGCTCACATAGTGGAAACCCCTCATAAATGACCCCATTTTAGAAACTGCACCCCTCAAGTTACTCAAAACTGATTTTACAAACTTTAACCCTTTAGGTGTTCCACAAGAATTAAAGGAAAATGGACATAAAATTTCAAAATTTCACTTTTTTTGTCAGACTTTCTATTTTAATCCATTTTTTTCTTTAACCACCTCAGCCCCCCTAGCTTAAACACCCTTAATGACCAGGCCACTTTTTACAATTCTGCACTACACTACTTTCACCGTTTATTGCTCGGTCATACAACTTACCACCCAAATTAATTTTACCTCCTTTTCTTCTCACTAATAGAGCTTTCATTTGGTGGTATTTCATTGTTGCTGACATTTTTACTTTTTTTGCTATTAATAAAAATTTAACTGTTTCTGTTGTAAATTTTTTTTTAAAAAACTACATTTCTATATAAATTTTTCTCTAAATTTATTGTTCTACATGTCTTTGATAAAAAAAAAAGTCCAATAAGTGTATATTTATTGGTTTGGGTAAAAGTTATAGCGTTTACAAACTATGGTGCAAAAAAGTGAATTTCCGCATTTTGAAGCAGCTCTGACTTTCTGAGCACCTGTCATGTTTCTTCAGGTGCTAGAATGCCAGGAAAGTATAAATACCCCCCAAATCACACCATTTTAGAAAGAAGACACCCCAAAGTATTGCGGAGGGGCATGGTGAGTTCATGTATCATTTCATTTTTTTTCACAAGTTAGCGGAAAATGACACTTTCTGAGGAAAAATAAATAAAATCTCAGACGGACTCACTATGCCCCTCAGTGAATACCTTGGGGTGTCTACTTTCC
Organism: Bufotes viridis; assembly: GCA_033119425.1. Lineage (NCBI taxonomy): Eukaryota > Metazoa > Chordata > Amphibia > Anura > Bufonidae > Bufotes > Bufotes viridis. Next base: position 517,664,174 of record CM065589.1, read on the forward strand.
GAAATGGGGTCATTTGTGGGTGTGTTTACTGTTCTGGCATTTTGGGCGGGCTAACTGTGAGCAGCCATGTAAAACCAAAGGTACTCGTTGGAATTTGGCCTCTTGCGACACAGGCTGCAAAAGTGTTACTCATGGGTATCGCCGTACTCAGGAGAGTGGGGCAATGTGTTTTGGGGTGTATTTTGACATATACCCATGTTGGGTGAGAGAAATATCTCTGTAAATTGTCAACTTTGTATAAAAAAATTTAAAAAGTTGTCGTTTACAGAGATATTTCTCACACAAAGTGTGGGTATATATAAAAATACACCCCAAAACACATTGCCCTACTTCTCCTGAGTACGGCGATACCACATGAGTGACACTTTTTTGCAGCCTGGGTGCGCAAAGGGGCCCTAATTCCAATGAGTACCTTTAGGATTTCACAGGGCATTTTTGGGGTTCATCTGACAGGTTAGGTCATGCGCTGTTTTTTAGAGCAGGTTATTACAGACGCGGCAATAGCAAATATGTCTACTTTCTTTGTTTGTTTCAGTTTTACATACAGTAATAAAGCATAAAAAAGAAAATTATGTTTTTGTGTCTCCATTTTCTGAACGCCATATATTTAGTTTTTTCTGTCGATTATCTTGTGCAGGGCCTTGTTTTTTGCAGGAAGAGTTAAAGTTTTTATTGGTACCATTTTTAGGCACATATGATTTTTTGATTATTCATTATTACACTTTTTGGGGCAAGGTGACTGAAAAAATTGTAATTTTGGCACAGTTTTTATTTATTTATGTTTATGGCGTTCACCTGAGGGGTTAGGTCATGTTATAGTTTTATAGAGCAGATTGTTACGGACGTGGCAATACCTACTATGTATACTTTTCCTTATTTATTTAAGTTTTACACAATAATAACATTTTTGAAACAAAAAAATAATGTTTTAGTGTCTCCATAGTCTGAGAACCATAGTATTTTTTATTTTTTGGCAATTTGTCTTTGGTAGGGTCTCATTTTTTGTGGGTTGAGGTAACGGGTTGATTGGTACTATTTTGAGGGGTATATGCCCTTTTGATCGTTTGGGGTTTCACTTTTTGTGATAGTAGGTGACAAAAAGCAAGGTTTTTTTTTTTTTTTTTTTTACTGTGTTCACCATCGTCATAGGTCATGTGATAATTTTATAGAGCAGGTTCTTACGGACGCGGTGACACCAAACATGTTTAGGGTATTTTTTTTCTTAATTTTTAACCAATTATAAATGTGCATATTTTGGAAACTGTAAAATTTTTTATTTTTTTTATTTTTTTACACTCTTTTTGACTCAGACCCACTTGGTTCTTGAAGATCCAGTGGGTCTGATGGTTCTACAATACACTATGGTACATTGTATAATGTACTGCAGTGTATTTTTAATTCATAGGAAGCTTGATCAGGCTGCTGCCTATCAGGCATACATACCATGGCAACTGGATGCCTGCATATGGCGTCCAGTTGCCATGGTAACAGTTGCCATGGTAACCATTGGACGCTTCAGAGCGGTTTCTCGTGGTTACTACGGCAACTGATGGGAAGGGGAAAAGAGGGAGCTCCTTCCCTCTGCTAGAGGAAAGCAGCCAGAAGGGGAGGGGGGATAGCTTCCTCCCTGTTAACCCCTTCCTTACAGTGGTCCCTACGGACCGCGGCATGGAAGGGGTTAAACGGCCGACATACACTGATGTCGGCCGTTACCGTAGATTGTCAGGTGTATTTTACACCTGACAATCCACTAACACCGCTTGGCCATCCTGATAGTCTACATTTAGAGGAGGGGTGGGAGACACGTGAGCCAGCGCAGAAGACTGGAGGGGGGAGGAGCAGGTAAGTATAATCCTTCCAGTACAGGAGGCAGGCTGCTGGCAACTGTTACACTTGATGTATACCCAGGCAAACCCTTTAGCCTTTTCTCTGAAGGGTGGGGTTGTGATTGGGAGATTTCATAGCTGAAAATTGTTAGATTTTTTTAAATAAATGTAACTTTGTAATATTTATGTCCATTTCATTGCAGGTTAGTGACCCCAGTAAACTACAAGACAGTAACTCTGATGTCATACTGAAGGCTGGTCCAGTATCACTATGTTTAATGCCAATGTACATGTGACAATGTAAAGACAACCGTTCCATAAAGCACCTGTTCAGTTTATATTTTTTTCTAAATAAAATACATTGTAAGCTTTATACGTAGACATCCATTGTTATTTCTGATGAAAGTTGATTATTCTGGATCACTTAAGGCCCTTTTACATGGAGCGAATATCGTACAGATCCTCGTGCATGCAAGTGAAAATGAATTGTGTGATGTAATAAGTATGAATGATTCAAAGACGAGCGACAAATCACTCGTTTCTCATCCATCTTGATCTTTCAGCGTGCTAAAAAATTATCGCTCCTCGTTAAAAGATCTGTTCGTATAATATGGAGTCGTCTACTCGCTAGCAATCTCATACATGCCTTTTGACCAAGCATCTGTCCCCCATCTTTACATGTAATAACAAGGAACGCTTTAAAAGAACGAGTAACCACCGCAAGTACCAACGATTATCTATGTGAATAATAAGCAGAATCTTCATCGTTAACAAGTCGCTACATCTTCGACCGTTTATGGTGATCTGTATGACATCTGCTGCTGTAATAGTACCATTAATGTAGCAACAGAATGGCTGGACCACTGAAATACTGCATGACAAAGCCAGTACCCGGCTCCAGCAGATTCAGAGCTTCGTGACTGATACGTGACTCGGAGAAAGTTGTAGAGCAAAGTTATTTAGCAGGTCTGGGTCCAATAAAACAGGATATAAATTATGCGTATCGGGCCACTATAGGCCTTAGTCATAGCATATCCCAATGGCTAATGTCTAGAGCAGCCTGGAACGCGTAAGATAATTTTTATATGTACGTTTATATCCCAGCTTACTAAAGATCCTGTGTTATTAAACCTGTGCAGTGCTGGATAACTGGATAGCTACGTATCTATTGAAATATTGTATGTTATATATTTTATTCCTGCTTATGTATCTTGCACTTAGGGTGGCAGTATGACACAGTGATTGGTTCCTATGCAGACTTATGTGTCCTCATGGTTTGACACTACAAATAAACCTTGTGTACTCTGATTCTGCAGTCCTTTACCCTCCCATTTGCTCCATACGTCTTGCTAATTTATGATAAACGTATGCTAGAAATAAGTAGGGAACAGAAGGGAGAGATAATGACAGCAGGATCAGACTATAAAAGGTGTGTTAAAGGGCTATTCGTATCTCAGTATTCCCATATTTGAATACTCGTCAGATGTGGCAGCCAAAGGTGGCAGGGCTTACGGAAACTGCCAGGCGGGCTCTGATACATTGGGGGTCATTTATCAAACAGAAATACGCCTTAATTAGGTATATTTCTGGCACAGATTGTGTCGCAAAGACCCTTTGGAAAGCCATTTGAAAGTGTCTCTGCTCTGGCTGGTAATGTGCTACTAGTGTCATATGGGTGGCCGTATGCAGCTTCAGCTAATATTGATATTATTTTGGGTGATATTCTCATGACCAATGTCGTTCATCATATTCAAGCTGACCATCCTGCCATAGTTGGTCTGCTTGAACTTATAAACCAGCATCCATGTCACATGATAGTAACAGCTACATGGGTCCCAGACAAATATTTTCCCAGTTTAACCACTGCTTTTCCAGCTCCATTGTTAGGACAGCTGCCCATGGCTGCTGCCCTGCTCTGCCCTATGGGCATGGAAACCGCGCTACTCACCATGCTGCTGCTTCCATACCTCTGCCTAGTACTCCAGCCTGAGCTACCAGTGCAGGGGTGTGGAATTCCTATCGCCCGACGCCCGGGACATGCAGTTCCGGGCGCCGGGCAGGTAGTTTGGGCAGGTAGCTTAGCCGTAGCAGGGCTAGGGTGGCGCCGGATTCTCCTCTTATACACAGCCCGGCAGCACGTCCGGGCTGCTTACCGCAGTGTGAACATCGCTCCTGTGCAGGCCGGAAGTCGGGCAGAAGCGCGAGTCAGGCAGTCAGCGGCTGAACCAGTAGTGGGAGCTCCTGTCTCCTCACATGGTGGCAGCCAGTGTACTGAAAGATAGCCCAGCAGGTTGTGTGTGTGGTGACTCCCCTGGGTGAGCTGCCGGGTCGGCCCGGGGGGGAGGGGGTCGGGAACTGCCCCATTATGGCATATACATTAAAGGGATTCACTGCCCCAGTATGCAATATAGTATATACTATACTGGGGTAGTGAATCCCTTTAATGTACATGACATACTGGGGCAGTGAATCCCTTTAATGTACATGCCATACTGCGGCAGTAAATCCCTTTAATGTATAAATTATACATTAAAGGGATTCACTGCCCCAGTATGGCATGGCTGCCCCCATACAGTAGAACGTTTCCTTGTGGCCCCCACCCCCTTACAGTAGAACCTCTCCTTGTGGCCCCTGCCCCCATACAGTAGAATGTCACCTTGTGGCCCCCGCCCCCATACAGTAGAACATCACCTTGTGGCCCCCACCCCCATACAGTAGAGCGTCTCCTTGTGGCCCCCGCCCCCATACAGTAGAACGCCTCCTTGTGACCCCGCCCCATACAGTAGAACGTCTCCTTGTGGCCCCCGCCCCATACAGTAGAACATCTCCTTGTGGCCCCCGCCCTTACAGTAGAAAGTCTCCTTGTGGCCCCCGCCCCATACAGTAGAACATCTCCTTGTGGCCCCCGCCCCATACAGTAGAAAGTCTCCTTGTGGCCCCCGCCCCATACAGTAGAACGTCTCCTTGTGGCCCCCGCCCCATACAGTAGAACGTCTCCTTGTGGACCCCGCCCCATACAGTAGAACGTCTCCTTGTGGCCCCCGCCCCATACAGTAGAACATCTCCTTGTGGCCCCCGCCCCCATACAGTAGAAAGTCTCCTTGTGGCCCCCGCCCCCATACAGTAGAAGTTCAGGACAAGTAGATTGTCATGAGGGACAAGTAGATTGAGCCCCCGCTTTAGTCCTTCGACAAGTAGTTTTTTTTTAAATTTCCACACCCCTGCAGTGTCTGCGCCGCAGTCCCTGACCCCAGTGGGTCAGCTGCCAACTACGCCGGGACTATCCCAGGAGGTAGCAGTTTGGTTGCTTTTCTGCATTGAAAGCCAGATCCCTGTACAGTGGTTAAAGTGTGAATACCAGGAGGGAATAATTCCCTTAGGTTTAGCCCCATGCCAAACCCATTAGTTGGAATAGCCACACCCGCTGATTAATAACACACTATGTGCCAAACCATGTGTTTCTTAGCTTTTCCCCATGAAAGACCACTCCATATCTAGCCCTTCCATGTGCCAGACCACAAATACCGATTGTTTTCTATGCCTGTTCTGTTTCAGTATCTTGCATTGTGTATTGGTATGCTCCTCTCTTCTCCTGCCCCCTCTGTTTCTGCTTCTAGTTGGTTCAGTCTAGCCACTTCCTGTTTTCCCTGTCATGCATTGCTGTTTGTGTGTGCTGTAATTCTGAGGAGAATCTGAGGAGAATCTGTGTATCTCATCTTCTTATCAAGGAGATTATTAGAGGCATAATTATTTTACCATCTGGATTCCCTGCATATCTTGTAATACAATCTCCGGATTAAAAACTACTTAATTAACTCCTGAGTGTCTGATGCGTAAACTGTAAGTGGAGAATGTCTGATTCAACAAGTCACCTCACAGATGCGTGATTGTATAAGGCTGACATTTCAAAACGCCACAATGCCACTCTACTCCTTTCTCACCTATAATTTCTGTTGGACCATATCTATCTTTTCCACGTGTTAGACTATTGTCACTGAATTTCATGTGTTCTAAATAACGCATTTTGACATATACTGATGTTCAGAAATGTGGTCAGTTGCGGTACCACAGGTCCAGATGATCACACAGGTACAAGAGGTCTGCACCCGCTTTCATAGAGAGATCTTGGCGGTGACTGACTCACAGCTGGACTTCCCCTGCGTTGACCAGGATTAGAGATTCCACCCATTGAACACAGAGGCACAGCCTAATAGACTATCAGTTAGATAGGCAATGATGCTTTTGGGATACACAGTATACCAAAGCGTTATAGAAGTGATCAAAGGATCGCAATGTGACATTCTGTGGTGGAACTAAATAAATGAATAATTAAATGTAAAAGTTTATTGTAAAAAAAAAAAAAATGTGCACAATAAAAAAACACTTTATTTTCACTTTATTCTTTTATTTAGTAGATGTGTGAGGAAAAAATGTATGGTATCTCTACAATCATAGCGACTCATATAATAAATGTAACATGTTATTTTAACCACACAAAAAGGGAACACAATAACAAAATGCTTCCCCCTCCCCAAAAAAATAATAAAAGTTAATCAATAACTTTTATCTACCCCAAAAACTTGTATTAAAAATATGGCCCAAAATGCAAAGAAGACCTCATACAGCTAAACTGATGGAAAATAAGATGTGCTAGATGTGTTATTGAACAAAAGTAATAAAACTAAACATACACATATTTGGTATTGCAACAATCATACCAATCCTCAAAATACATTTTATACGTTATTCATGCCATAAGTCAATGGTACAAAATAAAAAAATTGGAATTGCTGAATTTTTTACATTCCCCAACCAGAAACTGTTATTTAAAAGGTAATCAATGTTATATAGTTACATAATTGCTTGGTGATAGTGACTGATTTTGCACGAAGCAGTCTTCTACAGTAGGCCAAAACCCCGCTTACCCAAGCCTTCAAATAGCCACATAATTTTATAGGTAAAACCGAGGTCCTTCCTCAAAATCGTGGCTGTAGGCCACTTCAGGTAGCTGGGGTTTCGCCAACATGCGGGAGCTGCCCCCTGTACACCTAGTCTATGGCCCGAACAGACCTCATCGTTGAAGCGATTTTTCAATCTAAAATAAATAAACGTCATTAATTTTATTATGCATAAAAGTCTTTTTGTAATGTACTTTACTTACCTGTGTGGATGTTTCTCAAGATCAGAACTCCAGTCACATGACCCTGGCCCTCTATTAGTAGGGCAGTCAGTAGGTGCTTCCTGAACTCTTCCCCAGTCATGGCTATGGAACCTATGTAATGAGCACATAAACCATGACTGGGGACACCTAATGACTGGGGACACAAAATCATCTACGTGCCAGGTTACTCCTAGTCACACTTATTTTAACTGTTAGACTGCTGCCTCATTATTTCTTCTGTCTAGCACAGGGGTCTCAAAAACCCGTCCTGTGGGCAGAGTTATCTGTCGTCCATGAGTGTTCCCTTAAAGGGGTTGTCTCATCTCAGACAATGGGGGCATATCACTATGATATGCCCCCATTGTCTGATATGCTGGGACCCACACCTATAGCGAGAACGGAGCCCCGAAAGCGGTGGAGGGCGCACTGCACATGCCCAGCCGTCCTCCATTGATTTTCAATGGGGCCGCCGAAAGTGCTCGGCTACTTCTGTCGGGCCCACAGAAGTGAATGGGAGCGGTGGCCAGTCATGCGCGGTGCGCTCCTATTCACTTCTATGGGGAGAGCGCTTTGTGGTGGCCGAACCAGGGCTGAAATATTCAGTGAAAAAGCATGTGAGTGTGTGGTAATGGTGGTGGTAAGGGGGTAGCAGGGTAGGGTCATCTGATTGTCTCAACACACAGCCCAGGAATAGCGAGCCCACTCAGAAAGCATTAAAGGGGTTGTCATTGAGGTTGTACATACCCATATTTTCACCCAGGCAGCCCCACTAAGATGAGCATTGGAGCATTTCATGATGAATCGCACAGGGCAAAGGCATTTTCAGGAGATCCGGTGACGTACCGGGCTCTCCTTAGGGCTGCCAGGCAGAGGCTTCCGTCCAGCAGTGAGCCCAGTGACATCACCGGTGCTGATTGGCGGGCTTTAGTGCTAGGGCAGCGCTAGAGCTGGCCCATCAAAGCTCATGACGTCACCGACCACACTTCTGGGTGAAAGCCTCTGCCTAACAGTGTGCGGAGGTAAACAAACAAGCCCTTGTCCGGCGCAATCCAGCACAGGACAAGGGAGAGCATCGGAGCATGAAATACTCCGATGCTCATCTTAGTGGGGCTGTTTGGGTAAAAATTTGGGTATGTACGGGTTCAGCTCTTAAACAGGACAACCCCTTTAAGAGTGAAAATGTGCTTTCACAGAAACCAGTAGGGAGATGACCCAAAATTGCAGGTTAAGGGGGCTTTCTGAGTGTTTTATACTGATGACATGTACTCAGGATAGGTCACCAGTGTCTGATTGGTGGGGTGAAACATTGGCTGCCACTGTGAGGTCCTCATCATGGATGGCTTCCAGAAGTCAGGCTTTTGCGTAAGAAACCGGAGTTTTGGAAAACCCCAAAGGAAAGAAGACTTGCTACATTAGTGCCAGACACCAGAGATCTTTAAAAAACTTGATTCCTTTATTCCTAATAGCCCATCATTTGCCATTATTTGTCTGAAAAAGGGGTTCATCCTTTTCTTTCCTTTGGGGATTTCCAAAACGTCAGCTTCTTCCGTACAAGACTGATTGGTTGGAGTCTGACTTGTCGGAGAGGCGGTGTTGCTCTGGTGAGAGGTGCAGCCTCCTATGTACAGCACAGTCAGTTGGATAGCGGCTTTGCTTGGTAGTACAGATCAGCACTATTCACTTGAATGGGACTAAGCTGCGTCTAGGCCACTTGACAAATAACCATGACGCCACTGGGCTAGGGTAAGCTACACAGCGACTGCAACCTCCTCAAACAGCTGATCCTGAGGATAGGTCATCAGTATAAAACTGCACAACACCGAATGTACATATACAGCTGCCTATGTGAAACATACAACTGAAAACTTATTTCTTTTTATTTTATTATTTTAGCTGCTCAGTTTTGTTGGCATTTATTTTTCTTCTTAGTTCATAGTTTTCTACCAGCACTTCCCTTAACCTGGATTGTAGGTCTTGTTTCTCCTTGGCATATCTGAATAACGTTGTCTTTGTGGAATTCAATGTTTTGACAAGTTTGTCTTTCTCAGCAGTTACGGATGCCAGTTGTTCAGCATTTATTTTTTTCTCCCTTTTTAAATCTTCAATTTCTTTCACGAAAAATTGTTTCTCAACAGATAAGTGGTTTCTCTCATCTTGAAAACGTTTTCTTTGGTTAAGGAGCTCTTCACATTTGTCAGTTACAGTTTTTATTTCATGGACATATTCTTCTCCGTCCTGTTCTGCTTTAGATAACCTCAGTTGAAGGAAGTTTTTTTCTGTCTTTAATCTACTGATTTGTTCTCTGTAGCGGAGATTTTCATCCTTCAAGCACTGTTCATTAATACGTATATGTTTTATTGCCATCTGGACACCAAACGTTTTACTCTTGAGCCGCTGCTCTTGCATATGAAGTTGATCTGATTCAGTTAAGTAACTCTCTAGCTCTTGAATCCTAAATACTTCATCGCCATTCTTGATCCTGGATATATCTCTATCGCCCATGTTCTTGAATTGTCTCTGAAGACTATAGTATTCATTTTTGAATGTCTTTATTTTGTCTACTACTCTTTCTTCACTTGCTGCACAGTCATGACAAATGGTAGTAGGTGTAACACATCCAAGATGATCAGTGTTCATGGTGGACCAACATGGACTATCCACTGAGTTTTCACCAATCCTCGTATCTCTTGTATAAAGCAAGACATTGCTTTTGTCCAGAGAAGCCACTTCTGCCACTGTTAACTCTACAGAATGGTCCTTGAACTGACTGACGTTTGTAACTGGAGCTGACATTTTGCCACCACTTAGTTGTAAAGAAATATCAGTCATTTCTATTTGGCCAGATTCCATTTCTTCAGTATCAGAGTGTTTTCCTTTCAACTCACTAAGAGTCAATGTTTGATCTTCAAAGAGTTGATCGCCATGACCTTCAAATAAAACTAGAGGGTCTTTTGATTCCAAAATATGATAACTAGTATAATTTAGGCTATTCTTTGGTTCTTCATCAGCTTTTAATGGTAAAGCTGGATATTCCACTGAAGAAAGTTCAAATGAAATGTCTGAACCAAGATGGGTATCACTTGCCATGAATGGGGCTTCAGATGACCTATAGGTTGAATTATGGTGTCTTTCATCACATTCCTCATTGTCTTTCTCTGGATTCCTATCCTTGATAGGGAATGGTATGTACATTCTGTCTCTAATCTGACAAAGGAGAGATAAATTATCCTGTAATTACAGATGCAATGTGTATTAATAGGTACATTTGCATTTTGATTAAGCTGGCCATACACATTCTATTGCTCACAGCTACCTCTTGATCACTTCTTCTTTGCAGGAGAATCTCCTATGTTGTCTGGTTTCCTCCTGAAACCAGATAACCACTTGAAGTTCTGCCACACACAGGGCTCAGTAGGAATTTTGTTATGGCAGGTCTGAGAGCCAAAGGATTTAAGGGGTTGTTCTAAGTATGAAAGTTCTCCCCTATCCACAGGATAGAGGATAACTAGCCGACCAGTGGGGGACTGACTGCTGTGACCCCACCAATCCTGAGATCTCATCCTGATGGAATGGCAGGTCGAGCTTGCGCCCTATCTGTCTATTAATTTTCCATGGGTCTGTTGAGTACAGCACTTGGATTTTTTTGGAAGTCCCACAGAGAATGAATAGAGCAGAAGCTTGCTGTCATGAACCAGCGGGTTTGAACCCACTGTGCTACGTGTCCTACCTCCTGTAAGTGAACCCCTCGTTCTTCACAGTACCCCTGATGGTGGGGATAGACTTTCCCCAGGGGAGTACCAGGTCGCTACCACTTGAGGAGTATTGACACACGAGGCAGCTGGTCCAGCATGAACCAGGAGGTACCTGAGCAAGGTACCAGAGGTACAGTCGTAGTCAGCAGGCCGAGTCGTAACTAGGAGCAACAGTGCAGGACCAAAGGATGAGGCAGAGGCGTAGTCAAACAAGCAATAGGTCAGGGCAGGCGGTAAAGATACAGGTCAAGCAATACGGGTCAGCAACAGGAGAGTCAAGGCAAACAGGCAGGGATCAAACAGGTAGAGGAGTCCAGAAACACAAGCACAGGTCAGGTAAACAGGAACACAACAAGAGATATCAGCAGGACACAAGGACCTTGACGCTCAGGCATCTGGGAAGGGGGCTGAGCCACTTATATACATGCAGGAGGGCTAGGATTGGTGAGAGAGGTCACATGATCTAACCCATAAAGCACAGGAAGTGACGCGTGCCGGCCTTTAAGGAAGTGCTGCAGGGAACAAGCAGCAAGAATGCTGTGGCCAGGGCTGGAAGGAAACTGTGGAGTCGATCCCAGAACAAACAGTACCTACAAGGACAGAGCCCAGGACTGCATCGCTGAACGGGGAAGCACTGGCTGCAGATCACCGCTGAACACAGCGCCCGGGACCACAGCGGTAAGCAGGGGAACAGCGGCGCACAGCAGCCGCTATTACAGTCGCATGCGCAACCTGACACTCCATCAGGACAGGGACATGGGACCCCCATTCTCAGGATTGGTGGCAGTTCCAACAGTGGACGCCCACTGATCAGTTGATTATGCCCTATCCTGTGGATAAAGGAAAACTTTTGTACTTGGCACACGCCCTTTAACTGTGCTGTACTCTTATGCTTGCTTATTGTGATACATCTGTATTGTACATGTACCTAGTTTACATCAGGTTCCCCTATTTTATACAAACAGCCAAATGAAAATCCACAACAAAGTACCATACAGTAAAGGTTTCTAAACGCAAAAGAGAAAAATCCAGCTCAGGTCAGGTGAAAAATATTTCAGACTTTATTCCAGCGGTTATAAAACTTCCATATGACAAGACGTGTGCAGTTACGCGTTTCAGACCTCTAGTACATGTGGGTCCTTCCTCATGACAAGCATGGAAGGACCCACATGTACTAGATGTCTGAAACGCATAATTGCACACGTCTTGTCATATGGAAGTTTTATAACTGCTGGAATAAAGTCTGAAATATTTTTCACCTGACCTGAGCTGGATTTTTCTCTTTTGCGTTTGGACTATTTCCGCATCCAGGTGCGGCATCCGTGAGGGTGTTTTCCACAGGTGAGAGCTGCCTTACTTTGCTATATTAGTGAAGGTTTCTGAATTCACATGCTTTGGAAACAATCTGCACAGATTTTAGAGCATGCAGTAGATTCTCAAATCTAAGCAGCATGCGATATATATATATATATACACACAGCAGAGTTAAAATGCAGCTATTCGAAATGCATAGCGTGAAATCCACAAAAATTTAAACATCTAAGGAATTTGTAATGCACATATACTTGAAAGCTTTTCGCAATGAAACATACCACCTCTTTACTTTTTGGGGTACTGGTCATGTGAAATTGCACAGGAGCATTCTGTGAACTTTCTATTTCCTTAATACTTCGCCTTATAGTCTCTTTGATGTCTGAATACACCTGTAAAGAAAACATAACCTAGATTATCTAATACAAAAAATGTCTTGTAGTCTGAAACAGGCGGTATAATTAAAGAACTGTTAACCCCTTCTTGTCCTGTGCCAGAGCAGTGTATCATTGTGAGTTGCTCATTCCAACAAACCACTGTCCTACCATGGAGTGGTGATGGTGCGATCACAGGAGCTGTGTCTGCACCATCATTTGCTCATGCCGGCTGTATTATACAGACGACATCCCACTATGGCGGCCAGAATTGGAGATAACTCAGATAACAGCCTTTTAAGCCCTTAGATGCCGTGAGACCGAAGGAATTTAGGAGACAGCAGGATCAAAAGAGTTCACAGTCCAGGCCCATATTGTGAAAAAATAAAATAAACTATGAAATAAAGGTAAAAAAAAAAGTTGAATGTAAAATACATATATTTTTTAATTCCATTAGGACGGTGTGACACACAGCTTTTTTGTGACAGTTTTGGCCAAAGGAATGAGAAACATAACGGAAAGACTTAGGCCTTATTCACACGTCCGCAATGTAGTCCGCATGTATTCCGCAATTTTGCGGAATACATGCGGACCCATTGACTGTGAATGGGGCCGGGAAAGATGCGGAGAGCACACACTTTGCTCTCCGCATCCGATTTTGCGGAGCGCGCCGCCGATTTTCCGGTCCGCGGCTCCGCAAAAAAAATAGAGCATGTCCTATTCTTGTCCGCAATTGCGGACAAGAAGAGGCATTTTCTATGGAGTCCGGGCAATGTGCGGTCCGCAAAAATGCGGAATGCACATTGCCGGTGTGTCCGTGTTTTGCGGATTCGCGGCTCCGTGGATCCGCAAAACACTTGCGGACGTGTGAATGTAGCCTAATACTTCTCCTTCCTACTGAATCCATTTCTGGTTTTGGGTCAAACACCTGCCTTAAAAGCTGCTGTTAAGGCCTCATGCACACGGCCGTTGTTCGGGTCCGCGTCCGAGCCGCATATTTTGCGGCTTGGCCGTGGACCCATTCACTTCAATGGGGCCGCAAAAGATGCGGACAGCACTCCGTGTGCTGTCCGCATCCGTTGCTCCGTTCCGTGGCCCCGCAAAAAAAATAGAGTATGTCCTATTCTTGTCCGTTATGCGGACAAGAATAGGCATCTCTATAATGGGCCGCATTCTGTTCCGCAAATTGCGGAACGGAACGCGGAGCAGCTTCCGTGTTTTGCGGACTGCAAAACACCAACGGTCGTGTGCATGTAGCCTAAATCTACCAGAAAAAAGCTGTGTGATTTCACCCTTACAAATCCACTTAGAATGGAAAACCTGCAAAACTTAAACAAAAAAAATTTATGGCCACAAGATTTTGTCACTTAGGCTGGGTTCACATCACATTTTTCCCATCTGTTTTAACGTATACAAAATACGTACAGGTTAAACGGATGCCTCGGACTGATGCCATACAGTTGCATCCGTTCACCATAGAGTTTGATTGTAAAAAAATATATATACGTTTTTTTTGTGCCGGACTATGCAGGATACAAGAACGTGGTGTGCCTCATTTTTGTATCCTTTTTGTTTCAAATGTATACGTCAAACGGAGGCATAAAACGTTTACCTTCAAGCCGTGCAGCTATTCACATGGCTGCTAATCATGCTCCGCCGCCTTCTGATTTCTGTCAGATGCAGTATTAACATGGATCCAAATAAAAATATCTACTCCTACTTGGCTTTGATAATGGCTTAAAAAAACATAGCAAATATGGAAAACTGACATTTTAGGCTACAATTCAGGGGTGTGGAAATCGTATCGCCCGACGCTCGGGACATGCAGTTCCGGGCGCCGGGCATGTAGTTTGTTCAGAAGCTTAGCCCTGCTTCGGGCAAATAGCACTGGGATGAGTTAGGGTTGGGCAATATGCCTCCTGCATTACTACTAGCGAGGAGGGCTGGACATGGCCACAAGTGCACTGGAGGGAGGGGGCGCGCACCAGACTTGTCATAAATAAACCTGTCATAAACTGCTGCACAAGTCTGGTGCTTCACCGCCGCCTCCTATCTTGCTCTGCTTCAATAGCTGGCAGGCTGCGAAATAAAAAGCATCAAAGATGTATATCAGACGCTGTTTTGTTAACAGCATCTGATATACCTGCTACCTGGTCCTCTGGTGGTCCCATTTGCTGGGATCGACCACCAGAGGACCAGGTAGCTATGTAAAGTAGCACCAAGCACCACACTACACCCCCCCCCTGTCACTTATTAACCCCTTGTTAACCCCTGGATCACCCCATCTAGATTCCCTGATCACCCCCCTGTCACTGATCACCCCCCTGTCATTGATCACACCCCTGTAAGGCTCCATTCAGATGTCCATATATGTTTTGCGGATCCGTGGATGCACGGATCCGCAAAATACGATCACCGGCAATGTGCTTTCCGCATTTTGCAGATCCGCACATTGCCAGAACTATATAGAAAATGCTTTTTCTTGTCCGCAATTGCGGACAAGAATAGGACATGTTCTATATTTTTGCGGAACGGAAGTGCAGACCCGGAAGCGCGGATCCGTAATTCCGGATCCGAGCGGGACAAAGTCTGTCCCCATAGAAATGAATGGGTCCACAATTCCGTTCCGCAAACAGAATTGCGGACGTGTGAATGGGGCATAAGGGTCCCTTATCACCGCCAGTTAGTTAGCTACTTGTTAGGTAGTTAGCGCCCAGCCCACCGCACCGCAGTCACTGATTTTGGCAGAGATTTTTTTATCCACATTGATCGATGCGAATTAAGAAATCTGTGCCGTTTCATTTTTTTTTTTTTCAGCCCAGAGGCTGAACGGAAAAAAATCTCATTCCTGTATGCTCAATATAAGGAGAATCGCAGAAACTCCTAATGCTGGCCATACGTGTAATGATTATGGAGACCCTCAAATGCCAGGGCAGTACAAAACCCCACATGTGACCCCATTTTAGAAAGAAGACACCCCAAGGTATTCCGTGAGGGGTATGGTGAGTTCATGCAAAATTTTATTTTTTGTCACAAATTAGTGGAATATATAAAATATATATATATATCAATTTCCGCTAACTTGTGCCAAAATTTTTTTTTTTCTGTGAACTCGCCATACCCCTCACGGAATACCTTGATACCTTGGGGTGTCTTCTTTCCATGAGGTCACATGGACATGGACATGGTGTGGGGTATTTATACTGCCCTGGCATTTTAGGGGTCCTAAAGCGTGAGAATCCAAATGCGTAAAAATGCCCTGTGAAATCCTAAAGGTACTCATAGGAATTTTTGCCATGTTATAAGGGAAAATAATAAAGATCTGGTCCCGTTGCTAAGCAACCATGCGGGAAAATTGCACTGCATCCGCACTTTCTTGCGGATGCTTGCAATTTTCCCGCAGCCCCATTCACTTCTATGGGGCCTGCATTGCGTGAAAAACGCACAATATAGAGCATGCTGCGATTTTCACGCAACGCAGAAGTGATGCGTGAAATTCACCGCTCATGTGCACAGCCCCATGAATGGGTCCGGATTCAGTGCGGGTGCAATGCGTCCAGCTCACGCATTGCACCCGCGTGGAAAACTCGCCCGTGTGAAAGGGGCCTTATTGTTTTTAATGACATCATTTTGGGGAACACATAACTTAGGGTCCTTTCACACTTGCGTTCTGAGGATCCGGCAGGCACTTCCGTCCCGCCGGATCCGTCAGAACGCAAGTCGCCTGAAAGCATTAGAAAACTGATCAGGATCCTGATCAGTCTTCGAAATGCTTTCAGGTTACTATGGCAGCCAGGACACTATTAAAGTCCTGGTTGCCATAGTAGTAGTGGGGAGCGGTATACTTACAGTCCGTGCGGCTCCCGGGGTGCTCCAGAATTACGTCAGAGCGACCCATGCCCATGGATCACGTGATCCATGCGATCGCGTAATCCATGCGTGTAGGGCGCCCTGGCGTCACTCTGGAGCGCCCCGGGAGCCGCACGGATGGTAAGTATACTGCTCCCCCGCTCCCCACTACATTTTACCATGGCAACCAGGACTTTAGCGTCCTGGCTGCCATGGTAACCATTGAGAAAAAGCTAAACGTCGGATCCGGCGATGCGCCGAAACGACATTTAGCTTAAGGCCGGATCCGGAATAATGCCTTTCGATGGGCATTAATTCCGGATCCGGCCTTGCGGCAAGTGTTCCGGATTTTTGCTGCGTCCAAAAAACGTTCCGGTCCTGAACTGAAGACATTGTGATGCATCCTGAACGGATTTCTCTCGATTCAGAATGCATGGGGATGATCCTGATCAGGATTTTTCCGGCATAGAGCCCCAACGACGGAAAACAAAAACGCCAGTGTGAAAGGACCCTTACTAATTAACTTTTATTAACTCTTTTGAGAGGATGGGGGGGAAAAAGCAATACCGCCACTGAGTTTTTAAGTTATACATTTTGCGTTGTTCCTTTTTAGGCATAAGTCACATGATAGCTTTATTTTTTGGGTCAGTACGATTACAGAGATACCAAATACATATAGATTATTTTTACGCTCTACTACTTTTACACAATAAAAAATGTTTTTGCATTGCCGCATCCCAAGACCCATAACTGTTTTTAAAAATGTTCTTTCTACCAAGCTGTGTGAGGGCTTGATTTTTGTGGAATCACTTGTAGTTTTCATTGGTAACATTTTGGGGTACATCACACCTTTTGATCGCTTTTTATTCTGTTTTCTTTTGTGGCGAATAAGCAAAAAACAGCAATTCTGGCATTTTTTTACAGTTTTTACGGTATTGGATAAATTAAATAACTATGTAGTGCAGGTTGTTACAGATGCGGCAATACAAACTGTGTGGTCGGAACTTTTTTTAAAAAACCTTTTCCTTTGAAATTTTTTTTAAAGGAAAAAAGGTGTATTTTTTAACTTAGTGATTGTTATTTATTTAAAGGAATTGTGCACCTTTCGGAGTGGTTTGGCAAACACCCCTGACGTCCCCCTTCTGGGCAGACCTGCGAAGGGAATCATACTTACTTGCTTTCTGGTACTGGCTCCCAGCTCCTTACCTCCTCGTCCTTGGCTGCTCCGCTGGGATCCCTGGATACAACCCTCCTGTATATGACACTGCCACAGCCAATCGTGGGTTGCAGCGGTGAGCTCCTCCCCTCGTGTTACGTAACCATTTGTCATGACGCAACGGGAGCAGGTCTCTGCTGCAGCCAGCAATTGGATGCAGCAGCGTCAAACAGCAAGTTTATATAGCGGGAGCCCAGCAGACACACCAAGGCTATGGAGCGAAGGAGCTGGGAGTCAGAACCAAAAAGGGGTAAGTATGCTTCCCTTTGCAGATCTTCCCGGGGTAGGGGGTGTTGATACCCGAATGTGTGCAATGCCTTTAAATACAAAAAAATGTCCAAGTTTAAAAAATACACCTTTTTTTTCCTTTGATAAAAAGTTTCTCAATGGAAACAATTGCAAAAATAAAATGTCGCCGTGCCCGTAATGACTAGAATTACATTTATCATGTCATTTATCCCATACGGTGAAAGCCTGCCTGTACTGCATAAGCAGTACAGTGTATTATAGAAGTGATCAAAAGATCACTTGTCAAAGTCCCCTTGTTGGCTTGTAAATGGTTAAAAGTTGAATAAAGTTTTATTAAAGTGGGGGTAACAAACACTTGTCCCAATATGGGCGAGATGATACATACGGTCATGTGCATGAGCCCTAAGGGTATATTCACAGTGAGTTTTTTGTGTGCTGAAAAAAAGAAAATGATGCGGAGTCCGCTTCCATTTTCGACATGTTTGCTGGACTCTGCACCAAGAATGGACATGTCACTTCTTTTTTCATACCACGGTTTCAAAAAGTGCGAGAGGAAAAAAACAGCAACATGTAAATTAACCAGCAGTTTTTCCATTGGAATGGAGAAGATTTGTTTTCGTCACAGTTTTTGGGTGTGGAATCCGCGCCAAAATGTACTTTGAAAAAACTCAGTGTGAACATACCTTTAGGGCTCTTTCACACTAGTGGATACTGTGTGGGTAATCTGCTGCGTGAAAGACAGCCAAGCCCCGTTCCGGACAGCAGAGACACGGAGCATTAACATGATTGATAATGCTCTGTGCCACTCTGTGATCTTTTTACTACAAAACCATGGTGACGTCTTTATCTCACTGTGATTTTGTAGTAAAAAGACCACAGAGTGGCACAGAGCATTATCAATCATGTTAATGCTCCGTGTCTCTGCTGTCCAGAGCGGGGCTTGGCACTCTTTCACGCAGCAGATTACCTGCACGGCATCCGCACGTGTGAAAGAGCCCATTAGGCTACATGCACACGACAGTGAAAAAAACGTCCGTTAACCACCTCAGCCCCCCTAGCTTAAAGAGGACCTTTCACCAATTTAAAAACTAAAAACTAACTATATCTGTGGGCAGAGCGGCGCCCAGGGGTCCCCCTGCACTTACTAGTATGTCTGGGCGCCGCTCCGTTCGCCCGATATAGGCTCCGGTGTCTGCAGCTCCCTCTGTTGTACTAGGCAGAGTTTTTGTATTAGGCGTGTCCCTTGCTGCAGCGCTGGCCAATCGCAGCGCACAGCTCATAGCCTAATACAAAAACTCCGCCCAGTACAACAGAGGGAGCTGCAGACACCGGAGCCTATATCGGGCGAACGGAGCGGCGCCCAGACATACTAGTAAGTGCAGGGGGACCCCTGGGCGCCGCTCTGCCCACAGATATAGTTAGTTTTTAATTTTTAAACTAGTGAAAGGTCCTCTTTAAACACCCTTAATGACCAGGCCACTTTTTACAATTCTGCACTACACTACTTTCACCGTTTATTGCTCAGTCATACAACTTACCACCCAAATGAATTTTACCTCCTTTTCTTCTCACTAATAGAGCTTTCATTTGGTGGTATTTCATTGTTGCTGACATTTTTACTTTTTTTGCTATTAATAAAAATTTAACGACATTTTTGCTAAAAAAAATGACATTTTTCACTTTCTGTTGTAAAGTTTTTTTTAAAAAAACTACATTTCTATATAAATTTTTCTCTAAATTTATTGTTCTACATGTCTGATAAAAAAAAACCAATACGTGTATATTTATTGGTTTGGGTAAAAGTTATAGCGTTTACAAACTATGGTGCAAAAAAGTGAATTTCGGCATTTTGAAGCAGCTCTGACTTTCTGAGCGCCTGTCATGTTTCTTCAGGTGCTAGAATGTCAGGATAGTATAAATAGCCCCCAAATCACACCATTTTAGAAAGAAGACACCCCAAAGTATTCGCGGAGGGGCATGGTGAGTTCATGTATCATTTCATTTTTTGTCACAAGTTAGCGGTGCTGTGGATCCCTCCCCCTCTGTCCTTTCACAAAGTCTCCTTTTCCGCTAACTTTTGACAAAAAGTTCAATTTTTCATATACTCACTATGCCCCCCAGTGAATACCTTGGGGTGTCTACTTTCCGAAATGGGGTCATTTGTGGGGTGTGTTTACTGTTCTGGCATTTTGGGCGGGGCTAAATTGTGAGCAGCCATGTAAAACCTAAAGGTACTCGTTGGAATTTGGGCCCCTTTGCGCACCCAGGCTGCAAAAAAGTCTCACACATGTGGTATCGCCGTACTCAGGAGAAGTAGGGCAATGTGTTTTGGGGTGTATTTTTACATATACCCATGTTGGGTGAGAGAAATATCTCAGTAAATTGACAACTTTGTATAAAAATTTTTTAAAAAGTTGTCGTTTACAGCGATATTTCTCACACAAAGTATGGGTATATATAAAAATACACCCCAAAACTCACTGCCCTACTTCTTGAGTACGGAGATACCACATGTGTGACACTTTTTGCAGCCAAGATGCTAAAGGGGCCTAAATTCCATGAGTACCTTTAGGATTTCACAGGGCATTTTTACGCATTTGGATTCTCACGCTTTAGGACCCCTAAAATGCCAGGGCAGTATAAATACCCACATGTGACCCCATTTTGGAAAGAAGACACCCCAAGGTATTCCGTGAGGGCATGTCGAGTTCACAGAAAAAAATTTTTGGCACAAGTTAGCGGAAATTGATATATATATATATATATTTTTTACAAAGTCTCATATTCCACTAACTTGTGACAAAAAATAAAATTTTACATGAACTCACCATACCCCTCACGGAATACCTTGGGGTGTCTTCTTTCTAAAATGGGGTCACATGTGGGGTTTTTGTATTGCCATGGCATTTGAGGGTCTCCGCAATCATTACATGTATGGCCAGCATTAGGAGTTTCTGCTATTCTCCTTATATTGAGCATACGGGTAATGAGATTTTTTTTTTCCGTTCAGCCTCTGGGCTTAAAAAAATAATAATAAATGAACGGCACAGATTTCTTCATTCGCATCGATCAATGTGGATGAAATAATCTCTGCCAAAATCAGTGACTGCGGTGCGGTGGGCGCTAGCTACCTAACAAGTAGCTAACTAACTGGCGGTGATAAGGGACCCTTATGCCCCATTCACACGTCCGCAATTCTGTTTGCGGAACGGAATTGCAGACCCATTCATTTCTATGGGGACAGACTTTGTCCCGCTCGGATCAGGAATTACGGATCTGCACTTCCGTTCCGCAAAAATATGGAACATGTCCTATTCTTGTCCGGACAAGAAAAAGCATTTTCTATATAATTCTGGCAATGTGCGGATCTGCAAAATGCGGAAAGCACATTGCCGGTGTCCGTGTTTTGAGGATCCGTGGATCCGCAAAACACATATGGACGTCTGAATGGAGCCTTACAAGGGGTGTGATCAATGACAGGGGGGTGATCAGTGACAGGGGGGTGATCAGGGAATCTAGATGGGGTGATCCAGGGGTTAACAAGGGGTTAATAAGTGACCCGGGGGGGGGGTAGTGTAGTGTGGTGCTTGGTGCAACTTTACATAGCTACCTGGTCCTCTGGTGGTCTGATATACCTGATGGATGCGATTTATTTCGCATCTACAGCCTGCCAGCGATTGATCATCGCTGGCAGGCTGTAGTACAACTCCTGAGACGCGCGCGTTCACAGGAAGTCTCGCGAGATGACGCGCCAACCCAGAACTACAGGACCGCCCGCCGGACGCATCCGTGCGTTAGGCGGTCCTGTAGTGGTTAAAAACTGACATTTTTAATGGACGTTTTTTTCACTGATGCCTTTCAGAGGCGGACGTTAAAAATGGACCCATTCAATTGTATGGGGTCAGTCTGTCAGTGAAAAACGGACAAGATAGAGCATGTTCTATTTTTTGACGTCCGTTTTTCACTGACAGTCAAAAAAACTGCCATGTGAATAGCCCCATAGACTACTATTGGTCTTCAAAAATACATTTCATGGCCATTAAAAAAAAATGTACATCCGTTTTTCACTGTCGTGTGCATGTAGCCTTACTGTGCAGGGAGAAGCTGCTGCTGGATACAAGCAGCTCCCCCTGCGCTTACACTGCTGTCTGATCCCAGCTGAACTGAGTTGTACCTCTGCTCCTGCCTGACCGTAGCTGAAAGTAATCATTAGGATTAATACCAAAACTGGTTTGGCATTTAAGGAGTTAATATTTGGAACAACTGAAGGATACATGTGAACATGAGTACCTCTAATACTGATTGTACACTGCTGTTAAGTTCTTCTTCTATGTCAAAAGATTTCCCTGAAAAAGACAATCATTCGTGTTATCCATCTTTAGTACGTTATCATTGTTTAGAAAGCATTAATGTGGCCCGAGGGGCACCAAGGATGGCAGAAGGTGATGGCAGCTCACAGACTTGCCAACCGCTGCTGTATAAGAAGGCTAGAGAGTATGGTCGGCTCTCTGTAGGCACTGATATGGCTGCTCTTATTATTATGGCTCGGGGGTGATAATTAGAGATTCCGCCCGGCAGTGTGTTCAGTGATGTCACCGGCTCTGATGGGCAGGCCTTAGCACTGCCCTAGCCGTTTTACAGGCTAGGGCAGCGCAAAAGCCCGCCCATTAGTGCCAGTGATGTCACCGGGCTTCCTGGCAGCCCCATGGAGAGCCCGATTCTTCACCAGAACTCCTGAAAATGTCTTTGCCCTGCGCGATTTAGCGCAGGGCAAAGGAGAGCATCGGAGCATAAACTGCTCCGATGCTCAAGTCAGGGGGGCTGCCTAAGTGAAAATGGAGGTATGTCCGGGTTCAGCTCTGAACCCAGACAAACCCTTTAAGTTCACCTACTAAGAAGGAAAATGTGTTACAATGATTGGTGAAGGAGTGAACTCAGCTACTAGTTTTTACACGACTATTTAGATAGAAAATATAAATTGTACCAATACGTAAATTACCAGTAGGAGCCACTGAAGAAGGAGCTTGTCGCTCCGAAACGCATTTGGTACTACTGGTATTACTGTAACCCAGAAAGAACTCCGAAATAACTGTTGCGTGCCACCTGACACAGCAGCGTGTTTTCTGAACCCTTGCAAATATCCGACGCCTGCAGTGCATTACATCGGAGATTAATACAGCGTGACCACGTGGGACGCCACATGGAACGCCGAACAAAGGCATGCATCAGCCGCGAGAAGGGGAGTCAGAGGATTTCGCTCATAAGAAAAAAACTGTTCAAGGACGCATCCTAGAGAGATCAACAATGTGGTAACATTTAACTTTTTCCAACAAAGAATGATACATAGTGTATAAGACATAGCAACAAAAACTGATTAGACTGCTGCCTATACTATTATCCACACTGAATAAGAACATAGTGTAAATAAATATCGATTAACTATATCCGGATCAAGGGATTATATTAGTATATATACTGACTCATAAATGAAATTGGATCCCTATATTTTTATTACTGTTGATCACGGATATTGATTTTTTATGGATAATCATGGACATTGATTTTCATACTAAGGGTACTTTCACACTTGCATTGCTGGATTCCGGCAGGCAGTTCCATCGCCGGAACTGCCTACCAGATCCGGAAATCTGTATACAAACAGACAGCATTTGTAGATGGATCCAGATCCGTCTCACAAATGCATTGCAATACCGGATCGGTCTCTCCGGTTGTTATCCGGAAAAATGGATCAGGTATTTATTTTTTTAACATTTTTAAATGGTCTGCGCATGCGCAGACCGGAAGACCAGATTCGTCAATGCGGTAATTTTAATGCCGGATCTGGCACTAATACATTTCAATGGAAATTAATGGCCATTTCGGCATTCCAGGAAGTGTTCCGGAATTTTGGACGCAGACAAAACTGCAGCATGCTGCAGTATTTTCTCCGTCCAAAAACCATACAGTGACTGAACTGAAGACATCCTGATGCATCCTGAACGGATTGCTCTCCATTCAGAATGCATTAGGAGAAAACTGAAGCGTTTTGGTTTTCGGTATTGAGCCCCTAGGACGGAACTCAATACCGGAAAAGTTTAACGCAAGTGTGAAAGTACCCTTACAATCATGCGCATTGATTTATGAATTGTTGAGACTTTATTCATTTTAAATCATGATTTTGGATTAGAGACACAAAGGGAATTATGAAGTGATAACATTATTGTGCAATACTGACAATCATTGAACATTCATTTTCTTTAAAGGGAACCTAAAAAACACCTCCGAAACCACCAGCATTAACTTAAAGTAGCCAGCAGTATGTTTCTACAGATCCTTTTCTTCCTGCGGCCAGATACACCCAAAATCTCAAAAAACGAACCTTAATCCCCTGCACGCGCTGTGTAACAGCAGAGTTTGAAGTCAAGGGGGCAGCGGCCTCCTCGTTTCAGAAACATACTGCTGGTTACTTTAAGGTAATGCTGGTGGTTGGGGAGGCATTTTTTAGGTGACAGGTTCCCTTTAAAAAGGCTATCTCTTGGTATATATATTTACTGTATGCTCTGGGTTTGATATTAGTACGGATACCTGACGAGGTGGACTCCTGTCCTTCCCAGGTAATGAGCTACCCCTACAGCCGTTTACGCTGAGGTGGATGGGAAAACACAATATCATTTTCTGTGCAATTTTCCTTTAGGACCTTTCGGTAGACATTGTCTGGTTACTCGGAATACCAATAGCTTTGGATGGAATCTGGTGGTATGGGTTCCTGTCCTCCTCATCTATAGAGACGTCCCTTTAACCACCACTCAGTTGGGCAGGAAAACATAACAACATCTTGATTTCAAACTGGATACATTTTTAAATATTTAGTTTTTTATGTTGGGATATTTTTGTATAAGGCTACTTTCACAGTAACGTTTTTCTTTTCCGGCATAGAGTTCCGTCATAGGGGCTCTATACCGGAAAAGAACTGATCAGGCATATCCTAGTGCATTCTGAATGGATAGAAATCTTTTCAGGATGCATCAGGACGTCTTCAGTTCAGTCTTTTTGACATTTAAGGACGGAGATAATACCGCAGCATACTGCGGTTTTATCTCCAGCCAAAATTCCGGAACACTTGCTGGAATGCTGGAGGTCACTAAGGGGCCTTAGGTTGGGTTCCCCATTGCAGCAGGAGTGCCGATCCGGGCTGTTTAACGCTTTACATGCCATGAGCAGACTCCCTCTGTCACCCATCAGCACCCCACAAATGCGATCGCGGGGTGCTGATGTGTTGTGAAGCCTTACCTGGCTTCCAATCCCTAGGCCCCGTCCTTCCTGTAGTAGATCCAGCAGGCTGTGCCTCTCTGGCGCAGCCTGCTGGTCAATGTTAGAATAGCACTGCTGTTAAAATACAGCACATTATAGAGATAGTGCATTGTATTTTAAAAACAATCAAAATACTGTTTGTTATAGTCCCCTTGAGGGACTATTAAGTGATAAAAGAAATAAAAAAATATATTTATTAAATAAAAAAATTCCATAAAAAAAAATTACGCTTTTCAAAGAAAAAAAAAAAATCTCCTCCATATGTTTGGTATTGCCACGTCCGTAATGACCCGGCCTACATAATTATCACATAAATTATCCCCTACGGTGAATGCCTTGAAAAAAAGAAAAAAAAAAGACAGAATTGCTCATTTATTCTTAGTTACCACCAAAAAAAAAAAACGTAAAAAGCGATCAAAAAGCGCCATTTACTCCAAAATGATACCAATGAAAAATACAAGTCGTCCTGCAAATATCAAGCCCTCACACAACTCCATAGAAAGAAAAATAGTTATGGGTCTTGGGAAGCGGCAATGCAAATACATTTTTTTTCTTAAAAAAAGAGGTTTATTCCAAAAAAAGTAGTAAAACGTAAAAAAAAAAACATATGTATTTGGTATCGCTGTAATTGTACTGACCCAGAGAATAAAGATATTATGTTATTTATACTGAAAAATGAACGCCATAAAATGTATAATGTATATCACTCCCAGAAAGAGTTAATAAAAGTTAATCAGAAATGTATGTGGACCCCAAAATGGCGCCATTAAAAACTACAACTTGTCCCGCAATGTAAGTTAATGGGGACGGATCCGTTTTCACTGACACAATAGAAAACAGATCCGTCCCCCATTGACTTTCAATGGTGTTCAAGGCGGATCCGTCTTGGCTATGTTACAGATAATACATGACGGATCCACACCAAACGTTGCTGGAACTGCCTGCCGGATCCGGAAATCCGTATGCAAACGAATATCATTTGTTTCCGGATCCGTCTGACAAATGCATTGAACTACCGGATCCGTCTCTCCGGTGTCATTCGGAAAAACAGATCCGGTATTTATCTTTTTCACGTTTTTAAAGGTCTGCGCAGACCGGAAAACCAATTCCGTCAATGCGTCAATTTTCTGAAAACTTGATACCGGATCCGGCATTAATACATTTCAATGGAAAATGCCGGATCCGGCAATCCAGCAAGTGTTCCGGAAGTTTTGGCCAGAGAAAAACCGCAGCATACTGCGGTATTTTCTCCGGCCAAATACCATAAGGGACGGAACAGAAGACATCCTGATGCATATTAAACGGATTGCTTTCCATTCAGATGCATTAGGACAAACTGATCCGTTTTGTTTTTTTCCGGTATTGGGCCCCTAGGACGGAACTCAATACCGTAAAACTTTAAATGCAAGTGTGAAAGTATTCTTAGGGTCCATTCACACGTCCACAAAATGCGTCCGGATCCGTTCCGCAACGTTGCGAAACAGATCCGGACCCATTCATTTTCAATGGGGCCGGAAAAGCACACAGTGTGTTGTCCGCATCCGCACTTAAGTTCCGAAAAAAAAAATAGAATATGTCCTTTTCTTGTCCGCAGACACGGACAAGAAAAGGCATTTCTATTAAAGTGCCGGCCATGTGCGGTCCGCAAAATGCAGAACGCACATGTCCAGTGTCCGTGTTTTGCAGATCCACAATTTGCGGACCACAAAACACTTGCAGACGTGAGAATGGATCCTAAGGCACATACATCGCCGGTGCATCAGTGTAGATTTAGAACATTTCCTATGCCTAAGGCCTCATGCACACAACCGTTTTGCGGCTCAGGCGCGGACCCAATGGGGCCGCAAAAGATGCGGACAGCACTCCGTGTGCTGTCTGCATCCGTTGATCAGTTCCGTGCCCCCGCAAAAAAAAATAGAGCATGTCCTATTCTTGTCCGTTTTGCGGAGAAGAATAGGCATTTCTACAATGGGCCACATTCCATTCCGCAAAACGCGGAGCAGCTTCCGTGTTTTGCGGATCCGCGGTTTTCGAACCACAAAACACCAACGGTCGTGTGCATGAGGCCTAAAACAGGCATAGAAAATGATAAATGAGCCGAGCCTGACAGCCCATTCCATTTTTTACACCTGACGTGAGCGGGGAAAAGTCGCAGATTGCGGCACAAATAACCTTTGCGCCGCAATCTGTAACAGATATACACCAGGGGGTCTGATAGTAAATGACCCCCTATGTGTTTCCACATGGCGATATCCCCCAACATTTATTTCCTTTAATAATTATGGAAGACATAATGCTACGGAGCAATGGTTCTGTGAGGATGAACCATGAAGACCACATGGGTTGGGCACAGCCTGGGCACAGTATCTGCCTGGCAGGAGGTAGCAGTGCGAACTCCCCTCACAGCACTACCTGCTTCCTCAGGCGGCTCCGCCATGTTTGGTCTGCGCTCCGCTAACGGCTCTTCCCGCCAGATGGCAGCAGCTGTTTGTATCGCGCTCAGTGCGGGTGTGTGGGAGCGGGGGCCGCCATGTGTGCTGCCCGCTACACAGGAGCTAGTCATGTGCCTCCATTACATCGTCATCAGCTCGGTCCTGTGACTGGGGATCTTGTCTGTTAAAATGAAGTTTCCCGTTTATTAACCAGTAAGAGCCTCTCACAGGTTTTGGCCCCAGGCAGCAGTGGAAGAAATAGCTGGCTTGTTGCCGCTCGGCAGCGGTATAGGAGGTTTATCTACAGACGTATAGAAGGGTTTTCTGTGACTGGAAACAATGTATTTGAATTCCTGAAGCTTTTTTGTAGGTGTTTTTCTTTTTAGCAACGTGCTGAAGCCGTGTATTGTGACGGCAGTGCAGGGACAATAGCTCTTCACATATAATTCCCTAATAAACAGGTCTCCAGCCTGACCCCATACATTAGCTGTGCAATTCCCAGTAGTGAACACAAGAGGGCAGCATTGCACACTGAATGAGGCTGAGTTGTCTTCCATTCCTGTTGTGTGTGACTCAAGAGTTTTTGGAGAATACAATATCTCCTGATGGAGAGTGGCTTAACCCTTTAAGGACCGGAGGTTTTTACTTTTTGAGTTTTCGTGTTGCGCTCCCTGCCTTCCCATAGCCATAGCTTTTTTATTTTTCGGTTCACATAGCCATATGAGGGCTTGTTTTTTGCGGGACAAGTTGTACTTTCCAACGCCACCATTTAATATTGCATATGATGTAGTGGGAAGCGGGGAAAAAATTCCAAATAGGGTGAAATTGCAAAAAAAAGCAATTCCACCACAGTTTTGCGGCTTTTTAAATTCCGACGTTCGATGTGCGATAAAACTGACCGGTTAATTTTACTCTATAGGTCAGTACGAATGTATAGGTTTTCTTGCGTTTTGATAGTGAAAAAAAAATCAAAAGTGGGAAAAAAATCGATCGCCACACGGAGGAGCCAGAGCGCAAACCGAAAGTAAAACTTTCGGTTTGTGCGCACTTAGATACCGTGGTCAGGATTGACCACGGCGTCTGAGGGGTTAAATGTCCTCGATCGACATCGCTGCCGGTCGCGGACATTAGCCGCGGGTGTCTGCTACAGGAACCATGCGGACATCCGCGGCTAAGGCGCCCGCATGGAGCAGGAGCGGGCGCCATCTTTAAAAACCGGACACAGGACGTACATGTATGTCCTGTGTCCTTAAGAGGTTAAATGGTGTGAGAAGTCTTATGGACCAGGTAACCCTCTTCTGGATTCTGGGAAGAGGATATGCAAATAAGCCCTTAAGCAGCTCTGCCTCTAAGGCAGGGGTAGGCAACCTTTGGCTCCCAGCTGTTGTGAAACTACAACTCCCAGCATGCATAGTTGCTCTGCTCTTCTATGAACTTACATAGAAATGAATGGAGCATGCTGGGAATTGTAGTTTCACAACAGCTAGGAGCCAAAGGTTGCTGATGCCTGCTCTAAGGCCTCTTTTAGACGAGCGTGTTCTGTGTGGAAATCACACTAAGGCCTCATGCCCACGGCCGTGGCTGCTCCCAATTTAGCCCCGCCCAAAATGTCAGAACAGTACAAACACCCCACAAATGACCCCATTTTGGAAAGAAGACACCCCAAGGTATTCGCTGAGGGGCATATTCAGTCCATGAAAAATTGAACTTTTTGTCACAAGTTAGCGGAAAGGGAGACTTTGTGAGAAAAAACAATAAAAAATCAATTTCCGCTAACTTATGCCAAAAGAAACTTTATGAACTGTCGTGCACTACGGAATCAGTTTGAGGTGTTCTCTAAATGCGGTCACATGTGGGGTATTCATACTGCCCTGGCATTCTAGGGTCCTAAAGCGTGAGAAGAGTCTAGAATCCAAATGCGTATAAATGCCCTCTAAAGATACTCATTAGAATTTGAGCCTTGCACTCAGGCTGCAAAAAGTGTCACTCATGTGTATCGCCGTACTCAGGAGAAGTAGGGCATGTGTTTTGGGGTGTATTTTTACATATACCCATGCTGGGTGAGAGAAATATCTCTGTAAACTGACAACTTTGTATAAAAATTTTTAAAACGTTGTCATTTACAGAGATATTTCTCACACCCAGCATGGGTATATGTGAAAATACACCCCAAAACTCATTGCCCTACTTATCCTGAGTACGGCGATACCACATGAGTGACGTTTTTTTGCAGCCTGGGTGCGCAAAAGGGCCCAAATTCCAACAAGTACCATTAGGATTTCACAGGGCATTTTTACGCATTTGGATTCTCATGCTTTAGGGCCCCTAAAATGCCAGGGCAGTATAAATACCCCACAAGTGACCCCATTTTGGAAAGAAGACACCCCAAGGTATTCCGTGAGGGGCATGGCGAGTTCACAGAAATATTTTTTTTTTTTGATCCCATAGGTTTTCAATGGGATTCAGGTCTGGAGAAAGTGCAAGCCACTCTATTTGAGGTACCCCAGTCTCCAGCAGCCGATCCCTAATGATGCAACCTCGATGAGTTGGCCCATAGTCGTCCATGAAGATAAAATTAGGCCTGTATTGTCCATGCAGAGGCACAATGACTAGATCAATGATGTTATTCATGTAGTATGGGCTTGTCACTGTACCATTCAAAGTGTAGGGCAGTTCTGTATTGACTAGACACACCTGCCCATACTGTAACATCACAGCCACCAAATGCCCAGTGGCCTGATGCATAGCACTCTCCTTGATGTCTCCAACATCGTTGGTGGCCATCATTTCTGCTTAGAATGAATCTACTTTGATCAGTGAACAGCACTAAGGCCCACTGGTCCCTTGTCTGGCCTAGATGCTCCCTGGCCCATGCAAGACAATGACGCCTGTGCCTGGTGGTGTGGTCAGGTACCCTTGTAGGTCGTCTAGCACACAGACCACGCTGATGTAAGCGGTTTAGAATGGTTTGACGTGACACTTGGGTGCCTCTCACCTCCCTTAAATGTGCCTGGAGTTGTGTGGCATTCATCGTCTGGTTCTGCTGGGCTTTTTTCACAATGAAGCAGACATCAGTGTAGGATGTGGCCAAAAGACGTCCACTTCTATGCCTTTCTGTGACTCTTCCAGTCTCTCTGTATCTCTGCTGCAACCTGCTGATGACACCCTAAGCTCTGTGGCCACTTCCGTCTGAGAACATCGTCTTTGAAGCCAGATGTACTGTTAACCAATTGTTAGGTGTTGCTTTGGTCTCATGATGTCAACATGTGAACATGATGAGGAGAACTGTTTAAATACCAATTCTGATTGATCCATGACATTTATTGGGTGAGTCATGGAGCAAACACCTATTGTGAATTTTGCCATTAAGTTCCTTGTTAGAGAACAGCAAGTTGTGCAAAAAGTACATTGAACAGTTGGACATCTGCATTCAAAAGTTTAGAGAAGGTCGCTTTATCCCTTTCGCTACCAGTGCCGTAGCTGTACGGTGCTGGAGCGATGTGTAAACAGTAGCAGAGACCTGCGGCTAATTACCGTGACCGCCAATAATGCAGATCGTGGTAATTAAAGGCTTTAGATGCCGTGATCAAGTGAGATCACAGCATCTAAATGCGCAAAAACCCTGAAGCACTTCTGGGCTTCCTACTGATGCCCCGTGCAGCCAATGGAGGCATCAGTAGTTGTGCTGAACACTACGTGCCTCGCTGACGAGGCTGATAGTGTTCAAGCTGCAATTCTTTTTGGCCACCAGATAGCAGGCCAGCATAAGAAATGAGCAATTTTCAGTGTAAATCCCATTTTAAAAATCCCTGATAGAACAAAATGAAAAATTAAAAAACCGAATTAGCATCACAATTTTTTTTAAAAAAAGTATAAAAAATAAAAGTTTAACTCGCTTGGGATTTCCTTATAATTAAAAAATACCTAAATATTTAAATAGCAATAAATATAAACATGGGTATCTCTGTGAATACTATTAAAATATAAAAAAAATTACAATACGGCGAATGGCGTAACGGAAAAAAGGTCAAAATGGCTATGTGCCATTTTTCATTGCTTCTCTTACCCCCAAAAAATTGAATAAAATTTGATCAAAAAGTCACGCACACTCCAATATGGTATCAATAAACACAACGGATTGTCCTGCATAAAAATAGCCCCTAAACAGCTCAGTAGACAAGTATAAAAAAGTTATGGAGGTCAGAATATGGTGATTATAGCTGGGAATCACGCTAACACACGGAGCGTGATTTCCGCACAGGGCATGCTCGTCTGAAAGAGGCCTATGGGGCAGACAGGCTGGTCAGAGGTACAAGACTAAAGGAGTCAGCCACACCGCCGCAAAAAGATAGAACACGTCATATTCTTGTCCATTTTTGTGTATAAGAATAGACATTTCTATCATAGGGAAGGACCCTCCGATCCGTGGAATACACATGGCTAGTATCCATGTTTTGCGGTCCGTAAAAATGGATACTGTCATGTGAATGAGCCCTAATGGGCATGCTGAGGTTCTGCAAATCCAATTGACGTGAAGAACCCTACATTTAAAGGGAATCCGTCACCACATTCCTTCATATCAATCTAAATGAGTCAATAGATGTGTGCTGGTCCTGAGTAGAAATATCTTGATACCATTCTGATTGTTCACATTCTGCAGAAATTCATTTTTTTGCATATGCAAATTAACTGGTTGGTGCAACAAGGGCCTCACCGTTTCACCTCATTGTGCAACCTCCGTACACGCGTCTGGGGTTGTGTTTAAGTAGATTTGTCGTGACGCCAGTTTCATTTCAGCAACGAGGGACGGAATCCCCCTAAGTAGATGGTGTTGGTGGTAGGTGGTACCCAGTGTAGGAATGCCAGAGTGCTGTAAGGGTAGACTAAAATGTCCCTTTAGATGTGGCTGTGCACGTGTCACAGTGCTCCTACCTGGATATTCTGGAACCCCAGGTGTTGCCGGACGAAGCAGAGCAAATAGGGTGAATAAGTGGTGGAGAGGATGATGAAAGAAATTGAGTCCAGACTTATATTGAAGTTGATAACAGCTTTACTTGAATAAACTTGCATCAGAAAACAAGCTTCCAACTTTGTCTTGGTTACCAGCAGGTTTTGGCAGGAAATCTGGCAGGCAAACATGCTCGGCTCTGCTACATCTGTTGTTCTCTAGTGCTGCTGTGCTATCAGGATTAAATAGAAACTTTTTCTTTCTCTTCTGCTGTACTTAACTTTCTGTACTCTGACTCTGTCTTCATCTTTATCCAGGGAACTTGTCTTCCTGGCTTGTGAGGCTTGCAGCTTGGGCCTCTATGCCTAGCAGAGCTGAAGGTGTGCTCTGCTGGCTTGCACACACCCTTCCTCTTACAGGGGGTAAGCTAGATTGACCTTCACTAACTAAACTCCTCCCTCTCTAGAGAGGGCTAGAATGGAAAGACAAGTTCCATTCTATGTAGGATAGCTCTGCCATAAATGCCGCCATCTGCTGGTGAACCAGGTACATTACACTTAAACATCATAAAGTATGAAATACAATTACACATTATGCAGCACCTGGAAATAAATACGCATGATGACAGTACATCAACCATAAAAGATAGTAGAGGGGTGTAAAAGGTGGTAATACACCTCTGGGGCATTACAATTGCACTGAAAGCTGTGTTCCTTACTCCAGCCGCCTCACCTGACAGCCAGACAGTGATGTAGTGGAGTTGTTACTGCGTGCGCAACATCATTTAAAAAATTGCCGCACACGCACTACGGTCCTGTTGCTTGCCATGGCTGAAGTATTCTGTACTTTGGATGCGGAATCGGTGCATGCACAGTACAGATGACTTCAGCCTTGGCAAGCAATAGGGCTCTACTGTGTGTGCGCCGATTCTCGAAGCAACATCGTACATGCGGTAACACAGGCCATTCAAGACTACCGCGCTGCCTGTCACTTAAAACTGGGGTAA
This sequence comes from Bufotes viridis, assembly GCA_033119425.1. Lineage (NCBI taxonomy): Eukaryota > Metazoa > Chordata > Amphibia > Anura > Bufonidae > Bufotes > Bufotes viridis. Next base: position 517,697,609 of record CM065589.1, read on the forward strand.
AACTGCCAGGAGTAAGGAGCGCGGCTTTAAGTTTAACGAGGTGTAACGGTGATGCCCTTGTTGCACTGACTAGTTAATTTGCATATGGGAAAAAGAAGAATTTTCCGGAATGCGGGCAACAATCATGATGGGATTAATATTTTCTTACTGATGGGTGCAGCGCACATTTAACGATTCATTTAGATTGATATGAAGGTATGTGGTGACAGATGCTCTTTAAAATGTCCGCAGGTCAAAGGGGATTGAAAAATATCATAGACAGACTTGTACCATATTTTAAGCGCAATCTTCAAGAAATCCACACTGTGTCAACTTAGTAAAGGCTGTATTTGCATTATGTATACTGCACGCTATGTTTATGCATTCCATGTTCTGGGCCCCTCACTGGGAATATACTTACCCCGCTCCCTGTGCCACTCCTAGTCTTCGCACCGCTGCTGCTGCTTCTCCCAGTGCACCAGTGAACGATGAAAACATCCGGTGTCGGAGGGGGGGGGGGTTGGGGTTGCGGCTAATGTCAGGTGGGGACGGGGACGAGCCTTCCTAGCGTCACCCGCGATGCTAGGGAGGCTTGTCCCCGTCTGCCATTGGTTGCATCTACGCAGCAGGAGAAGCAGCAGTGGTGGCGCGGGGTAAGTATATTCCCTGTGGGGGGCCCGCACAGGGGGGGTGGCAGTTAATGATATTGTATAACCCCTTTAAGGCTACCTGCACATGGGTGCTGATTTCTGTGTGAATTTTCATGTGAATTTCTATGTGTTTCCGCACCAACATCCAAATGTGTTACTTGCAGCTTGATGCGTTTTTGCCTCGTTCTCACCCTTTGCATTGCACAGGCTGAAATCCACACTAAACAATTGACATGCTGCCCGAACAGCAGGCTAATTTCCACATGGAAAAATATGCAAAAGTGTACATGAGATTTGTCAAATCTTATTCACTTTGATGGTACTGTATTACACCGCGGTTTCTCAGCACGCAAATCCGCAAAACTGCAAAAAAAAATGTTTAAATAATAAATAAAAATATATATATATAAAAAATGAAGCATTTTCTGAGATTTTACGACTATCCTCTGGATAGGTCATCAGTATCTAATCTCTGGGGTCTGACACCCGGGCCCCCATCGATCAGCTGTTTGAGAAGCGCCGTGGTCTTCTCCGTGCTTACCAAGCACCACGCCGTACATTGTATAGCGGCTTTGCTTTGTACTGTATCTGGGCTGAGCAGCTTCTAGGCCACGTGATCGATAAAAGTGTCTTCACTGGCCTAGGAAAAGCTGGAGAAGGCCACGGCACTACTTTGAGCGCCGATGCCTTCTCAAACAGCTGATTGGCGAGGGACCTGGATGTTGGACACGAACAGATACAGATGACCTATCCAGAGGATAGGTTGTCAGTAGTAATATCTCTGAAAACCCCTTTAAGATAAAAAGGCTGTTTTACTGTTTGGCAATGCTGGAAGGTGTTACAAGTAGTGATCAAAGTTCCAAGATCCTTGCTTTACACACAGATGCTCCACAGACAATTTTTTGTCTGATATCACAGTTGCTTTTTTGTTGGGCAGCAGCATTAATTATCTTTTCTCTGATGGTACTACCATTCAGTCAGGTTTTCTGTAGTAGTTTTGGAAGCCAAAACCAGGAATGAATTTAAAAAAAGAGAAGTAGTATCTGTCCTTTATACTTTCTCTCCTATTATAATCACCTCCTGATTTTGGCTTCTAAAACCTGACCGTGTGGTCCTACCCTTACAGGACTGTTGATTGGGGATTGTTGTAGTGTAGCGCACGGTTGTGTTGACTGTGGTCAGAGGAGGGTAATCACACTCATCGAGAGGGTTCTAGATGATCAAGACCAAGATCACTGTATAAGAACAGCTGCTGTATCTCAAAGGACAGCCACGGCATCACAAATTGGTTCTGCGGTGGCCTCTCGCACCATAAGAAACCATCTACTGAAGCAGGACTGCATTCCCGCACTCCACTAGCTCATCATCGCCAAGAGCGTCTGCACGGTGCCACAAGAGGAGCCCACTGACGGCATGAAGTAAATAAAGTTTTGTGATGAAATCAGGTTCTGCCTTGGTACTAATGATGGCTGCATCAGAGTTCACAGGAGGTCTGGAGAGCACCTACTAGAATATGATGATGAACAGAGAAACATTTTTTTTTTAAGTAGTAAAACAAAATAAAAATAATATGAAATTGGTATCATAGTAATTGTACTGTCCTAGAGAATAAGGTTGTCGTGTAATTTTTAGCAAACAGTGAATGAAGTAAAAACAAAAGCCTAAAAACCATAGTGGAATTTTTTTTTTTTCCGATTTCATCCCGCAACGATTTTTTCTCTGCTTTCCAATACAAGATACGGTAAATTAAATGGTGCCATCAAAAATACAACTTGTCCTGCAAAATGTAAGTTCTCATATGGCTACGTGAACGGAAATGTTAAAAATTATGGCTCTTGGAAGTCGGGGAGGAAAATACTAAAATGAAAAAAATAACAATAGGCTGGGTTCTGAAAGGGTTAGAGAGTGCCCCTTGACATACAATATATAACCACTAGCTACAACCACTGTGAAGGCAGGTAGTGGACTTTCCTCCTCAGAAACTGGCATGGAGTCATTAAAGGGAATCTGACACCAGATTTCTGCTGACCTCACTTTTGAATCCAGCTCCAGCACATCCCGAAGAGTCCCCATATTCATGAGCTCAACGCTCTCCCCGCCCACCTGCCTCTGATAGTTCTTTCCATATGAATCAGCAGCAGGTGGGCGGAGAGAGTCAGGAGCTCATGAATATGGGGACTCGGGGTCCATTCAGACGGCCGTAGTGTTTTGCGGACCACAAAACACTGACGCCGCACATCGCCGGCACTTGAAAGAGGATTCCTATTCTTGTCCGCAGTTGCAGACAAGAATAGGACATACTCTATTTTCTTGCGGAGCTGCGGACTGGAAGTTTGGGGCATCGGACCTGAAATGCGGATGCGGATAGCACACTGTGTGCTGTTCGCATCTTTTCTGGCCCCATTGAAAATGAATGGGTTTGTACCCGTTCTGCATAATTGCGGAATGGATCCGGAACCATTCTACGGATGTGTGAATGGACCCTCATTGGGATATGCTGGAGCTGTTCAATAGAAGATTTTGGCAGCCAGCATTTTGCTAAGGGAACCTGTCACTAGTTTATGTTGCCCTTATGTCGCCACCATAAAACCAGTGACAGATTCCCTTTAATAATGCCCTCCACATGGTCTTTTTGAGAGGTTTCACTGTGACCTTATTTTAAAAGAGAAACCAACAGTTTGCCAATCATTTGCAGTTTTGGGGAGATTTAGTAAATGTTTGTTGTAACAAAAACTCACTCATTCTTTTCAAATTCAAAAAATAATCTGGTAGCCTGACAACGTTTAGCTACGTTTTCTCATGGTTACTTCAGAGAATTTAGCAAAATATCTAAACAGTTTTGTGCTTCTTGTAGCATCTTTAGTAAAGTGAAAACCAGTTGAATGAAAAAATAAATAAAGGTGTTTTCAGGGGAGAATTAAAAACAAATTGGGCCAGAGCATGTTAAAATAACAAAGAAGATTTAACGAAATGCTAGGAAAGGCACACTCAACCAATCACTGGCCTTAGAGGGGACCCGCCTCAGTCAGTGATTGGCTGAGATTTCTTAGTGTTTCTGGTGTGTTGAGCAGCAACAGGAAGTGCAGAGCAGCAGGGACTGAAGCAGCGCCTTAATGGTATTGAGGGGGATCCGTGGTGGTGAGTAAAGCTGCTTTATTTGTTTAACATGCTCTGGACATTTTTTAAGTGAAAATTCTTCCAGGAAAACACTTTTAGTAATGTAATATATATTTTTTCCTTTTATGTTAATACTCCACTGTCTAGATCACCTGGATTTCCAGGCATGACTTAAGATGTGGCTGCTTTTGGGGCAGTGTTAGGCTAGTTTCACACTTGCGTTGTGAGATCCAGCAGGCTGTTCCGGCAGGATCTGGCATGGCCAGAAGCCACAGTGTTATCGTCCAGCCCCATTAAACTATTATGGGAAGTTGGGACTGGTGGAGATTTGGCTGCAACCTGGCAAATATGCCAAGAAACGGCCGGATAAAAACCATTGGGCGCAGTGGTTTTTTGTCTGTCCGATTCTCAGCATATTTGCCATGTTGTGACCAGATCTCCGCTGGTTCCCATTATTGTTTAATGGGGCTGGACAGCAACGCTGTGGTTTCTGGCGATGCCAGATCCAGAGAGCTCAGAAAGGCTGTTCCATGCTGGAAAAGCCTGCCTCTGCCGGATCTCACAGTGCTAGTGTGAAACTAGCCTAAGGTCTTATGCACATGTTTTTCAAGGATCCATTGTTCCATATCTGAGTTTTTTTTTCTCTGATTTAAGTCCTCTTCCTTTCCATTATACCACAAAACATCCATATGGTTTCTGTATGTGATCCGTTTTTGCGGAACAGAAACGGAAACCATAACTTATTAATCACCAGACACATGAGCAATATGGGCTGGGCATAGCATTTCTACAGTATGGATCCGCAAAATACTGATGTGTTCTGTGTGCATTCCGTATTTTTTGCGGACCCATCGACTTGAATGGGGCCTCGGACCGTGATTTAGGATCACAATTTAGGACAATAATAGGACATGCACTACTTTTTTGCGGAACGGCCATGCGGACAAAAACGGAATGCACACAGAGTAACTTCCTTATTTTCTACAGCTCTATTGAACTGAATGGTTCCGCATACGGGCCGCACAAAAAATAGAACAGAAGCGTAAAGAAAATGCGTTCAGGTGCATGAGCTCTAAAGTCTAAAAACAGGTGGTGTAGTTAGGCTGCTTTCACATGATCAGTGATTTTGAGCAGGAATGGAGGCTACACAGAGATAAGGTATAATGGAGAGATTTGCACCTGTCTTGTGAATTTGACCCGCACCTCACAATCACTGCTAGAAATCACTGACCAAACACTGACTGTGTGAAAGTGGCCTTGGTCAAAAGTCATGCACCAAATTTATTATTATTATTTTCTTATTCATTACCGCTGACAATAACTGTGGTATTTTTGATTATAGGACAATTTGTGTGAAATGAATGGGAAAGCCCTTCCAAATGTTTGTGTTAAAAACAAACAAACACAAAAGCTCAAACGCATGAGAAAAATCTTCAAGGTGTGAACAGATCCTAACAACAACTTTGTCATTATTACCGCTAGTCCTGTGACCTGCGTGTGCACAAATACAAGGTATGTACAGGTGGCAAGTATCGTTGTCAACACAATTCCGCAATTTGTTTCTGTAAAATAACTAAAAAGAAAAGAAAGACCCAGTCCATAGATTGGTGAATGTTTTAATCTATAATTTATTTGTACCTTTTTAATACGTGTCCCTCTAGATGTTAGTGTCACTGGTTTATGACATGCAGGTTTCGCCTGAATTGAAGGAAACCTATTGTCTTAGCTTTTTCATTCTGCTATTTGCTGCATTGTTCGGGCTGCTTGGCATTGCACAAAGCTGAGTAAACAACCATTGAATTATTGTGATTTTAATATCATCTGTGTAATAGCTTTAGAAAGCAGCCTGTTATTGTAGAAAGCACATTCCGCGGGTGCAATAGTAAAAACGTAAAGGTGAAAGTGCAGTTCTTTCATGTGCGTGAAACAATTTATCTAAAATATATGCTATTGAAACAGTTTTTCAAAAAAAGCTTTTTTTGTCATGTCTTCTTTCAAATGATTAAGCTGTGGAAAATCATATCCAGATGAAAACTCAGGTGAAAGTCAATTTATTTATCAGTGTAATGTAGGACTGACTTTCTGGGTAATATTTTCATTTTTTCATACTGTTGGAAAACCTTCCATTCTCATTCCACGCGGAAGCATATGCATCGTTAAACTGGTCTGTTATTCTCTAGTTGTTGAAGTTTGCTCCATTTAAGCCCTTGGGTAGACTGTAACCGCATCATATCCTTCTGGTGGTCTCATGCGTGCTCTTGCATGGGCTTCACAGTACAGCTGGCCCTCCACAAAGAAGTATCCTTTCTGTTTCAGGTTCAGGTTGCAGTCTGCGCAGACAAAGCAGTCGGGGTGGCGGAACTTGTCCTTAGCTTTTACCACAGTGCCTCTGTGATATGAAAAAATAGATGTTTTAGTTTTCATCTAATTGACATGATCTCATATGTTTTATTATTCTAATGAACACAGTTTTTTCCTCCTTTCATTATTCTTGCATGTAGTCAGTACATAGTAAGACCCAGATCAGTGCTGACTGTGACAAATGATAATACAGAATAGTTTTCCATAATATGTCATCTTTAGTTACACTTACAATTGATGTCCCCAAATATCTTTTCTAACCATTTGGCGTGTACTTTGTAAAGAGATTGGGCCGTGCTAGTATATTGATGACTTCAGGATATCAGATTGTGGGAGATCTGACTCCTGCCTATCAGCTGTTTGCAGAGGCCACTGCGCTCGTTCGATTACTACGGCCTCTTCACTGTTCAACCGCATGCTGTGTAGTCTAGATCAAGTGAACAGGACTAGTAGTTCTAATTACACTTCACTATTGCTATAATCTAGACGCCACACAGTTTAACAGTGAAGCAATTGCTGGGCTCGCATGAGGACCACAGCCTCTTCAAACAGCTGATCATTGCGGGTGCAGGGTTTTTGACCCCTGGTGGTCTAACATTGAATAACTATATACTTGTGCTGGAAAATCCCATGTAAGGTTTTGTTTTCTGTTTTCCTGACCTCTGTACGGTAGAAGTCAGGTATTCAAACATGGTGCCTGCTCAGGACCTGAGTGGGTGCCATAGATGCCGGGTTTCTGCTGTTTTAAACAGAAGACACCCAGAGCTAATATCTGTGGTCAGCAATAACACAGATCACAGACATTAAACCTTTCAGATGCCGTGATCAAATGTGACCATGGCATCAGAGAGGCTTTTTCCCCAGGAACACTGTGCTCCCAGGGCCTGAACTGCTCCTCTATGCCAAGGCTGAAGAAGCCGTTTGTTCCTTGTGGTAGCCTTCTAAAGGCTATGAAACTATATGCAAATGAGCCTCTAGGAGCATTGCTGTTACACCTAGAGGCTCTGCAACTCAGCTGCTGCGCCCCCTGCTGACAGTTGCCCTTTAAACTTTGTATCCAAAGGAAAAAAGGTTAGTAGTGCAGAGAAGTTCAGAATGGCCCATAGAATTCTATTGGAGCCTTGTGTGGGTGTACTGTATGTGTGAGGCCACACTTTAAAAATGAGGTGAATAAAACAGGACAAGATTTAAATGGGCTGCCGCATTTTGGCCTTTTGTGACCAAGATGGGAATAGCCCACAGTATATGCTAGCCTGGGGTGGCTGAACTTACAGAAACATATGAGCTGCTGGACTACGCTGTTACTGTAACTCCAATAGCAGTGAGTGGGAGCTACACAAACAGTATAGTACAACAAGCTACACTGTTTCCATAACTCAAAGTTATGGAAACAGTGTAGCTGGCCAGCTTAGACCTGTCCTAGGTTGCTAATATGGCTTACATGTTTATATATCTAGACTTGCCAATACTTTTAATACAGTTCCTATGTTTATATATTAGAGACAGAAAGAGAGTTATTTACAGTGACTTCGTGTTTCTGGATGTCATATAACAGTTATATATTGTGTTCACAGAAGCAGAAAGATAATATACCTTTAAGACTCAGTAAGTGAATGTAAGGTAAGCTCAATGACACAGCAGAATTAACAACAGAAAACATAGAGTTAAAAGGTTGTTACTGCCCAGGAGTCTTAACCAATCACAGCCAACCTCACACTGAGTATGTGTGGGAAATCCCCTAGCAGAATCTTCTGGAGTCAGTATAGACCAGAGGAGCTGAACAGACATTTCCAGTCAGAGCTGTGTTTTTTCGGGAACAAGAGGCCAAATAGGTATTTAAAACGGTTATATAATGTTCATATTGTTAATACTGGGATCAGAACTATATACTAAGACCAGTTGGATATGTTTGTTTACAGTTCCACCAAACTGCGACCAAACAACGCACAAACTGAGCAAATCAAACCAAATCAAACTATTGGTCAAACCTTGGATATACCTCTCAGAGTGATTATAAAGTGCTTAAATAACTTAGAGTGAGAGTACAGATACCGAAGAGAGAAATATATCCACCATTTATGTTGAATGACAAGATTGAACAGTTAAACCACCATTTTATGCATACCGCCATTTTGTGATACTTTATGCAACACGTGTTTGTACATGGACTATCCAGTTGCGGAGGTGGCAGTGTTATATATGGAAGAAAAGTTAAAGTTAATAAAGAAGTTATTTTAAGCATTAGGTGTGCTCTTTAGGCCTACTGTTTCCATAGAATGGCGCTAGAAGAATTAGCTCAAAATAAACAAGACTGAAGCAGAGTAATAGACAGTCTGGTTGGACTAAAAAGTTAGAGATATCAAATTCTTCTAATGCCACAGCGCAAAAGGCACTTCATAGTGCTGTGCCTGTCACAGTGGAACTATCGACCACAACTGGCACAGTAAAGAGCGCATTAGAGCAGCGGAGCGCCAGCATATAGCGACTCGCAGCAACTGTTCCCTGGGTGAGCAAGCAAAGACACCTCAGCAGAGCTGCCATAGAACGTGTCTATTAGTCAAACTGCAGCTGACCCTTAAAATGTCAGAACGGCAAAGGCAAGATAGTCAGAGAAAGAGCGCCAACCCTCCTGCGATCCATAGAGAGAGAAAGAGACGCATGGTGGGAGGCCAAAGTCCAGAGCCAGAGTGCTTGCACAGTTATCCACGAAGAGGCCACGTACTGCAGCCAGCTAGTTTTCCGCCATTAGGCCCAAAAGCCTACAACAGCGTATCCAAGCCAACGCATCGCAAGTCAGCACAGAGCATCGCAAGTCAGCCCAGAGCATCGCATCACATCAAGAGAAACGGATTGAGCAAGTGCAAGCAAGAAAAGACACGTCTTCTTTAAGACTGACATTTTTTCCAGCAACCTTTAGATCGCAGTATCCTGCTCTTCAAAAAGGTCTTTTTATTACTTATCATTGCATATAGGCTTTGGCATAAAGTGACATAGAACAGAGAAGACAGAGAACAGTCCTCGCTAGACTTCCCGTTCCGGAACCCACTGTTTTTTCAGGAGACGTACTGAAGTTCATAGAGTGGAAGGCAAGTTTTGAAATGATCATCGAGCATTATTGCTTAAGTCCAGTCGACAAATTATTTTATCTTCAGAGATATGTTTGTGGGGAAGCAAAGGAAGTTCTTGAAGGTCACTTCTATAGAAAAGATGAAGAAGCCTACAAGCAAGCTTGGGAAAAATTGAATGCAAGATATGGTCATCCTTTCCTAGTACAAAGAGCTTTTAGACAGAAATTAAATAACTGGCCTAAAATAGGTCCTAAAGAACACTTCTGACTCCGAAAGTATGGTGACTGCCTGCAAGCATGCAGCAATGCTATCTCACATGTACGAGGACTTAGAAGCACTGAACAACTATCTAGAAAACCACAGGATGCTAGCTAAGCTACCTGAAGAAGTGGTTTCTAGATGGAATCGCTATATGACTGAACAGTTAGATCTAGGTAAAGACTTCCCAAGTTTTAAAGAGTTCTCTGAGTTCGTCAATAAGGAAGCAAGAATAGCATGTAATCCAGTAACAGCATCTTATGTCTTAAAAACCTTAGAAGAAAGGCCTGCAAGAGATATAAGACGCGGAAGAGCAACCATTTTTGCAACCAACACAGCAGCTAAAGGTCTAGATACCTATGATAGCAAGTTCAAAGTCACTACTGGGATCAATAGAGAGACAGAACCGGCAAATCTTCAGACTACCTTCAAATGTATGTTCTGTGGAGAGAACCACTACAAACAAGTGCCAACAATTTAAGGAGAAGTCCCGAGTTGAAAAGAAAAAAATTGTACTTGATAAACAACTGTGTTTCGGATGCCTAAGAAAAGGCCATGTTACTAAGGAGTGCAAGAAAAAGGCCACATGCAGCGTTTGCAAAGGACGCCATCCTACAGCACTACATGAAGAACGTCCAAAGAAAGATACATCCTCTGTACCTAAAGATGCTGGAGAAGAAAATAAAGTATCGGCATTCTCTTTCAGAGTGAGGGAAGGAGAAAGCAACGGCACATCAATGGTTGTACCAGTGTGTATTTCAAATCCTAAAAGGAGGAACAAGAAGGTATACGCCTATGTGCTACTGGATGCCCAGAGTGACGTCACCTTCATTGATCAAGAAATCTTCAAGAAATTACAAGTGGCTACAGAACCATTAAAGCTCAAACTCAACACAATGGCGGGAAGAGACAAATTAGTGAACAGTGAAAGGGTCAAAGGACTGAGAGTTAGAGGACTTCATTGAAACTTCACATTAGATCTATCTCTAGCTTATACAAAAGATGACATACCTCTAGATCGAGATCGCATACCTACCTGGGAGCACCTATCTGTTATAACTTATGAAATGTCCCCGCTGAAGGAGTTTGGTGTTGGACTGTTGATACGTTACAGTTTAGAACAAAGTCACCAGTTCGTTTGGATGGTCCCTCGCTGCGTGTCTCAGACGTGTATTGGGATAAATCCACACATTCAGGTTAAAGGTTAATATACGAGACCGCACGCTTCTCTCTTCAATGATTCATACAGTTCACCAGCAGTATATTGGTTAAGACAGTTGAGTCACCCAGGCTCCTTTCCTCCAGAAATCTTGTGTGATGTCAGAATGTATACACAATAGTGAAGTGCATCAACAATGAAGAATGAAGATCTCAATTATGATCATCTTCCAGTTCAGAATGTCCATGGATTGGGATGGAATGTAGAGAACGACAAGTTCTTCTTTCAAGTATCTACGGAAGAGAAAGTTCCAACTAGACATACCATTCTTTCCGCAGTGGCTTCTATATTTGATTCATTGGGATTCTTGGCCCCAGTGATCCTCAAAGCAAGAGAAATACTGCAATAATTATGCAGAAAGAAGTTAGGATGGGATGACAATTTGATGCCAAGGTGGGAGAGTTGGATAAGAGACTTGCAAAACTTGAGAGAAGTTTAGATACCCAGAATGAAAGCTGAAGAAATAGTCATAAGACTCATTCAACAGAGATTCTACAGTGAAGAGTTGAAGAGACTTAGTCAGGAACCTAAAAGGCTTCCAAACAACCACCCATTGTACAAGCTTAATCTTGTTCTGCAGGATGGTATACTAAAGGTGGGAGGGAGATTGGAAAATGCATCGTTACCTAGCAGAGTTCAGAATCCAGCAATTCTACCCAAAAATTCTACCTTTACAAGATTGATTATTAATCACTACCACAACAAATTCTTACATCAGGGAAGAAGCTTTACCCAAAGCTGTTTGAGAGAATGTGGTTACTGGATAGTGAAAGGAAGCAAAGTTATAGCAAAGTATATAAGTAAATGCGTAGTCTGTAGACAGGCACATAGACCTACCGAAGAACAAAGAATGGCAGATTTACCGGCAGATCAAGTAAACCCATCACCACCATTTCTTTATGGCGGAATGGATTGTTTTGACCCATTCATCACCAAGCAGAACCCCAAGGAGTACAAGAGATATGGACTAATATTTACATGTCTAAGTTCCAGAGCGATTCACCTTGAAATGTTAGACGATATGTCAACTGACGCATTCATCAACGCCTTAAGATGTTTCATAGCAATTAGAGGTACTGTCAGAGAGCTTAGATCTGACCAAGGATCTAATTTTGTCAGAGCAAGGAATGAATTAAAGAAAGCTCTAAAAGAGATTGATAAAGAAAAGGTAATTGAGGATTTGTTAGAAAAACAGTTTGATTTTCACATGAATGCTCCAAATGCAAGCCATACAGGAGGAGATTGGGAAAGACAAATCAGAACTGTAAGAAATGTGTTAAGTTCAATGTTGAAAAAGAATGCTGGAAGAATGAATGATGCTTTACTTAGGACCCTATTCTATGAAGTAATGTCTATTGTTAACAGTTGTATCAACGACCCAACAAGTTTGGACCCTTTAACTCCCAACCATCTACTTCACCCTAAGTCTGATTATATACAGCCACCGCCTGGCAAGTTCACCAAAGAGGATTTATATGCTAAAAAAATATTGAACTCTTCGCCATCTCCATCAGAACAGTTTTGGAATAGATGGAGAAAAGAGTACTTAGCCAATCTGGTGCTAGGAAGTAAATGGCAAACACCCAGAAGAAATGTCCATGTTGCTGACATAGTGTTAGTAAAGAAAGAAGATTTACCTAGAAGTCAATGGAAATTTGCCAAAGTTCTAGAAATTCAAAAGGATGAAGACAGACTAGTAAGAAGAGTGTTGTTACAAATAGGAGACTCAAAACTTGACAAAAAAAGGAAAACGTCTCACTAATCCACTCAAGTTGGAATGTCCTATACAGAAGTTAGTTGTTCTGCTTGAGAGTAATAAAAGACACTTGGAAAGTTGGGAACCTACTACTGAGAACATAGAATTATAGGTAATTTTGGTGGGAGTGTAGCTGGGCAGCTAAGACCTGTTCTAGGTTGCTAATATGGCTTATATGTTTATATAGCTATACTTGCCAATAATTTAAATACAGTTCCTGTGTTTATATTTTAGAGACAGAAAGAGTTATTTAGTGACATCATGTTTCTGGATGTCATATAACAGTTATAGAAAGATAATATACATTTAAGATTCAGTAAGTGAATGTAAGGTAAGCTCAGTAACACAGCAGATTTAACAACAGAAAGCATAGAATTAAACTGTTGTTACTGCCCAGGAGTCTTAACCTATCACAGCCAACCTCACACTGAGTATGTGTGGGAAATCTCCTAGCAGAATCTTCTGGAGTCAGTATAGACCAGGGAAGAGGAGCTGAACCGACATTTCCAGTCAGAGCTGTGTTTTATGGGAACAAGAGGCCAAATAGGTATTTAAAATGGTTGTATAATGTTCATATTGTTAATACTGGGATCAGAACTATATACTGAGAACAGTTCGTGCCCCCTAAAGGGGGGTAATAGTTATTCGGTATTCCAATTTTACATTGAGAGTTACATTTATATAAACAATAAAAAAACATGTTAGGTATCACCTTGTCCAAAAACTTCTGAACTTTAAAAAAAAAAAAATATATATATATATATATATATTATTTTTATTTTTTTGTCACCTTGTACCCCCCAGAAAATTTCATAACAATAACAGTCAAAAAGTCGTACATGCCACAAAAATGGTACCAATAAAAACTACAGTTCGTTTCGCCAAAAAAAGAACCCTTATACAGCTCTGTAGACCAAAATCTAAAAAAAAATTTGCTGTCAGAAAATAGTGATGCAAAGAAAGGTTTTAATTTAAAAAAAAAAGTAAAACAACATAAAAATTAAACAAGTTTGGTATCGCCATAATCGTATTGAACTGCAAAATAAGGACGTCATGTAATTTTTAGTGCACAGTGAATGCCATGATGTCAAAAACCCCAAAATCTAGTCAGAATAATTTTTTTTTTTTAAGATTGACCCCACAAAGAATTTTTCCCCAGTTTTCCAGTACAAGCCATGGTAAATTAAATGGTGTCATAAAAAAATTGATCTTGCCCCTGTAAACAATAAGCCCTCATAAGGCCATGTGAACTGAGAAATAAAAAAGTTATGGCTAGTGGAACGTGGGAAGGAAAAATCTAAAAGAGTAAGAGTAACTAAACTTTGGATTCACTTTTTGGTAAAATGTCCCTAATGCCATAATACTATTTGTGATATTCTTTATTAAGGAATTTTGTATTTTTAATAGACTTTTCCTACCCAACAGCGCTGATTTCCTGCACGCATTTAATCCACTTTTCTGTATACCACTGAGTTTTCAGCGGTGTACAGAGTACGGACTGGGCACTCTACCAATGGGGCCACAGAGAACAGAGTACAGGCAAGAGCACACATTGCTGCTCCTGCCTGTGCCCCACAAGATTTACTAAATGCTGGCTTAACAATGGGCGCTCCTGCCTGTTACACTGCTGAGAAGTCAGCCGTGTACAGAAAAGTGGATTTCAAGTGCACAGGAAAAGGCTTTAGAGGGGTTAAAGTCTATTAACAATACGAAATGCCATAATAATGCATAGTATAAAAACTATTATTATGGTATTAGGGACATTTTGCCACAAGTTAATCTAACGTTTATTTACTATTTAAGGTGTTAAAGCAGTTGTTAGGAATTAGAAACAGGTTGTCTCTTAAAAAAATAAAATAACATGTCCAAACACGTTCAGGCTTGTTTAAAGTGACACAGGAGCCTCATATACATGACATTTGGCCAAATGACATATATATCAATGTAGCCAATTATTAATAAATGAATAGCTCTCCCCATTGTTTGGATTTGAATCCCCATTCATATCAAAAGCACACATATACACGACTCACAATATTCAAGTATTCAGTACACATGTTGAAACCAATCTTACAGGAGTTTATGGGACCTTATACTTACACTATCCCATTTCCACATCTGTCACATATGGGAACTTTTTGCACACCAGGTGCTCCTGTGTTGGGCTTAGAAACTGGAGCTCTCACACTTCTTGTGCCTGTAGGGCGGTCTAAAACAACAAGAATTTTTCCAATGAAATTCAGTATTTTTTCTTTATTCTAAATAATAACTTAGCTTTGTAGAAAATATACATCCTTGACCATTTTTATACAGATGATATAGTTGAAATATCAGTCATTTACCAGACAATATTATTATTACAGCTGCATTGTTCTATGTAAAGCTGTACAGAAACATATTGTCCACCCTACAGCATCATGCTAACCTCAGGGGCTCAGGTGGTGGTGGTGAAAGAGATATTCTGATAGGTTTAGCTTGTTCAACTCTTACATTACAGTAGATATAGTTTTTCTTTCCCTCTACATAACAAACACATATATGGATACTGACCAGAGTCATCGTCAACCATGTCTTGCAGCACCCTGAAGGAACCAGACTGTCGTGGTCTACTTTCATGTTCTGTGTCATCATGAAGGAGCCTGTATACATCTGATTGTGGCACAGAGGTGGGTATTGGATCACTGAAAAATAATAAATTTATTAGTTAAATAGTGCTCTTTCATAGAACATTAATCGCTAACTTAGCTTTTCATGATATCACAATCTTCTATCAAAGGTTTACTGGAACCTAAATTAGGTGTCACCATATTGATATGTATTTCTATTATATTTGAGGTACTTCTAAACTAGGGTACACTTAAAGATCTATCACCATTTAAAGGGAGCCTGATAGGCTAGTTTCACATCTGCATTTCTAAATCCGACGAGCTGTTCTGGCAGCGGGCTGCCGGAGTTCACCATATTTGGCATAGCCGGATCCCATTGACTACAATGGGATCAGTATAGCAATTACAAATGACAGACTGAGGAGTCTGCTGCGAGTCGGCCTAATACATTCCTGTAATTTTGCCCACTGGCCCCTGGTATTGCCCATATGGCACAGGTAGGTGAGTGTTAGGTCCCGAGCTACTTGAGAGACCTTGTCGTGGTGCTCGGGCTTAAGACGTGTCCTCCACTGTAGGACATGTTGACTAACCTCTCAATTTTAACATCAGTTTGAGGGCTTAGTAAGACCGCAGTGTGCAACTGTTTTGTCATTTGTAATTGCTATATTGTTATATTATTTATCACATCCACACTATTGCCATTTTGTGTAGGATGTCTATTGTGGTACTTGTGGTCCGCTGCGGGCATCCTCCACCATATGCATTTTTGCTGGGGATCGCCATTAGCAACGGGCCACAAGTGCAGGATCTGCTCCCCTGTATATATATGCACAACTGCATTTTTGGGTTGAGCACATCCTGCTTCATGCCATCTTTCAGTTGGTTTGTGTACAATGGGATCAGACCGCTTTCTGGCATAAATGCTGACTTTTGACTGGACAAAAAGTCGTGCATGCACAATTCTGTGTCTGACCGAAAGCTGTTCCGCCGGAGGAATTTAAAAATGCAGTTGTGAAACTAGCCTTACCAGGCAGATGAGCACCCTAGGTGTACTTAACTGCTCATTTAAATATTGATAAAAATAGCTTTTTCCCCTAAATGAAGCAACTGATTGCTTGGTGAAAAGTAGCATTACATTCAGCTGAGCTAGCCTGATGTAATAGTGAATATTGTGGTGACAGATTCCCTTTTAAGAAACCATAAATTGTATCTCATACTGTATGTCACTCAAAAGGAGAAAAGACAATATAAATGTTACTTTAAACATTTACTACATTATTCTAAGGTGTGCTATGCAGAACATAAAAACATCATTCTGATGACAAATGCCCTATTAGATGCTCATAAGAGTAAACCGAAGTTGCGAGAGGACCTGAGGCTAGTAACAAGTGGCGGGGACTGAGAATCACTGAGGGCAGAGTGACAGTCATGCTGATTTCATGGTCTAATATTAGAGTTTTAGGCTGCCTGAGAAAAGTCATTCTTTAGCTTTCACTCTCCCCACCCACTGCCAGTGATTGACAGTTTTCTTCCCAGGAGAAATTGTCAGTCATCAGTGGGTATGTGGGGAGAGTGAGAGCTTAAAGGGCATCTGTCAGTAGATTTGTACCTATGGATGACCTGCTGTATGTGCACTTGGCAGCTGATGGCATCTGTGTTGGGCATGTTGTAGTTTTATACCTGCCGCCTCTCGGCATGTTTGCCGTGCTGCCGCCGGAACTCCGGCCCGCCCCTATTATAGTCAATGGGGCTGGAGCAGACCTCCGGCGGCATGCGTGCACTACTGGCTGCACGGATCCGGTAGGCTGTTCACCCGCCGAAACAGCCTGCCGGAGAAGGCTGCCGCTGTGTGAAACTAGCCCAACACTGACTGTTATGTAAACAGAAAAAGAAGAGTGTTGCTAAGGCTCAAAATGGGCCACTTTAGAGCTACCGTATTTTTTTAATAAAAAAGTATGATTTCAGTCATTAAAGTATATTACAAAAATTGTTAGTATCACTGCCCCTATACATTACAGAAATTGAATAGCAGTTACACTTTAACTTAAGAAATATACATGTATACTTTTATTACTCTTTGAATCTGGTGTGTTTTTTGTAGGTGTTCTGATAGAATATTTACACACTGTAATACATATTTCTTGCCCAGTCGTTGTAGGTGTATTCTGATTTAACCTTTCTACAAATAAGTGCATATCTTGATTTGCAGGTAAGAACAGATGGCGCCATTTGAGGTTCCAAGTTGTGTGGGTCCATAAATGACACTGTGGGGCCATACGTTACCTCCTTATGCTTACATTTTTATAGAAGTCCATATGGAAGTCTTTTCTGTGCCATGCTCTATTGTATGTCATATTACGGAGAGCAATACTTCTAGTTGAGAATGCCGTGTTGTGGCACCCATACAGGGCTTAAAGTATTCCGATAAAGCTTCATGCACACAAACTTATTTTTTTCCGTGTCCGTTCTGTTTTTTTGCGACCGTATACGAAACCATTCATTTCAATGGGTCCACAAAAAAAACCTGAAGTTACTCCCTGTGCATTCCGTTTCCGTATGTCCATTCCGCAAAGGGATTGCACATGTCCTATAATTGTCCTCATTATAGACAAGGATAGGACTGTTCTATTAGGAGCTTGTTGTTCCGTTCCGCAAAATACGGAATGAACACAGACGTCATCCGTATTTTTTGTCGATTAGTTTTTTGCAGAGCGTAAAATGCATCCGGTCGTGTGCATGAGGCCTAACTATAATTCATCCCCTGTCCAGCAGATAAGGGATAACAAACTGATTGGTGGGGGTCCTACTGCTGGGACTTTCACTGTAACCAAGAACGGGGGTCCCATACCCCTGTCTTAATGGAGTGGAAAGTTGAGCATACGCCCTTCCCTTCTTTTCATTCTCTATGGGACTGTGCCGTCCTCTGATATTCTCAGAAGTCCCATAGAAAATGTATGGAGTGGCATGGAGCATGCTCAATCTGTCGCTCCATTAGGATAGGGATACAAGATTCCCATTCTGAGGATCGGTGGGGGTCTCAGCTTTTGGGCCCCATGGATCAGTTAGTTATTCCCCACCCAGTGGATAAGTATATATATCTTGTAGTAATTGGAACACTCCTTTAATGACCCTATGTTCCACCATACAGCCTCCTTGGATATGGCTCTGCTGTTTAAATAAGGCCTTATTAAAGGGGTTGTCTGGAGTTAGAAAAATGTGGCTGCTTTCTTCTAACAACAGCTTCACCCCTGTCCATGGGTTGTGTGGAGTATTGCAGCTCAACACGATTGGAGTCAATTGGGAAAAGCTGTAATACTGCACACAACTTGTATACAGAAGGCGTGCTGTTTTTGGAAGAAAGCAGCCATATTTTTGTAATAGTGAACAAACCTTTTAAGATAAAGTTTTGTGCATTTGAGTCTTAGCATCCCAGTTAAAGGGGTTCTCCGGAAATTAAGAAAATAAAAATACTTAAATATTACTTTATTATAAATATATTCTCAAATACCTTTCATTAGTTATAATGGCTCGTTTTGTCTGGGGAGCAATCATCAGGGGAAACAAAATGGCCGCTGTGCAATTAGTTCACACAAAACCTGTCATGATCACATATGAGCAAATGTTCTTATAGAAAATAGGTAAAGTGGCACTGCTATTCCATCTGAACTATGCCTGACTTTCCCTTATCGACCAATGCGCACAAAACAGCACAAGACTTTGTATGCGGTGCTCAGCAGAAAACAGTAATGTAGCATCAAGGCCCTAGCCATTGATTGTCTGTAATCAGCTGTCTGCCCCCGCACCCCATTTGCTAGTATCCTGTAAGAGGACGAATAAAGATTGATATTGATACTTTGTTTCGTTTCCTGACTCCATATGGTCACACATGAGAACAAGTTACTTTACAACACTGAGGTAAAGAG
Organism: Bufotes viridis; assembly: GCA_033119425.1. Lineage (NCBI taxonomy): Eukaryota > Metazoa > Chordata > Amphibia > Anura > Bufonidae > Bufotes > Bufotes viridis. The sequence continues at coordinate 517,716,546 of CM065589.1, forward strand.
CTGCCTCATCCTACCTCCTCTCTACTTGTCAGGGATTATGATCCGGAATACAGATGATAAGAACTTTAACTGAATCTCTGGAGAATATAGTTCATGAGGAGGCATGACTTCCAGAGAGGACGGACAGGACAGACTGATGTAATGTGTTACTGTGGTAATGTAGACTTCATACAGTTCATACACCTCACCCTCATGTCTCCTCATCATCTCCATTCCCTCAGAGATTCACCTGTATTCAGGATCATGATTCCTGAGAGGAGGATGAGGCAGCACTATGGCTCATTGTGATGAAGTAACTTGTCCTCCTGTCTGATTAGGACGGCGGCCATTTTATTTCTCCTAATGATTGCTCCCTAGACAAAATGAGCCATTATTACTAATAAAAGGTATTTGTGAATATATTTATTATAAAATAATATTTAAGTATTTTCATTTTTTTATTTATTCCTGGAGAACCCCTTTAAGATAGCCATACAGAGTGGATGAATGTTGCCTGAACCTACTGATTACGGAAGGACCAGACAACCATCTAATATGCATGGAGTATCCTGACTCTCCCCCAGTGGCAGATGAGGTTAAGAAAGACTGTGCATTTTTAAATTTAACATACACAATTCTTTATCTTTAAGGCTGATACTCTTCCTCCAGTTGTCTCGCAGCAGCTTACTTCTCTTTCCCTATTGAGAACACATGCACGCTTAGCCAGGCAGGTATGTGCATAGGGGGTTGGTTGGAACACCTAGTTTTCCTAAGATTCAAGTAAACCTTCTTCTTGAATATTTCCTCTACAACACAGCAGTACACAAGGTAAGTGTAAGTTTGCATACTATATACCTCATCATAGGTTTCTCCCCCAAGATGGTAGAGACTTGCCCTTGTAGACTTTCCATAACATTGTTATCAGAATATAGTTGCATTGGTGTATTGAACTGTGCATGGACAATCTTCACACCAGGAAGCTCCATTTCCAGAGGAATGTTAGGTGCAATCCTAGAGGCAGCTTTCAGCTCACCAGGATCTATAGTGCCAACAGTGCTCACTGTGGAGGGGGTGCTGCGTCCACTGCCAGGATCAAAGCCGGAAGGAGTGCTGCTTCCACTGTGTTACAAAGCCAGTGATAGCAAGATTGAAAAAGTGAAGTAACAAGTGAAGAGATATTAGTCAAAGTGTAGTTATAGAATATGTCTTACAATCAGTGAGATCAGGCATGCAAACAATGAGTAAACTAATCCTAAGGCCTCTTGCACACAACCGGTTTGTACAATTCTGTTTGGTGCTAAGGTTATCTGATAAAAGTTTCCGTACTCCCATCTAATACTTTGTTTTCACATTGAAGGAATTTTTTATGTTTATGTGCTCCTATGTACTGCAGTTTTTGCTTTTCTGTTCCGTGAGGAACCATATCCTTCACATAGTCATGAACATGAGGCCTAAGGCTGATTTGCAATTTTTCTAGTATTGTTATTTGTACGTTCAGGCAACTTGGATCAGGTAGACATGCAGATGAAATGAACATTGTAGAGAAAGCTTAAAGGGAGTCTGACAGTTCCTATCTGCTTATTGAATTAATTCCAGTGTGGTGTAGTGGATTAAAACTGTTGTGCAGGCATGCCTTTGTGTCCTTAAAAGTCTAGTCGACCATAAAATGAAGTTTGATCTAATATGCAAATGAGTGTGCAAGTGCCCTGTGAGCAGTCCTGAGTCTGGTAAGTGCTCAAGCTCTTATCATTAAATCTTTCCCTGTGCCTCCCCCATGGAAAGCTACAGCACTGTTCAACGTCAGTCTCTCCTGTATTTTTCAGTCTATAAAACAAGTGATCTAACGATCGCATGTTTAACCTCTTTAGGACACAGGGCGTACAGGTACGCCCTGATGTCCTGGTACTTAAGGACACAGGGTGTACCTGTACACCTTGGGTATTTCCGATCACCGCCGTGCGGCGGGCAGTGATCGGAACCTGGTGCCTGCTCGCACCTGGGCCCAATTTGCTGGGGGGTCCTGTGACGATTGCAGCAAACCACAGGTCAATTCAGACCTGCGGTTTGCTGCGTTTCCAGGTTATTCGGGTCTCTGAGGACCCGGTAACCCGGAACAGGATGGTGATCGGTGGTGTGATAATACACCACCAATCACCATCCTGCAATCCTGAGAGGTGATGGTGACATCCAACATCCCATCCATGCCCCAGCACCCCCCCATCTGATCAGCCAGGTAATTAGGGAAAGGTTGGACTAGGCAGGGAGAGTTAGTTGGAAAAAAAAGTTTTCTTGCATCACCCTAAGTAGGGTGTCTGGGGTCCACAGCACGGCTATGTGACCCTAGACCTCCCAGGGGTGCTGCCGCTTGTCCCCCTGCCCCCTCTCCCCCCCCCCCCACAACTTTTTTGAGGCGCAGGTAGTTTTTTTTTTGTGTGCGTACGCTGACTGTGGCCGGCGCTCTTAGCGTCCGGCCACATTTTTCCCCTTTTTTTAGTTAGTCTTTTTTTTTCTGTTAGTTTTAGGGTTAAGTACGCAAACACCCGTGCCCCCACACACACGCACACTGAATAAAGATTTACACGCACACACACACACACGCAGACACACACTCCCCTATGGCCCACCTCATACGCCCAGCTTGCCTCTGAGTCCGAGAGTCCTAGTGAGGACGAGGATGACCCCACTTTCCTGTTGTCATCCGCGTCCTCCTCATCATCTAGCGATGATGATGAGCCCCCAAGGCGGCGGAGACGCTGCCAGGCGGAGCAAGGGGACCGCCATGCTAGGGTCCCTGTGGCCCACCCTAGTACGAGCAGCTCTGGGGCTCGTACTAGTTTTCTGGCCCACCAGTTAAATCCACCGGAGCCCCCTGCCGGTGAACTTGTTTGGTGTACCCCAGAGCGATTTGAGCCCATGATTCCTGAGTTTGTAGGCTAATCAGGAATCCAGATTTCCACAGTGGGCTTCACTGAATATGACTTTTTTAGTATTTTTTTCAGTGACCAACTGGTAAATCTAATGGTGGAGCAAACAAACCTGTACGCCCAACAGTTTGTTGCTCAACACCCGGGCTCCTTTTTGGCTAGGCCCGGTGGCTGGACCCCGGTCAGTGCAGCCGAGATGAGGACATTTTGGGGCCTCGTGCTGCACATGGGCCTAGTCAAGAAACCTAGTGTCAGGCATTACTGGAGTGGGGCTGTCCTCTACCAGACCCCACTTTACAGTACAGCCATGACACGTACCCAGTTTGAGGCCATCCGGAAATGCCTGCATTATTCAGATGAATAAGATACGGCCGGTCATCGATCACTTTGGGGCCAAATTTGTACAGGTCTTTGTACCTGGAAGGGAGGTCGCGGTTGATGAGTCTCTCATTGCTTTCAAGGGGAGACTTATTTTCCGCCAGTATGTTCCCTCAAACCGGGCGACGTATGGTGTGAAGCTGTACAAACTTTGTGAGAGTACCTCAGGGTACACTTACAAGTTTCGTGTGTACGAGGGGCGAGATTCCCGTATTCAACCCCAAGAATGTCCCCCCACTCTGGGTGTTAGCGGGAAACTTGTGTGGGACCTTATGCACCCACTGCTAGATAAAGGTTATCACCTGTACGTGGATAACTTTTATACTAGTATCCCCTTGTTCCAGTCCCTCGCCGCCAAATCCACGTCCGCTTGTGGGACTGTACGGAAAAATCAACGCGGCCTCCCTGCCCACCCCCTCCAGGTACCTATCCCCAGGGGGAGACCCGTGCCCTTACCAGTGGAAACCTGTTGCTGGTCAGATATAAGGACAAGAGGGATGTCCTTGTACTGTCCACAATTCATGGTAACGGCATCAACCCTGTCCCTGTGCGAGGTACCGCGGCAACGGTCCTCAAGCCCGATTGTATTTTCGACCACAATCGGTATATTGGAGGAGTTGATCTCTCTGATCAAGTCTTCAAGCCATATAACGACATGCGCAAAACCCGGGCATGGTACAAAAAAAGTTGCGGTCTACTTGGTGCAGGTTGCCATGTACAACTCTTTTCTGCTGTCCCGGAGCGCTGGCAGCACAGGGACATTCCTTCAGTTCTATGAGGCAGTCCTCAAGGCCCTGATCTTTTCGGACCGGGAAAGAGCAGGCCAGAGTACCTCGGGAACTTTAGGCGCCAGGATGGTCCCTGGCCAACACTTTGCAGGTGTGGTCCCCATACTGGAAAGAAGGGACGAACCCAAAAAAAGTGCAGAGTGTGTTGCCGGAGGGGGATACGGAAGGACATCACTACTTAGTGCAACACATGCCCCGATCATCCGGGCCTCTGTATTGACGGTTGCTTCAGGGAGTACCACACTTCCATGGAGTACTAAATTTATATCCCACCTTAGTCACTGACAATCGGATAAAAAAACTGGTTCTCAGACTTGTAACACCCCAAAAAATTGTACAAACTAAAATAATTTTAAAAAAGTATCCAAAATTATGTATTGCCGCGTCCGTAAGAATCTCCTCTATAAAAATACCCCATGACCTAACCCCCCAGGTTAACACGGTCCAAAAAAAAATAAAACGGTGCCAAAAGACCCATTTCAATCTGTTTTTTCCGGTAACAAAGCAAGGGTTAACAACCAAACAAAACTTAATATTTACTGCCCTGATACTGCAATTTACAGAAACGCCACATTTGCGGTCGTAAACTGCTGTATCACTAAAAGGCAGGGCGCAAAATGAAAGGACGACATGGTTTCCGGAAGGCCGATTTTGATGGCCTTTTTATTGATACCATGTCCCTTTTGAAGCCCCCCTGATGCACCCCTAGAGTAGAAACTCCCTATAAGTGATCTAAGAAACTACACCCCTAAAGGTATTCAAAACTGATTTTACAAACTTTATTAACCCTTTAGGTGTTCCTCAACAGTTAATGGCAAATGGAGATGAAATTTCAGCATTTCAGTTTTTCGTAACCTTACCTCACAAAAATGTAATATAGAGCAACCAAAAATAATATGTACCCTAAAAATATACCCAACAAAACTGCCACCTTATCCCGTAGTTTCCAAAATGGGGTCACTTTTAGGGAGTTTCTACTCCAGGGGTGCATCAGGGGTTGAAACAGGACATGGTGCAAATAAACCGGTCCATAAAAATCAGCCCTCCAAAAACCACATGGCGCTCCTTTCCCTCAATGACCTGCCGTGTGGCCGTACAGTAGTGTACGCCCACATATGGGGTGTTTCTGTAAACGTCAGAGTCAGGGCAATAAATATACAGTTTTGTTTGGCTGTTAACCCTTGCTTTGTTAGTGGAAAAAATTAGTTAAAATGGAAAATTTGGGAAAAAAATGAAATTCTCAAATTTCATCCCCATTTGCCAATAACTCTTGTGCAACACCTAAAGCGTTAACAAAGTTCGTAAAAATCAGTTTTGAATACCTTAAGGGGTGTAGTTTCTTAGATGGGGGTCACTTTTATGGAGTTTCTACTCTAGGGGTGCATCAGGGGGGCTTCAAATGGGACATGGTGTAAATAAACCAGTCCAGCAAAATCTGCCTTCCAAAAACCATATGGCGCACCTTTCCCTCTACGCCTTACTGTGTGCCCATACAGTAGTTTACGGCCACATATGGGGTGTTTCTGCTAACTACAGAATCGGGCAATAAATATTGAGTTTTGTTTGGCTGTTAACCCTTGCTTTGTTACTGGAAAAAATAGATTAAAATGGAAAATTTGCCAAAAAATCTAAATTCAGAAATTTTATCTCCATTTGCCATTAACTCTTGTGGAACACCTAAAGGGTTAACGATGTTTATAAAATCAGTTTTGAGTATCTTGAGGGGTGTCGTTTCTAGACATTTTCGGGTGGTTTCTATTATATAAACCTCACAAAGTGACTTCAGACCTGAACTGGTCCTTAAACATTGGGTTTTTGAAAATTTCTGAAAAATTTCAAGATTTGCTTTTAAACTTCTAAGCCTTGTAACATCCCCAAAAAATAAAATATCATTCCCAAAATGATCCAGACATGAAAAAATAGACATATGGGGAATGTAAAGTAATACCAATTTTTGGAGGTATTACTATGTATTATAGAAATAAAGAAATTGAAACTTTTTGGTAAATTTGGTATTTATAACTTTTTTTACTCCATTTTACCAGTGTCATGAAGTACAATATGTAATGAAAAAACTGTCTCAGAATGGCCTGGATAAGTAAAAGCGTTTTAAAGTTATCACCACTTAAAGTGACACTGGTCAGATTTGCAAAAAATTGCTTGGTCCTTAAGGTGAAATAAGGCTGTGTCCTTAAGGGGTTACAGTAAAAATATTTAAAAATATATATATATATATAAATCACCCCCTTTCCCCATAAAAAAAATTAACAATAAAAAAGAAACTTCCCAAAATGCCCTTAATATTAAAATCTAAGTGTTTTTACCCTGTACGGTAAGCGTTGTAAATGAATTTTTTTTTTCATTACTTCACCTCTCAAAAAAATTGAATAAAAAGTGATCACAAATTCATACACACTCCAAAATGGTATCAATAAAAACTACAGATCACCCTGTGATGCAAAGAAAATGTTTTTTTTTTTAAGTATTACACAGGAAAGACTATATAAACGCGATATCTCTGTTAGGCTGCTTTCACACAGTCAGTGTTCGATTACTGAACTCTATGGCTGCATTCACACGGGCGAGTTTTCAGCGAGGGTGCAATACGTGACGTGAACGCATAGCACCCGCACTGAATCCGGACACATTCATTTCTATGGGGCTGTGCACATGAGCGTTTTTTTTCACGCATCACTTGTGCGTTGCGTAAAAATTGCAGCATGTTCTATATTCTGCGTTTTTCACGCAGCCCTAGCCCCATAGAAGTGAATGGGGCTGCGTGAAAAATGCATTGCATCTGCAAGCAAGTGCGGGTGCGTTGTGTTTTTCACTGATGGTTGCTAGGAGATGTTGTTTGTAAACCTTCAGTTTTTTATCACGCGCGTGAAAAACGCATCAAAACACATTGCACCCGCGCGGAAAAAACTGAACAACTGAACGCAATCGCAGGCAAAACTGAATGGCTTTGCCTGAGAAAACGCTCAGTTTTCACTGAACGCATCCGGACCTAATCCGGACATGCTCGTGTGAAAGAGGCCTATCAGTGATTGTGAGCTAAAACCAGGCGCAGGTCAAAAACACAGAACAGGAGCAAATTTCTCCATTAAGGCCTCATGCACACAAACGTATTTTGGGTCTGTGTCAGAGCCGCATTTTTTGCGGCTCGGGCGCAGACCCATTCACTTCAATGGGGCCGCAAAAGATGCGGACAGCACTCCGTGTGCTGTCCGCGTCCTTTGCTCCGTTCCATGGCCCCGCCAAAAAAATATAGCATGTCCTATTCTTGTCCGTTTTGCAGACAAGAATAGGCATTTCTACAATGGGCCGCGTTCCATTCCGCAAATTGTGCAACGGAACGCGGAACTGCTTCCATGTTTTGTGGATTGCGGACCGCAAAACACCTACGGTCGTGTGCATGAGACCTAATAAACCTTATCTCCGTGTAGGATCCACTCTTGGTTTTGATCAAACACTGACTGTGTGAAGGCGGCCTTAGGCTTATTTCATACACGCAAGATGGAATGAGTCGGTCTGTTCGGGAAAAACTGATGTTTTTTGCACGCACGTTTAATGAAGAAAAGCTGAAAGAAAACTGAAGAATAGCACTCAACATCTCCTAGCAACAATCAGTGAAAAATGCATTGGGAAATTAATGACTGGGATCAGTGTAATTACCGATCCTGGTTATTGTCGTCGAGGTCCTGCTGTATTATCCAACCAGAACCCATCATGTAGAGTATGGATCAAGCTCGGAGTGGGAGATCGATCCATAAAACCCCTTAACGCCAATCACATACAGGTAAGTAATTATGAATTAATTGGTTAAATCTGCTATGCTGGAGATATCCACAGTGAATTTCATTTTTTGCTATGCATAGGGTGAAAGCTGCATCAGATTCACAATAAAATCTGCAACAAATCATTTCTGTATGACCATACCCTAAATCCAATCCCCCCGATCCTGACTGAACTGAAATAACTGGATTCAAACACTAGTCACCTCAACAAGATATTGGCCCAGGCTTACTAATCCTACAGATGGCATAATCTCAGACCGGCTGTCTAGACCTGCACCAGATTTATCACAGGGGCTCAGGCTGGATGATAAATCTGGTGCAAGGATAGACACTTTACACTGACTCTTTACCAACTATTGGTCGCCTTAGTTTGAGACAGAATTTTACACTGGAATTGTGGGTCCGTGTTGGTGCAAAATGGTGCATCCTAGGCCATACCCCCTTTCCAGTGAAGCTCTGCTCCCTTATAGACAAAGTCTCTTGTGGAGCAGGTCCAAAAAAGTGTAGAAACCTTTGCTTAGTTGCATCAAAATTGCTCCACTTTTTAGACAGATTTTAGGTGCTGACATACTGATAAATTTGGGACAATCTCTCCTAGAAACTGCTTCTATTAGAGAACATTCCTATAAAAGGCATTCTAGAAGAGCATTCCATGTCAGATTTATGCAGAATATGACAGAAAATCCCTCTGAATGCCTTTGATTCAAATCATAGGTACAGCTTGGCCACATAAACTTCTGTGGGTGACGTATTGTGGTCCTGCACAAACCTGAGCCATAGTATGAATATACATAAGTTGGTACCACATTTGCTTTACTTCTTCTTTGGAATGTACTCCCTAGTTTTTGGCTAAGGTAAACAAAAAACATGCAGCAACTGCACCACAAGCACTGTGTGTGAGGCTTTCTCATGCAAGAATGAAATTGGTTTGAGTGTTTGCATGCAATTTTTAATCTTCATGTTATCTCATATGCAAATAAAAAAAAATGAAATATTTTTGTGTAGTATTTGTATCAACTGATTTTTTGAAAATATTCCATTGAAAATTAGTTTTAGGCTGGGGTCTCACGTGACAGAAAAAAAGCTCAAAATCTGTTGAGTTTCTGGCTGTGTTTGCGCAGCAAGAACTGCATGTAAAACTGCAACAAAACCGCATGTATTACTTGCGTTTTTTGCTGCAGAAAAGCCAGCAGATTTCACCCTCTCCATTGACTGCTTTAAATCGATTGCATAAATTGATATGCTGCAGATTTTAAATCTACAACACTGCAGCATTTTTTTACGCAGCATGTAGATGAGAATTCTGAAAATCTCAGCCACTTGCTTGTACTGTACAACTTTGTTGATTTGTTCCATGAAAATCCACAACAACAAATCTGCAGGTAATCAGTCATGTGTGACACCGGCCTTAGTGTGGAATATACTAGTATAAATTAAAGGGGGTTGTCTGGGTTCATGTTAAGGCTACTTTCACACTTGCGTTTTTGCTGGATCTGGCAGGGATCAGCCAAAACGCTTCCATTACTGATAATACAACCATTTGCATCCGTTATGAACGGATCCGGTTGTATTATCTTTAACACACCCAAGACGGATCCGTCATGAACTCCATTGAAAGTCAATGGAGGACGGTCCGTTTTCTATTGTGTCAGATTGTGTCAGGGAAACGGATCCGTTTTGCTCCACATCCCATGACGGAAAGAAAACCGCAGCATGCTACCGTTTTCTCTCTGGTATGGGAACACAACCAAACGGAACGGAATGCATTCTGGTGCACTTCGTTCTGTTCAGTTACGTTTTGTCCCCATTGTCAATGAATGGGGACAAAACTGAAGCGTTTTAATCCGGTATTGAGCTCCTACGATGGATCTCAATACTGGAAAATGTAAACGCAAGTGTGAAAATAGCCTAAGCTTGGTATTTTTTCATGTATCATTTCTACTCTTTTGAGCATGTTTTTATGTACTGTATACAGTATATAAAAAGGATACACTGTGCTTCACTGGTTTGCCAAAATCATCTTGAATCTTACACCCAGATGTTACTAATAACTGAATGCACAATGGTATCATGCATACAACACAAATAAGTCAAATGATGATAACCTGGTCCTGCCTGGAAGTATGAAAGGCTTAGGCCTGATATTATGCTTGTGCTCAAAGTATCCCAAATCCTGTAGGATAAAAATGGTTGGTAAAATATAAATGTAAACCATAAAAATATATATATATATATTTTTAAAATAAAGGATGAACAATGCACTATTTTTGAACAATAAGGGCACACTCCAAGAAAATATTTTATCTTTTGCTGTGTGTGTAATGTACATTAAGTAAGTACATATTATTGCTGTTAATTTTCTTACCAGGTGCTTTATTCCTGACTTTATTGGAAAGTAGTTGCAGTTATTTTTTATTTTTTTTGCTGGTACAGGTGTTTTTGAAGGATATAGCCACACTAATCTTTGGATAAACATATATATGCACAGTAGCAAATAAATGCTTTCAGTGGTTTGGACATTCCAATCATTTTCTTAAAGAAACACTCCAAGCAAAGCTTGGAGGATTGTATTGTACTTAGCTTACCCGTATTACTGCCTTAAGAAGGATGTCTGAAGATTAGACGTCAAATTGTAAAAAGTTTGGCCACACTCTTTAGAAAATTACAGCTGTATGCTGCAGACCACCTAAAAGGAGCATGCCCACAAAACCGCAGAAAGATACATGATGGAAATTGTCATGAAAGTAAGCTTCTGACTGGTGACTATATTTGTGAGTTATCCTCTCCCTTTTGGTCCTCAGCTCTGTCATGTGACTGACACTCTGATGGTCACATGACATAGATGAGGACCAGAAGAGAGAGGGTAATTCACAAATACAGGTTACATATGTGGGAGTGCCTGTTTAAAGTTTCTTAAGGCAGTCCAATTTTCCTAAAATCTGCCAAGTGAAACATTAATGAAATCCAGGATGCCCAGTTCTTTGTTTAATTAGGCGGGTAAGCATGTCATGAGGTGTCTGGCAGACACAGAACTCCATTCTTATAGCAGTAAACATTCCAAACTTCTGAGCCCTATTTCATTTGCATTGCACATCCAATTAACTTTTAAACATATAAAATAGAATACAAAACTGGTGAAATACATAAAGTTAGCAGTTTAAGGTAGACACTCAAAGAATATTTGGTTAGATTTTTTTTTTTACAAAGTACAAAGTGCATCAAAGGGTTTGCATGCATAGCTATTGTATATTCTACTTACATTTGATCTGCATTAGGAATAAGACCTCTCATCTGTCCATGGAAGGCATCTTTAATGTTGCCAGTTGAGTACAGCCCAATTGGGGTGTTATAGGAAGAACTCACTACCTGCTTTTTGACACCAATATTTGCACCAGCTACAAAAGGTTGCGCTCTTCTGTTATGAGCTGTACCAATAGGCTTGAACTCCTGCGTACATTTGGATAAAACACACCAAAGCACAATTCATGCGGATTAAACACACGCAAGCAAAGGCACCAATGTTTACTGTATATTTCACCCATATGCTTTGCATGCACATAATTTCTACTCTTAGAACAGTTCTTAACTTGGATTCCCAAGAAGTCTGGGGATTTTTATTTTTTTGTCCTGGTCGCTAAAAGGAGTTTACGTGTTCCTTAAATTGTAAACGTAGGCAACAAATTGTAAATGTAGTCACCCAATGTTTTCAGATCACATTTCAGTTGTTTCAGATGTCTCAGAATGTTATTATGTTAAAAAACTTTTCTCTGAAAGGGGTTTAGAAGCTTCTAGAATGTTCAGCAAATTAAGACCTGTGTTTTAGGTTCTCCCCTAATGTTACAGAACATCTCTTAATCGAAACATCTCATTAGTTCACAAAAATAAGAATATATTGATTTCCTAGTAGCATAGTAATCAGTCCTGCTCTCTTATAGCACTGGTCTCCTGAGCTCACACATCCAGCTATGTCCAGGGGTGAATTTGCAGTATAGACATCTGTGATCTATGAAATGTTGGGGGCAGCACCTGGAAGCCCTTTTTTTTTTGTATTTCTCTGTGACACCTTTTAGCAGTAGTAGGAGCTTCAATGTAATAATGTAAATATGTAAAATAATGTAAAATGTAAAAGGGGGTAAAGTAAACAATAGAATGCTTATTGTATGACCTCTGCACAGACTGTATTGATCCATAAGGCAAAATTCACACAAATGTATTTTGTTTTCATGTCCGTTCCGTTGTTTTTTTTTTTTGCAGATTGGATGAGGACCAACTAATTTCAATGGGTCCGCAAAAAATGCAGACAGTACACCGTGTGCTGTCCGCATCCATATGTCCGTTCCATGGCCCACAAAAAATGTAGAGCATGTCATATTCTTGTCTTGAAAAAAACAGATGCAACACGAATGTCACACGGATGTGATCCGTAGTCTTTGCGGATCCACATTTTGCGGATCGCAAAATACATACGGTCGTGTGAATGTAGCCTAAGGTTATGTTCACACAGCAGAAATATGTGCTGGGAACATCATTGTGTACTACTGCTACGAAATTTTGTCCACGAATTAGCAAATTTATGTGTTGCTACCCACTGCGGTTCCCCATTGAAAGCAATGAGAATTGTATTTTAAGTGTATTTCCCTTACGCCCATGACAGCACCCTTTAGAGACAACCTCCTTCCAGAACAGGAAACAGGAAACTTTTTGTGGAGAACACTTTAGGAGGGATACCTCCCTTACATCCTCAGTTTTCCTGTTTCCTGTCCTATGGATAGGACGTTCTGTGGAGAGCAAAATTAGGCTGCAGGAGCCCCGCTGACACTTATTTAGGGGTTACCTGATGCGCGTAAGCCTCCTCTAGGAGCTGCCAGCTAAGTCTGGATTTCTCCCTCTGGGTCCCGGATTTTTTATCTCGCCGATGTTCCTGGGCAGTCCCAGCATAACCGTGAGGGGATGGTAACACGCCGGATCCTCTTGGCGGTGTTCAGGAGGTCCGGGGCCTTGCTCTACCTCCCGGCTGCAAGGTACAGAGGCAGAGGGTGGAGATTTGACATATACATGTGCCCTGCGCATGAACCGGAAGTGCGAACATGCAACTTCCAATGTTTGGAACGCACGCGGCGTGCGTTCTGGAAGTAGGAAGAAGTCACCTACTAAGGCAGCTTAAGAGAACCGGCAGGGATCCGACCGTTGGATTCGTTGAAGTCCAACAATCGCACTGTCAGAGGGAGCGCAGCCAGCCTGCGATCTTCAGTGGATCTTTGTGTTCAGTCTCTGTATCTTACCCACTGTCATGGAGGATGAGAGTACCCAGCGAGCTGATGTCCAGGAGAGCCATGATCCTAGACTGGTATTCCTGGTGGGGTAAGGGGGTCAATCCCCAACTTTTATGTCCTTTCTACCTATTTTTAATGGGGGTTATTCTCTTATTGTATTTCTAGAGTATTAAAGAGGGCCCCGGGAAAGCCACTGCTAAGTCCAGAGGGAGGGAATGTGCTGTCTGCAAGAAAAAGCTCTCTCCTTCTTGGTCCAAATTACTCTGTCAGCATTGTGTGAACAAAGTAGTAGAAGAGGAGTCCCCTTCTTTGCTTCAGAGTATCAAAGTCTGAAGTGTCCGATTCAATGAAAATGTTTAAGAAATGTATCCCTTCCTCAGCGGCGGGCAAGCAAGGTCATGCTAGCATAATATCTGATTCAGATTCTGCAGATGAGAATGAACAGGGAGAAATCCTGGAAAATTCAAGGTCATCTTCAGATGAAGACACCACAAGTAGGACTCTTTTTCCCCCTGAGGATACGGAATCCTTTTTAAAAGCCATTAGAGCTACTATGAAGTAGACGTGCCTAGCGAGCTTAAGTCCGTCCAGGATATAATGTTCGGTGACCTGGGACACAAAAAATCGAGAGTATTTATAAAATGCTTAATTCACAAAGAATGGAATAAACCTGACAAAAAGTTTTTTATTCCAAAAAATGTCAAAAGAAAATACCCGTTTGATGAGGCTGAGTCCGCCTGTTGGGATAGGGCCCCTGAAATAGATGCCCCTATTGCCAAAATGTCAAAAAAGTCGGCGCATCATACGTGCGATTCAGTGATTCTCCCCTATTTCAGCATGGTCCATAGGCTCGTTAAAACGCCCAAAAGAAGCTCATGCTGAAGCGACAGCGTTTGGCGTTTTTCAGCGCTGTAAAACGCCCAAATGTGAACCATGTCCATAGGGAAGCATGGCTTTCCACATGTTGTGCGTTTTACAGCGCGTTTGAACGCGCTGAAAAACGCTTAGGTGTGTACCTAGGGTAAAAGATCCTATGGACAGAAGTGCAGAGATTTACCTTAAAAAAGCTTGGGAAGCGTCAGCCCAAGCATTTAAACCTAATATTGCTAGTACCTCTACAGCCAGATCTTTTAAACTATGGCTACATGAGCTGTAATCACATATACAAAATAAGACACCTAGGGACAAAATACTGCAAGTTTTTCCTACCATCCTTAAAGCAGTGGACTTTATTTCTGATGCTTCTGCAGATGCTTTAAAATTAACTGCCAGGTCAGCTGCCTTATCTAATTCAGCGAGAAGAGTGGTCTGGCTTAAAGGATGGTCTGGTGATACTGGTTCAAAGGATAAACTTTGCGCTATCCTATGCCAAGGAGGTTATCTCTTTGGGCCTGTATTAGATGACCTTTTGGAAAAAGCTTCTGATAACAAAAAACGTTTTCCTGTTTCCAGACCTACAAAAAAGCAACGTTTTTTAGAGAAAACAAAAAATCTTACAATGCAGACAGAAAACAGAATTTTCAGCAAGAAAACAAAAATAGAAGGAATAAAGGCTTCCTCTTTAACTCTCTGTCCACTACAAGACCCAAGGACAGTCAGTGGGAGGAAGGCTTTCTCTATATTTTCAGGCTTGGCAGAAGATCTCGTTAAGCCTGTTGATTTTAGGCATCATAAAAGACGGGTTTTATCTGGATTTTGCCTACCCCCCACCGAAGAGATTAAAAATCTTAAACCTTGTTCAAAAATTGGCAAGAGATCTCGCTATAAAACAAGACATTTTTTCTCTATTAGAAAAAGGTGTCCTGATCCCTGTTCCAGATTCGGAAAAGGGCAAATGATTTTATTCGTCCCTTTTTTTGGTACCCATACCAGATGGGTCATAGAGAATGATTATAAATCTGAAAGATTTAAACCATTTTCTAAAATACAAAAAATTCTAAATGGAGTCAGTTCAATCCACAATAAAGAATCTTTACAGAGACTACGTTATGACCACCATAGATATAAAAGACGCCTATTATCATGTTCCAATTCATGCAGAATTCCAAAAATTCTCAGAGTGGCGGTATACATGAAAGGTCAGGTCTATCACTTCCAATATAGAACACTTCTGTTTGGAATTTCTTAGGCCCCCAGACTATTCACAAAATTGATGGCAGAGGTTATGGCCTACATAAGAGAAAAAGACATCTTGGTGTTTCCTTATTTGGATGACCTTCTGGTAGTGGCAGAGTCGGAAAATCTCCTAACTGCTCATATTCGGGAAATAATAAAAATATTAACAAAACTAGGATGGCAGATAAACTGGCCAAAGTCAAATTTGACACCCTCACAGAAGTGTATGTTCCTAGGCAAGATCCTTAATTCAGTGAACTTCTGTTGTATCCTTCAGAACACAAGATATCACGAATAAGAGAAGATGTGTGTTCCCTGATAACCCCAAAGAATCGAAATATCAGACACGGGATGGCAGTATTGGGCAAAATGACCTCCACAATTCCGGTGGTAAATCGGGCCCTGTTACATTCCAGGCCTCTTCAGTGGCGGATTCTGGAAGAATGGCACGGTTCACTATCCCCATTAGATGCCCCACTTTCTTTCACCCCTCAGATGATACAATCCCTAAATTGGTGGCTAGATCCTAAAAATCTATCTCAGGGCCTACATTGGCATTCCAAGGTTCAGATATCCATCACTACGGATGCCAGTCTTTCCAGGTGGGGCGCTTACTGTCAGAGAGACATAAATCAGGGAATATGGAACGAGATAGAAAGTCAGGACTCACAGAATATGAGGGAACTCAGAGCAGTTTTTCTGGCACTAACAGAATTCCTTCCCCAAATAAAAGGGAAAGGAGTAAAAATCTTTTCAGACAACGCCACAGTCATTTATTATTTAAACAGACATGGAGGAACCAAATCAAAAAATCTCATGTCCCTAACCGCAGATATTTTTTCCTTAATTATTCCTTACATTCCCTTGTTCATTTAAATGGAACAGATAACACTATGGCAGATTTTCTAAGCAGAAATCAGCTAGATCAAAGAGAGTGGTGTTTAAACCAGTAAGTCTTCAGCCAGATAGTTCAACTTTGGGGTCTTCCTCAAATAGACCTCTTTGCGAACAGGCAGAACAAGAAATGCAAGCTTTTCTTTTCCCTAAATCCGCAAGATGCCCCGATAGGGATAGATGCATTATCCCTCCCGTGGCCAGATCAGCTCCTGTACGCCTTTCTTCCTTTAAGGCTTCTTCCGCAGGTGTTGCAGAAGCTGAGAGAGGAACGGACGAGGCTCATTCTAATTGCTCCATTTTGACCAAGGAGGACTTGGTTGACGAAGCTTTCCCTTGCATCCAGAAGTAACAAGTCTACATCTAACAGCTTGGTACTTGAAGGTGAAATCTTAGAAAAAAGGGGGGTGTCTAAGGAAGTCATTTCGACCCTCTTATCATGTAGGAAGGAAGTGACTTCTTCCATTTATCAAAGAATATGAAAGTTTTCCAAACTTTTGCAGAATACCGGTAGATCCTTTGAGCTCTCCCCCCATGCCAAAAATTCTGGATTTTTTGCAAAAGGGTTTAGATAAGAACCTAAGACCTGGTACTCTTAATGTACAGGTTTCTGCCCTTAGTGCTTACTTTGATTTTCCTATAGCCAATCATCCTTGGATAAGGAGCTTTTTTAGAGCCATCAGTAGGATTAAACCTGTATTCAATTCCTCAGTTCCTCCCTGGGACCTGAATCTAGTTTTGTCTAGATTAATGGAGCCTCCCTTTGAGCCCTTGCAGGACTTGTCTATAAAAATGCTACCCTTCAAAACTGCCTTCTTAGTAACGATTACTTCCGCAAGGCACGTTGGCGAGATTTCGTCCTTCTCAGCGGTTCCGCCCTATACTAAAATTCTGGAAGACAACCAGATCCCTCCTTTCTACCTAAACTAGTTTCTATTTTCCATAGGACCCAAGATATTGTTCTACCCAAAGAATGAAAAAGGGAGGAGGCTCCACTGTCTAGATGTTAAAAGATGCCTATTAGAATATTTTACTAGTCACTAGTCAATGGAGGAAATCATCTAGACTTTTTATATAATTTGGTGGTAAAAACAAAGGGGAAAAAGTTTCTTCTAGAACACTGGCTAGGTGGATAGTAGGCGCCATCTTCTTAGCCTATTATTCAGCAGGAGAATCCCCATCTTTCAGTTTTTGGGCGCACTCCTTTAGATCCGTTTCTACCTCCTGGGCAGAAAGGGCTGATGCATCTCTGTAGCAAATATGTAGTGCTGCTACCTGGAAGTCTCCCTGTACCTTTTTTTGACATTACAGATTAGATTTAGACTTTAACAAGAGGCTATCTTTTGGCAGAAAAGTGCTACAAGCAGTAGTGCCTCCCTAAGCTAGGTACTATTCTAGTCGTCTCAAGGGTGCTGTCAGGGGCGTAAGCGAAATTTAAGATTACATACCAGTAATCAGTTTTCCATGAGCCCATGACAGCACCCGGGATTATTCCCTCCCAAAATAAATAAATAAATAAATAAATAAATAAATACATAAATTAATATATATTAATAATAATAAGATTTAAAAAAAATGGATAGGTTTAGGACAAGTTCTAGCGATTTACTGAGGATGTAAGGGAAGTATCCCTCCTTAAGTGCTCTCCACAAAAAGTTTACTGTCCTGGAAGGAGGCGGTCTCTCAAGGGTGCTGTCATGGGCTGATCGAAAAGTGATTACTGGTAAGTAATCTTAAATTTTTCACGTTATACGCATAAATAATGCACCCATACTGCAGAAATATCTGCCTTTTACTTCATACTTTTCCAATCCACTCCTGGCTTTGGTTCCTAAAACTGCATATAATACTACAGTGAAAACTGCACGTGTGATTCCCGCCTAACCACATTTATCTATAATGACAAGTTTTACAACTTATAGGAGTCTATACAACCACTGCCTAGATGAGTAAAGGATTACAATGGGGATTGGATATCTGAGTGTGTGGCATATGAGTAAGGCCATTTCACATGAGTGTATTCAGTCTGGAAAACAGCTTTCTTGGACTGAATACTGTGCAGCATCATAATGATTTATGATGCCATGTGTTCCTGCCTGAATGCACATCTACAAAACTGTACTCACAGTATTATATAAGTACTAGATAACAGACCTGTGGTAAGACAGGAACACATAGCATCATAAATCTTTATGTTCCTGTGAGTTAGGGAGAGAGGAGAAGTGTTTGGTCTGTGAAATACAGCTGTTGCATGGAGCCTATTTCCTGGACTCAATATACTTGTGTGAAATTGGCCTAGCGGTATTATTTGCGCTTTAAATGGTGGTATTATTTTGGTTTGTATATAGTGATATTATTTGGGCACTCTATAAAGGAAATGTTACTTGGGTACTGCTGTTATTTTAGAACCATAAAGGAGCTTTAGTTAAAATTTTACTGTATCACTATTTAGTGGTATTATTTGAACATTGCATAGCGGCATTATTTGAGTTGGTTGTTTGCATGCAGTTTTAGTAGAACAATCATGTTGTGAAAACTTTTGTGTCCCTAATGCTGGGGCTATTTTGGTGACCTTGCAACTGTAATTTTACCATGGTGGGAGCCCTGTCTACTGCAGTATGTTCATGGTTTTGTATATTCCCATTGTGCCTGGGTGGATTTTCTTAATCTGGCCATACATATTTAGATGTATGTTGGCCAAAACCTGCCAGTTTTGACTGGGGCGACCAACCATCCATCTAAGGGTGCATTCACACGACCATATCTATTTTGCGGTCCGCAAAACACAATTCCCATGTGACGTTTGTGTTGTATCCGTGTTTTTTGGCGGACCCATTGTAACAATGCCTATTCTTATCTGCAAAACGGACAAGAATAGGACACGTTCTATGTTTTTTGCAGGGCTGCGGAACGGACATACGGATAGCACATAGTGTGCTGTCCGCATCTTTTGCGGCCCCATTCAAATGAATCTGTCTGACTAGCAAAAAAATGTGTATTGGATGCAAGAAAAAAACAGTCATGTGATTGGAGACTAGAGGGTTATTGGTGCCTGATGACTTTTCCTGGTGACAGATGTTGGGGGAGTACTGGGCAGTTGGATTTTAACTTCCTGATGCTTTTATTCTTGGGGAATTAAGCTGCTGTCAAAGGAGTCTGGCAGAGGCCTCCTCCTCTTCCTACTGAGATCACTTGATAGCTCAGTCTAGGTTGACAGCTAACTTATGTATAATTTAGGAATATTTGGCTGTAAGTAAGTCAGAAACTATGCCCAAGTCAATTTTTGACATCAGTATTTAAAAAACACACAAAAAACAAGTAGTTATCCTTACCTGTGGTTCAGATTCAAGGTTTATTCTATATGGATCTTCACACATTTGCGGAGACCACATCCTAGTTTCAGCTCTGAAGACAAACGCATACAGTTAAAAACCCATACACTTTAGTAGATACACCATATATTGTGAAAGGCGATGTCCAGCCATGAAAAATTATTTGGAAACATTCTAGAATGTTTTAAAATAGCAAACAAAGTTGTACTCACTTTACAGATCCCTAGCAGCTCAGGGTCTGGCGCTTTCCAGGTCCCCCGCCGATCTCTACTTCCTGCTTCCTTTCAACAGGGGTATGTGACCATTGTGGCCCATCTTTGGCTGTTATTTTAGAACCCCACGAGTGTTTTTCAAAATAATATTTTATGGCTGAACAACTTTACGTTGTATCAAGTAATGTTTGCTGTGAATCATATTAGTTACATTTGCAGAAAGTGAGGAGCAAGATAATAGTCTGTAACTTCAGTCAGACACAGAAGGACCCTGTAATATTTAATATGGTATTCCAGCTCAATAAACAATGTCCCATGGCCTGAAAATGGTTAAAAAAATAAATTGGCTTATATTCACCTTGACAACCCCCCCACTGCTCTTCCGATGGTGCCTAGTCCCCTGCAGTGCTCCTCTTTATGCTGACGTTCTAAAAAAGCAAGAAATAGCTGGGAATGCTGCTCAGCCATTCACTAGTTGCATCTTTTTATTGGGCTGGAATACCCCTTTAAGAATATTAACTAAATTACAATTCATTTAAAATCTAAACCACAATATGCATTAGACTGTGCAACAGTGATAACCTTGCTGCAGTTTCTTTACAAAAGTGACAGGGTGAATCCGTTTTAGATGCCGGTCGTAACCCCTTAGTGACCAGCCTGTTTGGGGCCTTACTGACCAAGCGTTTTTCTTCCTTTTTTTCATCGTCCTGTTCCAAGAGCTATAACTTTTAAAATTTTTCTGCCTATATAGCTTTATAAGGGCTTGTTTTTTTGCGGGACAAGTTGTAGTTTTTAATGGCACCATTTTGGGGTACACATAACTTTATGATTAACTTTTAATAACTCTTTCTGGGAGGGAGATGGGAGAATTGGGTTATAAATTGTATCGCGTTAATTTTTCTGTAGAAATAACATAATGTCTTTATTCTCTGGGTCACTACAATTACAGTGATACCATATAGTTTTTACATATACATATAGTTTTTTTTTCCGTTTTACTAGTTTTGTTGCAATAAAACCCTGTTTTTTTAAAAGAAAAAAAGTTTTTACATTGTTGCTTCCCAAGACCCATAACTTTTTTATTTTTCTGTCTATGGAGATGTGTGAAGGCTTGATTTTTGCGGGACGACTTGTATTTTTCATTGGTATTATTTTGGAGTAAATGGCGCTTTTTGATCGTTGTTATTAAGTTTTTTCAGTGGCAACTAAGAATATATTAGCAATTCTGTCTTTTTTTTTTTATGGTGTTCACCGTAGGGAATAATTTACATAATATTTATGTAGTCTGGGTCGTTACGGACGCGGCAATACCAAACATCTGGGGGAGTTTTTGTTTTTTTTCATTGAAAAGCGTATTTTCAATGGAAAAAAGTGTACTGTAATTTTTTTATTAAATAAATGTGTTTTGTTTTTTTACTTTTTTTTTACAACTTAATAGTCCCACAAGGGGACTACAACAGACAACATTCTGATTGATTTTAAAATGCAATGCATTATCCCAATAGTACATTGCACTTTAATATCAGAGAGGCGCAGCCTGCTGGAAATTACTAAAGGCTGGTCTGGAGCCTACACGAGACCCCTGCCAGCCTTCAAACACATCAGCACCCCGCGATCGCATTTGCGGGGTGCCAATGGGAGATAGAGGGAGTCTGTTCCCTCTGTCAGCACTTTACATGCAGTGGGCGCCATGTAAAGTGTTAAACAGCCCGGATTGGCACTCTTGCCGGTCCGGGCTGTGAGAGCCGGGCCCCCACTGCACAGGGGGACCCGTGCAGTGCTTAGACTGGGCCGCCATAAAAAAAGCGGAGGCCCACCCTAAGGCCCCTTAGTGACCGCCGTAAAAAGGTGTATGGGTGTTCACTAAGGGGTTAATTAAACCCTGCACTGGTGGTGGATCTGCTGCAGTTATGTAGAGGCGCCGGTCTCTACATAACTTCAGCGTATCCACTGCCGCTTCTAAATGTAAGAAAGCTTCCAGGCAATCTTATATTATATCTAAGCTTAAAATAGGTGGTAAATGAAACAGGCCTTCTGGTGTGTCTCCTTCCCCGCCCACACCACGCCCACTTTTTTAGACCTGGCATAGGCAGGGAAAAGTTGCAGATTGTGGCGCAAAGGACCATTGTGCCGCAATCTGCGCCAGAAATATGCCTAATATTGGCGTATTTCTGTTTAGTAAATGACTCCCCAAGTTTTTACTTCGTCGTCTACGGAGTGGCTTCCTCCGTGCACTTGGCTTCCCGCAACCCGGGCCGTTACATGTTGTGAGCTGAATAACATTCCTCTTTCTTTACTTATGTCTTTACAAAAGCACAGATTTTCAACTTCTCTCCCCTGAGTAAGGATCCAGTCACACAATTGCATCTCTCCATGTCTCCTTCCCATCAAAGTCCCACCTAGTCTAGGATAACTTTGTACTGCACGCTTTGCCAAAAAGGTATCATAGTTCAAAAGCTGGTGACCACGAAATAGGCATTTTTTGGATTTCTCTGTAGGCTTCTGCTAATGCAGTATGAAAACATGGGGCTTGCTTCTGAAAGCTGTTTCTTTAACCAGTAACATTCATATTTTCTCTGTAGACAGTTTGATGGGAAGCTGTCCACCAATCAAGAGAATGTGAATCCCCTTATCTCTAATCAGGCCTGCAGGGTGAGATGAGTTGAATGGAGCCATTTTCTGTATTTCAGTTGAGATCCCATCACTTGGACCATCAAACATCTAACATTTAATTCAATTTCCCAAATAAGTAATACATGTTACTGAAGGGAAATCTCCTCTGGCCTGGAATGCAACTTTTTTTTAACTTTTTTTCTGGACTTGTTACATGATTCTCCTTTAAGTGTAATGTGGGTATGATTGTGATTATTAATAGGATGCAATAGAATGGAGAGATTATCACCACTGATGTTCTAGGTGACATTAAAAGCACTGCTCTTGAAGGAAATCTGTCACCTTTCCTGAGTCCTATTAAGTGCAGCACTACATGAATATGACTGCATATCCCCAAATTATATGTCCATGCTCACCCCTGTTCCCATGCGGTGTGCCTGAAACCAGTACTGGAGCACATTGTGAGGACTCATGAGCACGTGCACATAATAGAAAGGACTCTGTGATGAGCACTCTCTATTATGTTCACATGCTCATGAGTCCTCACAATGTATCCCAGCATCAGTATGCAGACACAAAGAGGAGGAACCGGGGCTAGTAGGGACACATAACCTAGTGATCTGGAGTCGGGGGCAGCAGTACAATTCATGTAGTCCTGCACCTAATAGGGAGTAAGAGAGGGGACAGATTCTCTTTAAGAAAACTTCTCACTGTAATAAGCAATAAGAGCTCTAGCATCACATCAGTAAGCTAACACCTGTGCGTCCGGGTGTTATAACTGATAGAAATTGTATACCTGTCAATCTTTAGGCAGAGCTGGTCTGTTGCAGCTTTAATCCTATCCTGTGCTTCAGCGTGTGTCATATTATCAGTGCTGTATCCATCAATGGCAAGTATCACATCCCCAGGGCACAAATTAGCAACAGAAGATTTGCTTCCTGGTGTTATCTGAAATAATTAAACAGACAAGGTACATGAATTATAGTAAAACATCCTCATTAGTGCTGAGCAAACTTGTTTTTTAAGTTCAGCGTCCAAAGTTCGGTTTCGGATTATCGAAGAATCCCGTTATTCGGATTACGCTACCACGGACCATAATGGAATTTGGAATCCATAATGCTTAAATAACCCGAACCCGAACTTTGGACGCAGAACTTAAAATACAAGTTCGCTCAACGCTAATCCTCATGATCAATAATAGCACTCATAGCAGTATTCTTTCCTGAAGTAGTAAATATCTGGTTCCTCTCCCACCTCTCCAATTACACAGCTCCACAGTCATCAGAGCTGACCACCCACTTTCTCAGTACAGCCCATCCCTCCACAGCTTTCCCAAGAGTCAAAGCAGCCCCTCACAACTTCCTGAATATTCACAGGTGGGACTTCTCCCACTTCCTTAGTAGTCGCAGCTGTCCAGTAGTTTTTTTTCAGACCTTCATAATAGAGATTGTTGTTGTATAACCATGCTATAAGGGAAAATAATAAAGATCGGGTCCCCATCCTGATCGTCTCCTAGCAACCATGCGGGAAAATGGCACCGCATCCGCACTAGATTGCGGATGCTTGCGATTTTCACACAGCCCTATTCACTTCTATGGGGCCTGCGATGCGTGAAAAACGCAGAATATAGAGCATGCTGCGATTTTCACGCAATGCACAAGTGATGCGTTAAAAATCACCGCTCATGTACACAGTCCCATTGAAGTGAATGGGTCAGGATTCAGTGCGGGTGCAATGCATTCACGTCATGCATTGCACTCGCGAAGAAAACTCGCCCGTGTGAAAGGGGCCTTATGTGTTCTGTCCACTGAAACAATCTTCCATCTGTGTTGAGTCGGTTTTGTCTGTTGCATTCTGTCTGTCCATATGGCATTAGTATGTCATCTTTTTTTATTTCTGTAAAAAAAACAACATTCATAAAAAATAGACCACACCCAGGTGGCGTCTAGAAGCTGTCTGATTGACCTGAGCAGGTGAGTCTAGTGTAAAACACAAACCATAATAGTGCATGCTGTAAATGTACCCATTGACTTAATGTGTCAGTGATCAGTCCGTGTGTTGCCCTTTCTAAATTCAGACAGCACACAGACATGAAAATTACTCTTCTGTATAAGCCCTGAACTAGTCTAAGGGCTCATCCACACAAATGCATTTTTTTCCGCATCTGATCTGCATTTTTTGTGGGCCGGATGCAAAACCATTCACTTCAACAGGGCCACAAAAGATGTAAACAGCACACTGTGTGCTGTTCGCATCCGTATGTCCGTTCTGTTGCATCCGGAAAAAAATAAAACATGTCCTATTCTTGTCCGTTTTACAGATAAGAATAGGATTGTTCTATAGAGGGCAGAATGTTCTGTTCCATAAAATACAGAATGCACACGGCTGGTATCTGTGTTTTGTGGACCGCAAAACAGGCTATGGTCGTCTGCATGAGCTCTAGGGCTCATGCACACAAACGTATTTTCTTTCTGTTTCCATTCCGTGTTTTTTTGCGGACCGTAAGCGGAAACATTCACTTTATCGTGTCCGCAAAAACAATGGAAATGACTCTGTTCACTCTGTTTCCGTATGTCCGCTTGGCCGTTCCGCAAAAAAGTAGTGCATGTCCTATTATTGTCCGCAAATCACGGTCCGTAGCTCCATTCAAGTCAAAGGGTCCGCTAAAAATACGGAATGAATACGGAACACATCTGTATGTCATCCGTATTTTGCAGATCTATGCCCACTTTGCCCATGTGTTTACTGTTTACAAACATTACTGTACATTACAGTAATGATTGCTAATTTTCTGTTTCCGTTTGCAATCCGCAAAGAATGGATCGAATACGGAAACCATAAGGATATGTTTTGTGGCATAATGGAACAGATGCAGACACAAAACAGAAAAAAAACAACTCAGATACGGAACAACGGATCCGTGAAAAACGGACAGCAAAACTACAACGGTCGTGTGCATGAGCCCTAAGGATGGGTTTTCATGAAGCGGCCACAGTGGGATGGCCACATCTCTTACTCGCAGTGGCCAATAGACACAAGCATGCAGTTTAACAGACTTTCAATTTGTAAGATAAAAATTAGTTTTTTGTTACTCATGTACCAGTGTGGTTTGTTTCTAATTGTTGATAATTTGTTGGTAGAAAGATTTTTACAGGATCATTCCCCTTTACTTATTCTGTCTTCTTGTATTAAAGGGAATTTGTAACCAGGTTTATGCTTCCCAGGCTCTTTTCACAATGTTGAATTGCAGACAGCACTAGGTAGGGGATGGAAAGAGCAGGAGAAACATATCTTTTGGCCTCTTTCACACAAGCGTATTTGCAAACCGTATATGGCCCAGATTTTATGTGCATAAGGCCTGATGCATACGACTGTGTACCGGCCTTGCTCGTGCTGCGTATATTATATCCACAATATATGGGCACCGACTGTGTGCGTACTGTATCATGAATGCGGACTCATTCATTTGAATAGGGTCCATGATCTGCATTCGTTCCGCATGCACTATTTCTTTGCGGTGCAGAGGCATGGACAGAAAACCCACAGTGGCTCTGTAGTGCTTCCGGGGGCTTCTAATTTGTGCTTCCGCACCGCACCTCCCAGATTGCAGACCCATTTAATTGAATGGGTCAGCATCCCTAATACAGTGTGCCTACGGTCGGTGTCTGTATACTGCAGACTCGCTGTTTGCGGGCCTTAACCACCTAACTGTTTTGCCCGAGTCTAGCTCCAGCAGTGGGAAAAGTAGCTAGTAACTGGAGGGGGAGGGCTGCTTTAGATGCTGCTATCTCCTGAATGGTAGCAGCTAGAAACATGCAACTGATCATCTCCTCTTCTACTGGGGGTGAAATCTTGGTCAGGACCCTACCCTCTAAAGCAGTGTTTTCCAACCAGTGTGCCTCCAGCTGTTACAAAACTACAACTCCCAGCATGCCCGGACAGCCTTTGGCTGTGCGGGAATGCTGGGAGTTGTAGTTTTGCAACAGCTGGAGGCACACTGGTTGGGAAACACTGCTCTAAAGAAACAACTTTTAGCAAACGAGGCAGTGGGAAAAATGGTCCAAGGGTCATTGAAATAGGTTTATGCGGAAATCCTTCTGTCCTGTGGTGGGGGGCCTGGTTTAATCCTTGCTATGGGGCCCTTACTTCTGTATGTACGCCACTGCCTGCTCCTATCTCCAAAATGGGACCCCTGAAGTTAACAGAGAGCAGCAATGCATGTGTGGGCACCGTTAGTTCACGGCTATAGGAGTTCCGAAAATAGACGAGCACTGGCAGTGAATGGAGAGCACTCTCCACATACAAGGTATGCTCTCCCTCACTTTGGGGGACCCCATAACATTCTCCAGACTTAAGACTCATGAACACAAAAGTATTTTTGGTCTTTTTTTTAAAAAACATTAGTTTTTATTGAAATACCATAAAGTATACATAAGGCAACATTTGATTTACAGGTATCATGGTATTTTTTTCAATTATACAGATTACATCAAAATGCAACGGAAATGAAAAGACATAGAAAACTGTCTAATAACTTGAGGGAATCGAGATGTCAGTTCTTACATAAATTGTAGTCTTTGCTAACTAATGGCTAATATGGCATTTCTCAGACAATACTGCACATCTGATTAAGATATAGAGCAATCAATCAAAGGGGTTTATGAAAAATAGAAGGGATCCAAACTTCCTTTCGTACCAGCATTGTTCATTAATGGACTGTAGAATGTTTGAGACGTATATAGGGGCATTCTTGTTTTCCAGTTGGCCGCAATTTTTTGTCGCATACCTATGCATGCATGAGAAACTTTAGTAGAATGTAAAAAAGAGAACTGTTTTATACCAAGGGATAGAAGAGCTAAAGCCAGGTCTGGGACAATTTGAAATTGGCATATATCAGATAATATAAACAAAACATTCCCACCACACATGCATATATGAACCAATTCCACTGTCATATCTCCAACACACATCTGACGTGTTGGGGAAAATACGTGACAGGTGGCACTGTGTGAGATACCATCTATAGAATACTTTTCTGTGAGTTTCCAAGTGGGATTTACACTTAGAAAATTTGCAAACAGAGGTAAGAACAGATTGCCATTGATCATCAGTAAAGCTTTGATTTAAATCATGGTGCCAGTGGTCTTTAATTTTCCCCAATTTGTCCCCTTCCTCTATTAGCAAATTTCTGTAGCAAAAGGATATGCTGTGGGAATTGGAGTTAGGATTGGGGATCCATAGCCTTAATAAAGGAAAATTAGAGGATTGAGCGATGGGAATCAACCCAGAGCTAAGCATATGTCTAAGTTGCATGTACTGGAAGTACTCTGAGGATGGCAGGTTATGTTTCGCAGCTAAAACGCGGAATTAATGTAGATTAAGAACACCCAGATCTTTTGAGAGGTGGAGGCCTTTCTCGGACTAGGGTGATGCTGAGAAGTTGGGAACAAACAACTCAACAATAGATATAGGGATATCCATTAATTCTATGGTGTCAAAACATCTATGGAAGGATGGGTTAGTCCACAGCCGTATCGTGGATGTTAAGTATGGAAAATTGTTGTGGAACCCAAAATATAAAAGACCATGAGAAAGTGCGAATGCTGTGTCCCCTTAATGGGCCAAGCTCAATCTGAACCCATTTTTTTGAGAGATCTCCAATCCATAATTGTTTCAGTTGGGCCAGTATCACGGATTTATAGTATAAAGACAGAGATGGGCAGTTCACCCCAACCTTATGAATATGGGAAAACAGGATGTCCGCCTTGACCCCCAGTCTCTTCCCACCCCACACAAACCGCATAAGCAAGTTTTGCAAGGTTTGGATATAGGAGATTGAGATAAATATTGGTACATTTCTAAAAATATATAGAATCTTTGGGAGAAGTACCATCTTGACCACAGCAATCCTCCCCAACTACGATATGCCAAACAACCTCAAGAAGGATATTCTTATTCTTTACCTCCTCTAATAATGCAAGATAGTTAGTTTGGAACAGTGTGGATGGTGGATAAGAGAGCACTATTCCCAAATATGGCAAGTCGGTTTCCACCAATTGAAATTGTGTTTTCAAATTTCGGAGTACTTTATGGTCTATAGTCATCGGTAATATTTGTGATTTGTTCACATTAATTTTGTAATAGGAGGCTTCGCTAAAGCAATTAATAATACAACTGGCTGCAATCAAGGATTGGAAGGGATTGGATAATACCAAAATAGTGTAATCTGCAAATAGACCAATTTTATTAGTAACATCTCAGGATTTAATCCCAGTGATCTCGGGTGAGCTTCGAATGATTTCCGCTAGGGGTTTGATGATGAAAGCGAAAATGAGAGGGGACATGGGACATCCTTGTCAGGTTCCATTCGTAATGTCAAACCTAGAGGATAGAAAGCCCGAAGTATACACTATTGCATTGGGGAAAGAATAAAGAGCTAGGATGGCTACAAAAATGCTTCCTTGAAATCCAAATTTTAATAAAGTAGCTCTCAGAAAGCCCCAATAAACCCTGTCGAACACCTTCTCCCCATCCAAAGATAGGAGCAGAGAAGGCGTTCCACGTCTCCATATTATATTCAGGAGGTCTATAAATCTCGTCCGTACCGTCAAATGTCTGTCTATTTTTCACAATCGGAATTGAGTAATGATATGGGGCAGAAATTTTCTGCAGTGTCGGGAGGTTTGCCTGCTTTGGGAAGTGTGACTATTAGGGCTGAGAGCATTTCCTTGGGAATGGGATTGCCCCTAAAGAATTGCTGGAAACATCCCTTCAGGTATGTAGAGAGGATCAGGAAAAATGTCTTGTAGTACTCATTGGTTAACCCGTTGGCCCTGGTGATTTGTTTAGTTTGAAAGAGGTTGTTACTTGAGTGAGTTCATCAATATGGATATCTGCGTTTAATATATCTAATTGTTTTGATGATAATTGGGGAAGAGAGATTTTATTCAGGAAGGTGTTAGTTAGTAGGTTGAGGAGTATCAGCTTCTAGGGCGAGATTTACAATTTAGAGTATTATGAGGTAAATTCATGAGCTATTTCTTGTGGATTCATAATGTCTTATCTGCTCTGCCATATAAAAATGGGATCCTAGATTTGGCAGATTTAGCCTTAATCCTGTTTGTTAAAGATTTATTAGCTCTGTTTCCACAATAGTAATACATGGATTTGGATTAGCGGAGGTAGAACTCAAATCTGGATTCATTTAACGTATGTAGCTCATATCCTAAACTTTTCAATTGGGTTGCGAAGGTAATTTTGGGAGATTTTTGGTTGTCACGCTCTACTTGTCTAATCTGGTCTATGAGTAGTTTGATCTTTTGATTTCTCTTTCTCTTTTCCAAAGCAGAGTATTTTAGAGAGATACCCCTCATGACCGCTTATTAAGAGTAAAACATTTCTGCAGAGCGTTGCGGAATAGAGATAAGTATTCGGGGTTATTCAAAATGGAATTATTCAATCTCCACAGGGCTCGAGAGGGAGAGTATTGTAGGTTAATGAGTATAGAGGTAGGGGCCAAGTTATGGTACTGATATCTGATGAAATTATATTTTGTAGTAGTCTTTTATCGACTAATACCATATCTATGTGGGAGTATGAGTTATGGGGGCTTGAGAAAAAAATTAAGTCTTTTTCAGACGCATGGAATATGTGCCATGGTTCAAAAATCTCCTCTTTGTGCAATAACTCTTAATGAGAAGTCTCTGTCCTTACTGTCCACGGTGTCTTGTCAATCGTAGGGTCAATAACTTTATTATAGTCGCTGCAAAGTAATAAAAATCTCTGTCCTATTGGTGTCAGTTTGTTGAAGAAGCGGTGAAGGAAGTGAAGCTGTGATTTATTAGGCGCTTATATGGATGCTATAGTGTAAAGCTAAATATTGATTAGACCGACAATGATAATGTAGCGGCCTTGGCTGTCTGTAGTAGTAGTAGATATAAGTTTAAAATAGGCCGTATCTTTAATGGCTAGCATCACCCCTGCTTTTTTCTTTTCAGGGTGGGAGTAAAAAATATGAGGAAAGCGCCTATTTTGAATTCTGAAACTATCTTTAGGCAATAAATTAGTTTCCTGGGCACCTATACTTCTTTCCAGAAGCATGCTCTTTTGAAAGGGCTGTTCAATCCTTTGACATTTAGGGATGAGAGCTTTAATGCCATATCAGGTACCTAAGAACACACCCATAAAACCCTTTAATGCCATATAAAATATACAATGCTACATAGAACAACAGAGTGCAAAGATGCGTCAGTAAATCAGAAGTGGGTAATGACATGTCACCCTAAAAAATAACAGAATAAACAACAAGGAAAGTGAAACTTTTAAGAAACCATACAGTCTCTAGTAGATCGCCAAACCCAGTCACAATTGCCATGTTTAGGGTTGGAGAGAAAGCAGGAGATCCAGTTCGCGATGTGAAAACAACTACAACAGCTGAGAAAAAGAACAAAAATAGCAAAAATGAAAAAAATAATAATAATAATATGTGGTAAAAAAATCTGAATTTTATCTAAAAGCGGACGTCCAACAGCCACCGCCAAGACATGACTTATTGGATGTCCCAACAGACAACCAACAGCTCGTATATGGGGGAGTCTCCGAAGTAGATGAGAAAGTCAAGGACTATAACATTTGTGTGTTTCGAGATCTATAGATGGGTCAAGAGTGGGGGAAAGCAGACCCAATGTAGAATGGTGTAGGTAGATGGGGTACCTTACATGGTTGGCACCTATGGAGGTTATCACTTTGTGGATTTCACCACAGTCCATTCTTGGGTCAGCGTGGGTGGCTTCTGTTTCCCTGGAGATCTGTCTCCCTCTTGTGGCTGAAGTAAGGACCACCTCTTCAGAAGGTTTGAGATGGAGAAACTAAAATAAGGTTAGTGCCATTTCTACTGACAATAAGTTTCACTGGGAAACCCCAGTGATATGGGATTCTATTCTCTCTCAGGATTGTGGTATATTTAGCAAACTCCCTCCTCCTGGCTAGAGTTGCTGGAGAGAGATCAGCATAGAAAGAAACTTGTTTAAGACGCTTAGGAATGTCCTTTTTTCTTTCTGCTTCCCTGAGAAGCTTGTTTTTAAAATAGAAGAAGTGAAGGCGAGCTAGTATATACCTTGGTGTGCTGGCCGGCATAGATTCGGGTTTAGGGACTCTGTGCGCCATATCTATAAGTAAATCCCTCTCTGGGGTGTCCGACACAATTGATGTAAAGAGATCTATCAGATAATCTTGGAGAGAGTCCTCTTTAATGTCTTCAGGGATATTTCTGAGACTGATATGATTCCTTCTAGACCTATTATCAAGGTCTGCTAATTTCAGTTTGATGACAGCAACCTCATCCTGCGTCTCATTATAGGAATCCACTAAGGATTTGTGTACTTCCTCAAATTCCTCCATCTTTTCCTTAAGGTGCGCAGTACAATCTCCAAAGGCAGGCATGCCTTCCCTTATAGTGTTTAAGGCTGACTGAATATCTAAGCAAATAGAACTTTTCAGCTCTGGCATTAAATCTTGCATAGCAGACAGGGTGATCCTATCATGTTCAGAGCTTGTATTAGGGCTCATGTTAAAGAGGACCTTTCATCAGTCTAAAAAATGTGTACTAACTATGCTGACCTGTAGAGCGGCGCCCAGGGATCTCCCTGCACTTACTATTATCCCTGGGCGCCGCTTCGTTCGCCCGGTATAGGCTCCGGTATCTTCTGGGACTTGGTTATACTAGGCGGAGCCTAGTACACTTGGTTATAGTAGGCGTATGCCAGGCTGTAACGCTGGCCAATCACAGTGCTCAGCTCATAAGCCTGGGAGAAAAAAAAACTCCCAGGATATGAGCTGTGCGCTGCGATTGGCCAGCGCTACAGCCTGGGATACGCCTACTATAACCAAGTGTACTAGGCTCCGCCTAGTATAACCAAGTCCCAGAAGATACCGGAGCCTATACCGGGCGAACGGAGCGGCGCCCAGGGATAATAGTAAGTGCAGGAAGCTCCCTGGGCGCCGCTCTACATGTCAGCATAGTTAGTACACATTTTTTAGACTGATGAAAGGTCCTCTTTAAAGTCAG
Source organism: Bufotes viridis (assembly GCA_033119425.1). NCBI lineage: Eukaryota > Metazoa > Chordata > Amphibia > Anura > Bufonidae > Bufotes > Bufotes viridis. Next base: position 517,748,917 of record CM065589.1, read on the forward strand.
ACTTTGCCCTTGCTGGAGAGCTTTGGGAAGACTCCCCACTAACATGACTAGTTTTACTTGGAGGGGAAATATGTCCTAACAGCTCCTCATGGACCTGCTGCCTCATGGTGCTCTTGTTGCTGGAGTTCATTGGTGTCTGTGGTGACTCCTGCATGTGCCCGGGGCCATCTTGGATCGGTGATGCTGTCAAGAAAGAGGTAAGTTTTGTGCAGGAACCAGGGTTTTTCTTCGTCCTCTTCATCTCCAGTGTCTTCCTGAGGGTGAGTGGGTGGAGAGGGGTCTGCTCCAGCGCAGTTTGGGTTCCTCTGGGGCGTTTTATAATGCTATACTCGGCTGTGGCTGCTGGATCTCAGCTATGCTGCTTCTGCTTAGCTCTGCATCCGGCTCCGCCCAACCCATTTTTGGTACTCATCCGACCCGAAAAAAATGCAGATCGGATGCGAACCAAAAATACGCAAAAGACACAAAAGACATCTCGTCTGCTGTCCTCATCTGTATGTCCATTCCGGGCCCCACAAAAAAATAGAACATGTCCTATTCTTGTCTGCATTATGGACAAGGATAGGACTGTTCTATTATGGGCCAGACTGTTCTATAATGTGGAATACACACGGCCGGTATCCATCTTTTGCGGATCCGCAATTTGCCACCTGCAAAACTGCCAACGGTCGTGTGGATGAGCGTAAAAGATGAGAAATCTCCACAAAAGGTATGTTTCTTCTGCTCTCCCCAGCTTTACCTACTGCTATCAGCAGTTTAGCACTCTCTTTAATGTAGTGACAGAGACCTGATTCCAGTGCAGTGCTTTCATTTTTTTTGATTGCAGTAGTTTATTACAAACTCACACTGTATTAAGTGCAGCGCAAGCCAAACCAGGAGTCCTTGTTGCACCCAAGCTTTGTTCCTTTCTGCAGCCACTCCCTCCTAAAGCCACAGAAATGAGCGGAGCTTGGGTGCAACAAGAGCAAAGGTGATTCACTCATTGCACCATACACCTAATTTGCATATTAAGAAAAAGTATCATAAGTTGAAAAGAAAGAAAAAAAAAGAAACTGTGTTTTACTCGGGTGTACCACAGCTATGTGTCTATGCAAACAGTTGGATAGGGAGGTCGCTGGTGACAGATTCCCTTAAAAGAAACTACTTCAAGAAAGCAAGAGACAAGGGGAAAGATTTATCAAGACCGGTGCTATCTGCACAAGCCTCATCATAAATTAGGCGCATTCTCCAGCACTCAGTGCGCCTCAAAAAAAATCTACGACTGCTTAGAGCTGCCGTAGATTTCTGGCTTTATTTGCACCCGACCTTTTGGAAAAGCAGCGAGGGCAGCGTAAAAAGAGGCACTTTTTTTATTTTTTTTATTTCATTTGCATTTAAAAGTCACAAACACACAGCTTGCGATTTTTTAAGGACACTTTTCTGGTGCAAGGGAGATGATAAACTTCCCCCAAAGTGTTTATAAATAGTATGCTTTAATCCATAGGTACTTCACTTGAAGGCACACAGCTGTCCATGGAGGTAAATAGGGGGTCAGTTTAAGGGAAAACCTTGGGCATGGCCTAGGACCAGCTAAAAAATCTAAGCCATTAAGGTTTTCGTTGCACCACGGGCTGGGCCACTTAGTTCAGTGCACCTGGCTTTCAACAGGTTATTGCTTGTGGTTTTGTAAACTCAAGGACTATTAATCAAACAAGGGGGGCGGGGGGGGGGGCTGTGCAGTTTTACTGGCAGAGTGATGGTGCACCAATTGGAGCAGCCCCACCTTCAGTGCCACAAAAACTCATTTTGTATAAATGTTGACAGAAACATTTCTCAGGATTAGAGGACCAGTTTTCATGAGATGTATGGTTATGTTTCAGGGTAACTAACCTACATGGTGTAATGCTTTCTTTGGAGATGACAGGCGCCCTTTAGTGAAGTGGGAGACTTACAAATGTCCATATTTTTGGTCTGTATGTATTGAGTTACCCTAATTAACTTGTTGTATCAGTCTCTAACTTATTACATTTTATAAGATGCATAATTCATAGAAGCAGAAATATTTTGGTTTCTGTCGTCAGTATAGCCAGACTTGTAAACAAGTTACATCATAGGGTGCTACTATGGATATAATGTGAAGCGTCTGTCAGCTGCTCAGCAGGTGCACATGGACATAAGACCTCCGCCTGCCCCATGAATACATACATTCTGATCTATGATATCATCGCCTCATTCCTCGGACTATGGCAACCCGCTTCAGATAGAACTGTGTATTTGATCTGCTGTGTGGCCAGCCCTGTTTATGAAATGCTATCTACATAGTGAAAGGTGTAAGCAGATCTAGATCTCTGAGCTATTTACTGCATATGCACTGGCAGAGCTCTAGTAATCCTAGTTCGCTGTATCGCTGCAGTACTTAAAGGGGTATTCCCATCTGGGTGTCACGGTTGTGTCACGGTCTTGCTGTGGGTGTCGTGACACGCTAGCCGTGCATGCTGTTTGCCAGGTGCAATGTGTGTTTGTTGCAGCATGTTTGTGCTTTCCTCCTTCTCCTGGGTCTTTCCCTGTCTGGTGCTGGAGGGGTTATCTTCCTGTCTAGGTGTGTTCTGGGTGTGACCTCATGGCTCTACTTTATCTGGTGCTGTGAGTCTGAGGTCAGTTGTACTTCAGCCTTTGTTGGTCCTGGAGCTATGCTCCTTTCCTGGATATTTCATCTGTCCAGTGTGGGGGCAACCTAGTTAGGAATACTGTCACGGTGGGAAGAGGGGGAAACTGCCCACCATACACCAAGGGTAAATCGAGAAGCAACTAGACCTGGACACCGGGAAAAGGGAGCAGGTCACCTCCTAATGCCACCCTAATCCTGGCCCTGACTCCTATCCGTATGAGCGGACACAGATGGTAGGACTGCTCATACCCAGGAACCTCGGACCCTGGAATCCCTGAATAGCCCTATGGATAATGTCAGGGCCTGAGACATCCTGTTCCTCCAAGACACAGAAGAACAGGAGTCTCCACCGGCCTAGATGCAAAGGAAGGGGGGGGAGACAGAGAGCCGCAACTGGATCAGAAGGCAAAAACCAGAACCACTAGCACTTACCTGCCGCAGCAATAACGACTGGAACCTGTGCCAATGTACTGGAACCCACACACCAACCAGGACACAGTACAAACAACATACACAGGAATCCAGCACACCAGTAACTGCCTGGACCCCCATGCGGACAAGATGCATGGAGGCCCCAGGCAGAGCTGCTCACTGACTTGTGGTTCCCCCTCCAGGGAACCCAGGGGTCCTCTCACCGAAGGCACAGACAGACAGGGGAATGTCTAGCATCTATGCTGGACTACAAACACCAACAGACCAAACATGGAACACCAAACTAGACATAACAACACACCCTGAACAAAACCCACACCAAACAACACAACAGGTGGCGATGGGTAAAGGAAATAGAAACAAAGGGAAGAAATAGGAGAGACATTGATGTCAATCTAGGTGGCCCTCACACTGGACAGATGGAATATCCAGGACAGGAGCATAGCTCCAGCACCACCAGAGGCTAGAGTACAACTGTCCTCAGGCTCACAGCACCAGATAAAGTAGAGCCATGAGGCCACACCCAGAACACATCTAGCCAATAAGTTAACCCCTCCAGCACCAGACAGGGAAAGAACCAGGAGAAGGAGGAAAGCACAAACATGCTGCAACAAACACTTGTTGCCCCTGGCAACCAGCAGGCACGGCGCACAACAACAAGACCATGACACTGGGACATTTATGGCATATCAATAGCATATGCAAATAAATGTCTGATAGATAGGGGTATCTTCCAACCTCTGGGAGCCTCTCTTATCTCCAGAATGGAACCTCGAAGTGAATGAACAACAGGCCACACATGCATAGCCACCTTCCTTTCACTGCTATGGGACTTCTGAAAACAGCCTAGTGCTGGCTCAGCTCTCATGGCCTGTGCCACTCATTTTGATCATGTCCAATAGAAGTAAGCAATCAACAAGGGATCTCTGTTTTGTGTGTTTACCAGCTGTTTGTATGACGCTTAGTAAGGGACACTGTGCTGTCAGGCATGAAGTTTGGTGACAATGTTTGACACATACTGCACAATGCCCCAGTCTTAAACAGCTGACCCCAGAAAATAAAAACACAAAATACATACAAAATGCAGCAAAATATGTGTTTTCATCATACAAGTACAGTGATTTTTGCATTTCGCTCGTTCATCAGGTAATTCGCGGCACTTTTGCACTGCCAGATAATCGCTAATAAGCGTTCTTATGAACACTCATTAGCTATTATCTGGCGGATTCTCAGCCAATGTAAAGGTATATTTACACGGGTCGACCGATCAGCCAATTGTCAGGAGGGAAGCGCTCTTTCCCGACAGTTGGCTGCTTGTCCAGTGAAGGAGACCGTGCATTTGCATGCAGCGATCTCCTTCACTGTATGAGGACAGGGATTGCTATAGTGGTTCCCCTGTCCTCACACAGAATTATGGTTTCCGGGCCGTGGCGCCACAAAAAAATATAACGTGTTTGTAGCGGACTGGACCCTGTACCAGAGTCTGCCCCAGTTTCCTGGAAGGGACTGCTTGCTCGCCTCCTGCCCTGCGACTATGGCCCCATGTATGCTTGTCCTGTTTGAGCGGTGATACCCCAGATAGCTCTGCTATGGAGCCCATTCGTATAATGAAAGACTATGGGAAAGACTTTAGCTCCATGGCAATTGAACTGGACATGTGTGGTCTGAGCGCCATTCAATAATGTGCGCTCAGACCTAAGCTATCTGGGGATATGTTGCATGTATATGTTTTATGTAGTAATTGTAACATTGTGTAATTTTATGTCCTTTTGCAACCATGTGCTCAATGGAGTCCGCCTCTATCCCTGGATATATTGAGCGCTCAGATCCAAGCCATCTGGGGATATGTTACATGTCTGTGTACTGTAAAGGGTGGGACATTGTGTATTGAATAGTGATGTCTGTCCTATTGTCCCCACATGTGTATTGGCGATTTCCCTTTGTCCTGAGAGATAATTGAATGACTCCTCAATTGTCTCCAGGACAGAAGACATTGTGTATTCGCCTGCCTGTGATGATTACATTACCCATGTAGGGGATTGTATCACAGGCAGAGGGGAGGGATATGCTGGGTGTGGTTGTCTGTATTGTCCCATTGTGTGTGATTGGCTGCTGTATCCCGTGTCGTAGTCTTCCTTCTGGTCCCCTAGGGGAGTGTCCACCAGGTGGGAGACCTGGATAAATACCGGGCAGGTAGCCCTCAATAAAAGTGAGAGTTCCTGCTTGACCCTCAAAACGAAGTGTCGTCTCGTTATTGGGGGGGATTTGACTGTATGCTGATTGCCAGGAGTGTAAGCTGTTCATATTGCTTTTCCTGTTCGGCTGCTTCCCGGGTTCGTGTGTCTCTTGTTCGGAAGTTGGTGAATTCGTGTGGTTTGCAGTTCGGGAAGTTGGTGATTGCAGTAACTGCCGGTGGGTCTGAAAAGGGAATATCGCCTAAACGGAGTTGTGTGCGTAACGGTATGTTACATTTGGTGGCAAACAGCGGGATCATTTCCACAGCCCAGAAGGACATCTACAGGGCAACACCATTCCTTGGATTACAAAGTGAGGGCAACGCCAGTACCCGTACAGCGCCCCTATCTACAAAAGAAAGAACTTCAGGAGAACAAGCATGGCACCCAGCTACACGCAGGAGGAATTTGACAGAGAGCTGAGATCACGGCTGATTTTCTTCGGACCCAACCCCCCGGAGAAATCTGTGCAGTTCGTGAGGAGGATAACAGCAGAGTACCTGCAGTTCATGGCAGATGGTATCGTCCGCCCTCCCCAGCGGCTGAGTGCGTTCCGGAGAGCTGAAGGTGCCGTCCTTCCTCCCCAGCGGCCGTGTGTACCCCCGGGAGCTGAAGGTGCCATCCTTCCTCCACAGCGGCAGTGTGTACCCCAGGGAGCTGAAGGTGTCGTCCTTCCTCCCCAGCGGCAGTGTGTACCCCAGGGAGCTGAAGGTGCCGTCCTTCCTCCCCAGCGGCAGTGTGTACCCCAGGGAGCTGAAGGTGTCATCCTTCCTCCCCAGCGGCCGTGTGTACCCCCGGGAGCTGAAGGTGCCGTCCTTCCTCCACAGCGGCCGTGTGTACCCCAGGGAGCTGAAGGTGTCGTCCTTCCTCCCCAGCGGCAGTGTATACCCCAGGGAGCTGAAGGTGCTGTCCTTCCACCCCCGCGGCAGTGTGTACCTCAGGGAGCTGAAGGTGTCGTCCTTCCTCCCCAGCGGCAGGGTGTATCCCAGGGAGCTGAAGGTGCCGTCCTCCCTCCCCAGCGGCTGTGTGTACTCCAGGGAGCTGAAGGTGCCGTCCTTCCTCCCCAGCGGCAGTGTCTACCCCCGGGAGCTGAAGGTGTCATCCTTCCTCCCCAGCGGCAGTGTCTACCCCGGGAGCTGAAGGTGTTTCCCTTCCTCCCCAGCGACAGTGTGTACCCCAGGGAGCTAAAGGTGTCATCCTTCCTCCCCAGCTGCAGTGTGTACCCCAGCAGCAGGACAAGATATTGAAAGGGGAGACAGTTGGTCCCCCTCCACCAGCAGAGAGAGGGTCAGGAGAGGAGCCTGCTACCCGCTCTCCCCAGCGGCAGTCTACAGTTCAGAGAGAGGGGCTTGTTACACCCTCTCTCCAGCGGCAGCCTAACCCACCAAGGGGAGATGTTACGCCCCCAACGGTGCAGATGGGACCGTGGTCTCTGCACTTGCAGCACAAGGGGCAAGGATGGTCGGTCCTGTCCGCCAGCCACAGAGCGGTTTATCCAGAGGGGAGACAGTCGGTCTCCTCCCCCACAACCAGGCTCCCACCAGGCTACTTCCGTGGTAGCGCTGGCCCCAGGGCAGAGTATCGCCGGTCTCTGCCCACTCAGCAACCCACCTAGGCAGTCTACCAGTCCCCCGCACAGCCGTAGTGAGGCACCTGGACATGGACAAGTTGCTACTTTATCCAGGTGTAGTAACCATTTATTGTGGGTGGGCTGTACTGCTGTTTGTGCTTCGTGGGTGGGTTGCTGGACTAACCAGGGCACTGACCGGCAGGAGGTCAGATACCCTGTTAGTCTCTTTGGTAAAGGGGAGAAATGTAGCGGACTGGACCCTGTACCAGAGTCTGCCCCAGTTTCCTGGAAGGGACTGCTTGCTCGCCTCCTGCCCTGCGACTATGGCCCCATGTATGCTTGTCCTGTTTGAGCGGTGATACCCCAGATAGCTCTGCTATGGAGCCCATTCGTATAATGAAAGACTATGGGAAAGACTTTAGCTCCATGGCAATTGAACTGGACATGGTGGTCTGAGCGCCATTCAATAATGTGCGCTCAGACCTAAGCTATCTGGGGATATGTTGCATGTATATGTTTTATGTAGTAATTGTAACATTGTGTAATTTTATGTCCTTTTGCAACCATGTGCTCAATGGAGTCTGCCTCTATCCCTGGATATATTGAGCGCTCAGATCCAAGCCATCTGGGGATATGTTACATGTCTGTGTACTGTAAAGGGTGGGACATTGTGTATTGAATAGTGATGTCTGTCCTATTGTCCCCACATGTGTATTGGCGATTTCCCTTTGTCCTGAGAGATAATTGAATGACTCCTCAATTGTCTCCAGGACAGAAGACATTGTGTATTCGCCTGCCTGTGATGATTACATTACCCATGTAGGGGATTGTATCACAGGCAGAGGGGAGGGATATGCTGGGTGTGGTTGTCTGTATTGTCCCATTGTGTGTGATTGGCTGCTGTATCCCGTGTCGTAGTCTTCCTTCTGGTCCCCTAGGGAGTGTCCACCAGGTGGGAGACCTGGATAAATACCGGGCAGGTAGCCCTCAATAAAAGTGAGAGTTCCTGCTTGACCCTCAAAACGAAGTGTCGTCTCGTTATTGGGGGGGATTTGACTGTATGCTGATTGCCAGGAGTGTAAGCTGTTCATATTGCTTTTCCTGTTCGGCTGCTTCCCGGGTTCGTGTGTCTCTTGTTCGGAAGTTGGTGAATTCGTGTGGTTTGCAGTTCGGGAAGTTGGTGATTGCAGTAACTGCCGGTGGGTCTGAAAAGGGAATATCGCCTAAACGGAGTTGTGTGCGTAACGGTCCGTTACAGTGTTCTATTCTTGTCCGCAATTGCAGACAAGAATAGGTAGTTCTATGGGGGTTCCGGCCAGGTGTATTGCGGGTCCGCAATTTGCTGATCCGCAATACACTACGGACGTGTGAATGGACCCTAAAGGGCCCTCAGGAGTGAGGTTGAGGCGTCCACTAATAATACTGATAATACATTAATGCTTATCAAACACAATGTTAGCAGCCTTTTTGTTGTTTTTTGTATTATGTTACATGTTTTTTTTTTAAGGCTAATATACTCTGGCCAAATGTTTTGCATTGTTTATGGTGTTTTAATAATATTTTTAAATTAATTTTGACAACTCAGGTACAAGAAGACATTTTTTATCAACACGTGAATTTTTTTTTGTCAGATGCACAGTGGCCATAAAGCATGAATAAGCGTGTTTCTGATGAACAGCCTATGCCCTGTAATTCTTCTAAACAGGGACATTCCTGTGAGTGTCTATAAAGTTTTCCTGCCTGGCTTTCATGAACCGCATTGTTACCAAAGATGGCTTGTAGCATTCCACTTCTAGAACTGTAAATTGTACCTGAGCTTTACTACTTTTAGCAGACCTCTCTAAACATGGGAGCCTTTCTCTTCAGTAGTAGAGATTAGAATGTCCCACAAAAAAATAATCATCTTTCAATATGTTTATAGCATTCAAATTAAGAACTCTGCAATTGTGATATAAACCAAGTAGTTTGAGTGATATGTGAGTGAAATCAGCGAATTTCATGTTATTTCAGAAGGAAATTTAGTATTTGATTTCAGCAGTTTTATGGTTAAAAAAAGTTGTAAATGTTTGTTCATGCCGTACTTGTGTTATAGTTTTCAGCTTTTCACTCCTCTTGCCGCTTTTGAAAAGTAGTGAGGGTACAGAGGAAGGGAACGTAGCCAGCATTGTGTGACAAAAGCCAGAAAATGGCAAAAAAGTGCTGCAAATCTACGCCAGATCACAAAAGGAGCAGATTTAAATGTGGCAAATTTATTAAGAGGCTTTTGACTTTGGGTTTCTCATTTCATGCTCACGATCTTCAGTTTAAGGCCACTTTCACACTTGCGTTGTCCGGATCCGTTGTGTACTCCATTTGCCGGAAGTGCCCGCCGGACCCGTAACAACGCAAGTGACCTGAAAGCATTTGAAGACGGATCAGTCTTCAGTATGCTTTCAGCGTTACTATAGCAGCCAGGACACTATTAAAGTCCTGGTTGCCATAGTAGTAGTGGGGAGCGGGGGAGCAGTACACTTACCATCCGTGTGGCTCCCGGGCGCTTCAGAATGACGTCAGAGCGCCCCATGCGCATGGATCATGTGATCCATGCGATCACGTGATCCATGCAATCACATGATCCATGCGTGTAGGGCGCCCTGACGTCACTCTGGAGCGGCCCGGGAGCCGCACTGATGGTAAGTATACTGCTACCCCGCTCCCTACTACACTTTACCATGGCAACCAGGACTTTAGCGTCCTGGCTGCCATGGTATCCATTGAGAAAAAGCTAAACGTCGGATCCGGCGATGCGCCGAAACGGCGTTTAGCTTAAGGCCGGATCCGGATTTATGCCTTTCAATGGGCATTAATTCCGGATCCGGCCTTGCGGCAAATGTTCTGGATTTTTGGCCGGAGCAAAAAGCGCAGCATGCTGCGGTATTTTCTCCGGCCAAACAACGTTCCGGTCCTGAACTGAAGACATCCTGATGCATCCTGAACGGATTTCTCTCCATTCAGAATGGATTGGGATAATCCTGATCAGGATTTTTCCGGCAAAGAGACCTGACGACGGATCTCTATGCTGGAAAACCAAAATGCAAGTGTGAAAGAGCCCTAAGGTGGGTGTATGGAATACCAGTTTTGATAAATATGAAAAGCTGCCTGACTTGTGCTATAGGATGTCATGCATCCATGGATGATAATAACGTGAGTTGTTTTTTCTGCTATAAAAGCAGGCACTAAGTTTAGGGCTACATAGCGAACTTGGGCACCACAGGTGTGACACGAACAAAGATCGCAGTGTAGCACTGCAGCCATAGAAATCAGTGGTCGCAACACGTTTACCTTGGCCACACTCATTTCTATGGCTACAGCGCAACACATGTCTTAACTGTTTGTTTCTGGGCCCTTTATAAAGGAGGTCACACCCATTAACTCTTCGTAACAACCTGCTCTATAAAAATACCACATGATCTAACCTGCCAGATGAACATTGTAAATAACAAAAAATAAAAACAGTGCCAAAACAGCTGTTTTTTGTTATCTTGCGTCACAAAAAGTGTAATATAGAGCAACCAAAAATCATATGTACCCTAAAATAGTACCAACAAAACTGACACCTTATCCCTTAGTTTCTAAAATGGGGTAATTTTTTTGGAGTTTCTACTCTAGTGGTGCATCTTAAGATGTGACATGGCAACTTAAAATTATCACAGTGAAATCTGCCTTCCTTCTTTTGCGCTTTGCTGTCTGCTGGTACAGCAGTTTACGACCACATATGGCGTGTTTCAGTAAACTACAGAATCAGGGCAATAAATATTAAGTTTTGTTTGGCTGTTAACTCTTGCTTTGTTAAAGGAAAAAAAATGGATTAAAATGGGAAATCTGCCAAAAAAGTGAAAATGTGAAATTTCATCTTCATTTTCCATTAATTCTTGTGGAACACCTAAAGGATTAACAAAGTTTGTAAAATCAATTTTGAATACCTTGAGGGGCGTAGTTTCTAAAATGGGGCCGTGTATGGGTTGTTTCTATTATGTAAGCCTCACAAAGTGACTTCAGACCTGAACTGGTCCTTAAAAATTGGGTTTTGGAAGTTTTCTTAAAAAGTTTAAGATTTGCTTCTAAACTTTTAAGCCTTCTAACGTCCCAAAAAAAGAAAATGTCATTCACAAAATGATCCAAACATGAAGTAGACATATGGGAAATATAAACTATTTTAGGAGGTATCACTATCTGTTTTAAAAGCAGAGAAATAAAAATTTAGAAAATTGCAAATTTTTCCAATTTTTTTTGTAAATTTGGTATTTCTTTTATAAAGAAAAATGAAATATTTTGACTCAAATTTACCACTGTCATGAAGTACAATATGTGACGAGAAAACAATCTCAGAATGGCTTGGGTAAGTAAAAGCGTTTTAAAGTTATCACCACATAAAGTGACACATGTCAGATATGAAAAAAATGGCCTGGTATTTAAGGTGAAAAATGGCAGGGTCCTGAAGGGGTTAAATAGGTGGTACCCTACTGTCACTGCCAGGATCGAAGATAACTCTGATCCAGACATACTAACACTTCAGATGCACCAGTCAAGAGTGACTGCAAAATCTGAGCAGTTGGACAAAGGGAGGAGGCTCATTCTGTCCTCTGATTACCATCCAGAGAACACACTCACTAGGTACCCACGGTTGCTGGAGGCTTTCTGAAGACTGTTATGCTACTGCCTGTATGACACTCTGTCTCCAGGATGTAATAGAGTGCTGTTAAAAAGCTCTAAACACTGCAATACCAAAGTTAACCCGGACATACCTCCATTTTCACCCAGGCAGCCCCCCTGACTTAAGCATCAGAGCAGTTCATGCTCCGATGCTCTCCTTTGCCCTGTGCTAAATCGCGCATGGCAAAGGCATTTTCAGGCATAGGGACATGGGGCTGCCAGGAAGCCCCGTCACCGGCACTGATGGGCGGGCTTTAGCGCTGCCCTAGCCTGTAAAACGGCTTCTGCCCGGCAGTCTGTTATTGTAAAAAAAAGAGCCCTAGCGCAGGGCAAGGGAGCGCTTCGGAGCAAGAGATGCTCCAATGCTAACATCAGGGGTGCTGCCTGGGTGAAATTATGGGTATGTCTGGGTTCAGCTATGAACCCCGACAACCCCTTTAACAGATTTTTAAAAAATGCAGAGAAAACGTTTAGAAAATTTTTGTAGAAGTAATAAAAAAATATATATTAATAATTACTTTTTTCCATTTCTTATATGTATATATAAAAAATAAAAAATTAACAATTGATATTGATACGTTTGAAAATGTCCAAACTATTAAAATATTATGTTATTTATCTCACACCGTGAATGCTGTAAAAAATCAATATGCTTTGAACACCTCTCAAAAAATATAATGAAAAATTATCAAAAGATTACATCAAAATGGTATGAATAAAGACTTCACTCATTCCACAAAAAACAAGCCCTTACACAGCTCCATCAGAAAAATATAAAGTTATGGGTGTTTAGCTTTTTGCTTTTAAAGATAGTAAATCATCATGAAATCGATATAAATTTAGTATCATGATAATCATACTGGCCTGCAGAATAAATGTAGCCACACAGTAAAAACAAAAGCCTAAAAACAATTATGGGATTCCAATGTTTTTTTTACACTGTCACCACAAAAGGGTCACAATAATTAGATGTACCCTAAATGAAGCCATAACTCATCCGTCAATAAACAAGCCTCATACAGCTTTGTTGATGGACAAATAATTTTCAAATGCAGGAATGCAAAAAACACAGCATCCTTAAAAGGAATCTGTCACCAGCGACCTCCTTATCCAGCTGCCTGCATAGACACATAGCTGTGGTACACCTGATTAAAACCCTATTTTCTTCTTTTGTTGATCCGAGGCTCTGTTCCTGTGTTATCATACTTTTTCTTAATATGCAAATTACTATTTGGTGCAACGAGGGCATCACAATTGCTCTTATTGCACCCAAGATCCGCTCCTTTCTGTGGCCACCCCTGTCCTGGCTTCTTTAATTGACAGGGCCAAATAGTGACAAAAGAGAGAAGAAGAATATGACCCCCAAAAGGAAGCTTTATTGCAGTGGTAAGCCCCTGGTTGCACCAAACACCTAATTTGCATATAAGAAACAAGTATCATAACTTAGAAATGGAGCCTCCCAAGAAAAACAGCGTAACTACAGCTATATGTTTTTACAAACAGTTTGATAGGGACAAACTGACTACCTTTATGTACCAAACCAGGCCACATTCTTAAGAGGGTAAATATCCTGCTGCTCCCACATTGTTGCTCTGGTCCCTGCTGCTCTGATTTTTCTACAGCCCCTGTTTCCCATTTTTTTTTTTTTTTACATTCTCTGGTTAAGTACACCTTAAATTGTCATGAAGTGAAGACTATAGAGTATCACAGTGCATGTTTGGTCTTAAAGTGATATTGTAATTTGTAGTGCAGCCGGTGTGGGGCCCACTGTGCCTTCAAAACAGATAAGGCTTGGGGCTACTGAGGGCATTGGCAAAGTGGAGCCCTGGATTTCACTCATCTCTAGACTTCTTTACAGGGGCCACCAAGCTGTTTCTCCGAAGTTTAGTCTCCGTTCAGAAGCTGCTGACCCAGGCAGGTCAAGAAACACCAGTGTATGACACCAAGAGGACAGGCAAAAGTGTTGTCAATGAGGCCCGGACAGGCAGAGTTTTAGAGTTAAAGTAGTCAGGCAATAGGTCTGGATAGGCGGCACAAGGTCAATATGGTTATCAGACAGTGGTCAGGCACAGTAGATCATAACAATACAATAGTGCCCCTTCAGAGAACTAGACAACCTAGGAACCTATAGCTCAGGCACTTTTCCATAGGAGGGAGGCACCCTGTATATCTTGAGCAATGCTATTAATTGGGGACAGATGAGACCATACGCGCTGGCCCTTTCAGAACCAAGAAAAGATCGAGCCCTAAGGAAACAAGCAAAAGGACATAGAGAAAGCCATGAGCGGCCTTCAGGGGTGAGGGTGAATACTCCAGTGGCTGTGCTCGTCTAGAGAGAGAAGATGTTGATGGGCACAGACCGCTGGCATCACATCACATGCTTCTTGTATACTTCCATGATTGTATAATTGTGTGATATATGTAGAGAAGGGATGCCCAACCTGTGGCCCTCCAGCTGTTGCAAAACTACATCTCCCAGCATGCCCAGACAGTCTACAGCTATCAGCCTACAGCCAGGCATGATGGGAGTTGTAGTTTTACAACAGCTGGAGGGCCGCAGGTTGAGCATCCCTGATGTAGAGCATTTTATATCATTAAAAATCTGAGAAATGATTTCATTTAAAACATTGCTTACAAACATCCCATGGAGCTGCCTGGAGTGGTCGTGTGCATGCAGGGCTACTGCTCCATATCCTGGTGGAGGGGGACAGCGGTCAGACCCCTGATGAGTGTTAGTTGACTGCTAGAATATCACTTTACAGTTATAAATGGACAGTGCGATCTGAGCAGTTCATTAGTACTGTAATGAAAAAGGCAAAGCATATCTAATACATTCATAGCCACGCACTCATAGCCAAAATTTTAAAGCATTTGTATGGACTGTAGTAATTGTAGAAAAAACAGAACTTAGCCACTAAAATATACATGATTTCCAAACAGAAGTACTAAAGGTTATCACTACAGTGCACTAGTCACCATTTGGTGTAGATCATTCCCATATTCTTCTGTTACAAATGTGCATCTACTAGTTTTTCCCTTAAAATACTGAAGCAGGGCCTATCAAGTATCGCATTCCATTTTTAGTATAGTATTGGTACCAGGGTCCAGGTGTAACCTCAACCTCTTCACCCCCTATAGTTACATTACAGACCACCATCACTGACAATAGCATACAAATAAATAATTTTTTTTTTTTGTAAATGTTACTTACCCTAGAGATAGCAAGAGGCTGATTAAAATCTATGCCTCCAGTCAACCTGAATCCCCAAGGAGCAGGTCCTGGTAGGACCACGTTTTGTGGCATTTTTGCTTTCCTATGAGAAGATTTAGTGATGTGTAGAAAAATAAAAAATAAAAAGTCTCAGATCCAGAATCCTACAATTATAGCCTCCTTCAAGCAGCAGCTGAAACAGCCCAACTCCCTGATGCCTAATGATCTTCTCTTTATCCTTTTCCTCAGACTGACGTCACAGCCTGGACTGGAGACCTAGAGAGAAGAAAGTATGAGGGGAGGAGAATGAACAGAGAAAGAAAGACAGCGAGCGATGTGTTTTTCAGCTGGCATTCCTAAACCTCAGGACACTTCAGTCATTACAGCTACAGTATATTAACTCTTAAATTGGCCCTGCAGCTCATTCATGTTCAGTTCTCTTCACACAGAAGAGTACTACCTAATGTTAAACATGATGTCATTTTTTGATTTTTACCAGAACCTGCATTTCTTTTTTTTATTTTAAAGGCAATACTTGTTTAGTCCCAAATTACTGTACAATATTCCAAAGTAATTTCAGCAGACATTACTTTTCCCCCTTTACACAGTTTGCAGTTTAATACAGGGCTCCAGATTGTGACTAATATGTTTGTCAATGCCACCCAAAAATGTAATTTGGCTCCTAAATTTGCATGAAGTGGCTCTTCAGAAACAGTGCCACACATTTATTTTGGTTGTCCTTGGTACTGCAGCTCAAGTGAAGTGAATTAGATGTAATACCACACACAACCTGTGAATAGGTGTGACTCTTTTTTTGGAGGAACTTAGTCATGTTTCTCTTATTTTGGACAATGTTAAGAGCAACAGGGAATTCCTTGCTGCCTCGTCCTCTCCTATTCATTAACATTGCTTGAGGCAGTTGCTATGCAGCTGCCTTACACCTGAATCTAGGTCAACTTGCACTTGTTTCCAGATTCTTGTATCATAGTCTAGCCCAGTGATGGCAAATCTTTTAGAGACCAAGTACCCAAACTGCAACCCAAAACCCACTTATTTATCCCAAAGTGCCAACACTACAATTTAACCTGAATACTACAGTCCAACAGAGTATATCTTCCATGTACTTTAGCTTTTAGCTATAATAGCGTGTCTACATTCAATACGCTGCCTGTGCTGCTCATAGCGCGCCCTGCGCTGATAAATGGTAGGAGAAGTGTCAGGCATATTGGTAGACCATAGACTTTTTCCGGGGTGCGGGTGCCCACAGAGAGGGCTCTGAGTGCCGCCTCTGGCACCCGTGGTATCGTATCAGTATATCCTGGGACACATGGTTCTACTGTCTTTCATTGCTGCTAGCATATTAGTTTGTTGTGAATTCTGTTTTCTCTTAGTTTTTCTTTATTTGTCAGTTCTACATCGTCTTTATTTCTGCAACTCTCTACCTGAACACTGTTACCATCTTTTGTCTGTTTCATTGTAGGTGTTGAAGCATGCTTCATGTACTTTTACTTCTAACCGTCCGGTTGTTATGCACTTCTCTCCTACTGTAAGTACCAAGAGACACTGCTTGTACTTTGGAAGGGCAGCTGCTATAGATGAAGTCCAGTTCTGCAGTTTTGTGAACAACTGGGATGGTTGTCAAGCCAGGAGCCCTCCTGAATAGACAAGATGCATAGATTGGATAAATGTGGTCCCCATTGTGGTGTTAACATTGTGTTACTTCTTTTTCAAACATATCAAATAAAGTGAATACATTGTTGAAATAACAAAAAAATGTGCTTACTTTTCAGATTCCCCACCACTCCAGTGCTGATGGTTCCCTGGTTCTCTGCCAGTGTCAACCAGACGTGTCTGTAGGTGCCAGTCACGATGTGCGGCAGAAATGTGTTGAGCATATGTACATCACCTGTTCAGACAGCAAAGGGCTGCCATGGTCTTTTGTCAGGGCAAAATGTCATTACTGCAACGTTGTAAAGACTGGTGGGGATGTGACCTGTGAGCAGCGGGGAACTAAAAAGTTATTTTTTTTTGTTATTTTAACACTTATAGCTCATATAGAGTTTATTAAAAATATACTTTTACAAGTATTTTTCTGTGCTGTGTCACCGTAGCAGGACTTCATGGAACCATGAGATGTACATTTTTTTGTATCTTATTTATGCTAATGAAATTAGCATAATGATATGTATTTGGAAATATGTTATCTATTGGTATACCTGCCAACAATGCCTAGTAATCCAGTGAGGCTGTGGTGATCATGGTGATCAGTTGTTTCAGGTACTCTTATCAACGTTGCTTTCTTCCTAAAACAAATATTTCTAATCTTCTAACATGGGGTTCACATCACGTTTTTGTCTGACGTTTAATGTATACAAAAACGTATATGTTAAACGGATTCCTCAGACAGATCCGTACAGTTCCATTGTAAGAAAAAACATATACAATAGCATCTATGTTTTTTTTTTTTTTGCAGGACTATGTAGGATTCAAAAGTGTAGTGTAATATGCGTATGTATCCCAGCATATACGTTAAACGTAGGGCAAAAATGTGATGTGAACCCAGCCTTTTATGTGTAAATTGTACAATGTTAAAGGGGGTCTGTCAGCTACTTTTTACATATTTAAACTGCCCTCATTGCATTGAAGTTGATATAAACAGTTCACAAATGGTACCTTTGTTTCCCTTGTCTGTGGCTGTGATGCTCAAAATGCGAACATTGAAGTGATATGCTAATAAGCTTGCACGTGTCCAGGGGCATTTTCCATTGCTGCAAGTGCCCAGGCCTCTGGTGATAACTCCTCCCCTGTCTTGCTGTAAGTCAGCCCAGTATCCTCCTTACGCACAGTACATTGGCCGCTGGAGTAATTATTCATGAATAAGATACGTAGCATCTATGTTCAAGCCACAGTTCCACTATGTTGCTAAAGGAGCACTATTTCACTTTGCTCCAAGTTCCTGGAAGAAATACTGTAGCATGTAATAAGAAACTTAAGAGCTGGAAGAGGTCAAGAAGGGATGCACTCAATTACAGTTTAAATGACTGGGTAGAAAGCTGAAATAATAAAGCACACAAGTGCAGGTTATAGATGCTGGATTACAACTGAGTTAGTCCCCTTTCATGCAACGTAAAATAGACTTTAGGACAGAACAGAGAAACTTTCATGACCAAATCCCAGGACTGTATGGTATGTCCCAAGAGCTGTCATTTTACTGGCAGACAGGTAATAGTGCACTAAAAGAGTAGTACTACATAAATAGTAGTGCATAGATAAAATAGGTACTATAATTTGCTAAAAAAAATTGTGCACAAAAATTAACACAGTGTAGCAGGTTTATTATTTATTTTACACTACAATGCAATTTGAAAGTGGTTTCATTTTTTTCAGATGCATTTGGACAATAAAAAAATTGGTTGCAAAGATGAAACTGTCTTTTCACAAGATCTCGATTAAAGAGATTTTTGCAAGACTTCCTTATTGTTGACCTGTCTTTATTTTAGGTCTTCAATATCAGATTTGTGGGGTCCATCACCCAATACCCTCACTGATCAGCCCTTTTTCACAGGCTTTGGTGCTGGAACATGTCCCCTGAGAAGAGGAATGGCAACACCCAGATGTCAATGTATCCATAAATATTCCAAAAATAACAGAAAATGGCACAATACAGAGTCTTGCCATAAAATTTGTAAGTATTTACTAAACCAGACTTGTCAGGAGAGCTGACCATTCTTGCGTAAAAAAAAATAAAAATGAGACCCACATAGTTGCATTAAAACCTCTTATTTTTGGCTGGATAGTATTTTGTCCTGAGAGGTGGGAGTCCCAGTGGTGAGCAGTGCATATGCCACCAAATGCATAGACACAAACAGGGATGTAAATAGAAAATGATGGCTTGGTTGGCTAGGACAGTGAGGGTAGGTTGTTTTTTTAGTGCTAGGTCTGTTTTTGTTCTTTTTTAAGGCTTAGGGTGCTGACACACATTGTGGTGCTGCTGTGTTTTGGAAGTGTCTTTTCTGCATTTTTATGCTGCTTCGAAAATGCTGCACCGCCACGACGTGTGGCAGCACCCTTAGGCGATTTCGCAAACAGTCATTCCGTTTTGTTTGTGATCGCGTTCTGTTTTTATCGCGCGGGTGCAATGCGATTTACTGCGTTTTGCACGCGCGTGATAAAAAAAAATGAATGTTTACAAACAACATCTCTTAGCAACCATCCGTGAAAATTGCATCGCATCCGTACTTGCGGATGCGATGCGATTTTCATGCAGCCCCATTTACTACTATGGGACCAGTGTTGCGTGAAAATCGCAGAATATAGAACATGCTGCGATTTTCACACGACGCAAAAGTGATGCGTGAAAACCACCACTCATGTACACAGACCCATTGAAATGAATGGGTCCGGATTCCGTGTGGGCGCAATGCATTCGCATCATGCATTGCACCCGCGTGGAATACTCGCTCGTGTGAAAGGGGCCTTACAGTGGTGTAATGCCCCTGTTGGTAGGACTATAATTAAACCAACGATCGCAGGATTATCTTTAAAGGGAACTTGTAATCAGGATTGACATATAGAACTGATTAAATAGTCTTACTGTGCATTTTCCAGTCATTCCTAAACTATCTTTGTCTATGCTCAAAGGTATTGTATTTATGTAAAAAACACCCTTGAAAATGTACCTGACGTCATGACCAGGTATCAGGACCTTGTTCTGCATGAGGGGAGTCACAAGTCATTTCCCCGCTCTCACATCCATCTTGTTCAGACTAAGGAGTCTGCTGTAAGGCCTATACTTTCCTGTAATTTCGCCCACTGGCCCCTGGTATTGCCCATACGGCACAGGTAGGTGAGTGTTAGGTCCCTAGCTACTTGAGAAACCTTGGCGTGGTGCTCGGGCTTAGACATGTCCTCCACTGCAGGACATGTTGACTAATCTCTCTATTTTGTTTGGCTGTTAACCCTTGCTTTGTTACTGGAAAAAATGGATTAAAATGGAACATTTGGCAAAAAATAGCTGTTTTGACACCGTTTTTTTTTT
Organism: Bufotes viridis; assembly: GCA_033119425.1. Taxonomy (NCBI): domain Eukaryota; kingdom Metazoa; phylum Chordata; class Amphibia; order Anura; family Bufonidae; genus Bufotes; species Bufotes viridis. The sequence goes on from CM065589.1 coordinate 517,768,741, forward strand.
TACTGTGTTCATCTGAGAGGTTAGATCATGTGTTATTTTTATAGAGTAGATTCTTACGGACACAGCAATACCTAATATGTCAATTTTTTTTAGGTTTTACACTATAATATCCTTTTTTAAACAAAAAAAATAACATTTTAGTATCTCCATAGTCTGAGAGTCAGTTTTTTTTTATAGTTTTTAGCCTATTGTCTTAGGTAGGGGCTCATTTTTTGCGGGATGAGAGGACAGTTTTATTGGCACTATTTTGGGGTGCATATGACTTGTTGATCGCTTGCTATTACACTTTTTGGGATGTTAGGTGACAAAAAATGGCATTTTTTACACTGTTTTTATCTTATTATTTTGATTGTGTTCATCTGAGGGGTTAGGTCATGTGTTATTTTTATAGAGCACATTCTTACGGACGCGGCAATAGCTAATATGTCTACTTTTTAAATTTATTGAGGTTTTACACTATAATATCCTTTTTAAAAAAAAAACAAAAAACATTTTAGTATCTCCATAGTCTGAGAGTCAGTTTTTTTTTATAGTTTTTAGCCTATTGTCTTAGGTAGAGGCTCATTTTTTGCGGGATGAGAGGACGGTTTTATTGGCACTATTTTGGGGTGCATATGACTTTTTGATCTCTTGCTATTACACTTTTTGTGATGCTAGGTGACAGTATTTTTTTTTGGCGGTGTCTACCTGAGGGGTTAGTTCATGTGGTATTTTTATAGTTCAGGTTCTTGCAGACGTGGCAATACCTAATATGTATACTCTTTAAATTTATTTTAGTTTTACAAAATATCATTTTTGAAAAAAAACTTTTTTTTGTTTAGTGTCTCCAAAGTCTGAGAGACATATTTTTTTTTTCTTTTCTGGGCAATTGTCTGTGGTCTAATAGAATAAAAATTAGGGAAGGGGATTATAAATTTAGTACTCCATGGAAGTGTGGTACTCCCTGAAGCAACCGTCAATGCAGAGCCCCGGATGATCGGGGCACATGTCACACTGAGTGGTGGGGTCCTTCCGTATCCCCCTCCTGTGACATACTCTGCACTTTTTTTGGGACCGTCCCTTCTTTCCAGTATGGGGGACCACACCTGAAAAGTGTTGGCCAGGGACGATTTGGGCACCTCCAGTTCCCGAGGTACTTCGGCCTGCTCTTTCCCAGTCAGAAAATATCAGGTCCTTGAGGACTGCCTCATAGAACTGCAGGAATTTCCCTGTGTTGCCAGGGCTCCGGGACAGCACAAAAGAGTTGGCAACCTGCACCAAGTAGAACGCAACTTTTTTGTACCATGCCCGGGTTTTGCGCATGGCGTTATATGGCTTGAGAACTTGATCAGAGAGATCAACTCCTCCCATATACCGGTTGTAGTAGACAATACAATCGGGCTTGAGGACCGTTGCCGCGGTACCTCGCACAGGGACAGGGGTGATGCCATTACCGTGAATTGTGGACAGTATAAGGACATCCCTCTTGTCCTTATATCTGACCAGCAACAGGTTTCCACTGGTAAGGGCACGGGTCTCACCCCTGGGGATAGGTATCTGGAGGGGGTGGATAGAGAGGCCGCGTAGATTTTTCCGTACGGTCCCACAAGCGGACGTAGATCTGGCGGCGAGGGACTGGAACAAGGGGATACTAGTATAAAAGTTATCCACGTACAGGTGATAACCTTTATCTAGCAGTGGGTGCATAAGGTCCCACACAAGTTTCCCGCTAACACCCAGAGTGGGGGGACATTCTGTGGGTTCAATACGGGAATCTCGCTCTCGTACACACCAAACTTGTAAGTGTACCCTAAGGTACTCTCACAAAGTTTGTACAGCTTCACGCCATACCTCGTCCGCTTTGAGGGAACATACTGGTGGAAAATGAGTCTCCCCTTGAAAGCAATGAGAGACTCATCAACAGCGACCTCCCTTCCAGGTACGTAGGCCTCCAAAAATTTGGCCCCGAAGTGATTGATGACCTGCCTGATTTTGTACAGGCGGTCATAGGCAGGATCACCTTGAGGGGGACATGCTGCATTATCTGCATAATGCAGGCATTTCCGAATGGCCTCAAAACGGGAATGTGTCATGGCCATACAGTAGAGTGGGGTCTGGTAGAGGACGTCCCCACTCCAGTACTGCCTGACACTGGGTTTTTTGGCTAGGCCCATGTGCAGCACAAGGCCCCAAAATGTCCTCATTTCGGCTGCACTGACTGGAGTCCAGCCACCGGGCCCAGCCAAAAAGGAGCCCGGGTGTTGAGCAATGAAATGTTGGGCGAACAAGTTAGTTTGCTCCACTATCAGATTCACAAAGTGGTCACTGAAAAAAAGACTAAAAAAGTCATATTCAGTGAAGCCCACTATGGGAATTTGGATTCCTGGTTGGCCAACAAAGTCAGGAATCACGGGCTCAAAATCCTCTGGGGTACACCAGGCAAGTTCACCGGTGGGGGCTCAGGAGGACTTATCTGGTGGGCCGGAAAACTAGTATAAGCCCCAGGGTTGCTCATACTAGTGTGGGCCACAGGGTCTCCTGCATGGGGGGCTCCTGGCTCCGCCTGGCGTTGTCTCCGCCTTGGGGGCTCATCATCATCACTAGATGACGAGGAGGACGTGGATGACAAGAGGAAAGTAGGGTCATCCTCTTCCTCACTGGGGCTCTCGGAGTCGTAGAGTATCTGGGCGTATGCCTCCCTTGCCGAGAACATTGGGCGGGCCATGGGAGTGTGTTTCTGCGTGTGTGTAAAATTTTATTTGGTGTGCGTGTGTGTGGGGGCACAGGTACTCACGTGCACTAAACCTAACAGAAGAAAAAAAAAAAAAAGCTAAAAAAAAAATGAAAAAGTTGGGGGAAAAAAAATGTTCAATCTCGCTGTGTCGGCCACAGTCAGCACACGCACAAAAAAAAAAAAATGCTTGTGCCCCAAAAAGTGTGTGTGTGTGTGGGGGGGGGGCAGCTGCAGCACCCCTGGGGGGTCTAGGGTCGCACAGCTGAGTGCTGTGGACCCCAGACACCCGATTCGGGTGCTAGGCCTCCAAAAAAAAACTTTTGTCCCCCTAAATCTACCTCACTATCCCTGCCTAATCTAACCTCTCCCTCACTATCCCTAAAATACTTTTTTGTGTCAGGTGGCACTGAGGAGGCTTTCATTGGTGGCAGAGGTGGCAGAAGAAGAGACGACTCCTCTCTCTCCTCGCTCCATGGAAGTCTATGGGCAGGGAGAGAGGAGCTCCAGCAGTTTAAAACTCCCGCCCAGCCAGCCAATCAGATGCGATCCTGAGAGGTAGCGTCACCACCACCTCTCAGGATCTAAGGACGGGGTATTGGTGGTGTATTATCACAAAACCGATCACCATCCTATTTCGGGAACTGTAAGTAAATACATATAACTAGTTTAGTATACAGTTCTAATCACTACATTAACAATAGGAACATATCATAACTGTTCTAAATACCTATTTTGGCCTCTTTGCTTCCATAAAACTCAGCTCTGACTGGAGTGAATGTCTGTTCAGCTTCTCTCCTCAGGTGTAATTAATTCTAGCAACTCCTGCAAGGGAATTTCCCACACAGGCTGAGTGTAAGGCTGGTTGTGATTGGCTAAGACTCCTGCTCAATAACAACAGCTTAAGGCCTCATGCACATGACCATATGTGTTTTGCTCTATTAATGCTCTATTTTTTTTGCGGTGCTACGGAACGGACATACTGATGTGGAAAGCACATGGTGTGCTGTCCGCATTTTTTGTGGACCCATTGAAATAGGCAAAATCAGCAAAAAAAAAAACACAATGGACAAGGAAACAAAATATGGTCGTGTGCATGATCCCTAACTCTATGCTTTTTGTTAATAATTGTACTGTGTCATTGAGCTTACCTTTCAGTCATATAATGAATCTTAAAGGCATATTATCTTTTCTGCTTCTGTGAACACAATATATAACTGTTATATGACATCCAAAACATGAAGTCACAGTAAATAACTCTGCTTTTGTCTTTAACATATAAACATATGAACTGTATTAAGGTTATTGGCAGGTCTAGCTATATACACATATAAGCCGTATTAGCAACCTAGGACAAGTCTTAGCAGGCCAGCTACAGCAAGGTCATACAACACAAAACCATAATACGGAGGGGCTACTATGCAATGTATGTAAATGAACACCACTGTCTTACAGCTCTAAGCAATGATGATTTACATATGTGTTTGAATTATAGCAGCAAAGGAAACTAATACTAAAACTTGAAAACAACTTAAAGGGGTTGTCTCACTTGAGCAAATGCCAGTTATCATGTGGACAAAGTCAATAAAATCCACTTACTAAGATATTGATATATTCAGTATTCCCTCGTTTCCTGGTTTGCGGCATTTCTCCATCACTTTATACACTGCTCATTTCTAGGGGTTACGGCCATCTCTGCAAACCAGGAGCAGTTGTGGTGCTTGCACACTAAGGGTACATTTACACGACCAAAGGCCATCCACACCCGTATTGAGGACCGCAAGTGGCGGTTCTGCAATATATGGGCACTAGATGTGTGAATCCCGTATCATGGATGCAGACCCATTAACTTGAATGGGTCCGCAATCCTCAAAATGCGGCACGGTGCGGAGTGGAGACACGGATTGGAAAGCACTTCCGTCGGCTTTTTAGTCCATGCCTCCGCACCGCAAACTATAGGAAATGTCCTATGTTTTGCCGTATATTGCGGATCGCAGACCCAAGTCAATGTGTCCGGGCTGCAATACAGGATTCACACGGACGGTGCCCATACATTTCGAACGACAATTTGTGGCTCACAGCACAGGAATTGACAGCTTATGATCGTGTGAATGCACCCTAACTATATGAAAACACCGGCCTCTGTGGTAGCAGGGATCACGGGGACGGAGCAGTTTCCGTCCCAGCCACCTCATATTTCCACTGCTGCTTTGTATAGAGCAGCTCCAGTGCATGCACCAAAGCCTCATGCCCAGGGCTTTCTTAATAGCCCTGCTAGCTGTCATCTTGTGAAAGACAACATATAGGAAAACTTCAGGGCTAGGCTGAGCGCACTTGCACAGGTAAGGGGGGATATTACATCATCCCAGATCCCCTTGCCATCAATCATACCAAGAGGCACCGTCCTCCTACAGCACCGAAATTACAGGCCTAGTGACCGGAGAGGTGAGACAAACCCTGTAAGCAGCTGAATATTGCTTTAATATTAGTGATGCTTTTTATTACTGGTACTATGCTATTTTCAAATATATACTCATGAACTATTTACCGTACACCACGTTTTATCTCTTACATAAAGCACCGAAAGCTCAGAGGTAAAAATCCAATTCTGTGACTGGTCATCGGTGGCTAAGCTCCATGCTTAATAGCTGGAGTCATACGTCACCCCCGTGTTTGGCAGGCTGCTTCCATATTTGGTTTGAATTTAATTCCCTGTCTGGTAAATGGAAACTGAGCAGGCTCATTCCAAGAGAGTTGATTTGGAAGGGCTCCAACTGGGCTCTGTGCCAGTGCTGTAAGAAATAAGAAGGGAAGACTGTAGTCCTTAAGTGTGCCGCAGATAGTGATTATGAAGAAATATTAGGAACGTTTGTGCATTATTAAGTTAAATATAACTGCAGTCCTCGAGGTCTAAAGTCCCTTTGCTATAGTTTCTGTGTAAATCACTATTGGGGTCATTTATCAAACTGGTGTAAAGTAGAACAGGCTTAGTTGCCCATAGTAACCAATCAGATTCCACCTTTCATTTCTGACAGCTCCCTTGGATGGTTAATAGTGATTGGTTGCTGAGGAGTGCGGAGGAGATGGGGCGGTGAGGGTGTACAGTATATAAAGAGAGGAGGAGATAGGACAGTGATGGTTTACAGTATATAAAGAGAGGGAGAGATGGGGCGGTGAGGGTGTACAGTATATAAAGAGCAGAGGAGATGGGGCATGAGGGTGTACAGTATATAAAGAGCAGAGGAGATGGGGCGGTGATGGTTTACAGTATATAAAGAGTGGAGGAGATGGGGCGGTGAGGGTGTACAGTATATAAAGAGCAGAGGAGATGGGGCAGTGAAAGTGTAAAGTATATAAAGAGCAGAGGAGATGGGGCGGTGATGGTTTACAGTATATAAAGAGAGAAGGAGATGGGGCGGTGAAAGTGTACAGTATATAAAGAGCAGAGGAGATAGGGCGGTGAGGGTGTACAGTATATAAAGAGCAGAGGAGATGGGGCGGTGAGGGTGTAAAGTATATAAAGAGCGGAGGAGATGGCGAACGAGGGTGTACAGTATATAAAGAGCAGAGGAGATGGGGTGGTGAGGGAGTACAGTTTATAAAGAGCAGAGGAGATGGGGCGGTAAGGGTGTACAGTATATAAAGAGCAGAGGAGATGGGGCGGTGAGGGTGTACAGTATATAAAGAGCAGAGGAGATGGGGCGGTGAGGGTGTAAAGTATATAAAGAGCGGAGGAGATGGGGCGGTGAGGGTGTTCAGTATATAAAGAGCAGAGGAGATGGGGCGGTGAGGGTGTTCAGTATATAAAGAGCAGAGGAGGTGGGGCGTGGGGGTGCACAGTTTATAAAGGGGGCATAAGGAATAGGAAGAATCTCTCTGCAGGCAGCCTATCTAATTGTTGCCTGCATGCAGGAGGTTCAGTGCCCCTCTGTGCTATGAGTTGGCTGGCTTGAATTTGTGGTACACAACACCAGTAACCTGCTCTTTCACAGTATTAAAAAATAATTTCTGGAGCTGGTGCAGTATCCAGTGATCTGTTGTACATTTTCAACAGTTTCAGATCCCTGCTCCTTAAGTCTTAATCCCTTTCCTTAGCCCTCCTCTCCTTCTTTTCCCCTGTTTGCTTTCATCATACTCCAAGTTATTTGTGACTGCTTTTTAGTCATGTTTTTTGTTTTCAAAGTCCAGCACCAATTTTTCTGTTTGCAAGTTGTGACCGTCAACTGCTGATAAGTGCGTACATTACTGATCAGCATCTGTACTCACTTTTTGACGTAAGAGAGTTTTTTTGGCACTTTTTTTTCTTTAATTGTATAAAAAAATAAATTAAATAGTAGTTAGGGGTTTTAAGTACATATAGCTATGTTGCTATAGCTATAGCTATGTTAATTTTAGATAGTATGCAGATTTTTATTACTGTAGTACATTTTCATACTGCAGTTGACGCACACATGCAACATATGTTTGCATGCATCCTGCTATTGCTGTATGCCAATTAGTACCGTCCATTACTAATTGCATCTGTGCTCAGTTTTTTTGTGTGTTTTTTTATGTGTAAAAAAATTCTAATTGTAGTTTAGGGGTCTTATATACATATAAATCTCTGTATATAAGTTCATTTTACCTAGTGTTCATATCTAGTTTACTGTAGTAAATTTTTATACTACAGATTTTGCACTCATGCACACATCTGCTTGCATGCGTTCTGCAACCGCTTAACATTGTCCATTACTGCTCAGTTTCCCGTGCATTATATATATATATATATATATATATATATATAATCATATGTCCAGCACCATGGAATGAATAGCGCTTTAATAATAAATAATGATATATATGTGTGTGTGTATATATATGTGTGGGGGGAATGGCAGTGCGTCTTATAGTCCGAATACTAATGACCGATTCCATAATGGAAGCAGTCATTAGCATGTAGGAGGCGTGGGGAATGATGAGGAAAACAATGCATCGGCTGTACTCACATTCCCTGGTCTTCTTCCAAGCCCTGGCGTACACTGTGTCCTGACTGCGTACAGCGTCAGGACGTAGTGCACGTAGGCGCGCATTATTACCTGATGCAGTGCAGTGTCAGGTCACAGTGCATCATGGGCCGGAAGAAGAGCAAGGAACTGTGATTGCCAGATCTGCAGATTGGCAGCGCCATCCAGAGCAGTAAAAGTACTTTTTTTTTTTTTAATGTCTCATCTGAGAGCTGATAGGGGTCTGATGAAGGTTTGAGCTGAGGGTTATGGGGGTCTGATCTGAGGCCAATGGGGGTCTGATCTGAAGCTCATGGGGGTCTGATCTGAAGCTCATGGGGGTCTGATCTGAGGTTGATGGAGGCTTAGGGAGGTCTGATCTGAGGCTGATAGAGCTTGGGTGTCTGATGAGGGTCAGATCTGAGGTCTGATGGTGCTTGGGGGTCTGATCTGAGGTCTGATAAAGAATGGGGGTCTGATAAAAAAAATGTTTTTTCTTATTTCTCTCCTCTAAATCCTTGATGTGTCTTATAGTCTAAAAAAATACGGTAATTTTTTAGCTACAGTTTTTGTACACATGCACGCAGCATCCTTCAATCGTCCATTTCACTGATTGTTTTTGTGCTTATTTCTGGTGCAGTTTTTATTGTTTGTGTAGGAAAGACTATTGTTATTACATGTTTGAACTTTATTATAAGGGTCATTCACATGTAAAATCACTACATACACACCACTGTGAATAAATAAAATTACACACTTTACACGTGATGAATTACACACTTTACACACTCCTTTAAATATAAAAAAGGCCCGTTCATCCCACAGAATATATTCAGCAGAGGAGGCCTACACCATCATTGCCTCTGATGCTGATGTAGCCAGCCAGGGAAAAGAGGATGCTACATTCCTCCACTCTTCTTCCTTCTCCTCCTCATCATCCAGTGATGAGGGACCCTCAAGAAGGTGCCCCAGGACAACAGCAGAGGCAGCTCCCCAAAGTGATCCCATATGGATCCCACCCCCTGAGGATTGTCAGCCTCTAATTACAAAGTTTTTGGGCCGCTCAGCAATCCAGGTTAACACTGCAGCTTCACAGAAATTTTTTCAGAAGATTTTATTCTGGAGTGAGTACTTGTCATTACACTATGTCGCCACTCCAGAGGAAACAACGAATAGTGTAATAAAGAGGAAGGACGCACGCATGGAGCGCCGCCTCCTCTTTCAACAGCAGAACGGACACCCAGCAATCTAATATTGATGACCTATCCTGAGGATAGGTCATCAATATACACCACTACTTATGGAAAACGTAAAAAGTTCACGCTACAGTGATATTATATCATGAAAGTAGGGCATTTAAGTAGAAGCATGCAATGGTGATTTCCACATCTCAAACAACTTATTGAAACAAAAGCCAACAACAGTGGTGGGTATAACCCCACAAAAAATGGCAATGTTTCAAAAGCTTGTCATGTGCCTTGAGCATCAATTACAGCTTCACAACAACGTTTCATGCTGTTTACAACTTATTGTCTGCTGAGGCATGGCATCCTACTCTTTTTGAGGGAGTGGCCCTCAGGTCATTGAGGTTCTGTGGTACAGAGTTATGAGCCTCTACACAGTGACTCAGGGGATCCTATAGGTTTTCAGTGGGATTCAGGTCTGGAGAAAGTGCAGGCTACTCCATTTGAGGTCTCCAGCAGCCATTCCCTAATGATGCGACCTCGATGAGCTGGCGCATTGTTGACCATGAAGACTAAATAAGGCCTGTGTTGTTCATGCAGAGGCCCGATGACTGGATTAAGGATATTATTCAAGTGGTATGGGCTTGTCACTGTAGGGCAGTTCTTTATTGACTAGACACACTTGCCCACACTTTAACACCACCACCAAAGACATACAGTGGGTGATGCATAACGCCATAATTTCTGCCCAGGGTGAATCGACTTTCATCAGTGAACAGCACTGAGGCCCACTGGTCCCTTGTCCAGCGTAGATGCTCCCTGGCCCATGCAAGATGATGACGCTTGTAGTCAGGTACCCTTGCAGGTCATCTAGCACGCAGACCATGTTGATGTAAATGGTTTCAAATGGTCTTACTTGACACTTGGGTGCCTCTCACCTCTCTAAATTGTGCTTGGAGTTGTGTGGCATTCAGCATCTGGTTCCACAGGGCATTGTTCACAATAAAGGGGTCATCAGTGTAGGATGTGGCCAAAGGACATTCACTTTTGTGCTTTTCTGTGACTCTTCCAGTCTCTCTGTATATCTGTTGCAACCTTTTGATGACACTCTGTGACACTCTAAGCTCAGTGGCCACTTCTGTCTGAGAACATTCTGCTTGAAGCCTCACAATTGCGAGGTACTGTTGATCAATTGTAAGGTGTCATCTTGATGGTCTCATGATGTCAAAATGTGAACAGCATGATAAGGAGGACTGTTTAAATACCAATTCTAATTGAACTAGTAAATATATTGGGCGATTCATGGATCAAACACCTATTGTGAATTTTGCCAGTAAGCTCTTTGTAAGAGAACAGTAAGTTGTGCAAAAAGTACTGAAATACTGAACAGTTGGACATGTGGATTCAAAAGTTTAGAGAAGGTGACATTAACCACTTCAAGACTGCGCATAGACTATAAACGTCCTATGGGCGGTCGTTTTTTCTCTGAATGGACGTTTTAGAACGTCTGTCAGTGAGAGCAGCGCAACCCAAAGAGAAGGCAGGGACAATTCCCAGGTGTCCCTGCCATCTAGATCGCTGTATACACAGCACTCAATGAGCGTTGTTAATACAGATCAGGAAGCGCTATGCAGCTTCCTGTGCCGGCCTGGTGGTCATGTGACCGCTGGGAGAGTGCAGGAGCTATTTGGTCTTCCACAGACCTTGATCAGCCCTGCACTGAGGCTGTACAGCACTGTATACTGCTGTACAGCCTCTCTTGGGGGTGTATTTCCCCTGTAACTGGGGCTACTATGTCAGCCCCAGTTACAGGAGCAATCAATAGTGGAAAAAAAAAAGAAGGGAAGTTAAATGTTCCCCCAGAGGTCTTTATGGACCTTATAGAGGACGCAAAGTGTAAAATAAAAAAATAAAAATAGTTTTATAAAATAAAGGTTTTACATGGAAAAAACTAAAATATTCCCTCAGTAAGTAATTTAAAAAAAATGTTAAAACTAGAAATAAATAAATAAAATAGACATATTTGGTATTGTCGCGTCTGTTGACGGCTGGCTCTATAAATATATCACATGATCCACCCTATACAATAAACACCATAAAAAAATAAAATAAAAACGGCGTTAAAAAAAGGCATTTTTGTCACCTTACATCACAAAAGTTGCAACCTCAAGCGATCAAAAAGGTGTATGCCCCCAAAATAGTACAAATCAAACTGTCACCTCATTCCACAAAAAATCAGACCCTACCTTTAAATAAACTATGACTTAGCTGGTTCCTGCAATGCCTTGAAAATAAGGAGACTGGTAAGTCCATATGAGGCAGTATCTGTAGCGTTAGGGACCCTTGTGCGGAAGCCGCCGTGAAGTGGTACTTGGGCCCGACATACTTTTGATCAAAAATGTGCGCTAAGAGCTTCCTTCATTCCAACTTTTGGAATGAGCCCCTTTTTTTATTTTTTCCTGTTAGTTTATGATTTATTGTGCAGCCATCTTTTAACCAGTTTATTTACTCTATTTGCCTTATGGTTATGCACTTCTGAGTGTAGAAACAAATCTGCTTAGTCTGAACTCTGTCCTATAGTATATATTGAGGGTGGCGCCTCTTTTGGACTGAGCAATGCCCAAGTACCTGGGACTTCTCAGCACAAAAGCAATTTAGCTGGTTCCTGCAATGCCCTGAAAAAAAAGAGACTGGTAAGTCCATATGAGGCAGTATCTGTAGCGTTAGGGACGCTTGTGCGGAAGCCGCCGTGAAGTGGTACTTGGGCCCGACATACTTTTGATCAAAAATGTGCGCTAAGAGCTTCCTTCATTCCAACTTTTGGAATGAGCCCCTTTTTTTATTTTTTCCTGTTAGTTTATGATTTATTGTGCAGCCATCTTTTAACCAGTTTATTTACTCTATTTGCCTTATGGTTATGCACTTCTGAGTGTAGAAACATATCTGCTTAGTCTGAACTCTGTCTTATAATTTACAAAATTATGTAATCATAAAGTAGACATATAGAGAATGTTAAGTAATAAATATTTTATGAGGTATCACTATAACTAGTGAAATTGAAATTTTAAAAATTACGAATTTTTAAATTTTTGGGTAAAATTGGGATTTTTTTCATAAATAAAGGTAAAATATATTGACTCAAATTTATGACTGTCATGAAGTACAATGTGTCACAAGAAAACAATCTCAGAATGGCCTGTATAAGTAAAAGTGTTCCAAAGTTATTACCACATAAAGTGACATGTGTCAAAATTAGGCCTGGTCAGGAAGGGGGTAAATGGCCCAGTCTGAAAGTCTGGAAGTTCACCTGTAAAGGCTAGAGTGCATTTTAGGTTCATCCTGAAATTTCACCCACAAGCCAAATATCCCAAATTTTTTGTGAGTAGTGTATATTGCTGCACAACCCATTGAATGATGACCCGAACAAATGTATATGTCTAGCAATTTATTGCCCAAAACCCCACATCGACAATTGCGCCACCTCTGAGGTGGATCCCAGTAAATTAAGCAGAGATAATGACAGTTTGGGGGCTTCTGCATCATATGGGCCTTTTCAAAATATTCTGCTCATTCCCCTTGAGTCCTGTGGTGTGCCCATACAGCAGTTTACAGGAGAAAATGGGTAACAAATTTTGGGATACATTGTCTCCTGTTACCCTTTGTGAAAATGAAACATTTAGGGCTAAAGCAACATTTTAGTTTAAAAATGTCATATTTTGTTTTCCCAGCCAAATGTTTCTAAATTCTATGAAACGCCTGTTAGATGTTCACTACACCCCTTAAAAAATTCCTTGAAGGAATAGTCCACAAGCGTCAGGGCAGCACAGCGGGTGTGGTATGCTACCCTGACGCTTGTGGACCATGCTTTTGCAGAAAGATGCTAGCCAAGTGCATAGGATAGCAGAAAACACAGTGAATGCATGATAACGCAGACGTTTTTAAAAATGTTTTACTACTGTGAAATTTTTTCTACAAAGTCGAAGTGAAATAGATTGCTATATTGTGTATTGAATACAGATTTAAAGAGGTAAAGATTTCCAGATTTAAGGGGGTAGTGACCAGTACAATACAATTATCACATTATCTGTCCTTTACGGTAAACATTGTAAATAAATTAAAAAAGCCAAAATTACTGGGGGTTTTTCATCCCACCTTCAAAAATATGGAATAAGGGCTCTTTCACACTAGCGTTTTTGTTTTCTGGCATAGAGATCCGTCGTCGGGTCTCTATGCCGGAAAAATCCTGATCAGGATTATCCCAATGCATTCTGAATGGAGAGAAATCCGTTCAGGATGCATCAGGATGTCTTCAGTTCAGGACCGGAACGTTGTTTGGCCGGAGAAAATACCGCAGCATGCTGCGCTTTTTGCTCCGGCCAAAAATCCTGAACACTTGCCGCAAGGCCGGATCCGGAATTAATGCCCATTGAAAGGCATTAATCCGGATACGGCCTTAAGCTAAACGTCGTTTCGGCGCATCGCCGGATCCGATGTTTAGCTTTTTCTCAATGGTTACCATGGCAGCCAGGACGCTAAAGTCCTGGTTGCCATGGTAAAGTGTAATGGGGAGCGGGGGAGCAGTATACTTACCATCCGTGCGGCTCCCGGGGCGCTCCAGAGTGACGTCAGGGCGCCCTACACGCATGGATCACGTGATTGCATGGATCACGTGATCCATGCGCATGGGGCGCTCTGACGTCATTCTGGAGCGCCCCGGGAGCCGCACGGACTGTAAGTATACCGCTCCCCCGCTCCCCACTACTACAATGGCAACCAGGACTTTAATAGCGTCCTGGCTGCCATAGTAACCTGAAAGCATTTTGAAGACTGATCAGGATCCTGATCAGTCTTCTAATGCTTTCAGACGACTTGCGTTCTGACCGATCCGGCGGGACGGAAGTGCCTGCCGGATCCTCAGAACGCAAGTGTGAAAGAGGCCTAAGATAGGATCAAAATGTTTTGGGTACCCTAAAATGACACCAATGAAAACTACAACTCGTCGCTCCCTGTGGTTGTCTCCTTACATAAGGAGTGAGTGCAGCAAAGTGCTATTTTCTACATGACTCATAGGCTTAAATATAGGAACGGCATGGCAAATGCCATAAGTAGAGTTAACTTTTTAAACTGAAGATATGTTTTCATGTATCTGTGATTGGTATGCATATTATCACTTGTTCATTTGATTTTATTTACTGAAAATTAGTATAATTAAAAATAGTTTAATTTGTTCTTAAGTTTCGGGGTCTAATTAGACATGCAGCTTGAGTCGCAGGTACCGCACCACGGTTACCGCAAAATAAGTTACATTAACTAATAAAGTCATAAATTGCCACAGTGACCATCCTTGTATAGTCTGCTACCCTCTTCCATGTGATTGACTCCACTGCAGAAGCAGAACAACGAAAATAACAGAAGTGCCAGATTCGGCACACAACCGAGATGAACGGAGCTGAACAGGCTCCATAGACTACAATGGAGTCTGTTCACTTTCCTTTTGGGAACCTATTTTTCTTACTGGACAAAAAAGTTCTGCATGCAGGACTTTCTTGTCCTGTCTTTTTGACACAATCTGCAATGGAGGCTCAAAATAGAGTATACAAAGCAGATGTGAACAAGCCCTAAATTAGATCTTTATTTGTGCTAAGTGCTTCTCCTGCAGGAAGAAGTACAGCTGTATCTCTATTGCCTCCAGTTCGGGGTAGCTACTCTATAATGCATAACTTTTTTTCCCCAGAGAGTCTGCTTGGTCTATAATACTCCCTATGCCAACTTGATCTCCAGAAGGACATACTTTACCCCTGCAGACACAAATATTTATTTGATAATCTTGACTAAAATGTAGACAGTATAAACTTAAGATGCCAATACACCTTCTTCCCACTCCCCCATACACATACACGCTACACATATACACATATTATATAATACAGCAATTAAATTTGACATTTTATTGGTAGCTATAGACATCTTTAACGAAAAGAACTTAGCATCATTGCTGAAATACAACATGGTCCCCCAGAGATAACTACCGAGTGACCTTGTAGTAATTTTCTAACTACTGCATTGTGATAGATGATAGTACACACCATTTGTTAGAAAATAAATCTGTATTGCTTTATATGACTCATCATTTGACTTAGATCTAATGCAGGCTGTTACAAGCACACTATGAACTTCTCAATCAAGCTTAACTGAGATTAGAGTGCAATTTCTCCAAGGTCACAAATAACAGAAACTGTGATTTAGGCCTCTTACACACGGCCGTTGTGGTTCCGTTGCCGCATTACGGCCCACATACTGCGGGTCTCCAATCAATTGAATTGAATGGGTGCGCAATCACGGAAATGCGGAACGGAAGCACGAATCGGGACCCCACGGAAGCACTGCAAAAAAGAGAACTTGTCTCGATCTGTCCCGGCCACCGGACGGACGTTGCCCGTGCATTGGGGACCACAAATTGCGGAACCACAACGACCGTGTGCAAAAGGCCTTAGGCTAATTCTCAGGCAAGTCTTCTCTCCTCACCGGCATACTCTGCACCATGTGTACTTGGTCACCCCTTTCCACCTCACACAATCATTTACCAAATTCTTCTATTGTGCAAAACAACAATTTACATAATGCACTTACTTTAAAAAAAAAGTCTTATTTACAGTTTTATTAACTTTACTAATAGGATGACTGGGACAGTGAAATAACCACCAGGCCACCCCAGAATATCTCCAGAGTTTTTTGTGCAATTCATTCCATACATGGCTGGTATCAGTACTATGGCAGTCTGGGGCCTCATGAAGGCTTCCATTCCTGCCTCTTAAAAGGAGTCTGTCAGCAGAAAATACACTGTTAAGCAAGGCACAATTAAAATGAAAAATAAACATCATTGGTATCGACACCTCTGAAAATGTCCAAACTACTAAAATATAAAAATATTTATACTTTTTGGTGATCAAAAAAAGTCATATGTACCCCAAAAGGGAACCAATAAAAACTACAGCTCGCCCTGCCAAAAACAAGCTCTCACACAACTCTGTAGACAGAAATATATATATATATATATATATATATATAATATATATATTTATATATAGTAAGCCCTAGTATAGCTATGTGAATGGAGAATTTTTAATGTTAAGGCTCTTGGGAGGTGAAAAGTAAAAGCGAAAATTGGTCTGGTTCTTATGAGGTTAAAGAAATTGTCTCATCTTGCGAGATGAGACACAGTCCTGACCACTAACCCGACGGGAAACATCAGAGCGCGTTGGCACTTACTGTTTTAGTAGCTCCCATTTTGGTGCTTTAGATCACTGGAAACAGCATAGAACAGCAAACTGTGCTGTTTCCCTAACTTGGAAACAGCATATCTTGTTGTGCTTTGCATGTTCCTTAGCTCTCCGGCACACTTTGCTGTTTCCAGGCTGGTTGGTGGGCAGGACTGTATCTCACCTCATTTTAGTAACGGCAAGATGAGACAACTCCTTTATAGAGGTTGGACAGTTTCCTATATTGATGACCTATCCTCAGGATTTCAGATCCGCGAGGGTTCGATTCCCAGCACCCTCACTAATCAGCTGTTTGAAGATAACACAGTGTTTGTACGAGTGCTGCCTTCTCTTCAATTTCACCTGCTCCCCGGTGTCATCTCAGCAGTGAGCAAGTGTGATTACAGCTCTTCTGTTCCATTCACGTCAATGGGAAGGAGCAGTCAGAATGTAACTGCTCTTTCTGATATTGATGACCTATCCTGAGCATAGGTCATCAATATTGGAAACTGGCCAACCCCTTTAAGGTCCTCATATGTAAATAGCCCATTTCTTGATCATTTCAGCTCTCAAAGTTAAATCTGCTGTGTTACACCACCCTCCTGTGGTTACCCCATCCCCTAAATGCCTTCCTTTGATGTTTTAATTAGTGTTTGACTAAAGTGTTCAGTGCTGCAAGACAGATGTCTACAAAAAGTAAACAACCGCAGCACAGACAACCTTTCCAGCGTATTAAATTGGTAAAGAGCCTTTGTCAGCATGATCGTGATGTCTAATGCTGTCATTCAAAGGGAATGTTTTAGTAGCTCCCATTTTGGTGCTTTAGATCACTGGAAACAGCATAGAACAGCACTAGGGGTATAGTGAGCACTAGGAGCATAGCTGTAGCGGTGCTTGAAGCTCTACAACCCACCTCTCAGTGCTCCAACTGCCTAATTTGAATAAAGATAAAAGTCCACATAACTCAGCAACCCTGAATGCTACAGAGATAAATATATCATTTTAATCGGCACGATCAACCCTATTAAACAACATGCATAGTTTAATAGGGTTGATTATGCTGACAGAAGCTTTGTAACTATGAAAGCAAGATCTCCAGCAGTGTTTTGTTTTTTTTATCTCAGAGGAAAAACCACAGGGACTATGTTACATGAATGGAATTTGTAAATTGTACATTTCTAGAACACATTTACATATTTCAATATTCTGTGCATTTACATTTTTCTACTATGCCATATTAATGTGGTCTTGCTAAGATATTTTTTTTTAGTCAGGAGAAAATGCGTGGAAAGCATGGTGAAAATGTGAATAGCTATAGGATCTGTTCTAGGAGCATTTATATAATAATATAGTTTTAGCTCATGTTTTTGGAGTTGTGGTGTTCGACAAGTATGTAGGTTGACATTTAATTGGGTTTAAAGAGCACCTGTCAGCAGGATCGATCCTAGGAAACCAGGTAAACTGATATGGTTGATCCTGGTCATTAAAAAACGTTGTTATGGAAAATTGTGGGGTTCCTGAGGAAAAAGACTTTTATTCCTTATAAAAATGAGGGATTCAGTGCACAGAGAGGTGGGGTTTAGCTCCTCAGTGCACCGCAGCTCCTCAGTTTTCTACACCCCTTGGTGCACTGAAGCCCTCACTTGCATAAAGAATAAAAGTTTATAAAAGAACAACAGATTTTCGCAATACAGCATCATTTTAATCAGCTGGATCAATCATACCAGGCAATATGTCTGGTTTAATAGGGAAGATCCTGACGACAGGTGCTTCCTTTCAAGCGACAGCCAGTTTGGACCCAATGCTGGAGCCCCATTTTTCAAATCGTATATGTGTCAGTTTATCTGGTAATAACTTTGGGACGCTTTTACTTATCCAAGCTATTCTGAGATTGTTTTCTCGTGACACATTATATTTCATGTTGGTTGTGAATTGGAGTTGATCCGTTTTACCTTTATGCATTAAAAGAATCCCAAATTTTCAGAAAATTTGGAAGGATTCGCTACTTTCTAAATTAGATTTTTTCGACTTTTATGACGAATAGTGATACTTCATAAAATAGTTATTACTTAACATTCCCAATATGTCTGCATCATTTTGTAAATGCCATTTAATTTTTTCGGAAAGTTAGAAGGCTTAGAAGTTTAGAAGTAAATTTAAATTTTTTTAAGAAAATTGGCAAAACCCACTTTTTTAAGGACCAGTTCAGTTATAAAGTCACTTTGTTGGGCTTACATAGTAGAAACCACACATGAATGACCCCATTTTAGAAACCACACCCCTCAGGATATTCAAATCTGAGTTTTCAAACTTTGTTAACCCTTTAGGTGTTCCACAAGCATTCAAGCTAAATTTTAATCAATTTTTCCTATAACACATTAAGGATCAACAGCCAAACAAACCTCAATATTTATTACCCTGATGCTGCAGTTTACAGAAACACCCCATATGTGCTCATAACCTGCTGTATGGGCACACCGCAGAGCACAGAAGGAAAGGAGCACCATATTGTTAACAAAGGGCAGATTTTGCTGGAATGGTTTTCATGTCAAATTTGAAGAGCCCCTGAGGTACCCCTAGAGAGAAAACCCCAAAAAGGGACCCTTTTTTGGAAACCACTACATCCCTCAAAGAATAAATCTAGGGGGGAAGTGAATGCTTTGACCCAACAAGTGCTTCATAGAATTTAGAGACACATGGCTGTGAAAATGAAAAATTAACTTTTATTTCCAATATAATGTTGCCTTAGCCCCAAATTTTTATTTTCACAAGGGGTAACAGGAGAAAATGCACCCCACAATTAGTTATGCATTTTTTCCTGAATTTGGCAACACCATATATATGGTGGCTGTTTGGAGACACGGCAGCATTCAGAAAGGAAGGAGGGGCATCTGGGATTTTCTAAGGGTACTTTCATACTTGTGGCAGAGTGATCCAGCAAGCAGTTCCGTCGCCGGAACTGCCTGCCGGATCCGGCAATCTGCACGCAAACGGAAAGCATTTGAAGACGGATCCAGCTATGGATCCGTCTTACAAATGCATTGCAAGAATGGATCCGTCTCTTCGCTTATCATGCAGAGAGATGGATCCGTTATATATTTTTTTCACATTTTTACCGGACTGCGCATGACTGATCTGTCTTTGAGGTATTTTGAATGCCAGATCTGGCACTAATACATGGGAATTCCAATGGGAAAAAAGGCCGGATCCGGCATTCCGGCAAGTGTTCCGGAATTTTGGACGGAGATAATACCGCAGCCTGCTGCGGTATTATCTCCATCCTGAAATGTCAAAAAGACTGAACTGAAGATATCCTGATGCATCCTGAATGAATTTCTCTCCATTCAGATTGCATTGGGATATGCCTGATCAGTTCTTTTCCGGTATAGAGCCCCTATGACAGAACTGTATGCCGGTAAAGAATAACGCTAGTGTGAAAGTACCCTAACATGTAATTTACTGATATTATTTTTAGGGGCCATTTTTTTATGGGGTTCCTCTTGCGGTAAATATGATATGATAAGATAATTTAATTCTGTATATGGTTGATATGGCTATGTCGATACCAAATTTATATAGTTGTTTTATGTTTCACTACTTTTTCAGCATAAAATCACTTTTGTGTTTAAAATAAATTATATTTTCCATCACCATATATTAACATTCATAACATTTTTATTTTTTTCACCAATGTAGCTGTGTAGGGGTTTGTTTTTTGCGGGATGGGCTGTAAATTTGATTGGTATCATTTTGGATGCGGCGATACCAATTATATGTAGTTGTTTAGATTTTTTTTTTTTCATTTTTTAACGACATAAATGAACGGATTTGAGAAAAGACAATTTTTATTTTCTTTTTATTGAATTTTCTTTTTATTGAATTTTCTTTCTTATTTTTTACTTTTTTTTTTTTTATCAAGACCCATTTGAATCTTGAAGATCCAGTGAGCCTAATGGCTATACAGTGCATTGCAGTAGTCATCTATTGCTATCCACTGTATTGTCAGTGTTACACTTAGGCCTATTTCACACGACCGTACAGTTTTGCGGTCCTCAAAAAACAGATCCACAAAAAATGGATGACATCCGTGTGCATTCCGTTTTTTGCGGAACAGAACATCTGGCCCCTAATAGAACAGTACTATCCTTGTCCATGATGCGGACAAGAATAGGACAAGTTCTATCTTCGAACGGAACGGAAATACAGAGATACAGAAACGGAATGCATACGGAGTACCTTCCGTTTTTTTTGCGGACCCATTGAAATGAATGGTTCCGTATACAGACCGTATGAGGAACGCAAAAAACGGCCCGTACACTCGCAAAAAAATGTTCATGTGAAAGAGGCCTTACACTAAGACTGATCAGACCCTCAGGGTCTGATCAGCCTTAGGTACATGACAGCCTGGACGGCTTTGTAAGTTGTCCGGTTGCCATGGCAACCATAGGGCCGCTGCCATCGCTGCAGCCTGATGGAAGAGGGCGCTCCCTCTCAACCCCATGGATGCTGTGGGTGGCTACTGACCGCAGCACCTATGGGGTTAAACGGCCAAGATCAGTGCCAGCACCGATTTCGGCCGTAGCAGCAGAGTGCCAGCTGTAAGTTACAGCTGACAGTCTCTGCTGATGGCAGCGGCTCCGTTCCTGAGCCGCTGCCATCAGAGCCGGCAGTGGACATAGGAGCAAGGGGCATCTGGGGGATATTGGCGATATTTGGGAGCATATGGGGGGCATATTGGGGGCAGTATAATAATCAGGGGCACTGGTGGCACACAAGGGGGCTTGCCTGATTTTAGGCTGTGATCTCCAGCCTGAAACTGGCCTTTTTACACTAAATCGCTCCGATTAGTTAGTCTGCAGAGAGCTTCCCCGGTGTCTCTGCTCCAGGACTTTATAGTGTCACAGCCCCGGTAATCAGTTTGGACATGACTGTACGTCCAAATGCACTAAATTACTTGGGATTTGGATATACTGTTACGTCCAAATGCATGAAGGGGTTAAGGTGACTGTCCACTGAGGGTGTAAACCATTTAGTTTTTTTTTACGTCTGACAGAAATATTTTTTTTAATGAAGGAAAGCAGGGGATTTGGAACTTTGTAGAAAGAAATATATCCCAGAGCCCTAGAGAGATATATTAGAAAATGAATCAGCACAGAATTCTGAGCCTGCAACTTTCAGATCATCGTTTAGCTTTCCGATCTTCTGTTCCATCAAAACAGCACAAAAAGTGGATCCTGTATTTTAGGCATCTGTTATGCACTCTTTTAGCGATTTCTGTCTGAAATCCATTATTTTAGAAGGAAAAAAATGACTTTTTTCAGTCTAAAATAATGGATTTCAGATGGAATTGGTTTAATCGTATGCCAGTGCATAGATGAGCATAATGGATGCTTAAAATATAGTATCCGCTTATTTTTATTTTGTTTCAGTTTTTCTGATGGATCAGAAGAACGGAAAAATAAACAGTGAGGTGAACTCAGCCATAGGCCTCATGCACACGACTGTTCCGTTTTTTGGGGTCCGCAAATTGCGGATCCGCAAAACACGGAAGCCACCTGTGTGCCTTCCGCAATTTGCGGACCAGAACGGGCGGCCCATTATAGAGATGCCTATTCTTGTCCGCAAAACGGACAAGAATAGGACATGCTATATTTTTTTGTGAGGCTACGGAACGGAGCAACGGATGCGGACAGCACACGGAGTGCTGTCCACATCTTTTGCGGCCCCATTAAAGTGAATGGGTCCGCACCCGAGCCGCAGTTTTTGCGGACCAGAACAACGGTCGTGTGCATGAGCCCTTATTTGTATAAGATTATTGTCATATTATCTTTTCTTCGGAGAACCTTGTCTTTTCCTGTTCATGTCTTCCTTTATAACTGTCCTAATCTTAAAATACTATAATTTCTAAATACCATCTTTTTATGCAGTTTTTCATATTTCAAGTGTTTTATTTGTAATGTTTCACATTTTAGCAACAGTTACCAGAGATGTTCTTGCCTGGATTACATCACCTAAATACTGACAACTGTAAGGCAAATAAGGCATCCTCTGTGTGCTGTAATACTGGTTTTACATCGATTGTTAGAAGAAAACTTTCTAGTGTTTGGATGACATAATCAGGCAGGGCCTTGTCTGTATACAAGTACTTTACAGTGTGAAAATTGTCCTCCCTACAGTACGCTCCCAGACATGTCATGTCCGGGACTTGTGAACAAAGGGGGTAAATATTTAGATTGTGTCAGGTACAATAACTCTCTGTAATCCTGTAATTCAGTAACACGAATCACATGAAGTCACAAGCTGATTATACACAGTTTGTATGCACATGTATGTAATTATCTGTACTTTATACAGTAATATGGGGCATAGTATAGTTTGATATGGTCATCAGCAGTGATGTCACTGTGTCATAGATATCAGCCCTGTGGCAACACACCTGCAGTGTCATCAGGGCCGGTGCAAGGATTTTTGCCAACACAAGCGAAGCTACATTTTGGCGTCCCCCCTCCCCCCCCTCCCATGATCACATTATGACCCTCTATTGTGTCACACTTCTCTACCCCCCCCCCCATGGCACATCATCCCCCCATGTCACATTTCTCCCCCTCCATGGCACAGACTACAGACATTTGATTTGTCCCCCCTCCCATCATGTCACCCGTAACCCCCCCCACTAATGTTGTGTAGTAATTATAAACAATATGCGCTCTGCGCTCATCACCTACCACCTACCCTACGGCAGTCGACAGTCCGTCTGGGCTGGCTGTGTGAGTCACAGTCACCAACAGCTGCTCCAGTCGATGCTGCTGCCTGCCGCGGAGCCACTCACCAGTCACACACCCCCTGAGTGCCCCCGTGACCGTGTTGCTGTGCTGCCGCTCTGTGAGTGAGGACCGGGGCCGCATGGCACATGCAGGCTAGGGTGGGTGGCCGGGGGCCCTGCGGCGCAACTTGCCGCAAGTGATTTAAAAAAAAAAAAAAGTTCATTTTCCCACCCCCCTTCTTCTCTGCGCCCTAAGGCAGACGCTTGGTCGGCCTTATTATAGAACCGGCCCTGAGTGTCATTACCCACCATGCAGTCTTAAAGAAGCACTCTGGTTTTTCTTTATTGGAATCCCTGTTTGCTAAGGACTAGGGAAAAATTGTTTGTAAGGTTTAAAACAGACATATGTTCATCCAGTTCAGCCTGTTATCCTGCAAAGTTGATCCAGAGGCAAAAACCCATGAGGTAGACGCCAGTTTTCCCCATTTTAGTGGAAAATATTGCTTCCCGCCCAAAATCAGGCAATCAGAATAACTGATATACAGAAATCTAGTAACTATAACCTGTAATATTATTACCCTCCAGAAATACATCCAGTCCCCTCTTGAACTCTTTAAGTGAATCCACTGTCACCACCTCCTCAGGCAAAGAGTTCCATAGTCTCACTGCTCTTACCGTAAAGAATCCTCTTCTATGTTTGTGTACAAATTGATCTCTGTACTGTCCCCTGATATATTTATACATAGTCATTAGATCTCCCCTCAGTCGTATTTTTTCTAAAGTGAATAACCCTAATTATGATAATCTTTCTGGGTACTGTAGTCCCCCATTCCAGTTATTACTTTAGTTGCCCTCCTCTGAACCCTCTCCAGCTCTGCTAGGTCTGCCTTGTTCACAGGAGCCCAGAACTGTACACTGTACTCCATGTGTGGTCTGACTAGTGATTTGTAAAGTGTATGTTCTCATCACGGGCGTCTATGCCCCTTTTGATGCAACCCATTATCTTATTGGTAGCAGCTGCCTGACCCTGGTTGCTTTTTTTTTTTTTTCGTGGCCTTTATGTGGAACCATTCACTTCAATGGGGCCACACAAAAAAAAAAGACAAAAATGACCCCGTGTGCATTTCATGTCCGTATGTCTGTATGGCCGTTCTGCAAGAGAATAGAACATGTCCTATTATAGTCTGCATTACGGACAAGGATAGGACTGTTCTATGAGGAGCAGAATGCATACGGCCGGTATCTGCAAAACAGTGGTCATGTGCATGAGCCCTTAAACCTCCTCTGCCACAGATTAACTCCCTGGATCAACGACCCTTCTCCAGAAATCTAGTAACTACGACATTTGATGTGTGCTAATCCGTTTTCATAGGTTCAGCATAAATGCATCCTCCGGCAGTCCATGCTCCTGACCAAAATCTACTCCAGCTCATAGCTGTCATTATGTCACATTCTGGCGTAAATTATGATAAATGTGCTTAGGACAATGGCCCTGCCTTCACAACCACAGTTTCTGGTGTAAATGATGATAAATGCCATGCAATACTTTTACTATTAAGAAACGTGTCCAGGCCTCTTTTGAACTCTTTAGGCCCCTTTCACACGGGCGTGATTTCCGCGTGGGTGCAATGCGTGAGGTGAATGCATTGCACCCGCACTGAATCCGGACCCAATCATTTCAATGGGGCTGTGTACATGAGCGGTGATTTTCCCGCATCACTTTTGCGTTGCGTGAAAATCGCAGCATGTTCTATATTCTGCGATTATCACGCAACGCAGGCCCCATAGAAGTGAATGGGGCTGCAGGAAAATTGCAAGCATCCGCAAACAAGTGCGGATGCGGTGCGATTTTCACGCATGGTTTCCTTTATAACATAGTTATAAAGGAAAATAATAGTATTCTCAATAGAGAATGCAAAGTAAAAAGGGCAATAGAGGGTTAAAAATAATAAAAAAATTAACTCACCTCCTCCACTTGATCGCTGCCGTTCTCCTGTTCTGTCTTCAGCTGGGGAGGGGGGGTTTCGAAGGACCTTCAGTGACATCACTGGGTCACATGGTCCAATCACCTGCTTCCATCCAGATCCCTCTGTAGCAGTATGCAGTGCTTTTTCTTTAGTATCATCTCTAGAACTTGGTATCTTACTCTGAAGACCCTTTATAAGATCATTAATAACTAGATGGTGTCGTTTCTGAAGAAACCACAGGAGGTTGGCTTGAAATCTGATGGCTGTTTTAGGCTCCACCCATCTTCCTAAACTTTGACTGCAGTCACCCAGTGAGTAATTGTGCTAAGTTTGGGACACTCTGTGTATCTGTGATAGCAGCAGTTTATCTGTTTTTCATTAAGGTTAATGGCTGAATTCTGATTGACTGTTGTTACCCCGCCCCTTTTTTTCCCCCTAATTGTGAACCACAGTCCCACTTTAAGGTTTGGGAATTATGGCATTTAACGTGTAAAAATAGCAGCAGTTTTATTTCTTTCTTTTGAAAATCAATGAGTGAAATCTGATTGGTCACTTTTCTAACCTTGAAGTGGAAACACCCAATGACCACATTTGTGATATTTGAGGGCCATGACATCAATAATATGAAAATGGCAGTATTTTTTATTTTTTCCATTTAAATCAATCAAAGAAATCTGATTGATTATTTTTTGCCCTGCCCACTTTTCAGAAATTTAATTCCAGTCCTCCAGTGACTAACTGGACCGAGTTTAAGGACCCTGCCATCAGGGCTGGGACAAGGTCCACCACCAACAGAGGCTGAGCTGCCCAAGTGCGCCCCCCCCCCCTCCTCCAACTTGTGGATGACACTGCTATGGGGGATCTGTGATGGATAACAATGTTATTGGGGAATCTGTGGATGACACATATGTGTCATCCACAGATCCCCCCTCCCCATAACAGGGTCCATGTAGGAATGACCCCCAATACAAGGGGTGAGGCTGTGGGGTTGTATCTGCTTTTTTGATGACAGCGCCAGCGGGGCCCGTGCAGTGACTGTATTCTACTACACCCCCCCCCCCCACACACTGTATATAATCTCAACTATATAACTGTAGTGATTTACTACAGTTATATAGTTAATAAGATTATATCCAGTGAGCGGGGGGGATGGGGGGGTAGAATACAGTCACTGCACGGGCCCTGCTGTCATTATGAAATAGCATATGTGACCCCCACCTCTTTTATTGGTGGCCATTCAGTAAATTAACCCTGTTTTGGGGGAGGGGGTGTCTGTGGGACAAATATGTGTCATCCACAGATTCTCCCCATAACAGGGTTCATTTAGTGATTGACCACCCAAATTGTGGTGACCCAATACATGGGAGTTACATCTGCAGAGCTTTTGTATAATGCCACCCCACACTGTAGTGTCCCCCACACAGTAATGTCCGCCACACTGCCCCCACACAGTAATGTCCGCCACACTGCCCCCACACAGTAATGTCCGCCACACTGCCCCCACACAGTAATGTCCGCCACACTGCCCCCACACAGTAATGTCCGCCACACTGCCCCCGCACAGTAATGTCCGCCACACTGCCCCCACACAGTAATGTCTGCCACACTGCCCCCACACAGTAATGTCTGCCACACTGCCCCCCACACAGTAATGCCCCCACACTGCCCCCACACAGTAATGTCCGCCACACTGCCCCCACACAGTAATGTCCGCCACACTGCCCCCACACAGTAATGTCCGCCACACTGCCCCCCACACAGTAATGTCCGCCACACTGCCCCCACACAGTAATGTCCGCCACACTGCCCCCCACACAGTAATGTCCGCCACACTGCCCCCACACAGTAATGTCCCCACACCCCCTCAACCACACAGCAGTGCCCCTACATAGTAATTTGTCATGCCCCCCTCTTGTCATTCTCCCCCCTCTTGTCATAATCCCCTCTTTTGTCATGCTTTTTCTGCCCCGTCATTCTCCCCCATCTTTTCATGCTCTTTTACCCCCCATGTTGTCATGCTCTTTCTGCCCCCCATGTTGTCACAGACTTAATGAAAGGGGCCCGGCATTTCACTGTACTTAATGCCGGGCCCCGTCAGAGCAGCTCCTCTCACCTCCATTATGGTCACTTCTCCAGGCTTCCAGGATCAGACCCCAGCGCTGCCTCACATTAAGCAGGTGGGCGGAGCCTAACGGAGGTCCGTTAGGCTCCGCCCACCTGCTTACTCTGTTTCTAGTTAGAGCCTGAGGCAGCGGGGCCTGATGCTGGGGGCCTGAAGCAGCATAATGGAGGTGAGAGGAGCGCTCTGACGGGGCCCGGCTCAGGGAATGACAGGAGGGAGCGCTGAGCGGTTCCCCCCTGTCAGTCCCTCTCCCTCTCGCCGGCCCCTGCCTGCGCCCTGAGGCTGGAGCGCCCTGAGGCTGGAGCCTCCCCAGCCTCTGTGTCGGCCCGGCCCTGCCTGCCATTAACAGTCTAAGAGCAGGGGCAATTTAAAATTTTCCCATTTAAACCAATAGCTAAAATTTGATTGGCCGTTGTAGACTCCACCCACTATTTATAAATTTTAATCATAGTCACCCAGTGACCCACGTGGCCAAGTTTGGTATTCTGGCTTAAATACTGTGAGAATGACAGCTTTTTAAATTTTCTCATTGAAGTCAATAGGGAAAATCTGATTGGTTGTTTGTAGCTCCGCCCACTTTTTAGTGTCCCCAAAATGTGACAAAAATTTTCAGGTTGACCTCTTGACTAAGTTACCCAAGTTTGGTGATTTTAACTTCAAAGCCGTATGAGTGGCAAAAGTTTACAGTTTTCCAATGAAAGACTATGGGAAAAAATGGCCGTTGTAGACTCAGGGAGTCTTCAGGGGCCCGCCCCAGGGGCCCAGAGGGTGGGATTGGTTAACAAAGCACAAGCAACCTATTCGGGTATGTGCCGAATAAGTGTGCAAAGTTTGGTATTTGTACTCCTAAAACTGTTGGAGGAGTAGTGTATAGAAAATAGCAAAATTTTAATTGGCCATTACTAGCTCCACCCACTTTGGTGTCCCCCCCAAAAAATTTACCCTTTTATTCGGGTTGACACCAACAATATGTGGTCCGAGTTTGGGGAGTGTAGCTTCAAAACTGTACGAGTTGGAGCGACTTGAAAATTTTCCCTGTTAAAGTCAATGGCAAAAGAGGGGTCTTCGGGGGCCTGCCGCAGAGGCCCAGAGGGTGGGATCGCTTACTTCGCTATAGATCGAAGAAGTGTGGAAAGCCTTCCATGTGGCTTACCATCCCCAGAGCAGCGGCCGAGTTGAATAACGGCACATTGAAACTGAAAATACAAAAGGCCATGCGGGAGATCCAGAGGCCCTGGACAGAGTGCTTACCTCTGGCCCTGTATTCAGTAAGGACCACCCCAAACAAGAAAACAGGGTTATCCCCACATTTGAGATCCTGTTTGGAAGTGCCCCCAGGTTAGGGTTATACTTTCCCCAGCAGCTACAGCCTAACCAGTTACATGTGGGCCCTCACAAAAAGGCTAGAACACACACATAAACAAGTGTTTGCTTCACTTCCAGATCCTGCTCAGTAGAAGGAACTCACAGCTTGCAGCCCAGAGACTGGTTGGTAATAAAATGAGACATGTGAGAAAGGGACTAGATCCAAGATTCGATGGTCCATTTCAAATACTGTTGACCACCCACACTACTGGAAAGGTTGACGGAAAACCCAACTGGATTCACGCTTCTAACGGCAAGAAAGTTTTGGAACCACAGGATGAAGGTCCTTCTGTTAACAGTGGCTCTGACCTTGAGCGTGTCAGCAGTGTTTCGTCCACTGAATGATGAATAGGACAATGCTTTTATATGGCACCATGAGTTGCTGTTTGAAGGAATGAATGACTTTGAAAAATTGAGAGACTGTTGGATCTGTACTCACAGTCCTGTGAGTTCAGCCAGTATGCCCTATTTTGCCGTGCCCCTCATTTTTTTTTCTGAATTGACTGAACTTGCCAACTCTACTATCTTTTTCACAGGCATGAAGCAGGTTAAGTCCAAAACTAAAAACAGGGAAGTACCCTTACCCATTGCAGGATGGGTTGATCCCCCCCTGGCTCATGGTAAACAGATCAGGGCCACCAGTTGATTATAGCTCTACCCCCTGGAACGAGAACATGTGGTGCAATGTGTCATGTTTTCCAAGTTGGACACACTGTTATTGTTTGCAAATATAATCGAAAGCTATGTCTTTTAGTCCTCATGACAAATTCGGCTGCAATGACTCAAACAGCCTGGTGCAGTGTGTTGGTATAGATCCTGTGAAGGGTAAGAATCTGGCCTGCAACAACCGTACTTTAGTTGATTTAATTGATGGAATAACCTCTAACTCCTCAGAGGGTCAGGAATAGGGATCAAAACTGGCAGAAGGTGTCCTACTGGCCAAATTGATAACTCAGTTGTTTAAAAGTACGGTGGTTGCAACCTTTATAATACCCCATTCTGACATAGATATAAACACTGTACCTAAACATACTATGTATCGAAGAGCCAAGGACAATACACCCAGACCAAATGGTAAACCTCACGTAGTGGAGATGAGCATCTCCAATAGGTTTTTCCGTACCTTGTACTTGTACCCCATGGTAATACAGATGTGGGACAAGCTAGTTGTTGCAACCGATTATTTGGATGATCAGATATGGGAGGTGTTAAGACTCATGAACATCTCTAACATTGTCCAGAATCAGATAATCATTGTCACCAATCAACACACCTTGGTTCTAGACTACCTGACAGCAAAGGAGGGAGGTATGGTTCAGGTTGTAGGACCTACTTGTTGCTTATCTATAGAATCCCAAGGTAATTTACAGGTAAAAGCTGGAATAGAAAAGGTGAAAACCCTGAGAGACAAGTGGTTACAGGAAAATAGTGCAGACAAAGAAGACTCATGGTGGGGGGCACCTTTTACTTTCTCAATCCTGCCAACTGGTTCAAAGGGCTGGGTGGCTGGCTAATGGGGCTTATGCAAACAGTAGCACAAGTAGTGCTAATTATACTAGTTATTTACATTGTAATCAAGCTTATGCTTATGTGTATTCATAAAGTTTGTAAGAAGGGGAAACAATATTGAGAGTATCTGTGGTACTGGTTCCCCTGGAGGGAATCCTGATAAGGCAGAATAGGATTAGCTTGTTCTAAAGTACCTCTGGGCGGTGACAGTTCACAAATGTCTCAAAATGGGGGAATTGTGAGAGATGGGGGTCTATCTTAAATATCTTATATCTCAGAATTCCATTTTTGGCCTATCACTGGGGCCCCGATCGGAACTGCTGCTACACATGTGCAGAGCTAAACGTCGGATCCGGCGATACGCCGAAACGACGTTTAGCTTAATTCCGGATTAATGCACTTCAATGTGCATTAATTCCGGATCCAGTGTTATGGCATGTCTTCCGGCTTTTTGGACAGAGACAAATCCTCAGCATGCTGCGGTTTTGTCAACGTCCAAAAAACGTTCACATACTGAACAGAAGACATCCTGATGCATCCTGAACGGATTTCTCTCCATTCAGAATGCATGGGGATAATCCTGATCAGTCTTTTTCCGCCTTAAAGCCCCGAAGACAGAACTCTAGGATGGAAAAGAAAAACGGTAGTGTGAAAGAGCCCTTATTATAGTCCATATGCATTGCACAGAGGGTAAGCGCAAGCCACTCTGTGCACCCTTTCTCCTCTTGCTTCCTCTGCCAGCCCCTCCTCTCCTTTCTGATTCTCAGGGCCAGGAGAGATGACTATGCAGTGTATTTCCCGGTGACAGATTCCCTTTAAAAATAGTATAGGTGAGCATTTCATATACAGTAATTACATTGAAAAATTGGGCTGGACATAAAATTTTCAACAGAAGTTTCCACAAGAACGGATACGGAAGACATACGGATGCATTCCGTATCCGTTCCGTTTTTTTTTACAGCCTGTGGGGAGTCGCTCTGGTAGATAGCAGTGCGGGTGCAGTATAGAGGCAAAACGGAGTCCAGAAAGTGTAGCAAACAGTGTTTAATTCACACTTGCAGCAAATACACAGCAAACAGTCACTTGGTGTTAATTCACACCCATCAGAAGACGTGCGGCAAAACAAAATAGTCCAAAACAGGTTCCAGTCACCTGGGAGGCTTTAGGTGCAAGTTCGCACCTGGCTGTCAGTCCAGCCGCAAGGCGATCGACCTCCGGCTTCCAGGCCGTCTGCACTCCTCCTTGCTTGGGGTCTTGCTTCCAGCCCAGAGAACTCCACACAGCACCGCATGGATCAGCACTCCCAATTCTCAAGTGATTCCACAGCCTAACAGCAGCTCCAGGACAATCACCTCCTCCACACCCAGCTGCTGGCTGTGTTATAAAGGCCCGGGAAAACCCGGCCTGGACCGTGGGGAGTAGGCACCCACCCAACTCTTTGCCTACTCCCAGTAAGAGCTGGCCCGGATTGGCTTTGCAGCCAAACTAAATAGCAAGGTGTCAAGCAGCACTAGCTGCTGCTGACACACCAAAAATCCGGCTCTTACCTCACCGAGGCCAGAAACCTCGGTGACACGTACCTCCCATCGACCACAGTACCTTGCACCTTACCATATACCCCCCCCCCTTTGTTCAACCCTGAGGGGGTGAACACATGTGAGGCAGTGGACGCGGGACAGGGCATCTGCGTTACCCTGCAAGCGGCCTGCCCTGTGTTCCACGGAGAACTTGAAGTTCTGCAGGGATAGGAACCACCTGGTGACCCGAGCATTCCTCTCCTTGGCCTGGCTCATCCACTTGAGAGGGGAATGGTCGGTCACCAGACGGAACCTCCTCCCTAACAGGTAGTAGAGGAGAGATTCGAGTGCCCACTTGATAGCCAGGCACTCCCTCTCCACTATGCTATACCTGGTCTCGGCGGGACTGAGCTTACGGCTCAGGAAGACAACGGGATGTTCTTCCCCGTTGACCTCCTGAGACAGTACAGCACCGAGGCCTACCTCCGAGGCGTCGGTCTGTACGACGAACTCCCTGTTGAAGTCGGGTGTCACCAAAACCGGGGACCCACACAGGGCCGACTTCAACGCGGAGAAAGCCTCCTCCGCCTTCTCACTCCAGCTAACCTTCCCAGACTTTCGCCCCTTCAACAGGTCTGTCAACGGCGCTGCTATTGTGGCAAAGTGGGGCACAAACCGCATGTAGTACCCTACAATTCCCAGGAAGGACTTTACCTGCCTGGTAGTGACTGGTCGGGGCCAGTTACGTATGGCCTCTACCTTAGTTACCTGCGGCTTGATGACTCCCGCCCAATAACATATCCCAGATATTTGGTCTCTTCCAACCCAATCGCACACTTCTTTGGATTGGCGGTTAGTCCAGCTTTCCTCAGGGCATCCACTACCGCCTGCACTTTGGGCAAATGGCTTTCCCAGTCGATGCTGTGGATGATTACATCATCTAAGTAGGCCGAGCGTACCGACGGTGCGGTCGCAGCACAATATCCATTAACCTTTGGAAGGTGGCGGGGCGCCATGCAGGCCAAAGGGTAACACCTTGTAATGATACAGGCCCTGCGGGTATCAAAGCGGTTTTTCCTTGGCCGCCTCCGTTAAGGGTACTTGCCAGTATCCTTTAGTGAGGTCTAGCACAGAGAAATAACGGGCTTGCCCTAAATTCTCAACAAGCTCGTCTACCCGGGGCATGGGATACGCATCAAACTTGGACACTTCATTTAACTTGCGAAAATCGTTGCAGAACCATAACGTCCCATCTGGCTTGGGTATTAGAACTATGGGACTTGCCCACTCACTTTTCGACTCCTCAATGACATCGAGCTTCAACATTAATTGCACTTCCTCCGTGATGGCTCGTCGCCGAGCCTCAGGTACCCGGTATGGTTTTAACCGGATCTTGGCCTGAGGCTCAGTGACGATGTCATGTTGGATGAGAGACGTGCGGCCAGGGAGGTCCGAGAACACATCCGTGTTCCGACTGATGAACTCCCTGACTTCCTGAACTTGTTTGGAAGACAGGCTGTCTGCAATTTTTACCGTGGCTACCGCTCGCAGGCCTCGAACTGTGGGGCTGGACCCTTCTCACCCAGAAGCCCTGGCCGGGGGCTGTTGTCGTCGGTCATGTTCCTATCCTTCCACGGCTTTAGTAAATTCACGTGGTACACCTGCTCCGGCTTGCGCCGCCTGGCTGGTGTACCTTGTAATTTACTTCCCTACCTTCTCGATCACCTCATAGGGGCCCTGCCACCTAGCTAGGAACTTGCTGTCAAGGGTGGGTACCAGAACCAAAACCCGATCTCCTGGATTGAAGTCCCGTACCCGAGCCTGACGATTATACACCCTACTCTGGGCTTGTTGCGCTGCCTCCATATGCTCCCGGACCAGCGGCAACACCCTTTCCATCCGTTCCTGCATCTGGGTGACATACTCAATGACACTTTTGTGGGGGACAGGCTGTTGTTCCCACGCTTCCTTGGCGATATCCAACAGGCCCCGAGGGTGTCTGCCATAAAGCAGTTCGAAGGGCGAGAACCCAGTAGAGGCCTGGGGCACCTCTCGCACTGCGAACATGAGATAGGGCAGAAGCAGGTCCCAGTCCTTCCCATCTCTAGACACCACCCTTTTTAACATATTTTTTTTAAAGTTTGGTTAAACCTCTCGACAAGACCGTCTGTTTGCGGATGGTAAACGGACGTCCGCAATTGCTTTATACGCAATAATTTACACAGTTCCCTCATAACTTTGGACATAAAAGGGGTCCCTTGGTCTGTCAGAACCTCTTTTGGCAGGCCCACACGGGAAAACATTTCCATTAACTCTTTGGCAATGAGCTTAGCTGAGGTATGTCGCAGAGGCACCGCCTCCGGATACCGAGTGGCATAGTCGAGAACTACCAGAATGTGTTGGTGGCCCCTGGCAGACTTTGGTACAGGCCCAATTAGATCCATAGCGATTCGCTCAAACGGGACCTCAATAATTGGAAGAGGTACCAGAGGACTACGGAAATGTGGCTGGGGGCTATTTATCTGACAGGTGGGACAGGACTTACAATAATTTTCTACCTCCTTGAACACACTGGGCCAATAAAACCGCTGCAGTATGCGGTCCTGCATTTTCTGCCACCCCAGGTGTCCCCCAAGAACATGTTGGTGGGCAAGCTCCATGACCAGCTTGCGATACGCTGTGGGCACCACCAACTGTTCAACAGGCTCACCTCGGATTTGGTTCACCCGATACAACATATCCTGAAGAACAATGAATCGCGGAAACATTAATTCAGCCCCAGGTTTCTGGGGTTTACCATCAATTATTACGACACTTTCCCAGGCCCTGGTTAGGGTTTGGTCCCGGTGTTGTGCGGTCCCAAAATTTTCCCCGGAGACATTGAGGTCTGCCAACTCAGGTCCCGGTGGCAAGTCCTCCGTGTCTCCCACCATTACACTCAGTGGTGTTGTCTCCCCCTCTACCGCTGGAGCAGTGGTCACCCCTACCGCTGGCCCTTCAGACTCGGGCTCCCAGGGTTCTGGCCTTCCAGTGGTATCAGGCCACTCTCCTAGGGTTACCCCTGTCTCGGGTCCATCAGACAGTTTTATCGCCGGCCACAGTGCCGGGAAACCTGGGAAGTCCCTCCCAAGTATCAGTTCATGTGGGAGTTTAGCAGCGACAGCCACCTCGTGGGTCCACTTACCAGCCGCTGTGGACAAAGTCACTAGTGCAGTGGGGTAGTATTTTAGGTCTCCGTGGATGCACAGGACCCCGATTTTACGGCCGGTATACTCCACAGGCCGTACCAGGGCAGCCCTTACCAGGGAGACAAGACTCCCGGAGTCCAGCAGGGCCACCGCCAGAGAATCTCCCACCTCTACCTGACACAGATGGTTATTGTCCTGCACCTCACGGGTGCCAGTTGCGCACAGCTTCCGTGCATACAGGGAGTGGCGCCCCCCGTAGTTCACATCCATCGGCTCATCCCGATGCGGACAGTAGGCCCTGATGTGGCCTGGCTCCTGACACCTCCAGCATACCACGGGAGGCGGATCCGCAGGGGGTACATTCCGTGCAGGCCTCTCTGTCGCCGGACGTCGGAACTGGGGAGGAGGCCTCCGGGGTTTGACTGACCCCTTCCCAGCAAGACTCCCCTGTAGGTTTCTGGTGGCCTCGTAACGCTCCACCAGGTCGACCATCTCCAGGGCATTAGTGGGGGATACCTGGCCAATCCAGTGCTGTAACAGTAGCTGGTTGGTCTCCCGCTGCTGCACGTTAGCCTCTATGAGAGCTTTCACAGCCGCCTCCATGTTGCCAGCAATTCCTACTTGTAGCTTTGCTGGTTTAATATATGCCATGCACTTGTGCCCAGCAAAACAAACAAACTTCGGCGGTCACGCCAGCCTCACTGCGCATGCCCGCATCCGACACCAAATGTGGGGAGTCGCTCTGGTAGATAGCAGTGCGGGTGCAGTATAGAGGCAAAACGGAGTCCAGAAAGTGTAGCAAACAGTGTTTAATTCACACTTGCAGCAAATACACAGCAAACAGTCACTTGGTGTTAATTCACACCCATCAGCAGACGTGCGGCAAAACAAAATAGTCCAAAACAGGTTCCAGTCACCTGGGAGGCTTTAGGTGCAAGTTCGCACCTGGCTGTCAGTCCAGCCGCAAGGCGATCGACCTCCGGCTTCCAGGCCGTCTGCACTCCTCCTTGCTTGGGGTCTTGCTTCCAGCCCAGAGAACTCCACACAGCACCGCATGGATCAGCACTCCCAATTCTCAAGTGATTCCACAGCCTAACAGCAGCTCCAGGACAATCACCTCCTCCACACCCAGCTGCTGGCTGTGTTATAAAGGCCCGGGAAAACCCGGCCTGGACCGTGGGGAGTAGGCACCCACCCAACTCTTTGCCTACTCCCAGTAAGAGCCGGCCCGGATTGGCTTTGCAGCCAAACTAAATAGCAAGGTGTCAAGCAGCACTAGCTGCTGCTGACACACCAAAAATCCGGCTCTTACCTCACCGAGGCCAGGAACCTCGGTGACACGTACCTCCCGTCGACCACAGTACCTTGCACCTTACCACAAGCCCCATTGACTTGAATGGAGCCACAGAACATGATTTACTGCTAATAATAGGACAAGTTCTATCTTTTAGCGGAACGTAAATATGGGAAAACAGAAACGGAATGCATACGGAGTACATTGCGTTTTTTTTGTGGACTTGTTAAAAATAATGGTTCCGCATATGGACTGTATACGGAACGAAAAAAACGGCCTGTAAACGGAAAAAAAAATGTTCGTGTGCAAGAGGCCTAACTCTGAATTCATTTCTCTGCTCCGTGTTCAGTGCAGACAGGCTGCAGCTCATTGAAGGACCAGATTACTGTATATAGAAGCCTATGGAGAGGGGAGGAGGAGGAAGGGGCTGCTGGAGAACGGCAAAGGCAAGGAGACTTACAGAGATACTGCTGCTATTTGTACGTGATTTACTCTTATTTCGCTGCTGGATTCACATCTAAACTACTTAGTTCTGCTGTGTAATGTCCTCCATCACTGCTGCTACATATGAGGCCATGCTGCAGACAGGGAGCAGGATCCCCTACTTATCGATGTCCTGTGTCTGGACAGACAGAAAACCAGCTAGTCCTCCGCCACCAACTCAGGAAAAACAGAACTGTAGACAGATTGCGCAGGAAAACACTGCTACCCTTTAAGCGATCACAATTCAATTTCTTAAATCATCTGTATTTAACTGTATTTTAATTCTGTTTCTTGGACAGATTAGTGGCAACCAACGTGGCCACCACTGAAGATCCCGGAGGTTGTCACCCAATCTTCCTGCCAGCAGATTCGCCTGGTTGCATTGACACAGAACTGACTCCACATTGGAGCTCTTACTTATAATTGTATCCGGCCTGCTAGCCTGGCCCACTTGAGAAGGAAAGGACAGTGGTGTATAACCCTGGGTTCAGACCTGAGCGTTCTAAAAACGCGCGTTTTACGCGCGTTTTTGTCGTGCGTATTTCAGCGCGTTTTTGCAAATAGGAAACGCGCGTAAAACGCGCGTTCTTGTGATTGACTACTGTGGTGTCAATCACAAAACGCGCGTCAAACGCCCCAAAAGAAGCTCAAGTACTTGTTTATGCGTTGGGCGTTTTACAGCGCGTTCAAACGCGCTGTAAAACGCTCAAGCGTGAACCACTCCCATAGGGATGCATTGGTTTTAATCTGTTGAGCGTTTTACAGCGCGTTTGAACGCGCTGTAAAACGCTCAGGTGTGAACCCAGGGTAAGGGTACTTTCACACTTGCGGCATAGCTATCCGGCAGGCTGTTCCGGTGGGTGAACAGCCAGCCGGATCCGCCATGCCGCAATTACCCATGTGCTGCCGTACTGCCACTCCGTCCCCATTGACTCTAATGGGGGGGGGGGCGGAGCTACAGTGCAGCACGTCTGTGCACGGCAGTGATCGCCAGACTAAAAAGTTGGACCTGCAGTACTTTTATTCCGGCGATCTCCGGACGTGCACTGCCGTGCTGCGCCGTAGCTCCGCCCCCCCCATTATAGTCAATGGTGACGGAACGGCAGCACACGGGTACTTGCGGCATGGTGGATCCGGCAAGCTGTTCACCCGCCAGAACAGCCTGCCGGATAGCCATGCCGCAAGTGTGAAAGTACCCTTAGTCCGGTATGTACAATATGTATGTGAGGCAGTCTAATAAGAATGTGTGTAGAGGAGAAGGCTGCCAGCTGGGTAATACTGAGACCAGGACAATATTGTGATGAGCAAACAGACCGGCTTAGAACTCAGCCACATGAAGTGATTATTACTAGTACAATAGTGATTGGCATTTCAGCAGACACATTGACAGCACTGGCTATAGATCAATGAAATCCAACTATAGTACCTGTATAAAATAGAAAAGCATATCGGGGCACCAGCCACAAAGACGTAAGATGCATCAGATCCAACCACAAACTTATTAAAATCTTCATCCATTTTTAACTCACGTCATGTTCTAAAATGTCTAGAAATTATCTGTATGTGGTGCTCACAACCAGTAATTACACCCATGATATCCCCCTAATCATACTACTTCTTTTATGTTTGTTGTGTAGGGATCTATGTTCATGCCATAGACATGATAGGATCTTTATTGTGCATAAACAAGTTAGCCCCTTAAGGACACAGGGTTTTTTCATTTTTGCGTTTTCGTTTTGCGCTCTATGCCTTCCAAGAGCCATAACTTTTTTATTTTTCCGTTCACATGGCCATATGAGGGCTTATTTTTTGCGGGACAAGTTGTACTTTCCAACGCCATCATTTAATAATGCATACGGTGTAGTGGGAAGCGGGAAAAAAATTCCAAATGGGGTGAAATTGCAAAAAAAAAGCAATTTCACCACAGTTTTACGGGTTTCTAAATTACGACGTTTGATTTGCGATAAAACTGACCATTTAGTTTTATTCTACAGGTCAGTACGAATCCGCGATACCCAATATGTATAGCTTTTCTTGCGTTTTGATAGTGAAAAAATTCAAAAGTGGGAAAAAATTTTTTTTTTTGTCGCCATGTTTTGACCGCTATAACGTATTTGTAAATAAGTGTATGGCGTTGTATGGGGGCTTATTTTTTGCGGGGCGATCTTAACTTTTAGTTGATACCATTATGGGGTGTGTAGGACTTTTTGATCGCTTTTATTTAATTTTTTTGAGGAAATGAAGCGCCCAAAAACGGCAAATCGGCCATTTGGGCGCTTTTTCCGTTTTTCTGTTTACCGTATGGGAAATATATTTTTATATTTTTATACTATGGGCGTTTTCACACATTGCGACACCCATGATGTGTATTTTTTTATTTTTTTATTATTTTATTTTAATTTTGGGGAAAGGGGGTGATTTAAATTTTTAGGTTTTTTTATTTATTTTTTTATTTTTTTATTTTTTTTACACTTTTATATAGATCCCATAGGGACCTATATAAATCATTTACCTGATTGCTTTATCATAAACTCCAATACACTTGTATTGGAGTTTATGAGCATTTTACTACTTTCCTATGAAGCCCTATTGCTAACAAGGGCTCCATAGGAAATAGTAAGTGATAGCCTCAAGCTGAATGAAAGGCTTGAGGCTATCCCTTACAGCGCTCCGATTCTCCCGATCACCACTAGGGGGAGCCGGAGCGCTGCCGAAAGTTTTACTTTCGGTTTTAGCGCGTGCAGATGCCGTGATCAGGATTGATCACGGCATCTGCGGGGTTAAATGATCGCGGTCGGCAGCGCTGCCGATCGCGATCATCAGCTGCGGGGGTCAGCTACAGGAATCAGCCGGACCCCTGCAGCGATGGTGCCCGCAGCGGCCCATACGTCATGTGTCCTTAAGGAGTTAAAGGGGTATTCCAGTAGGTAAAAGTTATCCCCAAAAACTATCATATCTGGGGGTCCCAGCAGTAAGACCACGAGAACAGGGTCCCCTGAAATGACCGGAGCCGCTGGTCGCACATGCGCGCGGCCGCGTCATTCATTTCTAACATTAGCCTAGAGATTCAGATATCTCTGACCTAAAAGTAGAGGAGCCTTCTGATACAGGCAGAGAGATGTTAGGATAAAATCACCTGACTGGAATTCCTTCTGTAATTCATTTTCACATGAGCCCCTGGATATAATGCAACAGGATCTGCATGCGGATGACCACTAATTACCAGACAGCACCTGTACTTTCAGTACTGCACCTAAACATGGTATTTATTTCAAATAACATGCACATCGCTGCCGGACCATATTGTGTAGGTGCAGGCTGCAGCCTTAGGTTGCTTTCACACAGTCAGTGTTTGATCAGTGATTTCCATCAGTAATTGTGAGCCAAAACCAGGAGTGGAGGCTACATAGAGAGAAGGTATAATACAAAGATTTGCAGTGACTCTGTGTTTTTGACCTGAATAAGAGAAAATGATTAAATCTAACTTCCAATAAAAAAAACTATGTCCTTCATTTAGTTGCGGTAAAATCCAAAGACACAATTCACATACAGCGACTATGTGTTTCGGATCCTAATTTAATGAAACGCTGTATGTGAATTGTGTCTTTGGATTTTACCACAACTAAATAAAGGACATCGTTTTTTTATTGGAAGCTGGATTTCATCATTTTCTCTTAGTCAAGTTGCCTTCCAGTCTCGTCCAGTCTGTTTCCACGCTTCCTTCATCGATACACAGGTGAGCACTACTTCGTGTATTTTTGAATTATGATTGTGTTTTTGACCTGCACCGGGTTTTTGTTCACAATCGCTGATGGAAATTACTGATCAGACACTGACTGTGAGTAAGTGGTCTTAAAGAGGGCCTGTTACCTCTCCTGACATGTCTGTTGTAGTAACTAATTGCATTCCCCATGTAATAACAATTCTGGATCATTTGTTCTTATCACTCTATGTTGTGCCATTCTTCTATTATTTCCACTAGAAGCTCAGATGAGCCAAAGTGATTACTTAACGAAGTCTCGTGAGACTTCGCATAATAAGTTCAAAAATGACGGTAATTTCTACTGTTAAAAACCTTTTCCCGGGTTTGGCTCTAATCCTTTCTCCCTGCCTTCTAAGAGCCATAACTTTTTTACTTTTAAATTCACATAGCCAGATGCGAGCTTGCTTTTTGCAGGACCAGGGGATTGCTAGGTCGGAACATCAAGGGTCCAAGCCCCGGATGTTTCGTCCAGGGCACTGAACGTTGTGGCTGCAGACTATTCAACTATAAAGCCATCCTCAGACCTATGATACAGTTCAATTAGACTACTTTCACTAGTTTCGTTTACATTTTCCAGTATTGAGATCCAGCAGAGAATCTTAATACCGGAAAAAAAGCTTCAGTTTTGTCCCCATTAATTGTCACTGTGGACAAAATGGAACTGAACAGAATGGAATGCTCCAAAATGCACTCCATTCAGTTTGGTTGCGTTACCATACCGGAGAGCAAACCGGTGCAAGCTGTGTTTTTACTTTCCGTGATGCAAGTCAATGGAGACGGATCCGATTTCTCAGACACAATAGAAAACGGATACGTCCCCCATTGACTTTCAGTGGTGTTCATCACGGATCCATCATTGCTATTTTACATAATACAACCAAATTCGTTCATAACGGATGCAGATGGTTGTAAATCAGTAACGGAAGCGTTTTTGCTAATCCCTGCCGGATCAGGCAAAAATGCAGTTGTGTGAACGTAGCCTTACTGCTGCAGGAGCAGAAGCCAATGGCTCCCTGTACCGCCACTCACTCTCATAGGCCACAGCCCACTAGGCCTGAGGCCCATGAGAGATTAGAACAGCGCCGGAGGGGAGGTGGCGCAATGCTGTCATTGTGCACATTTGTGCCAAGCCGCAGGTAGCCTGTTGACTTCAACACGACCACCTGTGCCCAAAAGCAGGAGACTCGGGCAAGAGGCCGGAATAGATAGCAATGGGGAGTCAAATGAGTATTATTATATATATTTTGGGTGAAGTTGGGGGAAGCTGGAACTGGTGGGCACTATGTAGAAGGGTGCATTTAAACTGCAAGGGGGCTGTATAAGAACTGAGGACACTACAGGGGATACTATATGTCTGGAGTACTACAGGGGCATTATAGTGGACAGTATAACTACTGGGGGCTCTACAGTGGGCCATTGTTACTACTGGATTACTATAGGAGGCCTTTATAATTACTGGGGCACAATATCTACTGAGAGAACCAGAGGGGACATGATAATGCCTGGGGGCTCTACATGGAGGTATTATAGCTACTGGTAGCTCTACAGGGAAGTCTTATAAAGGAGCTTTTTTACTACCTGTAAAGGTGCACTTTGGGGAGCTTTATCACTGGGGGGCACTATGATGCATTTTTACTACTGGTGGTTCTGTGGGGGCATTAGCAAGCGCAATAAAATATCAATTTTTGCAGATGACACTAAACTGTGTAAAGTAATTAACGCTGAGGAGGACAGTTTTCTCCTACAGAGGGATCTGGATAGATTGGAGGCTTGGGCAGAGAAATGGCAGATGAGGTTTAACACTGACAAATGTAAAGTTATGCACATGGGAAGGAATAATGCAAGTCACCCGTACATACTAAATGGTAAAACACTCGGTAACACTGACATGGAAAACGATCTAGAAATTTTAATAAACAGCAAACTAAGCTGTAAAAACCAGTGTCAGGCAGCTGCCGCCAAGGCCAATAAGATATTGGGTTGCATCAAAAGGGGCATAGATACCCGTGATGAGAACATAGTCCTACCACTTTACAAATCTCTAGTCAGACCACACATGGAGTACTGTGTACAGTTCTGGGCTCCTGTGAACAAGGCAGACATAGCAGAGCTGGAGAGGGTTCAGAGGAGGGCAACTAAAGTAATAACTGAAATGGGGCAACTACAGTACCCTGAAAGGGTATCAAAATTAGGGTTATTCACCTTAGAAAAAAGACGACTGAGGGGAGATCTAATATCTATGTATAAATATATCAGGGGTCAGTACAGAGATCTGTCCCATCATCTATTTATCCCCAGGACTGTGACTGTGACGAGAGGACATCCTCTGCGTCTGGAGGAAAGAAGGTTTGTACACAAACATAGAAAAGGATTATTCACTGTAAGAGCAGTGAGACTATGGAACTCTCTGCCTGAGGAGGTGGTGATGGTAAGTATAATAAAGGAATTCAAGAGGGGCCTGGATGTATTTTTGGAGTGTAATAATATTACAGGTTATAGCTACTAGAGAGGGGTCATTGATCCAGGGAGTTATTCTGATTGCCTGATTGGAGTCGGGAAGGATTTTTTTCCCCTTAAGTGGGGAAAATTGGCTTCTGCCTCACAGTTTTTTTTTTCCTTCCTCTGGATTAACTTGTAGGAAACAGGCCGAACTGGATGGACAAATGTCTTTTTTCGGTCTTATATACTATGTTACTATAGTACTATGTAATATGGAGGGCATTACAACTAACTGGGGCATGCTTGGTGAGTATTATCACTGTAGGGGGCACTATTACTAATGAGGAGACTCCAAGAGAATTATTACTATTAATCGTACTTTTAGGACTACTTTGGGGAATATCTGTATGGTACAGTTATTTATTCAGTATAGTATTTGGGGCATTGGGGAACACAGTAAGCATATTATTGGGGGTAGCAGCAGGATAACACTGTTGGGGCATGAGGAGGAGGAGGAGGATGACAATTGAAAACTGAGGAACCTTAGATGTCTGAGACGCAAACTTTGCAGAGGCGACACATGATTGAAAGAAGTCATGTGTTGTCTGAGCCAAATGGAGAAGATGAAGAAAGAGAACGTCTACATCAGAGGAGACCCTGCAGGACAGGATGAATTTTTTAATGGCAACATTTATTTTAGCATTTCTTGTTTTGAAAAACCGGAAAAAATCTTT
The DNA here is from genome assembly GCA_033119425.1 of Bufotes viridis. NCBI lineage: Eukaryota > Metazoa > Chordata > Amphibia > Anura > Bufonidae > Bufotes > Bufotes viridis. Next base: position 517,812,020 of record CM065589.1, read on the forward strand.
GTAGGGTGATATTAAAAAAAATGCAGTTCTGCCACTGTTGTTTTGGGGTTTGGTTTTTATAGCATTAACTGTGCACTAAAAATGACAATCTTATTCTCTGGGTCTGTACGATTATGGCAATCCCAAATTTATTTAGTTTTTATCATGTTTTACTACTTAAAAAAATAACCTTTGAAAAAATTATTTTCTGCATTGCTATACTAATGTAAATAAGGGGGAGTTCTCATCAATGCTATTTTTTAGTTCTTCTGATCCTTCAGAAGTAAAGGAAAAAAAATCAGGATCCTGTAAAAAAAATATAGATTCTGTGCATCAGTTATGCAAATTTGACATCTGTTTGAGTTATTTCCATCTGTGACCATTTTTTTAGAAGGAATAAAGTACTGCATGTAGTACTGCATGTAGGCCTCGCCATGGTTGACCAAAGAAGTTGAGTGCACGTGCTCAGCATCATATCCAGAGGTTGTCTTTTGAAAGTAGACGTATGAGTGCTGCCAGCATTGCTGCAGATGTTAAAGGAGTGAGGGGGGTCAGCCTGTCAGAGCTCAGACTATACGCCGCACACTGCATCAAATTGGTCTGCATGGCTGTCGACCCAGAAGGAAACTTCTTCTAAGGATGATGCAGAAGAAAGCCTGCAAACAGTTTGCTGAGGACAAGCAGACTAAGGACATGGATTACTGGAACCATGTCCTGTGGTCTGATGAGACCAAGATAAACTTATTTGGTTCAGATGGTGTCAAGCGTGTGTGATGGCAACTAGGTGAGGAGTACAAAGACAAGGGTGTCTGGTCTACAGTCAAGCATGGTGGTGGGAATGTCATGGTTTGGGGCTGCATGAGTCCTGCCAGCTGTGGGAGCTACAGTTCATTGAGGGAACCATGAATGTCAATATCTACTGTGACATACTGAAGACGAGCTGGGCCGCGGAGCAGTATTCCAACATGATAGTGACCTCAAATACATCTCCAAGAAGACCAGTGCCTTGCTAAAGAAACCGAGGGTAAAGGTGCTGGACTAGACAAACATGTTTTCAGACCTAAACCCTATTGAGCATCTGTGGGGCATCCTCAAACGGAAGGTGGAGGAGCGCAAGATCTTTAACATCCTCCAGCTCTGTGATGTCGTCATGGAGGAGTAGAAGAGGATTCCAGTGGCAACCTGTGAAGCTCTAGTGAACTCCATGCCCAAGAGAGTTAAGGCAGTGCTGGAAAATAATGGTGGCCACACAAAATATTGACAATTTGGCCATTTTCACTTAGGGGTGTACTCACTTTTGTTACCAGTGGTTTAGACATTAATGGCTGTGTGTGTTGAGTTATTTTGAGGGCACACCACATTTATGTTATGCCAGCTGTACACTGACTACTTTACATTGTATCAAAGTGTCAGATCTTCAGTGTTGTCCCATGAGAAGTTAAAATTAAAAATTTACAAACGTGAGGGGTGGACTCACTTTTGTGAGATACTGTATATAGGCTTGAATGATATTAACATCTGTATTACACTGGCCAATTGAGCAAGCAATTGTCGGGAGGGAAGCATTCCCTCCCGGCAATTGGCTGCTAGCTAGCGGAGGAGACAGCTGCTATTACATGCAGTGATCGCCTCAGCAGCATGGGCAGGAGCGATCGCTATGCTCTCGCTCGTCCCCACGTTGTATAGGGGTTTGCCGGTGGCAGATCATAGTTAGACACCATGATCTGCCACCTCCAATCAATGATTTTTAAGCGTGCTTAAAAATCAGAATTGCCAGATGAACAAGCAATGGGGGGCAGTATTACACTAACGCTCGTTAGTGATTATCTGCTGAAAGATCAGCAGGTATTATAGTGCCCTAAAGTCTGTAGGGAAGATTATTCTGGATCCACTAATCTATGTTTCCATCTCTTACTGGTTCTACAGCTTGGAAGATTGCATGTCTGTACCATGAAAAATTTCTCTAGGTTCCTTTTTAGTATTGGAGTTGAAATCGTTACATGTACTTTGTAAATGTTGTCCACGTGTGACAATTGATGCAACACCCCAGGCTTAAAGGGGTTGTCTCATCTTGCGGCTACTAAGGCAAGATGGGACTAAGGCCTAATGCAATGGGTCCATTCCTTTCAATGGGTCTGCAAAAAATGCCGTGTGTTATCTGCATCCGTATGTCCGTTCAGTAGCCCCACCAAAAAAATATAACATGTCCTATTCTTGTCCGTTTTAGGCATTGTTACAATGGATCTGCAAAAAAACGGATGGCATACAGATGGCATCCGTTTTTTTTTTGCGGATCTGCAATTTGGGGACCACAGTCGTGTGCATGTAGCCTAAGCCCCAACCATTGGGAAACAGAGGAACTGGCCCGCGCACACTGTTTCAGTAGCTCTCATTGTAGTGAATGGGAGCTACAGAAACAGTGTAGCACAGTAAGCTATGCTGTTTCCGAGTTAGGAAACAACCCCTGTAAATTCTGTTAACTATTAATATAACTCAATTGTGTCAAGAATCCTTGAGAATTCTGATGAAGCATAGTTGGCAACTCACAGAAATGTTGGTTATCTGGATAGTTTACTTTGAACATGTCCACATGACATAATTTTTTTACATCTAATGTGGGATGTGACAGTACTTTTAGATACAATGCCAGGTTTGAAAAAAAAATGCATTCATGCCCATCATCCCTTTTTACTCAGTCAATATGGGTGGAGGCTAGGGCTACACAGTGACTTGTGGCCTCATGACTGGTAAAATTGCAACTAATATTACGGAGTGTGGTCGCTCTGAAATCCAGCAAGTGTGGATTGCTGCCAACTGTTGTGTCACAATAACTTGTAGGTCCTTATACAACGACATTTGCCATCATTTGTTGCTAACCCTTGTTTAACCCTTGTCTAAAAAAAGAGTCTATGAGAATGGAACAGGTGGGCTCAGCTGGTGTTGTCAGTTGCTAGTGCCTTCCTGCTTACTCCATTCTAAGGCAGGGAGCAAGAATTTTTAAATGATTTTTAAAGGGGTTATCCAACAGTGGTCACTTGGCACGGTGGGATCAGGTCACTGCTGCGGCCTGAGAGTGGCTGCAGCAGTCACGTTTCCCCCCATCGATGGATGTTTGATTTCAGAGCTGCAGGTAGAGGAAGACAGAGACCAAACCCAGCAGTAGGGACCAAGAAAGTATGATAACCACCACGGGTTGGCCTCTCTGGTGGGTCTTTATTAGTCTTGGTTAACCCCTTTATATACAGTCCATGTTCTTCTTGGACTCTACACTGTGTGGGTAACGGTTTACAGTAAATAATGACTGCGTCATAGGTATTCCAGGCAAAATTTATTAGATGTCTATTGAAGAAAAATAACAAACCAAGAGAAGTAATACATATACTGTTTGCTTGTAAGAATCCATATTTATCCATCTAGAAGCCAGGTATGAAACACTTTTTTAAAATCAGATACAGAAAGTAGAAACAGTGCACTCTTAAATAATACAGGCATTAAACCAGGCATGGGAAAACCTACGCACTCCACCGCTTCTAGAGCCACATCACCCATGAGCGGCCAGCTGCAGTACTATCCTGTACATGAGACATGTCGTTCAGAAGGTGTGAGATGCTGAAGGATGTCCATGCATCAGTTAGACACTATTCTACCCCCATAGTAATGCTATCAAAAGTAGGTGTTTATAGCAAAGCTGCATGCAGTAGAACGACTGTAAAATTCAAAGCCTTCCAAATATAAAGCGTCTTTATTTCTTCAACATGAAATACTTTATACTGCAAAAGGGCTGTTTTTTTTGTAGCATTTCTCTGTAACAAATAAATATGTACATTTCGATACCACTGGTAAAACAAGTTCATTGTGTCACAAAATCGGTCATAAAAGGCTATTTTACAGGTTTGAACTGGCTAGTGTGGCAGAGAGCAGAGAAAAGCTGGCAGCCTTAAGCTGACTTGGGCAATCCCAATTGAACTTGGCATAACATGGGACGGAGGCTTTGTACAATGGAACCAGGCAAAATATGTACAAAATACTACGTAAAACTTGAGTGTGTTTATAACAAAAAGCAGAAATATAGTAAACACTGTTTAATAAGGTGCTAAAAAAGCTGTGTACTCAGTGTCAGGTGACACAGTTATACATTGGGACTAAAGGTGGACTTAGTCGGGCCGATGAGTAGCAGACTGTTGGGGAGGATGCATCCTTCCTGACAGTCGGCTTCTCGTTAAGTGGAGGTAAAGAGTTGCATTTACACGGTGCAATGAGTAGAAGATTGTTGGGAAGGAAGCGTCCTTCTCAACAGCTGGCTGCTCATTAAGTGGAGGTGAGGTGCTGCATTTACGTGTAGCAATCACCTCCACAGTATGAGGACGAGGGATCGCTATTGCAATTGCTCTTCCTCATACAGCTGCATTGTTTCGGCGAGCAGATCGCTGTTTACACAACACAATCTGCTGCCCAGAAACCATAATTTATGTGCCAGCACTAACGACAGGATCAACTGATGAACAAGCGTTTCACTCGTTCATCAGGTGATCGGCTGCACCTTTAGACAGGAAGACTATCCGGAACGAGCATTTGCAAAAACGTTTGTTCATGATAATCTGCCCGTCTAAATCCACCCCTAGTCTTCTTTATCATCATATAGCCTGAGCTAATATTCACCCATCAATTCACTAGAAACTAGCAGAATTGGGTCAATTAGAAAACATGCAGCTCTACACCTGTCCATGACAGCAGGCATTGTCTTTTTGTGGCATCTACCACACATTCGTTTGCAGCCAAGTGCCAAACAGTCCTCATCAGCATGAAACAATTTTGTTTCTACTTATTTTATTGAGCCTAGCACTCATCTCACCCACATGCAAGATACAAATTATGGCTTTTGTACTGAGATACTTCAGGTAGCATTCTCACATTGCATATCAAATACCAAGTACTGGTTAAATCAACAAGAGATTTCAGGAGACACAGACAGAAAATATCTGTAATGGAATAGGTAATGACTTAGAAAACATGTGGGTGATGCTGTCACTGAGCTAATCTTTTATGACCTATATGTTATGACTACACAATGCAGATGTTTGGTAAATTGTATCATTTCTATTTGCTGATCACTTTACTTACAGGGACACTTCCATCAGAAAGGGGGATTTTTTTTAAACTCAATATTCATAGAAAACAAATTTTGTTAGAATTGTTGGTGGTTTGTTTTCTACCTTCGCCAGTACTATGCTATTTAGAATTAAAATAAAATAATGGCATTCTATAGCAGTCAGCACAGAGAGGTTAAAATTCTGAATGGGACAGTAAGCCCAGTGTACAGCACTGCTGCACAGCAAAGAGTTTGTCTACATGGTAATCTCTTTATAATAGTGGGTGGAGAATTGGAATGACTGACAGAATGACAGCTATATTGTTCTCTTGACAGACCTAGATAAACATGGAGTAGACAGGCAAGGACCACCAAATGAATAGAACTTTGAAGCCGGCAGTTTATAATGACACAAATCATCAAAAGCCTGCGGCAACAATATAATTCGTACTGTATAATCAATATACAAGATATACACAACCACCTTGAATCATACATGACAAAAAGACAAAAAACTGATTCAATATAATCCATAGGATACATAAATATATAGTCCAGGGTAAAGGTCCTTTTACACAAACGGATATTTCAGGCAATTATCGGGAATGAATCGAACCTTCCAGATAATTGCCTGCTCGTCAGCAAAGATAAAAGCTGCATTTACATCTCCTCTCTACGGGAACAAGCTATCTATACAGCGATCGCTTGTTCCTATAGAAAATCATTGTTCCTGGACAGCAAATCCATGTTTAGACAGTACAATCTGCTGCACAGAAACAATTATTTTAGATGCTGGTCAAAAGACATGATCACTGAATGAACAAGCATTTGCTAGTTCATCGGGTGATCGCAGGTGACTTTCACACAGGCCAATTATCGTGAACGAGTGTTGCTACAAACGCTCATCCTTGATAATCGGCCTGATTATCGGTGCGTGTAAAAGGACCACAAGGCTTTTCACATCTGCTTAGATTAAATCCCCACGTTTGAATGTTTTTTTGGAGCGTCAGTTCTGCTCAGTGTGTCAGCTCTATCGTGTTTCAGTTACTATTGACTGAAGAAAAAGTGCTACTGCGTAAGTAACAAAAAACATGACTGATAGGAGCTTTCTGTTTTGTTTTTTAATATTGAAGTACCGTATTTTTTTGCTTTACAAGACGAACCTGATAATAAGACGCACCCCAGGTTTTAGAGGAGGAAAATAAGAAAAAAATATTTTGAACCAAAAGGTGTGCAGTACATGATGCATTCCTATGGATGAGAGGGGTTAAAGTCTTATAATATAAACACTGCCCAGTGTACCATAAATGGCCTAAGTATTATAACCCCCTGCATCCATATACTGCAATACATGAGTGTGTTCCAATGGATAAAGGGGGTTGTAGTCATATTTAATACAAACACAGGCAAATAATGGTACAGTACCTGGACAGTGTTCATATTAAACGTTACTATAACCGCAGAACATGGGTTTATTTCTATGGATGAGGGGAGATTATAGTTATATGTATTACATATTTGTCCCGGTAGGCCCTTGAGCTCCCCTTATTCATATCCAGGCTTTCACTCACCCAAGAACTCCAGGTGGAGACAGGCCAGGAGTCCCAGGGAAACTCAGGGAGCCAGAGGGTCAGTAATGCTTCTTCCTTCTTTCTCTTAAAGCAGTGGCAAGCGGCCGGGCGACTGACTTAGCTGATTGGTGGAGGTGGCGGAGTAGCAGTTCCCGCCGTGCTTACCACCAGTCAACTCAACATACAGGGCAGCAGTGCAGAAGAGAAGAGCGGGACCCCGGCTGCAGAGCACAGGATATGCAGGCTGGCGGCATACAGCTTTAATGACCGCCGCCCGCCCCATACTTCCTCATTCACTTTATAAGATGCACTGACTCTTAAAAGGTCAACCCCCCCCCCCTCCCCTCACCGAAGTACGGAGGTGGGGTGGGGGGGTGAGAAATGCATCTTATAAAGTGAAAAACACGGTATTCAGTCTGTTTAACTGACCATTTTTTCCTGTGTTTCTGTTCATCTGATGGAACCAGATAACAGAAAAGTGAACGCAGATGTGAACTCGGCCTAATAGTCCTTTTACATGTACTGATGTTTTAAGCGCTGACCAGGAATGAACCAAACATTGTCAGATGAGATGACATTTACATGCAGCAATCATCTCCTCTTTATGGGGACAAGCGATCACTACAACGTTGGTGCCACAAGATTAGCTCGCACAGGGCACCTGAACACCTAAGGCCAGCCCTGGTCAGGGCCCCCTCTACAGTATTATACAATGACATTATATAGAGTAACACTGTAGGAAACGAACAGAGCGTCTGCCAGGCCTCGTCTGAAAGTGCAATCTTGAATAGCCTCAAGTTGCACAGGAATCAGGAGATTCAAAGAAGTTGCTGTGGGAGGGGGGCCCTTTCATTTCTAGTTACGCCACTGGACAGACCTGAATAATATGTGCTAGATGACATAATTGTGATAGCACCAGCCACACTAAGAAAGTGGGCTGTGTGCAAACCTCGAATAGCATCAGTAGTAAGTGATACATAGCTGTAGGCAGCCTGAAATGTCATTCACTGATGTGCTTCCCTTGGGAATATTTCCTCTCAAAGAAAGGATATGGTGAGGTGGAGGACATTCCAGGATGCCTACAGGCATGTATCAACCAGGAAAGGTTTTTGTGATACCTACTGGTTCTATTACATGACCGTAAGTGTTTTGCGGTCTACAACATTGCAGGTCCGCAAATTACGTATCCTGGCAGTGTGCTTTCCACTGCTGGCATTAGCACACGGAACGAACTACGCATGCGCTAGCTCGCGCATCGCGAGATTTTGGCGCTCCAGCTCTGTGACGTCGGCCAGCAAGGAGGAGATTCGGAGGATGCGGGGCGGTGCTGCGCTCAGAAAATTTGACTTATCTCCGGACACAGGAGTCATATCAGGTTCATTTGCATATCTCTAAAATCCCTTTTTTACGCAATAAAAGCACATAGAGCTATGGGGACTGGGTATTGCGGATGTACTAGTGGCCAGCAAGGAGGAGATTCGGAGGATGCGGGGCGGTGCTGCGCTCAGAAAATTTGACTCATCTCCGGACACAGGAGTCATATCAGGTTCATTTGCATATCTCTAAAATCCCTTTTTTACGCAATAAAAGCACATAGAGATATGGGGACTGGGTATTACAGATGTGCTAGCTGCCATCTAGCAGCCCATGCTCTATACACAAAATCCTGGTGACAGGTTCCATTTAAAGACTCTTAACGGTATCAGTACACACTCAGATTGGGTCACTGTCACTAGTGGGGTACCTCAGGGGTCAGTATTGGGCCCTATTCTTGTAGAAGGCTTGCACAGTAAAACATCAATTTTTGCAGATGACACTAAACTGTGTAAAGTAATTAACACTGAAGAGGACAGTTTTCTCCTACAGAGGGATCTGGATAGATTGGAGGCTTGGGCAGATAAAGTGGCAGATGAGGTTTAACACTGACAAATGTAAAGTTATGCACATGGGAAGGAATAATGCAAGTCACCTGTACATACTAAATGGTAAAACACTCGGTAACACTGACATGGAAAAGGATCTAGGAATTTTAATAAACAGCAAACTAAGCTGCAAAAACCAGTGTCAGGCAGCTGCCGCCAAGGCCAATAAGATAATGGGTTGCATCAAAAGGGGCATAGATGCCTGTGATAAGAACATAGCCCTACCACTTTACAAATCACTAGTCAGACCACACATGGAGTACTGTGTACAGTTCTGGGCTCCTGTGAAAAAGGCAGACATAGCAGAGCTGGAGAGGGTTCAGAGGAGGGCAACTAAAGTAATAACTGGAATGGGGCAACTACAGTACCCTGAAAGATTATCAAAGTTAGGGTTATTCACTTTAAAAAAAAAGACGACTGAGGGGAGATCTAATATCTATGTATAAATATATCAGGGGTCAGTACAGAGATCTCTCCCATCATCTATTTATCCCCAGGACTGTGACTGTGACAAGGGGACAGCCTCTGCGTCTGGAGGAAAGAAGGTTTCTACACAAGCATAGAAGAGGATTCTTTACGGTAAGAGCAGTGAGACTATGGAACTCTCTGCCTGAGGAGGTGATGATGGTGAGTACACGAAAGGAATTCAAGAGGGGCCTAGATGTATTTCTGGAGTATAATAATATTACAGGTTATAGCTACTAGAGAGGGGTCGTTAATCCAGGGAGTTATTCTGATTGCCTGATTGGAGTTGGGAAGGAATTTTTTATTCCCCTTAAGTGGGACAAATTGGCTTCTACCTCAGTTTTTTTTGGGCTTCCTCTGGATCAACGCAGGATGACAGGCCGAACTGGATGGACAAATGTATTTTTTCGGCCTTATGTATTATGTTACTATGTTACTCTGGACAGGAACTAGATGGATTGATGGATTTAATTAACTTAAAAATGAAATTCAGAAAATCATCCACACAATATAATTCGTGATGGAAAAATATTTTGATGGAAGTGTCCCTTTAACAAATTTTCTGATACTATAAATGGTCCCTTTGTTTCAGAAAAAGCACAATTTCTGTATATGGGTTGTGTGTTGGATTGCAGCTCGGCCCCATTCATGTGTCTGTAATTTTCTTTAAAACAGAACCTTCACAACAATGTTTTTTTGCACGTAAGTTATAGGTTGACATTCATCACTAGATGATTTCACATATTTATAATTTGTAATCTGATATTTATGTTAGTTATAAAGTATATATCTGTTTCTTTTATTCTGCTTTCCAAGATTGTGTTTTATACTGGTAAATTCACGTTCATAGTTTGACATTGCTGTTGTATAAAAACATTTTGTCCACATAGTATATAGAATGTATAGAAGAATTGAAATATAAAAAAAATAATATTTGTGACTTTTCGGCTTATGGTGCTGTGTTTTTATATCCTAATGTGAAACTCAGGCAAATGTTATACATGGTCATACGTGCAGTGAACACACTTGCTAACCAAAGCTAAGGATCAATATTATATAAGCCTGTGAATGAAAAGTTGCTGCAAGATAGTACAAGGAATACATCTGATTTTGTTGTTTTCTCCCTATTCGTCTTTAGAGCAGTTTTTGTGCAGTATTTGTTCAGTAATTCTTAAAGGGGTTTTCTGGGAGTAAAGTATTGATGACCTATCGTCAGGATAGGTCATCCATATCAGGTCAGTGGGGGTTCAACTCCCCGAGTCCCTCCTGTTAAGAAGAAGCTGTTGCCTGTCCGCCCTGGAAAACCATTTTGTTTTTGTTATTCTAAATATGTTAAAATCCTAATCGGTTTCATTTTTTTATTATATGCTTATATCAGCTGAAGCTGTTTTTTGTATACAGAACTCAAACTTCCTATTTTAAACATAGATTTCAGAAATAATATGCTGACTGCCTTCAACCACCACTAAAAGGAGCCTTGCAGCTTATTGTGCTTCATAGTGTTTTACATTGAACTCAATACTATTATAGTATTATCATTAGTAGTGGTAGTATTTCGTTTTTAAGCTCCATCTAGTCGCGGCTGCAAGTAGACAGCATGTTAGCATATTAGAAGGTGCTGTGCAGCCTGTCTGATATACAGTAGGACAGAGTAGGTGTGACCAAATAGACTGCTTACCAGCATGGTACACTATACACCACTGGCACATTCTATAAGCCTTATCTATGTGTATTTAAAATACTAAGCGTCCTCCCCCCTCATGGATAATAGGTGTGTGACTTACGCTCATCAGTATTTTGCACATGTGCAACTTCCCTCTTTTAAGGTCTCATGCACACAGCCATTCCGTGCATTGGGGACCGCAACTTTAATGGGTCCATGATCCATCCGCACAGCAAAAAAAATAGAACATGTTCTATTTCTTTGCGGTGCGGAGGCACGGACAGAAACACCACGGAAGCACTCCGTAGTGCTTCTGTGGGGTTCCGTGCCTCTGTTCGACTCCAGATTGCAGACCCATTCAAGTAAATGTTAGGCCTCATGCACACGGCCATTGTCAAGCTGTGGCCGTATTACGTATCATGGATGCGGACCCGCTATTTGCGGGCCGCAATACGGCCACGGCCGGACAACAGCCGTGTGCATGAGGCCTACTTGCATCCTGCAGAGATTGTGATGTCTTTTCAGTGAACAGAAAGCATGTAAACTCTTATACTTATGCAGCATTCGTATGTATAAGAAGATATAGCGCTAACTGCTATAGAGCTATATTAAAAAATAAATCAGCACAATATTTCAGTTCTAAAACTGATATGATAAAGATTGAAAATTGACTTTAAAAACACTGTAAAATGCCCTGTTTTTTCCTATAACATGATTTTTCAAACATATTAAATATTGTCTGAACCAACCAATTTTTCCATGATAAGCCGAGGATCTAATGTGCATGAAGGCAGCATGAATTTGCCTCCAACATCTACCATTGAAATAAAAAAGAAGTGGGCGTGCTGGATTTTAGTGCCTAATGCTTTGGTCCCGAGGGATAAGCACTGCTAGTGCTGAAGCAACTTCCTATTGACATAAACATACGCACAAACTAAGCCAATCTCAGCATGCATGTGTATGGGGCAGATAGCGGGTTGAAAGGGTGTATGTCTGGTTGGTTGGTTAGAGTCTTTACTGGAGTAGTTGCACACAGTAGGCTTGTAGAGTAATTCCACCTGCATGACTGAGCAGTGAATAGACTTCCTGACTTGTGGGAGCTTCTCTAAAATATATAAGGTTCTGTCCCTTCTGTACCATAGAAAGAGGTTGAATACCCAGAGATGTGTCATAGTGTAGATCTTGATGCCAGTGTCAGTGTCTTTCAGTCCTGAGTTTAATCCGGGAAGCCATATTCTAATTGGAAACTAGGGGCAATGTTTTTGTTTACATTTTATTTATCCATTAGGCCCATTGTCTTCCCTATGGAGATTTTCTATTAAATCCTGTGTTTATGATAGAAATCCACATCTTTGCTTTAATGGCGGCTTGCAGTTATTCACTATACCAGTCACTTTACATTATGTTACAGTGGACATTACATGATTATTTCAGGACTGGCACTGAAGGGACTTGGAGCATCAGTGAGACAGAATTTACATAATAAAGTACCTTTTTTATTATTTGTATGAGCCCCATTATTATGGCCCTTTCTTTAAGGGCTCATGCACACAACTGTTAGGTGTTTTGCAGAACGGAACAGAGGGCCTTTAATTCAACAGTCCTATACTTGTTCCGTAATGCAGACAATAATAGGATATGTTCTATATCAGGGGTGGGGAACCTACGGGATTAATTGGTGTGGCCCCCGGCCCCCTGCCAGAGCGTATAGTGAAAAGGCTAATGACCGCTTCCATTATGTCATTAGCATGCAGGAGGCACAGGAAGATGAGAACAGCACTGCACTGGCTGTCCTCACCTTTCCTGGTCTTCTTCTGGCTCCGCTCTGTGTTCTGACACATACAGTGTCAGGACGTAGTGCAAGTAGGAGCGCACTATGATCTGACACTGTGCGCTGTCAGATCACAGTACAGCACAGTGGGAAGAAGACTAGGGAGGGTAAGTGAATCTGCCAAGTGGCAGCGCTGTCCGATAATGCAAAGGTAAGTTTGTTAATTTAATTTTTTTTATCGTCTGAGGTCTGATTGGAAGCTGGGGGCTGATAGGGGCTGATCTGAGGCTAATTGAGGATGGGGAAGGTCTGATCTGAGGCTGGGGGCTCTGATGTAAGGCTGGGAGTACTGAAGAGGGTGTGATCTGAGGCTGGGGGGTCTGATGGGAGTCTGATCTGAGACTGGGGGGTCTGATGAGGGCTGATCTTAGGCTAGGGAGGGTCTGATCTGAGGCTGAGAGGTCTGATGTGTCAGGACGTAGTGCACGTAGACGCGCACTATGACCTCACACTGTGTGCTGTCAGGTCACAGTACAGCTTGGTGGGAAGAAGATCAGGAAAGGTAAGTGAATCTGCTAAGTGGCAGCGCCGTCTGTAGCTGGAGAGGTAAGTTGATTTATTTTTTTTTTAATCGTCTGATCTGAGGTCTGATTGGAAGCTGGGGGGTCTGATAGGGGCTGATCTGAGGCTAATTGAGGAGGGTCTGATCTGAGGGTGGGGGGGATCTAATCTGAGGCTGAGGAATCTGATGGGAGCTGATCTGAGGCTTGGGAGGGTCTGATGAGGGTTTGATCTGAGGCGGGGGAGTCTGATGGGGGCTGATCTAAGGCAGAGAGGTCTGATGGGGGTCTGATCTGAGGCTGGGGGTCTTATCTGAGACTGGGGGGTCTGATCTGAGGCTGGGAGGTCTAATAGGAGTCTGTTCTGAGACTGGAGGGTCTGAGAAGGGCTGATCTGAGGCTGAGAGGTCTGATTGGAGTCTGATCTGAGGCTGATGTGAGCTGGGGGTCTGATAGGAGGCTGATGGAGATCGGGGGGCAGATCTGAAACTGAGAAAGGGACAAAGGCAGGGACAGTTGTGAAGGAAGAGGCAGGGACAGTGGCACAGTGAAAGCTGGGTAAACCCCTATTTGGACCCATCTGGGTTTAGCTTGGCTGCCATTAATGCCAAATAAAGAACTAAATAAATAACATTCTGAACTTTGACTGCTATGTTTGGTCAAAATGGCGCCTGTACTTTATGTAATATATATAGTGCAGGCAACATTTTATGCTGAAATAATACAGTGCTAAATATTTTTTTTTAAATTGAAGCACAATTTCCGTAGCTTACCCCTAAAAAAACGGAATGGACACGGAAAACAAATACATTTGTGTGCGTGAGCCCTAAATCTCAAGACACCTCTTAAATGTGAATGTGGCATGCTGCAGATATGTGACACTAGATTAGGCGTTGAATGAGAATATAGAACATCTGGCTACCAGGGCAGATATTTTTGTTATATTAGTACTATCTTGACATGTAATCCAGTGGATGTGCCCTACTGTTCACATCTGTGACATAGTTTCCATTATAAAGGAAAGTCATGATGCAGAGCCAGATCTGCTAAACGATGGATGGTGGTGGCAACTGGCGAACCTCTCTGATTTATAGTGGGTCCTGCTGTGGTGTCCCTCAGCTTGACAGGTAGGTGCTGCATACAGTGCTAGTCTTCCCATCAAAAATGATGGACTCTGCAGTGGAGGCTGCATCAGGAGCCTCTGACAGAGATGTGAATGAAGCCTAACAGAAATAAACACCTTAACCCAAAATATGGCACTCCAAGAACTGGTCTTTGTGTTCTTCAGTTAAGCAGTCACAATAAAAACGTAGATGCACAGACAACTGCTCGAATATATGATGTGACTCAAGAACGCATCAGCTGTTCACCTTCATTTTATATAATTTTCTAGAAATATTTCTCTATGCTGGTCATATAAAGAATTTTATGTAAAACTGCAGTAACCAGATACCAACCATGTTGCTGCTATATAGTGTGATCTTTGATGGGTTTATCATGGGCATCTGCTCTGATTTTGTCTTTGTTAATCTGCGTTGCCTGTAATACGTTTTCGTGATATGAGTTCCAGTAACATTTCTAGAATTACAATTTAATTTACTTTGATTTTTCAGTTTTCTGTTTAGGATGTGTTTCATAAGTTTATGACAAGTAACAATTCACGCAATCTGTAGCAGACAGGTAATGACAAACTACAAAGCAGTATATTCTCATTTGTTTTATTCTCATCACATAGATGTGACTGTAGTGAGACCTAATGTTTCCTCTGCCATTCTCTACACCAGGGAGCCATCTCAGCGCCAGGGTCACCAGACTACATCCACCACTTGATACAACAGGTTCTGAGATACACCTGTTAGGAGAGCAGTCGTAGTGGTAACCTTTTTACCCACATGTATACACTCCTATGAACTGGTATCTAAGCAGACTAATGTTTTAAAGACCTCGTGTTTTTACAGTGTCTTACACAGTTTTCTAAGCTTCCAAAACACACATAATTAGAGGCAGTGTGTCCTATGAAATTGCAGTTTTACGAAGAGTGAATAAGTAATGATTGGTGCTAGAAGATTTTCAGTAGTGATGGGACTGGGCCGGGGAGGCTCTAATACTGCTAGACAACGTTGGCAGGCTGCATGAATACATATGAACTGGTTCAGGTCAAAAATAAAGATGCGTGCTTCCAAGCAATACATGTGACAAGTTGAGCATCCAACATAAAAAATTGCATTCACAGCCTTTTGACGTAGTTTCCGGGGAAAGTCCCAAAGAACTTTGTTCTTCTAGAAGTTCCTGAAAGCAGAGAAAAATGTGAGTTCAGCGACATTCAATTCACGCGTATGAAAAACAGGTTTACTTTATATGATCAAAGCCCTGCATTTGCTTTAAAGGGTTTTTACAGTATCTTGATTACCTATCCTTAGGATAGATCACTACAGATCGGTGGGTCGGATACCTTGTGCTCGTGTGAGCGCTGCAACCACTTCACTGTTTAATTGCGCGCAATGGTGCAGTGTAATTACAACTGCTCATCACTTTCTAGTAAATAAAACAAGCAGTTATTGCAACAGTGTGTAGTTAAACAGTGAAGAGGCTGCAGCGATCACAAGAGCGCTGCAATCTCTTCAAACAGGTGACCACCACGGATCTAATATTGATGACCTATCCTCAAGACAAGTTATCAATATTCTAGCACTACACAACCCAAGTAATGAGGAGACCTTACAACCTTGTTAACAGTCACTTACAGACTGGTGGAAAGAGTATCCTGTCAGCAGAAATACCGGTACATAATGTAGAGCACCAGCAGGATTAGGGCTCTTTCACATTTGCGTTTTTGTTTTCCGGCATAGAGTTCCGTTGTCGGGGCTCTATGCCGGAAAAATCCTGATCAGTTTTATCCCCATGCATTCTGAATGGAGAGAAATCCGTTCAGGATGCATTAGGATGCATCAGGATGTCTTCAGTTCAGGACCGGAACGTTTTTTGGCCGGAGAAAATACCGCAGCATGCTGCGCTTTTTGCTCCGGCCAACAACCCTGAACAGTTGCCGCAAGGCCGGATCCGGAATTAATGCCCATTAATGCCCATTAATGCCCGGATCCGGCCTTAAGCTAAACGTCGTTTTGGCGCATCGCCGGATCCAACGTTTAGCTTTTTCTGAATGGTTACTATGGCAGCCAGGACGCTAAAGTCATGCCATAGTAAAGTGTAGTGGGGAGCAGGGAGCAGTATACTTACAGTCCGTGCGGCTCCCGGGGCGCTCCAGAGTGACGTCAGGGCGCCCCCATGCACATGGATCACGTGATCCATGCGCATGGGGCACTCTGACGTCATCCTGGAGCGCCCCAGGAGCCGCACGGACTGTAAGTATAATGCTACCCCGCTCCCCACTACTACTATGGCAACCAGGACTTTAATAGCGTCCTGGCTGCCATAGTAACACTGAAAGCATTTTTAAGACTGATCAGTCTTAAAATGCTTTCAGGTCACTTGCGTTGTTACGGATCCGGCGGGCATTTCCGGCGACGGAAGTGCACGCCGGATCCTAACAACGCAAGTGTGAAAGAGGCCTTAGACAGTCCTCCTGCATTTGTCCAGTTTAGGTCACAAGGATGTAATAGAGGGATGACTCTAGATGACTTGCAATGCATGTGCATTTCATCAATAGGCCATTGATTGCAATGGGCCTCAAGTAATGCTTTATTTCTCATGCAGCATTACTATAATAGGAAAAAACTGATATGAAGTTCTACTAATAAGAGATCAACAGCTTTAAAGTGAATGTGTCATCAGGAAATGACCTATTATGTAAATCACATTTTTTATATTAAAAATTATAAGTGATTTTATTTACATTTTTCATGTCACTACTTAGATTTTAATATGCTTAAAAACCTGTGATTTTTTTTAACTGGCCACTAATAATATGTTAAGACGTTCTCTTCTGTGGAGATCACTTTTCAGCAGTCTTCTCATCATCACACGCAAAATTCCAATGACAGATAACACATATTTCCCCCTGACACACACAGATCGACCTCTGCACAGGTCACAGGGCATGCCTAGGAAACTCTCCTATAGAAGTCTACTGTGTCTATGACCCATGTTGCTGTACATCTCTAAAACAGGAACTCTTGATGTATTATGCCTAATGGCCAGTGTGAAAATGACACAATTTTGAGATTTAGGGTTTTTTATACAAAATCTTTAAAAAAAAAATCACCAAAAATTCTAAAATAAGAGCTTATATAAACTAGAGTTAAGGTCATTTTCTGATGACATATTCTCTTTAAGCCTTATTTGCATTAGTGCAGTCTTCCTGTAGGTTTTGAAAGCATTTTTTTTCTATAGTTTTGCTAAAAAATAAATAAAATTAAACCATATTCACCTACAAACCATCCGTCATCACATTTTTCCATAACATCTATCACATCCCCTTCCCTTAATTCCAGCTCATCCTCATTCCGTGGAGTATAGTTGTACAAGGACTGGTATCTGTCAGAAAGAAAGGCAGAGCCTGTAGTTAAAGTAAACAAATTCTGCTCTTGAAAAATGAAAGCTGTCCTGTGATTGGTTGCTCCTGTAGATAGGTCATCAATATGGGGAAAACAGAAAACCCATTTAACTTTTTTCAGTCAGATCGCTGCAACCAGAGAGAGCCCCCTGTAGTGACTCAGTTGGAGCACAGCAATAATCAGTGCAATGATCTTCTGTGGTATGATTATCTAGGCCTATCAAGAGAACAATATAGCTGTCATACTGTCGTCCCAATTCTGTGCCTAGTATTAGCATGAGGATTACCCATCAGATAACATCCTACCCTCACAGGAGCTGACAATGGATTTGGGTTTTATTTTTATTTTTTTGAAATATAATCTTTATTAAGCTTTTCCATATAAGTACATACAGTTATACAAGGTATTTCAACAAAATATTTTAACAGAATACCCCATTAGCCGAACCCCCCCCTCCCATCAACAGGTGCAGATACTGTCCTCCAATCTACCATAAGCCTCCCTACCATCAATCTATTTGGAGTCTCCCTAACTGATTCGCATTTTTCTTCATAAGCTACCATTCTAAACAAATGGAGCCATAACATTCTTCATTTCCGCATCTGGGTTTTATTTTCAATGGCATAGTACTGCCTACATAAAAAGACAGCCAAAAATGCTAAAAAAAATGTGTTTTCTTCACACAGACATCATCCGTATTTTACGGACCTGTGTTTTGTGGTCCGCAAAATACATACGGTCCTGTGCATGAGGCCTTACACTGAATGTCATAGGAGGACATATGGAGAAAATAGATTTTTCATTAGATTGTACATCCGGTTGGATGTTTTTAGTATGGAATGTCCAATGAGTATTACAGATCTTCACCTGTTCCCTGAAAATGCTGAAACATCAGGAGGTTTTGTCATTGGGAATATTTTTGTCATTTTTGTACACCAATACGTCTAAGTGTTTCTGAGCCCATACCCTGAATACCTAAGACAAGCAGGGTTTAAAGAAACGTGACCCCCTGAGTTACACATAGCACAGGTTGATAAACGGTTTGGCCCACAAACATTTATCACCTATAGGATAGGTAATAAATGTATGATCACTGGGAAATCCACTGATGATGAGAATGGGGGCCCCTGAGTCCCTTCTGTGAATAGTGTGGTGGGTGCATGCATGACTACCTTTCCATTCTCTTCTATAGGATTGTCAAACAGTGCTTAACTATCTTCATCAGTCCCATAAAAGTGAATGCAGCAGTGGTCAATGCTTCATGCACTGATTCATTCTCTTGAATGGATCCACAATCAGATTAGGTGATAAATGTCAATTGAAAAGCATCTTTAAACAGACAACACAGACACTTCACATAGCATACATGTATAAAAGGTAAACTTACGGTTCCCCTATAGCCTGGATGTGTTCATGAGTGAATGCAGCTCGCTGTTAGGGAAAATGACAATATAATTAGTATAATATATGGGGAGTTTACATTCTATTTCTTCAACATGGGTTGTTACAGAATATTGTTACACATAATGTGGACAGACTGACAGCAATACTTTTACAGCGAACATTCAATTTACAAGAATATGCTGCAAGTAACAAATACTAAGCACACTTACTGTTATACAGACAAAGCTTTGTATTGCTTGTCCTCTTATATGTTGTTTTCAGGTTTTACAAAGAGCTCAGTGACTTTAAAGAGGATCTATCAGCATGATCAATCTAGCTAAACCAGGCACACTACATGGTAGGCTTGATCATGCTGGATACATTTTTATTTAGATGCATTTTTATTAATATGCTTATAAGCTAGTTGGAGCATTAAGGGGCTGGCCAGACATCTTGGAGCATCAGTTTGTGAACATCCCTGCAGCCTTAGCCACTCTCCCCAACACTTGGAGATATCCAGCTGTGTCAATCCAAGCGATAGGGGAGTGGCTAAGGCTGCAGGGGCCTTCACACAACTGGTGCTCCAGGGGCTCTGGCCAGCCCCTCCATGCTCCAACTAGCCAATGTACTGTATGTAAAGTTATGGCAACAGTTTGGGAAAGTTCTTTTCCAACATGAGTGCCACTGTGCATGAGATTGTTGAACATGGCCCTCACCTCAACCAGAATGGAACAGCTTTGAAATAAACCGGAATGCTGATATAAAGCCAGACCTTTTCTTCCAGTAAATGCTATTTTATCAGGATGGGGAGCTGAGGGGGGGGGGGGGTCGGTGTGGATGGGGAGTACTGGCTCTTCTTAACGAGACCAGCTATATATCTAGACTAATGGCAGTGCTCAATGGATAAAATATGTAAAGAAGTATCTCCGAGGGAAAGACAACTGTCTCGCTAGCATCACCTCGTTATCCCATGGAGCATTGCCACTGAGTCTCCATACACAGCAAGCAAGCCACCCGAAGCTGAATCCATGGCATCTCACTCAGCCAGCCAGAATCCTACGCCATACCGATGAAGGACTATCACCCCAAAACAGCTGTATATTGATATTTGGCTTGACCGTTTCCCCTTGTTATGTCCCAAGGCTTGTTAAAAAGTCAGACTTTGATAGGGAGCCACTTCCAAAAGGTAGTGCTAGTGAGACAGTTGTTTTTCCCTGGGAGATACCCCTTTGCATATCTTTGTGGGTATAAATTCTCAGAGTGCAGCCTGTTATAACTACAACTCCATATTAGTACCCATAGTTTTGGAATGGGATTTTGATACATAAAGTACGTATTATGAATGCATACTGTAATGCTGTAACCTTGTTAAAAATGAATAAAATACTTCAGAAGTAAAGTTATATAGACCAGCTGTGAGCAGATTTTCCTTTACTTGCACGGGGCACTATGATATTGTAGAATACTATAGTATGTTTTGAGGGTCACAGGCAAATGTACATTGTACAAGCTTAAAAACTGCAGAAAAAGAAATATTGACTAAATAGAGGTTTAGTGTGATTTCTGGCAAATATATAAACCTTAAAGGGGTTGGCCCATTTGGGACATTGATGGCATATCATTGTCAGAGAGGTGCAGGTCTTAGCTCTGGGACCTTCTCCTAACATGAGAACCAGACCACCTCCATTCAGTGCTATGTGGAAAATGTTGAGCACTAGCTCAGTTATTTGTGGCAGTCCCATGGTGGTGAATAGGGAGGTGGCTGCACTTGCGCTGTTTTCTCTCCATTGGCCACTAAGGGTCTTCTGAAATCAGCAGAGTGCACTGGCTCAGCTATTTTTGGAACTTACATAGTGATGAATGGAGTGCTCTACTTCACTTTGGACTCCTTATTCTGTAGTTAGGAGTGGGTTCAGGCGGCAGGATCCACACCTATCTGACATTGATGGCATATCCTAGCGCTTTGCCATCAATGTCTCAGATGGGTCAACCCCTTTAATATACACATGTATGGATACGGAAAATTAGTATTTTTCAAACATTAAGGCAGGAGGTACAAGTCAATTTATTGTCTTCTGCTGAAATTGTCCCACATCCCCAAGGGTAAGATTATCCACATAGAGCAGCAATACAACATTTAATCATGTGTAAGCCAAGCAACATGCTACATACAACTTTACTGCTTCTTCACTTCTACTTCAAATATTGAAATGCCATGCATGTTGCTGTGTTATGCGATTAAAGTACATGGGACTTCTGGCTCATGAGATGTTTATGTTGTGGTACACTTTATTAGAGAAGACATCTATGGGACCAAGACAAGTATGTCATAAAAGTGCAAGGCATTCCTATATGGGGCCTTACTGGGTAGGAGCAGGAACTTTCCAAATGCAGAGAGAAATCACTATTCAGGTACCCTTAGAATTCACATTGGCAAATGAAGTCCCACTGGCTTCATGTGGTCATTGGGTACTCCCCTGCAATGCAACCTTCTCAATCTGCTCCTCTGAAGTACACTTAACTGTCCATATTACACACAGTGGCCTACTGTTAATGTATAATGCAAGCAATATGTGCCTCGGGAAAGCAGAGCAGCAGAGAGCTGGCTATAAAATACAAATAAAAAGCTATTCGGTCTGAAGCTCTGTACTGTTCGTAATATATATCAACTTCTGACATCATACTACTAGACCCCAGAAGATAACATTTTTCAGGATCTGGCCTGGAAGTAAATGAATGATGTCAGTTGAATGACGGAGACAGAGAAAATGACATCATTTGTAGCAGACAAGGGGCATCACACAGAAAATGACCACACAAATGTAACATAACAATGTTGGTTCTGTAACACAAGTCAAGTGCAGTTGTATCACCTAACATGGGCTTTATGTCACACCAAGAGTATGTTCAAATAAACAAAAGCTTTACATTATTGGTTTATAATTATTCAGGTTCTACCATATTTGCACATTACACAGTACTGTATATTTTGCATAGCTTTATAAGGACCGCATTTATTGTGTTGCATGACCTGAACAGTACCCTGAAACAGAAATATTCTCAACTGCCTACCCATGTCCAGGATAATCTGTATAAAACTAATCCCGATTATCCCTTCAATATTTTTTAATAACAGTCAAGGTATTTGCCCATGAAATGTAATATCAAGAAGAGAGTTATTTGTGTTTCTGTGTATTACTTGCACATTCTGATTGGAATCTGACAGTATGTCTTACAAGCTTGTCAGGTTTGAACACACTGTCAAAGTGGCCAAACACATTAGACAGAAGTTGGTTGATGGTTGACCAACAGTTGAGCATTCATCTGGTGAACGATCATAAAGCAGACACAATCACACACATTTGATTCCATATTGGCCGTTACAGTAGTCAAGACTGGCCATACATGTCCAATGAAACCGACTTATGGACGAAAGATCTTTCTTGGAACTTTCAAAAAAAGATCTTTTGTTTGCCTATCGGACGAAAACACGACTGACTTCTGTGGTCTGTCGTCAGTTAAAACAATCATTCCTTGTTAAATTTCACCCAACAAACGATCCTTCTGGTTGAAATAGTCTGTTTTGATTAACTTTAGACTGTGTATGGCCACCTTAGGCTACTTTCACACTTGCGTTCGTGTGATCTGGCAGGCAGTTCCGTCGTCGGAGCTTCCTGCCGGATCCGCCGATCAGTGTGACAACTGACAGCATTTGTAGATGGATCCGGGTGCAGATCCGTCTACAAATGCATTGCAAGAACAGATCCGTCTCTCCGCTTGTCCTGTGGATGGACAGATCCGTTTTGCAGTCTTTTTCAGTTTTCCGTCCTTCAGTTGTTTCGCAATGCTGGAACCAGCACTAATGCAAGTCGATGGGAATTAATGCCAGATCTGGCATTCCGGCGACTGATCAGGCATTTTGGACAGACATAATACCGCAGCATGCTGCGGTATTATGTCCGCCGAAAACGCCTGACAGTGACTGAACGGAAGGCATACTGATGCAAACTGAACGGATTTCTATCCATTCAGAATGCATTGGGACATGTCTGATCAGTTCTTTTCCGGCATAGAGCCCTTTTGACAGAACTCTATGCCGGAAAAGAATAACGCATGTGTGAAAGTACTCTTAATGTGTAACACAGATTGATACGAAACAAACAAAATGTGTGCTCTACAAGGATTGGGAGGCACAAATACTGCAGAGTTGCCATAGCACAGCTGATTTCAAGCCATTAGTCTAGATGGATGTATTACAGATTTAGTGTCCCTTTTCTTGCCATAAAATGAAATCTATTGTCTATGGTTCCTAAGTAAAGCTATCTCTCTCGACTCACTTCCGGCTCCCCCATACACATGCACGTTCGTTTCGCTTTAAGTCTAAAGTATATCCTAAACAGAGAAGACCTTTCCTTTACTGTATACTTTGTCTCTGTTATAGGAGCACTAAACCTAGAAATGTAGACTACACAGGGGATAATCATTCTTCCACTTGTTAGGTAGTCTGTAGGATTTTAGACATTTTCTCTTGCCAACCGGGTGAATGGATGCAGGGGTAGGTTTTTTAGTGGCGAATCATAGCAATCTCTTTTTCCAAGAAAGTATTTTTTATTAATTTTCAATTTAAAGACATACATTTATGTTATAAACATTGACAATTGTACTATTATCTTATATGTTGATGATAGTTTTGAGAGCGTGTTATTGTATTTGTTGCTACTACTAAGGTGGGGAGGTTCCTGCTTCAATCAGGTGTCTTACAGCCAGACACAGGACAATGGGGAGGAGGGGTGAGGGCACGACTGAGCTCCTGGGTCCTGGGACACAGAGATTTCTTTATATAATTCTAGGATAGGCACACAAGCTTAGTATATTATACAACATAGTTTCTTGTTATCTGATGCTTCAAATAAATACAAAATACAATTGTACATAAAATGCAATCGAGTAACAGCACAATGACCACATAAGTAACACACATCTCTTAACATTTATGAACATTTTGAGCTAAAATACATACATGTTGGCATGTATGTACACTGTTTTAAAATCAGGCTCACTCATCACACTTAATATAATATAGAATAATGGATCATCAAAAAGCAGTTGTCTTTTTTAGAGGACAATTACACTGTTAGGCCTCTTTCACACGAGCCAGTTTTCCGCGCGGGTGCAATTCGTGACGTGAACACACAGCACCCGCACTGAATCCTGACCCATTAATTTCAATGGATCTGTGTACATGAGCGTTTTTTTTTTACACATCAGTTCTGCATTGCGTGAAAAACACAGCATGTTCTATATAGAAGTGAATGGGGCTTCAGTGAAAAACGCATTGCATCCGGAAGCAAGTGCGAATACAATACGTTTTTCACTGATGGTTGTTAGGAAATGTTGTTTGTAAACCTTCAGTTTTTTATCACACGTGTGAAAAACTCATCAAAACGCACTGCACCCATGCTGAAAAAACTGAACAACTGAATGCAATTGCAGACAAAACTGACTGAACTTGCTTTCAAAATGGTGCGAGTTTCACTGAACGCACCCTGAACGCATCCGGAACTAATCCTGAACGCTCGTGTGAAAGAGGCCTTAAGATTTAGGCTGTGAGAAAACGCAAGCTTGTCCAGGATTAGAAAAAATTACCTTACAGAACAGTTCCACACCTGTCTGGTATTGTGGTTCCATCCCATTAACTCATACAGTAAAAAACTGCAATACCAGGCATAGCCTATGGACAAGTGAGGCACTGTTTCTTTTTTCTAACCCTAGGCAGCTTCATAATAAAAAAGTTGGCAAAGTGGATTCAAATTACTCTACCCTTTGGGTGGTTTTTGGGCTTTTCACTGGTGAACTGCAGGCTTTTCTAGACATCACAGGACTACGAGGAGGCTTACCAACAACTACAAGATCACTTTTAAAAATAGTCTGAAAAATCATAGGACAGGAAATCAGTTTCTAAATTCAACAAACCATTTTCTTTCTTGATTAAACTTATCCCATGCAAAAATGCACCACACCGCTGTTAACATGCAACCATCACATGAAAACGTAAGTAATGGGAAGAGGTAAACTAAGGCTAATTTTACTTGAGCATGTTCACTCTGGCCTAAACTCTGCTCCTGTGACAGGACCTCATGGCATTATAATGATTTATAATGCTGTGTGTCTCTGCCTGACATCATCTGTAATGAATTGCATTGACAGCATTATGTCAGTTCAATTCATTACAGCTGATGCCGGACAGAGGTGCACAATATTAATCAGTATAATACCATGAGGTCCAGCCAGGACTGTTTCTTGACTGAAACTAGCCTAAGCCTCATACTCATTACCATCAGTGTGGAAGGAATGCACTTACTGTATATAAGAATACAGAAGAGACACAGACAGATGATTATGGATAAGAAGAGGGCTGCTCACAAAACATGATGACCAGCAAGTTACAGTGTGATATTAAAGTCCTTAAAGGGGACGAAAAATATTCTACAGTTTTCAAACCAGCACCTGGATCTGAATACTTTTGTAATTGCATGTAATTAAAAATTTAGCACACCGACCGAGTTATCAAATAAAACGTATCTGTATAGTGCCACCTGCTGTTTTCTCTTGTTTTAATTTTCTTTGACCTGCTCACTGAGAAGGCCGCACATGCTCAGTTTCATCCTTCAACTGCCTCTTGACTTGTGATAGGGAAAAGAGAGACACGCCCTCTTGGCCGCAGGAGAAAAGACACTCCCCTGGAGCTGTCAGCTTGATGTAAATGTAGCAGAAATATGAATGGTGAGATCTCTGGATCCATGGGAGGTACAGGGCTGGTTCTAGCTTTGTTAGAAAGAGATTATCATGTGCTATATGATGACTGATTTTCCTTTTTTACATTAGGTCATAGGAGAACTCATTTAAATAGACAGAAATTCTTAATACAGAAGTCTCTGGTATATTTTACATTATTGTTTTAAGGTAAGAGTATTTTGAAAATTTAGAACACACTACATTTTTAGTAAAGGAGTCCGGATATAAAATTATTTGAAGCTACAAGGTATCCTTAGAATTTCTTGAACATTTCAGGTTCTTCAATTGCAGTTGCAGTTTTCAATTAGATGATTCTTCTGACACTACTTAGAACTTTCCAACCTATGGCTTATCTGTAGGGTTTATGAGTGTGTCCACTATGGTTCTGTAAAGGCGCAGTTACACGCACCGCAAAGAAGCTGATTGTCGAGAACGAAGCATTCCTTCCCAACAGTTGGCTGCTCGTTTAGTGGAGGTGAAGCAATGTGTCACCTCCACAGTACTGAGGCCAAGGGATCGATATTTTGATTGATCGTCCTCATGCATCTGCATTGTTTCTGGGCAGATCGTTGTTTAGACAGCACGATCTGGTTCCAAGAAATTATAATTTAGGTTTCTGCATAAACGACAGTATTAGCATTGAGTGAAGTGAAGAATCTGAAGCGGAATTCGGTCCTTAGTTTAGGAAAAACTAATTTCTTAAGTCCAAATTTCCTTGTGCTTCGTGGTAACTAATCAGTTTTCCTGAAATGGCGGCTACATGTATTATAAAGCGAAACTAAGTGTAGAGGAGACAAGCCTGGGAACGCCAGATCACCCATAATGCTGTACAGCCAGCCAATCCAAAGATAGCCACCCCCTGTGATGTCACAGCCCTATAAAACCCTCATTCTGCCATTGACCTGTGAGCTGAGAATAGGGAGACATGTGGCAAGCGCTCATGCATTATGGACAGTGTTGCTGAAAATGATTAATAGAAGAATATTGGAGAGGGCGAGTGCAGAGACAGTGCGGGGAGACTTATGCTGCATCAGTTTTATTCACTTATTCCTACATCAGCCGTAAGATATATAATTCAATACCAATAAGATGGAAGCCTTTATAATTCCACTGCAAGCGTGCCAACCTATACCATCTAGTCAGCACCCCTGAGGGGGGCCAAGTCTTAATGATGACCATCCTCATCTTTTGCTGGCTTTACTTCTTCCAAATCATCCTTCAAAGTCTCTGTCCTAGAAAAGACAGGAAGATGCAAAGAGAGGAG
Organism: Bufotes viridis; assembly: GCA_033119425.1. Lineage (NCBI taxonomy): Eukaryota > Metazoa > Chordata > Amphibia > Anura > Bufonidae > Bufotes > Bufotes viridis. Next base: position 517,838,996 of record CM065589.1, read on the forward strand.
GAGCTGGATGTTCCTGATGATACATTCTGATTGATATTAAACGATGTGGAAAAGGAGGAAAAGCAGATGGCAGAAGTAGGGCTCCCACCTATAGGGCAGGGGAGCACTGGGGTTGGAGAAGTGGGTATGCCAGTGCGGATTAATATTCAGTCTCCAATAACCTGTAGGAGACTGCAGGCAAGAACAGCAATAATATGCATATTGTCCCCCCACCTAACCAGCCAAACCACATACCAGCAACAACCCCTGTTTAAAGGTGCATTAAAGTTGCTGCGTAGCTATTAACGATGAAGACTGACTATACAATGCGGTCCTCATTATTAAATGAAAGGATCTGCGGGCTAATTGGCTCTGTGTGGCTGTAGCCTAAGGCAGAGTGGCCTGGGTATAACTGATTTATAGTGATTTGTGACTAATTAATTCGGAAATAATCACATTTCTTGGAGAACTTTGGCAAAGTTGCTGAATGGAATTTCTCAAAACTTTGCTCATCTCGACAGGATTAGTGATGAGCGGCAGGGGCAATATTCGAATTCACGATATTTCGTGAATATTTTGCCGAATATTCGGGTATATATGCAAATTCCTGATCTTCAGGAATTATTTTCTTCATTGGGAAAATTCGCATAAAATTCGCATAAAAATTCGCATAGACTGGTATTTAAAAAAAAAACGAATATTCGTGATTACGAATATATTTTGAGATATTCTAAATATTTGTGAATTCTCGAAGTGCCGATATTCGCGATTAAAATTCGCAATTTGAATATTCGGGATCAACACTAGACAGGATCAAAGGATGAATGAGCGTTTTGCACGGTAATCGGGTGATCTGCGGCACCTTCAGATGGACTGATTGTTGGGAGCGAGCGTTTGCAGGAACAATCGTTCCTGATAATCTGCCCAATAATCTGCCTGTGTAAATCCACCTCTAGAATAAGGCTACATTCACATGACCGTATTTTTTTCATCCGTATTTTACGGATGCAAAAAACGGAAGCCGTATGTCCGCATTTTGCGGAAGAAGGCTTCCGTATGTCTTCCGTTTTTTGCAGATCCGCAAAATACTGAACTGGAGGGAGGGAAAAAAAAAATGTTCTTCAATAAAATATTCTAATAATAATACGGAAACGGATCCGCAAAATACGGATAACATACGGAAACCTTTCCGTATGTTATCCGTTTTTTGCGGACCCATTGACTTCTATGGGGCTGCAGACCGATTTTTGCGGACAATTATAGGACATGCTTCATATTTTTGCGGATGAAATATGCGGACACACGGATGCGGACAACTTACAGAAAGTTGTCCGCAAATTTTAAAAGGCCATAGAGATGAATGGGACCGTATCTATTCCACAAAAAAACGGAAACGGATGTGGATCGGATGCGGAATGAAAAATACGGTCGTGTGAATGTAGCCTAATAGAAATATTTGAACACTGATTTCTTCTGTTTGCTGAAGTCAATATTCAATAGTCAGCCTGATGCTACCCACTAGATACTCCAGAGAAAGCAGGTGGTCTTACATCAAGTGTACATGATCATGCCTAGCTAGTTGTCTACACTATATATACATACTGTATTAGGAATGTACCTAAAGCTGGCCATCCATATACAGCTTCTAGAAGTGTTCTGCGTGCCTCTAGATAAACATGGTTTGTCAGTTGTTATTGCTGTAGTGGTGAATACCAGCTGAGGGGTCAGCATGCTTTTACTGCTGATACCCATAAAGTACCATGTTATTTTGTGAAGCAGCCAAACGATCTGACATTTAGCAGCAGAATGACTCACAGGACATAGTGATACCAGAACTAGTACATTTATATGTGGGAGCCACCTTCTATCTAGGGCTCAAGAAAAATACACCACAATTAGGGAATATTACCAATGAAAGGAGAACCATGTCTGTATGGTTTTTAATATCAGAATTTGACTGGATTATATAAATTTTTTATTTTAGCCTAATTTAAAGGCTTTTCTGAAATTCAGCATTCATGCCAGAGATAGAAAGTTGGTAGCATATGCAAATCCTCTCTCGACGGAACTCAAAGGACTTTAGAGTGGGTTGCCAGCAACTCTAACACCTTCAAATACATTCTTCATGGTGTAATTCTTTGTTTTAAATACATCGCATATTACAACAAAGTTACTGACTGTAAGTGGATCAGTCTGCCCTTTCTGTTTGTTTGCTGACATTGAGAGGTTCAAATATGTCTGGCTGGAAAGCCAGGGGAAGCTATTCTCATACAGCACAGGTGCCCGCAGTGAGACACATTAGAAAATCTAAAATGATTTTGGCACATTGCCATTTGTCAGGCTAAACTTTAGGCCAGTAGGAAACAGAATGACAGGTGCTTCCATACAGTCAGCAAGACTTACCTCCGACACACTTTTTGCAAAGTCTTCAAAAAAATTCTCTCTCCTGGATGGATGGAGAACAGACTTGCAAATGTTATCATAGAGGTAGCAACAGGTTGGACTGCCACTAACCTGAGGTCGAATCATATCTCCCATTTTGTACTAAAGTATAGCGTGGTTACCTACTGTATGCGTAGTGTTACATCATGTGGGATTAATCCTGTATATACTTCTAGTTTTTGAACATTTTGTTCTCCCGTAGTACAGTAGATTATAAATAATTGTGCACCTCTGTGCATAACAGTGGTGATAATTGCTAGTTTACACATTATAGAAACCACTGAAGAGGCTGCATGGAGGAACATCTCATCTACAATGGTAATTCTCTACTGACTTCCCGCAGGCCACAGCACTTTATATCTATCATCTGGATGGAATAAGGAAGGGTTTTATGCCACAGCCTTTAAATAATCCCGTACCCTTGCCTCCGCTCAATACTATAAACCAATTACATAGCCGCCTGTCTTCTATTATATGTGTTAGGCTTGCATCAGGACAATGTAATAAGGTTATAGCGCATTGTTCCAATAACTGTGTCTGCAATTTCTTTATTTAGTAACCTTAATGCTTAGTTACTGAACTACAGGCTTTTGTTATTATGTCACTGTCTTTAATGGGCTATTTTATTGCAATTTAATGGAAATTCCCTGCAAGTAATTGAAGTTCCATGACTAAATCTGTACAGTGACATTTTTCAAGAATGCAACAGTGGGTAATAATTTAGTTTTACTTAAAGGAAAATTTCACTGCTGAACAGAACTTCACGGCATCTATGTAAATTGTGCAATAATACTTAGCTTTTCTTAGGCTACTTTCACACTAGCGTTTTTACTGGATCCGGCAGGGTTCAGAAAAAATGCTTCCGTTACTGATAATACAACCATCATCATCCGTTATGAACGGATCCCGCTGTATTATCTTTAACATTGCCAAGACTGATTTGTCATGAACTCCACTGAAAGTCAATGGGGGACGGATCAGTTTTCTATTGTGTCAGATTGTGTCAGAGAAAAGCATCCAACCCCATTGACTTGCATTGGGGGTCATGCCAGATCGGTCTTGCTCCGCTTCCAAAACCAAAACATGTTGTGGTTTGCTCTCCGGTATGGGAATGCAACTAAACGGAACGGAATGCATTTTGCAGCATTCTGTTCTGTTTTGTCCCCATTGACAATGAATGGGGATAAAACCGAAGCATTTTTTGAAACGCTAGTGTGAAAGTAGCATTAAGCTGATATTTTTTCAATCAACAACCAAAGGTAACTGCAATTCTTTTTACCAACTGCAGTGCGTTCTGGGACCTCAACTTACAGTTATACAGACTAGTGTAAGATACTGGGGTTAGCTTACATACATAACAGGGGATAACTTTAGAAATGATGGACAGTAGTACTTTCCGCTTTTTCCTGAGGGAATAAAAATCACTCTACCTCTGACTATATTAAAGTTTTAAAAGCAAGAGGATTATATCTGTTGTGTTAAGACCATTACTTGCAGTTTACAAAAACTCTGCTGAAAAATTTACCAAAATGTTAAGTCTGAAGTTAGACTCAGGCTTAGGCCTCATGTACATGGCCGTTGTTTGGCGAGTGCCCATGCTGCAGATCACAAATTGCTGTCCTCAATGCATGGGCACCAACTTCAGGGCCGCCGTATGCAAATGAAAAATCCATTCACTTGAATGGTATTTGCGATACGCATCCGACGATCCGCACTGCAAAAAAGTAGGTTCCTTTGTTTCGCACCGCACCTTCAGGATTGCAGACCCATTCAAGTGAAAGCGTCCACATCTGTGATGCGGTGCACAAATGGCCAGTGACCGTATATTGGGGACCTGCTGTTTGTGGGCCACAATACAGGCACCGACCAACAACGTTTGTGTGCATGAGCCCTTAGGGTGGTTTCGCACTATGGGGAAGATTTATCATCTCCCTTATGCCAGAAAAGTGGCATTAAAAAGTCGCAAGCTGTCTGTTTGTGATTTTTTAAATGTGATTTTTAAACAAAAATTTGCAAGTGCCTCTTTGCGTGCTGCCCTCAACACTTTTCCAAAAGGCGACATGGCAATGGTTGGAAAGAGGCATGGGCAACAGCTGAGACAAATGTATCTTCATTTACAAGCGATTTCCCATATTTTTGTCACCATTTTATTTTGAGACAAAAAAGCCATGGCTAGATACTACATATTGGTCAATTATAGGAATTATAAAGATTATCCGAAGATTATCTGTTACCGAAAAGCAAAACAGCTGCCTCCAGATGAATGTGGGATGACTGATTTATTTGTAGCTACTGATGCAAATTCTGCAACAGCTGAAAGCAGTGTTGTGCCTTTAAGAGCATAAAATAAGAAAAAGCTCTATAAGCACGAAATCCACTGAGGCCAGGACTAGTAATATTTTAGTTAAATGCATTTAAAGGAGACATATCACATAAGGCTAAGCTTTATTTATTGGGCTTTTATTTTCAACTTCATTTATTGAGAAAATAGCAAAATCATGTCATATTACTGAGTGGTTGCTGGGACCTCCCGTGATCCTGAGACAGAGGGTCCCCTGAGTTGTTTGCTGAATGGAGCGGTAGTGCGCTTGTCAGTCCACCACTCCATTCACTTCTTTGGGGTTGACATAGACAGTCCCATAGAAGTTATTGGAGCAGTGGACCAACATACTCAATACCTCTACATTCAGAAAGGGTATTCGGGGACTCCATTATGGACGCAGCCTAGCTTGGTACTTATAGAAGTGGCATTTTTTGATAGCTTTCTATTGCATTTTTGGAGGTGGAATACAGAACATGCAAATAGCACATGCAAATAAATGTGTTTGTTGCTGAAAGAGGTGATCTTCTGATTTTTTTACTTGAACTTTTTGATTATCTGATCCCTCATATAATACACCAGAATATTCCAGTGTATTATTTCAGTTATAGTAATAACTGACAGAATGCCTATGCGGCCCTCCCAATGTGGTGAGAGAGGGAAGTCCCTCCCTCTCTTTTAGTACTTAGATGATTAATCAGCATTGACTGCAGCATCTGAGGAGTTAAACTGCTAGTATCAGAGTTAACTCTAATCCCAGCAGTGACCACAGTATATAATACAGCTGGCATCTGCAAGTGATGGTAGGTGCATAGCTCCTGAGCCTGCACCACCACAGTGCCATGCATGTACGGTACGGGAAGGAGTTAAAATGTTTTGCAGAAACCAATGGGAATGAATAGCAAAGGTGGTCATACACTTTAGATATTCCTTCTGCCCACCCCATACACTACATGCCCAACTTGGCCATGTATGTTCTCAGGGAGGGGAAATATGTTGGCCCTATATTAAAGCTTCGCTTGCATTTATCGTTGGAAACCCGCCGATTCCCTGCTGGACCTATTATAGTGAAGGGAGATCCAGCAATGGATCTGGCCATGTCGGATACGTGAGATCTGGCAGTCTGCACCTCTGATGGAACAAACTACCGAAGTTACTGAACGGAGATGGGATCCAACCCTTAACTGTAGAAAACCAAGCGTCAGGTAGCTGTCGCTATGTCTAATAAGATCATGTTTCACACCAAAAGGGGCATAGATGAGATGAGAACATAGTTCTACCACTACATAATTCACTAGCCAGACTGTACATAGAGTAGTGTGTACAATTCTGGGCTCCTGTGCAAAAGAAAGACATAAGGAAGCTTGAGTGGGTTCAAAGATGAGCAGCTAAAGTCTTTTTATGGGTGTACTATAGAGATTATCAATATTAGGTTGTTTAGAAAAAAGACAGTTGAGGGGAGATCTAATAACTATGTTTAAGTATATAAAAGGTCAGTACAGAGATCTCTCATGATCTATTTATACTCAGGACTGTAATGGTAACAATTCTACATCTAGAAAAAAGAAGGTTTTTACACTAACATAGAAATGGGTTCTTTACTGTCAGAGCAGTGAGACTATGGATCTCTCTGCCTGAGGAGGTGGTGATGGTGAACTCACTACAATAGTTCAAGAGGGGCCTGGATGTATTTCTTGAGAGTAACAGTTCTAATTATTAGATTTCTAAAGAAGGTTTATTGATCCAGGAAGTTATTCTGATTGCCACATTTGCAGTAGGTAGAAGCCAATTTTTCCAAAAGATGAGGAAAATTGGCTTGTACTTCATTGGGGTTTATTGCCTTCTTCTGTATCATCTTTGCAGTATAATAGGCTGAAAGGGATGGATGTATGTTTTTTCTCAGCCTTACAAAGTACAATACTATGTAACCTCACATTAAAACAAGCACAAAGAATATGTTGGAATGTTTTAATTGGTAGTTAGTATTTCCACACCTGACTCCAAAAACCAAATGTCCACACACCTTTTGTAAGTAATAACACCATAACTGCTTTAGTAAAAGATAGAAAACAAGTGACAACCGCATGCAGGTTGGTGTTACCTTTAACCGCGGAGATTGTGTCAGCTGCCTGGATGTGAATTTTGTTAGCGCAGAGGAGTGTGATACAGTGGACTGACAGGATGGAGGTGGAGATACACGGTCAGCATGAAAAGGAAGACTAGAAGAAATGTGGGGAGGAGAATGTGCAGGAAGCCTTTGCTTTTCAGAAGAAATGGAGGCGTTCTTAAATATTTAGAAAAGAATAAATAGCAAAATCAAGTCATAGAAGTATCCCATCTATTTCTGTAAATACGTTTCGTTCAGCATCATAGTCCTCATATTTAGTCAGTCAGTGAGTCTGCTACAGAACAACCCTAACAACATACAGTTGTGGGGTCACAAAGAGAAAACTGTCAAAAACGTGGAGAATAAAAACAATCATGCATTAGGATAAAATATAAAACATGTAACACATGGAAGCAATTCAAGTAAGTGGAAGACCACAAACTGGGACTTTGTGAGATGCACATTTACACCAGTATGACTGAATAGCTATTAGATAACCAGTAGCTCATCTGATATTGACTTGTACGGTCACCTTTCTCCCGAACAAAGTATATTACAAAAAACTGGTCTGTGTAATTACCCAATGTTACTAAAAAGGTGAAGCTTTGTATCCATTTATGGCAGTAAATAGAAAAACAAGATTTTATATTCTTTATCATGCAATTTTTTTTGTAAAGAAAGTATGCATCATATTTTACATTATGGTTATTTTGATTCATTTACATCCAAGGGTCTCAGACTAGATATAGATACTTTTTGTAACTGGCGAAACGACTCTGTAAACTCGCATCTGTTGAAACATTTGCATAAAAATGATGGCCTTACAAAATCAATGTTTTAATGTATGTCTAAAGATGTGACTTGTGCAGTTGAATATATCACAGGGTTTCCTATAGCTATTTTTGCCTGCAGACTAGACTGAAATAAAATAACAAGACACTGATGAGCAAATGCACAAGACAGCATGCAGTAGCTTGATCTTAGCAACTGAATACCTCTGCATTGATACTGGGCGAACATTCTTCAAGATATACTATAGGTTGCACTACGTTTTCTACTGGTTGTTGTAAGGTTCCACTTTCCCCATCTTCCTCGATGTAGAGTCTTGGATGTTGTTCTGTTTGAGGTTCACACCTAGAAAACCCTGACTCCTGACATTCCAGCTGAACTCCTTGAATGATGGACATTAGTTCTTGACAAATCTCCTCTTCCTGTTCATCGGCAGGAGTTGCGTTAATTGATGATGATGGCCCCGATACACACTTTAAGAGAGTCAGTTCATTTCCAGGAGTCTCAGGTATATTAGTATAATCTGAACAACTTTCTGTGGTGTGTTTGATACTTATTTGTCCTTCTAACTGGGTCTGGTCCAAGTATGTTCTCTGTTGTTCAGTCAGACTGCTAGCTGCAGGCATAGATGGGATCTCAAGCTGCTGAATTATAGGAGAGGAAAGTGTTGTGTCAGGAATTGGTGAAGGTATGGTTAGATGATGACAACCTGAAAGGGTCTTTGGTGATGTAATAGGAACAAAATGACCATCCTTCATTCGGGAAGCTATATCTCTTGAGAACAACTGTTCAGGCTGTAAAACAGTTAATGGCAAGGAGGTAGGCTTCTCTAGAAGAAGAAGAACGTGGTCAGGAAAAGGTGGAGGAGTTGGGATAGGTGTGGTTGGCGGTGAAAAACCAACAGTCAATGACAACCATTCACTGGTGACAGCTTCTAAGTGCCCCTTACTAGAGTCTGTACAGGATGAGTCTGCTCTGGGAGTAAGGGGTGGAGTATGGAGTCTCTTAGATGAAGGTAACTTTAGAAATAAAAGATAGATTAAGAATTAAAGAAAACAAAATAAAACAAATACTGTAGCAAAACGATAACAGAAAAGAAGTAATTGAAAGGATGATAAAGGTGACAAAGTAGGTGCAGGTGCACATGCCAAAAACTATTGCACATGAAACTAAATGAGTGAGGGGTAGCTAGCTGAAAAGTGTAATGGTATCTGCTGAGAGACCAGGTTCTAAATGTCAAACGTAGAGAGAAGCCTGAGTCATCCCATTCAAAGCAGTAGTGCGAGTCTACATAAGTAAGCTATGGGTTTCTTCTTTACGAATACTAAACTGCAGAACTTGAAAGTCAGAGTCAGAATATATGTCACTGTAATTGAGCAGGTGTCAAACAGACAATCATTGTAGAACATGAGCAATTATAGCTACTTATCCAGCAAGAACAATGCACAATGTGCTCATTTAATAAAGCATCACATTTTAAATATCATGTCCTCATTTACGAATTCATTATATATAGCAGATATTGTGTTCTTTTCATTCTACAGGATTGTTATCCTCACAGCAGATGTCCTTGTAGCAACTGTAGAAAATGAACCCCCCCAAAGGTCCCCCAAATTGAGAACTAAACATTTTTAATATACGTACCCTTTAAATTGTGCTGTGTTTCCTGCTGCACCTGTGTTTAGATTCAGAAGCGATGCTGTTATGTCACTGAGACCAAAACGTCACAGTGGGAAGCAGTGATTGGCCACTGTGGTCATGTGATGTCATTAGGAGCAGTATGTTATCATGTGTGAATCTAAACACAGGCGCAGTGGGGAGTGACGTCATAAGGTTTATATTACAATATGAAGAGCTTTGCTTATTCTCAGAAAACTCATTAAAGAATGGAAAGTATGGGTTAGTATAACTTTGCGAATGCTATAACAATTCACATGGGGTCAGACTGGCCCACCAGAGTACCAGAGCATCCACCAATGGGCCCAGGCTCTGATACCGCAATAGGCCCTAAAGATCCAGAAAAAATAAATATTTGGCTTCCTCTAGATCAGGGGTGCACAACCTCCGTATTTTTCGCTTTATAAGACGCACTTTTTCCTCTCCAAAGTAGAGGGAAAAAGTCAGTGCGTCTTATAAACACAAGGTGACCCCAAATGTGCAGGCTGAGGCAGCTCAGGAGCTCTCACTAACGGACTTAATGCAGTGTAGTGTACACTAATACACTAATGTACAGTACCTGCAGTACATTGGTGTATTCTTTAGGACGATGGGGGTTATAATGACATGACATCCACAGATCCCCTATAACAATGTGTCCTCCACAGATCCCCCCTAACAGTGTCATCCACAGATCTCCCCTAACAGTGTCATCTACAGATCCCCCCCTAACAGTGCGTCATCCACAGATCCCCCATAACAGTGCATCATCCACAGATCCCCCGTTAGTTCAAAACCCACCAAAAGCATACCTTTTAGTTCAAAATAGTTTTTCCTTATTTTCCTCCTCAAAAACCTAGGTGCGTCTTATCTTCAGGTGCGTCTTATAAAGCGAAAAATACGGTATGTCTATGTTTTGTGGCTGCTCACATGTATTTTTCATGTATTCTGCCATTAGATTTGAGTCCTGCAACTGTAACTAGACATTAATGTTATATACTGTGTGTTCAATATGCCATAAATACAGTATTTCAGTTGTTAATACCACTTTTAAATTTTATTTTCAGACCTTGACGTTGGTTCAGTCTGACAATGTGGCCCCCAACCAGAAAACATTGTGCACCCCTGCTCTAGAGTCAATCTCCTGTCACTACTTCTTTGATTAGGATTGCGACTGAGAATAATTTCCTCTGGTGGGCCCAAGGAACCCCAGACCAATACTGATTATTCACTAGTTCACATGGGGTGTCTTTAATAAATACAGCATTAACAGCATGCTCTAGATGATACATACATTTCTGTATCCCATTTAAAAGTAATGTCCATCAGCAAAAAATACTATTTATGAAAAAAATTCATCTTAATAGTAAACTTTATCAAATGTGCTTGGATCGTCCCAACAGCTCCTTTTGTTCCAACACAAACTGTGTCAATGACGTGCAGGAAGGGGGCTGCTGCCTAGTTCAGAGCAATCACTACGCCAGTCCTCTTTTTCATCTCTGTAGTGACAGAGAAGAAAGCTATCTTAACGTAGTAACAGCTTGTAAGGCTGAAAAAAGATATGGTCCTCATTTATCTTGATAGGACCTGCGCCTAATCTTAATTAAATGCATCCTCTGGCTGTCCGTGTGCCTGACCAAAATCTACTCCAGTTCGTAGCTGACTAGATTTCAGTCATCATTTATGTCACTTTCTGGTGTACATGATGATAAATGTGCTGGAGTGGATGGACCTGCCCATACACCGCCAGTTTCTGGTGTAAATGATAATAAATGTTACGGGACAAATAGCCCCACCATCGCAACACCAGATTTTGTGTGAGTGAGGATACCCCCATACTCTGGAACGCTCAAACCCAACATATCAGACTCTCACCTACAGTGAAATCCTTCAAAAGAAACCTGAAAACCTACCTCTTCAGACAAGCCTACAACCAGTGACCCTGCTGCCTTTATACCGCTATGACCAGCTTTACTCTCACCTACTGTGTCCTTCTCCCATACCATGTAGATTGTAAGCCCTCATGGGCAGGGCACTCTCTCCTTCTGTACCAGTTTGTAACTCGTCTTGTTCATGCTTAGTGCAACTGTCTGTATTATATATGTATACCCCTTTTCATATGTACAGCACCATGGAATGAATAGTTCTTTAATAATAATAATAATAATAATAATAAATGCCCTGCCCTTACCACATCCCCTTTTTGGAAACTGGCAACGACAGTGTAAAAACACCACTTGCATCTAGATTTAGTTGCAGTGGTTTTTGATTAGTCTTAAAAAGTTGGAAACCAGGTTTTGAGACTTTTTAAAGCCAAAAAAAGGCAGAGGGGGGTGATAAATCTCCCCTGTAGCATGTAATATGGTTACTCTCAAGAAAGGTGTCCGGCCTCTTTTAAACTATTTTAGTGATTTCACTAACAGCTTTGTTTACATCATTCCTTACATTATTCCTTATTTCTGTGTAGGCTTTATTCATGGTTTTGGCGCAAATCACTGATGAATATCACAAACGCTGACTGTATGAAAGCGGCCTTACCCAGTGTTTTACCATTTAGTATGTACGGGTGACTTGCATTATTCCTTCCCATGTGCATAACTTTACATTTGTCAGTGTTAAACCTCATCTGCCACTTCTCTGCCCAAGCCTCCAATCTATCCAGATCCCTCTGTAGCAGAAAACTGTCCTCCTCAGTGTTAATTACTTTAAACAGTTTAGTGTCATCTGCAAAAATTGATATTTTACTGTGCAGGCCTTCTACAAGATCATTAATAAATATATTGAAGAGAATAGGGCCCAATACTGACCCCTGAGATACCCCACTAGTGACCCAATCAGAGTATGCACCCTAAATAACAACCCTTGTTTTTTTCTGTCACTGAGCCAGTTACTTACCCACGTACGCACATTTCCCACCAATCCAAGCATATCATCTTATCTGCCAACTTTTTGTGTAGCATAGTATCAAATGGTTTCGAAAAATCAAGATGTATGTTAGCCATTAGATTAAGTAAGTTCAGTTTTTTTTTTTTACTATTCATAAACTATGAACAGTATTTTTTGCTGCCGGAAAACCCCTTAATTCTGATGTAGCATATGAATAGGCCCTCTGTTTATAGTACTGACAAACAAGCAAAGCTGTGAGCTGGTTACAGATCATCTATATTTTTAGAAGTCTGATATCCTACTGTCAGTCATCAGCATTAGAACTTCTACCAGTCATAACAGGTGAGGAGGACACCAGACTGTATGTACTGTATTGTACACTCACCACGTCCATTGGCTAAATGCATTTCTACTTACGGTTGTATAAGAGTTCTTTTTGTAATATGGGGAAAAAAAAGCATTCTTTACAGTAAGGGAATCTCTGAAATAGCCACAGGAGCTGGTCACAGTAGATGGCTTCAAAAAGGCTATGATGACTTTCTAAGTCAAAATAACATTGAGGCTTATGACAAAGTATAGAAATCTTGTTCTACACAACTTTTCCCTTCGGCCTAACCCCTTTTAAAAGGAAGATGGACATTGAATAATACAGCAGGATTACAGGTTGGACTTGATGGACTGTTGTCTTTTTCCAACCTTAACAAATATGTAATATAGTAAATATATGTATAATGTACCGAGGACTTGTAATACAGTAATGAAGAGGCAGAAGCATCTCTTAGATCTTGTTTGCAGTGGCCACAATGAGAAAATGCAACTATTCTCTGCAAGATAATGAACTGATGTGGAAAGAATTATTCTTTGTTCTATAAACCATACGCAAAGTAAAAAGCGTTTTCATTTTAGCTTTCGACTGAATCTTGTCTGACTCCCCCATAAACATGTTTAGGTGAATGGTGAGAATTCTCTGACAGCAGGTTATTTCATGGAAGAACAAAGGACTGGCCATATTGAGCTCCAAAATGCCCAATCCTTCTTTCCCTTCACCTTATTTCATATGATATGTATGGCCACCTGTATCTGAGCAGAGCATTTTTATTACCAGGCATGTCAGGAGAAATTTGAATTGAAGCTCCACCTGGCTGTCAAGTCAGAGAAATGCTTATATTTGTGTCTGCATGTGCTGTGCTGCAAACTCTAAAGGGAACCTGTCATCAACTTTATGCTGACTTCACTGAGAGCAGCATAAATTAGTGACAGAAATGCTGATTTCAGCGGTGTGTCACTCATGAGCTAAAAGTCAGTGGTTGCCGAGAACCAGCATTATAATCATTGCAGCCCAGGCCTTAAAAGAGTCAAATCTACCTGAGAAGAGTCATGGTTATTCATAATCTCCTGCTCTCCCGCCCATCTGCTGATGATTGGCAGTTCTCTCCTAGAGAGAAAGGGAGAAAACTAGGTAGAAGACTGTCAGTCATCAGCAGGTGGGCAGGAGAGCAGGAATTCATGAAAAACCAGGACTCTTCTCAGGTGGCTGTGACTCTTTTCCAGGCCTAGCCTGCAATGATTGTGATGTTGGTTCTCGGCAATCACTTACTTGAATGCCAGACCGCTGAAATCAACTCACCTGTCTCTACTTTGTTCTGCCGTTAGTATGGGCAGCATAAAGTTGATGACAGGTTCCCTTTAAAGAGACTCTCTCAGCTGGTTTGACCATGCTAAACTGCTGACAGCACTAGGTATGGGTTGGGTGGAGCAATATAAACATATCTTTTGTGGAGCAAGTGCACTGGAGGTGGATCTTCACTGCTTCGCAGCATCTCCTCTCTGCTCTGAGTGACAGCTGTACCACCCAACCAGGACACCACTACAGCGGTCACTCAGAGCAGAACGGAGAATAAATGCAGAAAGCACTTCACATTGCAGTGCCACCTCCAGTGCACTGAATGTGGCAGAATGTGATAGATAAAAGGTCATATTCATCCTTCATTACGGGAGATGCAACCGACACACGGCTGTCTTTCCCGAGCACGGTCGTGTGTATGATCCCTTATTCAGTGGGTCAGTCCAATTACAGCAATACTAAATGTATATCGTTTTTATGTTTTACTAACATAAATATACATTTTTTTGCTCACTTTTTATTACATTTTTTGTGAGGACAAGGTGAACTAAAAATAGTAAATCAACCATATTTACAAATTTTTTATTTCTATTATGGTATTTACATTGCTGGAAAAATATATTTTTTTAAAAACATTTTTTTGCTTTAATTTTTAAACCCCTCGGGAGATTTTGACATGCAATCTTCTGAATGCTTACACCACAAACTCCACTACTATACTATGGGATTTTTACTGGCTGTATATCAAGCCCTGCTGCAGACATGGCTTAAGAGACAGCTTATTATGATAGTCCTTGGTACCTTCACAAGGCCCCAGAGTGTCATCGCAAACCAGTCAGTGCCATTACACCACAGGGGCTCCGATTGGAGGACAGAGGAAGGCTGTCTAACTGCTCAGATTCCTAGGTATTATTGACCATGGCATCTGGGAGATGAAAGACCAGGATCAGAGTTATGTCTGAACTGGACCACTAGGCTTGGGTGTCAGCCGTATTAAATAGCTGACACCCACTGCTATGGATCAGGCTTAGTTTGTAAGCCTGCTCCGTGCATCCCTTCCTCCATATTTTAACTGATGTGCAATTTATTAGTTGTCTGCCACATTAATTCCTTCTTCTCCTCTGTTATAATTTCTCTAATGCATCCTACGATTCCCAGAATAAGAGTCTCATCAAACTGCACTTCCTCTGATCATTGTCCTTTCTAAGGGCAGCAAGTGACAGATCAGTGACAAATAACTTCTTTTCCCCGAGTCTCAATCTATCATATGTGATGCAGCACCAAATAAATACACTGGAGATACTGCATGCAGCACACAGAGAGAGTACAGATGGTGTGAGTCAGGATAGTTTTATCTTTTATAGTTTATAGTTTTAAGTCTCATCTAGTATATGACTTAAAGTGGTTCTACAGGCCAAACATATTGATGACCTATCCTCAGGATGGGACTTCATGTCAGCACTGCTTCCTGTTTATTACACTGCCTGTCATCTCGGGAAGTTCTGGTGGTGCAGTGTAATGACAAGTACTTGCTCCATTCACTTTAATGGAGCAAGTATTTAGAATGACACTACCCCACCGCTCCAGAGGAGGTGACGCATAATGTAATGAACAGGAAGCAGAGCTCGCATGCAGCGCCTCCTCATTTTCAAACAGCTAATCAGCAGGGGTGCCGGGTGTCAGACCCCACTGATCAGATATTGATGACCTATCCTGAAGATGGGTCATCAATACATAGCCTGCACAACCCTTTTAATGCCTGCTCCTTTATATAAGGAAGAAATTATAGCTTCAGCAGCCGTCTATGTTTGGGGGGGGGGGGGGATAAATACAGTGTAACATGGAGGGTGGAGTTTGGTGCAAAGAGGTTTAGGCTGCTTTCACACAGTCAGTGTTTGTTCAGTGTTTGATCATTGATAGTCTTTAGTGACTGTGAGCCAAAAGCAGGTGCAGGTCAAAAACACAGAACCATAGGAAATCCTTCCATTATACATTGTCTCTGTGTAGCCTCCCCTCCTGGTTTTGGCTCACAATCACTGCTCAAAACACTGACCTATGAAAGCAGCCTTACATTGGGATCACGTGACACGGCTGCCTATAATGAAAGGGATGAAACAACTAGAATACTGATGGTGATTTATCATTATACACACAAAAACAAATCCTCAGAGTGCTTCTTTAGACTGACACCTTAGGCTAGTTGCACACTAGTGTCTGAGATCCGGCAGGGAACAGCCTGCAGAACCTCAACGCTCTCCGGCATTGCCGTAAGGTTTGTAAGGCTCCATCTGGCCGCATTCACTATAATGAGGACTGGCGGAGATCCAGCTGCATTCTGGATAGAGCCTTCAAACGTCCGACAATGCCAAAGTGCGCCTGGCGCTAGTGTGCAATTAGACTTAACCTTTGTTTAATTATCCTTGAAAGAAAACCTAAAGGACATCTGACCATGGTACAGGGAAATAGGTTGGATCCTAGTACAGAGTTGTTTTCTGATATACCGATTTCCAGTACGTACTGCACATTTACACAGGTTGCTAATACAGTGGCGAAATCATTGCTGCCTGTGGTTCTAATAACGTAAGTAACATAGCTCTGGGGACATCATACCCATAAATAACAAAAACCTTAAGTTGTCCTTAGGTGCATATGTTTTCAGATGGTGAATAAACAGCATATTGCAGAAAACACAAGATCCTTTACAGTTGTTCTTACAGTACAATTTTCAAACACAAAATGCCTGTATATGGTTCACAAGCAATGATTTCTATGCTATAGTATCATAAAATAATGGAAGAAACTTCTGAACCAAGCTTATTGATATGGATGGATATATTTTGGGAAGGAAAGACTTACCGTGCTGCTTGAATTATGTATCCTCTCAGTGGAGTAACTCTTATGAAGTGATCGCTCTGGGGATTCACCTGAGCTCTTGGAAGGACTCTTTCTCATAATTTCCACATAGGACACTGGAAAGATGCCTTGTCTGTTAGTTCCGGGAATTTTACCTTCATACCAGTTTTGATCAACCTTCTTAAGAAGTGTCACCTTTTCACCCTAGAAGACAAGGCACCTATTTATAATGCGAAAGTTATTTTTTTCATCAATTTCAGGTGTGACCCTTTAAGGTCACTTATGTTATGCAGACAGAGGTGTAGCTAAGGCCTGACCAGTGAGGCATATTTCCTGGATGCTGAGCCCCGTGGGCAGGCTCGGACTGGCCCACAGGGGTACAGGGGAATCCCCCGGTGGGCCCCTGAGCAAGGTGGGCCCCTAGTCTCCAACCCCTGCACAAGTGGAACATAACACAGTAAACTTATTGCACTATATACATATATTCATTGTACAGTACCTCGAACCAGCCTATGTTCATATAAAAAACTTGTTAAAATATTTATTATATTTGAATGTATCTGTACGGTGGGCCCCCAAAATAAATTTTATTGGTGGGCCCTAGGTACCCCAGTCCGACACTGCCCGTGGGGCATGGCATCAAGTCTCTTTTCTCTTGCCATTAAATACAGGGCTACAGTAGAAAACTGAATCTTTGTCTTGGGTGAAGGAGAGCCCAGCTACAAGCTTCACAGCTCCCCAAGTTTTAGTTTGTTGGTGCTGAATGCTGCCTTTTCGATTCTTCTGAAAAGGACTTGTGGCTGGCAGGGCCCAACTTACGACTACAACTTCTCTATTTTCCAAATAAATGGATCATGTATACTAGTAATGATTAATAATGAATTTACTATATTAAAATGATGACTTCATCAGCATCATGGAAATAATCAAGCTACTCAGAACATAAAATATTAGGACCATTAGCAAAGAACTCTATGAATTTGTCCTCAGAAGTATTATTGCCACAGTCAGATCTAGTATCACAGTTTTTTGATAAATAGGGGACTTAGTGGCATGCAAAAGTATTCATCCCCTTGGTGTTTTTCCTGTTTTGTTGCTTTAGAAACCTGAAATTAAAATGGATTCTTTTGGGGCAGTTGTACCATTTTATTTCCACAGTATGCATACCCCTTTGAAGGTACACAGTATTTTTTTAACGTGACACAAAGAATAATAAAGACCAAAAATGGGAAATTTAATTTGCATAATTATTCACACCCTCAATATTTATACTTTGTGGATCCAACTTTTGCCACAATTACAAACTGATGCCTCTTGAGGTATGTCTCCATTAGCTTAGCACATCTAAACACTGGGATTTTTGTCCATTATTCCAGGCAAAACTGTTCAAGCTCCTTTTAAACGCATTCAAGTTAGATTGGTGTACAGCGGTCTTCAGCCATGTCACGAATTATCAATTGGATTGAGATCTGGGCTTTGATTAGGCCATTTCTTCTTGAGCTACCCCAGTGTATATTTAGCATCATGCTTTGGGTCATTGGAGGAGATTTATCAAAACTGGTGTAAAGCAACAATCAGATTCCACATTTTATTTTCCAAAGGAGCTATGAAAAATGAAAGGGGGGGGGGGGATCTTATTGGTTGCTATGGGCAACTAAGCCAGGTTTCCTTTACACCAGCTTAGATAAATCTTTCCCATTGTCCTGCTGAAAGTTGTGATGGAAAGTTCCATCCCAGTCTCAAATTTCTGGTAGACTGAAATAGGCTTTCCTCAGACTTGCCCTGTATTTACTGCCATCCATCTTTCCCTCAATCCTGAACCAGTTTTCCAGTTCCTGTCGATGAAATGCATCCTCACAGCATAATGCCGCTACTACCATGCTTTACAGGTAAAATAGTGTTATTGAGGTCATGGGAGATGTAGGGTTCTCTCATCTCACCGTTTCTATGGCTAGATGTGACTAAGCACCATGTCCACATGGCTAGGCCTACGGAAACAGCAGAGCCCCGGCCCACTCGGCTGTTTTCATAAGCCCAGCCACCTGGGGATGGCACTTAGTCACATCTTGCCATGGAAAAACATAAGAAAACATGTTTGGAGTTTGCCAAACAGCACCACACATAACGTTTCCCATGACAGCTAAAAGTCCAGTTTTTGTCTCATATGACCAGAAAACCACCTTCCACATGTTTGAGGAGTCTGCCATATGCTGTTTGGCGAACTCCAAACATGTTTTCTTATGTTTTTCCATGGCAACATCGGACTAAGTGCCGTCTCCAGGCGGCTGGGCTTATGAAAACAGCCGAGTGGGCCGGGGCTCTGCTGTTTCCGTAAGCCTAGCCATGTCACATCTAGCCATAGAAACGGTGAGATGAGAGAACCCCTTTTAAGCAATGGTGTTTTTCTACCCACTCTTCCATAAAGCCCCACTCTGTGAAGTATAAAGCTTATACTGGCCCTGTTGACAGATACATCCATCTCTGCTGTGGATCTTTGTAGCTCCTTCAGCGTTATTGTTGTCTTCTTTGAAGCCCTGATTAATGCCCTCCTTGCCCGGTCAGTAAGTTTTATTGGGTGTCCTTATCTTGTACCATATTTTCTTATAATGGAGTTAATGAGGCTCTGTGAGATGTCAAAATTTGAGATATTATTTTATAACCAACCCTGATCTATACTGTCTAATTTTGTCCCTGAGCTCTGTTGAGAGCTCCTTGGTCTTCATGTTGCTTGCTTAGTAGTGTTATAGGTCCAGGGGCCTTGCAGAACAGATATATTTATACTCCCGCCATGTGACACTTTTATTGCACACATGTGGACCTTACTCAACTGATTACATGACATTGGAAGATAATTGGTTGGATCCCACCCTTGTTAGGGGTTTTATAGCAAAGTGGGTGAATATATTTGCACTCACATCTTTCTAGTTTGCATTTATTTTTAAAAAAGGTATTTTTTTTCCATTCCATTGTAACTATTTAGACTATTCTGTATATTCCACTACATAAAATCTAAAAATCTATTTTGATTCGATTCCAGGTTGTTATGTAACATGCTGTGATTTAAAATGACATGTTAAGACAGACACTTTAAAGACCCTTTCCATCCTTGTGCATGTGCATATGGTAGTTAAAAGTGTTGCTTGTGTCCAGGCCCTTGTAGGAATGGAGCGTTATTTCCAGTTATATCCAGCAGTCCCATAACGAATGAACAAAGTGGTAGTGGGCATGCACAACATGCGGGTCCATCCATATGGGGGCATGGGACTCCCTTGTTGGGGTCCCAGTGGTGGGACTGCCACGTTTTAATATGATACGCTTCTAACTTTTTATTTAAGGCTCAAATAATTATTTTTTTGTTTTTCATCTTTGCATTTAAAAAGCCAGATTTTTTTTATATTTCTGTTAAATTAGCTGTACGAGTTGTATTTTTAATGCCATTTTGGGGTACCCTTCTGTATTGTATAACTTTTAAAAAAATTTATGTGACACAGTGGGGGGAAAAAAACAAGTCAATTTTGCCATAGTCTTATAGTTTTTTATTTTTTATTTACTTCATTGTTATATACATAGTATATACCTTTCCAAATTTACATGATTTTTTTATTAGGTTACAACTTTTAAAATATTAGATTGCTTTGTTTTGCCTTACTCTGACACCCATAATATTTTTACTTTTCTACCAACAGAGCTGACAACAGTGTGGTGGGTAATTTTTTGCAGGGCATGTGACTTTTTAATTTGAATTCCTTTTGGGGAGGCAAAGTAAAAGTAATATTTTTTTATGGTGTACCAAGCAGGTTAAAAAAAAGGATCAGTTTCTTACAAAGATGGCAATACCAATTATGTTTATATTTTTTATTTCTGAAATATGAAAAGGGAGCATTTTTTAAAAACTATAACACAGTTTGGAGATTTTTTTTACATATCTTTAAAAATTGTGTTTATCACTGTTTTTGGTCCCCTTAGAGGACATGTTTGTCACTTGTACTGTATTATTCCTGATTTACAGTGCATAGTGATTCTCACAGGCAGTATTCCTTCTGGAGTAAAAATAATTTGTTCAAATGGTCTTTATTAAAAATCACTGAACTGCTCTGTCAGCTGAATCTGTAGCGCTTATCTCTGAATTCCAGACAGCTCATAAACACTCATTTAAGCTAAATTCTTATCAGAGTTAAGGGCTACACACCGAGCTGTCAGAACAGCTCCGTGCCAGATTAATTGTGAAGCAGAGAGCCTGCTAGTCTGCATATGCACTGAAACTAATAGCTGCAGAAAAAAAAACTGTTGAAAGTTTTTATTAAAGACCGAATGAAAAATGATTTTTAGCCCAAAATGACTAAGAAGATGGTGAGTACAATAAAGGAATTCAAGAGGGGCCTGGATGTATTTCTGGAGCGTAATAATATTTCAGGCTATAGCTACTAAAGATGGGTCGTTGATCCAGGGAGTTATTCTGACTGCCTGATTGGAGTCGGGAAGGAATTTTTTTTCCCCTTAAGTGGGGAAAATTGGCTTCTACCTCACAGGGGTTTTTTGCCTTCCTCTGGATCAACTTGCAGGAAACAGGTCAAACTGGATGGACAGATGTCTTTTTTCGGCCTTATATACTATGTTACTATGTAAGAAATAATAAAAAAAAGCCAACCAAACTGTCAGTCTTTTACAAGATTAATTAGTTGTGTTTTGCCATCCACTTATGTATTTACAATTTAAGTTGTATCCACAGTTGTATTCAAACCAATGACAATAACCATGTGTGAAGATCTGAACAGACAGGTTTTTTCTACAAGAAACATCCATAGGATATGTTAGGCTTTTAACCCCTTTGGGACACATGACGTACCGGTACGGCATGTTTCCCGAGTCCTTAAGGACACATGACGTACCGGTACGTCATGAGTTGTTCCGATCACTGCTGCTCAGCTGGCAGTGATCGGAACAAGGTACCTGCTGAAATCATTCAGCAGGTACCTTGTTACAATGCCCAGGGGGTCCTGTGACCCCCATATGGGCGATCGCTGCAAACCGCAGGTCAATTCAGACCTGCGGTTTGCAGCGCTCTGTGTGATCTCTGATCCCCGCGGTCTATGACCGCGGGGATCAGAGAGTTAATGCCCCCAAACTGTTTTTTAACCCCCTGCAGCCCCCAATCATATTGTGGCTGCGGGGGTGCAGGGGGTGGTTGCGGGCGGCGAGGCGGGCGGGAGGCGGGCGGTGCGGCGGGCGGGATCGCGATTGCGATCCCCGCCCGCCTCCCTGTAATCTATCCCTGGTGTCTAGTGGTTCTATCAGAGTGTCAGCACATTGCTGACACTCTGATAGAAACGGCTGGCATCTGTGCTGCAGATGCCAGCCGCTTAACCCTTCCGTACCGCGGTCCGTACGGACCGCGGTATGGAAGGGTTAACAGGGAGGGAGCGCTCCCTCCCTCTTCCCATCGGGGGCTGCTGTGCCTTTGCAGCCCCCAACAGGATGGGATCGCAGAGGGAGGGTGCTCCACTCCCTCCCCATCCATCACCCCTGCCCAGTTATGGCAGCGGGTGATGGTTGCCATGGAGACAGGACGCTTTCAGAAGCGTCCTGCTCTCCATGGTGCTGAAAGTCTGAATAGACCTGCTAAAGGTCTATTCAGACTTTCTAAGTACAAAATACAGTACAGTGCACTATATAGTGTACTGTACTGTATTATACAGACACCAGATCCACTGGATCTTTCAGAACCAAGTGGGTCTGGGTCAAAAAAATGTAAAAAGTGAAAAAAAGTAAAAATGAAAAAACACATAACACTGAATAAAAATTAAAAAAATAAAATACACTACACATATTAGGTATCGCGCGTCCGTAAAAACCTGCTCTATAAAAATATCACATGACTGAACTCCTCAGGTGAACGCCATAAAAAAAACCCAAAAATGGTGTAAATAAGCCATTTTTGGCACATTACATCACTAAAAGTGTAATACAAAGCGATCAAAAAGGCGTTTGCCTCCCAAAATAGTACCAATCAAACCGCCATCTCATCCCGCAAAAAACGAGCCCCTACCTAAAACAATTGGCCAAAAATAAAAAAACTATGCCTCTCAGACTAAAACATGATTTTTTTGTTTCAAAAATGCTTTTTAGTGTTAAATGTAAAAAAAATTAAAAAGTAGACATATTTGGTATCTACACGTCCGTAAGAATCTGCTCTATAAAAATATCACATGACCTAACCCCTCAAGTAAACACTGTAAAAAAAATAATAAAAACTTTGTCAAAAGCCATTTTTTTGCCACCTTACATCACAAAAAGTGTAATAGCAAGCGATCAAAAAGTCATATGACCCCCAAATAGTGCCAATCTAACCGTCACCTCATCCCGCAAAAATGATACCCAACCTGAGACAATTGCCTAAAAACTGAAAAATATATGGCTCTCAGACTATGGAGATACTAAAACATGTTTTTTTTAATTCAAAAGGATATTATTGTGTAAAACCAAAATAAATAAAAAAGGTATACATATTATGTATCGCCACGTCCGTAAGGACCTGCTCTATAAAAATATAACATGACCTAACCCCTCAGATGAACGCCGTAAACATAAAAATAAAAACGTTGTCAAACAAGCCATTTTTTTGTCACCTTACATCACAAAAAGTGTCATAGCAAGCGACCAAAATGTCATATGCACCCCAAGATGGTGCCAATCAAACCGCCATCTCATCCCGCAAAAAATGAGCCCCTACATAACACAGTCGCCCAAAAAATAAAATAAAACTATGGCTTTCAGAATGTGGAGACACTAAAAAAATTATTTTCAAAAGGCTTTATTAGGTAAAACTGAAACAAAAACCCCAAAAAGTAGTCATATTTGGTATTGTCGCGTCCGTAACAACCTGCTCTATAGAAATAGCACACAATCTAACCTGTCAGTTCAACTATGTAAATAACAAAAATAAAAACAGTCCCAAAACAGCTATTTTTTTGCAAATTTTCCATTTTAATCCATTTTTGCAGTAACAAAGCAAGGGTTAACAGCCAAGCAAAACTCAATATTTATTGCCCTGATTCTCTTGTTTGCACAAACACCCCATATGTGGTCGTGAACTACTGTATGGCCAAACGGCAGGGCACAGAAGGAAGGGAACGCCATATGGTTTTTGGAAGGCAGATTTTGCTGGACTGGTTTTTGACACTATGTCCCATTTGAAGCCCCCTGATGCACCCCTACAGTAGAAACTCCAAAAAAGTGACCCCATTTTGGAAACTACGGGATAAGGTGTCAGTTTTGTTGGTACTATTCTAGGGTAAACATGATTTTTGGTTGCTCTATATTACACTTTTTTTGAGACAAGGTAACAAAAATAGAAATTCGGAAATTTCATCTCCATTTGCCAATAACTCTTGTGGAACACCTAAAGGGTTAACAAAGTTTGTAAAACTGGTTTTGAATACCTTGAGGGGTGTAGTTTCTTAGATGGAGTCACTTTTATGGAGTTTCTACTCTAGGGGTGCATCGGGGGGCTTCAAATGGGACATGGTGTCAAAAATCCAGTCCAGCAAAATCTGCCTTCCAAAAACCATATGGCGTTCCCTTCCTTCTGCGCTCTGCCGTTTGGCCATACAGCAGTTTACGACCACATATGGGGTGTTTCTGTAAGCTACAGAATCAGGGCAATAAATATTGAGTTTTGTTTGGCTGTTAACCCTTGCTTTGTTACTGGAAAAAATGGATTCAAACGGAAAATTTTTCAAAAAATCGAAATTCTGAAATTTTATCTCCATTTGCCATTAACTCTTGTGGAAAACCTAAAGGGTTAATGACGTTTGTAAAATCAGTTTTGAATACCTTGAGGGGTGTAGTTTCTAGAATGGGGTAATTTTTGGGTGGTTTCTATTATGGAAGCCTCACAAAGTGACTTCAGACCTGAACTGGTCCCTAAAAAGTGGGTTTTTGAAAATTTCTGAAAAATTTCAAGATTTGCTTCTAAACTTCTAAGCCTTTTGGCAGTATTACTATGTATTATAGAAGTAGAGTAATTGAAACTTGGAAAATTGCAAATTTTTCAAAATTTTTGGTAAATTTAGTATTTTTTTATAAATAAAAATGAAATTTTTCGACTTCATTTTACCACTGTCATGAAGTACAATATGTGACGAAAAAACAATCTCAGAATGGACTGGATAAGAAAAAGCATTTTAAAGTTATCACCACATAAAGTGACAATGGTCAGATTTTGAAAAAATGGCCTGGTCCTTAAGGTGAAATAGGGCCGTGTCCTTAAGGGGTTAAAAAAAATTAAAATGGGTAATGTCACTTTCAAAGTAAGAAAGAAAACTAAGGAGCAGAGAGAAAGGCATTCTGCATTTCTGTCTTAGTACATGAAGGAAACTCACCTTTCTCAGTGTTAACTCCACATTTGTGTCAGCAGTGAAATTATATTTCGCTGTTGCTTCTCCAATCTCTCGAACATGGGCAGGAGGTGGGGGTCGTACTGGCTGTGATTTCTCATTTAGGTTTATTTTCTGGAAAAAAAAAGAAAACAGTTGTGTCTTTAAAGAACATATTCTAAAATATTTTCAAACCTAGTTAGATTTTTTTTCACGGAACCAGAAGAATTCTGTGGCCATGTCACATCTTTGCCAGGAGCCCAGCTGAACATATGACTGGAAGAATAACATTGCATGCAGTGTTATCTTCTCCATCAAAATGAAAGACAGAATCCGCCAGACTCCATTTTAAGTCAGTGAGGTCCATATGGTGCTGTGGTACTTGTTGTGTAAATGGAAACCATGACACAATAAAAGTGAGTTTGGCTTAGCCTCTTTTTATTAAGAATGATATTACATTAAAGGGGTTGTCCGGGCTCACTGCTGGGCGGACGCCCGTTTTTATTAAGAATAATATTACATTAAAGGGGTTGTCCGGGCTCACTGCTGGGCGGAAGCCCGTTTTTATTAAGAATAACATTACATTAAAGGGGTTGTCCGGGCTCACTGCTGGGCGGAAGCCCGTTTTTATTAAGAATAATATTACATTAAAGGGGTTGTCCGGGCTCACTGCTGGGCGGAAGCCCGTTTTTATTAAGAATAATATTACATTAAAGGGGTTGTCTGGGCTCACTGCTGGGCGGAAGCCCGTTTTTATTAAGAATAATATTACATTAAAGGGGTTGTCTGGGCTCACTGCTGGGCGGAAGCCTGTTTTTATTAAGAATAATATTACATTAAAGGGGTTGTCCGGGCTCACTGCTGGACGGAAGCCTCCGCCTGGCAGCCCTATGGAGAGCCCGGTACGTCACCGGATCTCCTGAAAATGCTTCGATGCTCTTGTCAGCCTAGGTGAAAATATGTCCGGGTTCTGCTCTGACCTTAGTGCACTGTTATTTGATTTTATGTTATATAGTGTCCAGTTAAAGGGTTAAAGCCCATCTAGATATTTATAGCATATCCACAGGACCAAATATAAACCAGTACCTATCTTGAGAACAGGACCTGACTCGCAGCCGCAGTGTATACAGAGGTGGCCACATGTACAGCTCTTTCCATTCATCTCTATAGGAGTTGCTAAAGTAGTTGGCTGTTTTTTGTAATTCCTCCCACATTCATGGCCAGCTCTCCATTTATTGCGGCCACAAGACAGGGGGCTTCATTCTTGAGATCATAAGTGCCCAGATGGGAATACCCCTTTAAGTGTACTAAATGCATCGGCATATGTTTGGTTGACCAGAAAAACCAAGAGGGCTCCATTCTCTGAACCTTAAGAATTACAGTAGGTGACTTATATTAACACCAATACTGAAAGTCAGCCTGCCTTCAAGGGGAATTGACCAGGCTCCAGGCAGGTTGTCATCTGGAGGAAACTGGACAAGCTACAACAGGTGTGCTGTCTGCTTGAATTACACCCTGGAGGACTCTCAGATGGGTTACTAAATGCATACAAGTATAGAAGCTGTTAGGGACATATTTTAGACTAGAACTTTGATTTCTCCATAATAGTAAATGTAGGCTTTGGAAATAAATTATTTTCAGCAAGTGAAAATCACATGTAGCCATAACTTTTGATGACAATGGAGTAACTTTTCTCATGGACATTGCAACCACTTAACTTGTCACTCTCCATTAGAAGACACAGGTGATGAAGTAACTGTGCTTGAAATGCCTTTCATGCCAACAAAAGTGGCTTAATATAGTTGTTACTCTAAAAAGGAAAACAACTCTGCTGATGACATGTAGTTCCCAGCAAGCAGATTGTACTTTCACACTAGCAGCATAGCTATCCGGCAGGCTGTTCCGGCGGGTGAACAGCCTGCCGGATCCGCCACGCCGCAAGTACCTGTGCACTGCCTGCTGCTCCGTCCCCACTGACTATAATGGGGCACGGGGCAGAGATACGGCACAGCACGGCACAGATTGCCGGACTAAAAAGTCGGACCTGCAGTACTTTTAGTCCGGCGATCTCCGGCTGTGCACTGCCGTGCTGCGGCATAGCTCCGCCCCTGCCCCATTATAGTCAATGGGAACGGAGCGTCAGCACACGGGTACTTGCGGCATGGCGGATCCAGCAGGCTTTTCACCCGCCAGAACAGCCTGCTGCATAGCTATGCCGCTAGTGTGAAAGTACCCTAAACAGTCATTTTATGATACTATGTTGTACAAGGGTTGCCATTTCTGATACAAGGATCTATACTCAAAACTCCAGTAAAATTACTCAGGACATTCATATTAGAAAAATAGAACATGACAATTTAAAGGAGTTTTCCAGTTTAACCATTCTATAATGAAAAGTTATGAATTGTTCCAATATACTTTGGGGGTAATTTATCAAGCCCCGCACTCCATACTTCTGGGCTTCATAAAGTTGAGGCTTGTGAATTTTTGGACTGATTTGTGCAAAAATTAATGACACTTCTCAGTGGGTGGGAAAGTTGACATAGTTAGTTATGTTAATTAGTTTTACTTTAATTTGTTTCACTTTTTTAGGGCTCATGTGGCCTGCAAACAGTAAATGGGTCCGCACTCTGGAAGATACGGAGCAGAAGGCCGTGGAAGCACTATGGAGCGTTTCCATGGCATTTCGGTCCGTCCCTCCGCACCACAAAAAAATAGAACATGCTCCATTTTTTGCGGTGTGGACAGATTGTGGACCCATTCAAGTTGAATGGGTCTGCATCCGTCAGCGCAGGTCACATGGATGGTGCCTGTGCACTGGGGACCTCAATTTGAGCATGAGCCCTTAGGTTTATCACTGTCGCAAACTCACTCCAGTAGGGACTTGGTATAAACAAACTGAAGTAGCATTTCTAGACAAAATGTTATGTTTAAAGATGCGCCAAATTTGACAAACTGGAGAACAAGTGAACAACTACAAATGAAAGGAGTTCCACTTACCTCAACATATGAAATTGGCAATATTCCCACTCTTCCATGATGTTCTCCTTCATACCAGTTCTTGTCTATTTTCCTGAGGATGTACACAGTATCGCCTTTCTTAAAGGACAGCTCTCTGTAGAGTAAATGTCACATACATAATGACTATACGATTCAGAGAGGCATCTCATTACCTCACTAAGGGCTAGGTTCACACTTGAGCTAAGGATTCCGATATTCTGTTTTGGCAAAGGAGCAACACTAGAATCTTTAGATCTGGCATATGCTGTATACTGCCGGTGCCTGCAGGTTGCCATTCACTATATTGGAAGTATGTCGTTTGCCAGTGTGAATATTGGCAATATGCTGGATGAAATACCACTGCCTGCAACAGTATATCATCCTTTTTTTGGCGGAATCTGTGACAGAGGCTCCAGGTGGAACCGCCACAGCATATCTGAATGTAACCTAGGGAAAAGCAATAATATAGAAAATAAAAATATAAAATGCATATTGGATTAGTACAACTCTCACTATATAAAGTATGATGCACTGCAGTAAAGGGTTATCATCCAATTATTAGCAAAGCACTTACTTTGGTGTCTGAGCCTTGAAGTCATACACAGCTCTAGCAGCCTAGATGTGAAAAAGAAAGATACGGTAGAAGGTGACTTTATAAATAAGGATTATTATTGAACACTATCCACCACATCCCATGCACTCAGAAGCACCACATGCAGCTTTATATCTACTCCCCTATTGTGTTAAGATTCCTGAACCATTGTAGAAATTAAGCACTTGTTACCTTTCGGGTCACCTCTTTCTCCTCATAGATTGTAAGCTCCTGCGAGCAGGGCTCTCATTCCTCTTGTTTTAATTGTTGCCTTGTTTGTTGCAATGTAATGGATGATTCTGTTTGTACATGAACCCTCTGATAGTAAAGCACTGTGGAATATGTTGTGTGTACAAACATGGAAATAAACTGGGTCCCTATACTATCCTACCCCTAGTCTACCGTAAAGAGGACCCATCACCTCTCCTGATATTTCTGCTTAATGAAATAACAATTCTGGAAGCGTCAACCCCCAGTTGTCAATGTATTCATACAATAAAGTATTTACTAAAATAGACATATCAAGAGAGAACAGAGTAGAGTAAAGCTGGCCATACATCTGCAATAGCCATCAGCCAAATGCTCGTATGACCAACAGCTATTTCTCCTGACTCCACCATATACATGCACATTCTGTTCGGCTTTTTACAAAGGGGAAAAGATAGACACTTGTGGTGGCAGTGTTTTTCCTGTCAGAATAGAATTAGGCATGCTGAAAATTAATATGCACAGTCCTTAGTTTCCGAGGCATCGTCTGTTGGGGGAGAGTTGACACACACCCACACTTTTCTCTTACTAGTCCAAATGTTTCCAAGTAATGCCCTCCATCAATGTCTGATAGGCGAGATCTTACACCTTCACCCTGACGATCAGCTGTTCTGCAGTATCTTCAGCACCAGAACTACATAACTACACAACTCCATCCACCGTGTAGAAGATAAAGCTGGTTACTGCAGAGCTGCTTCCATTCAAACAATGGCGGCACCACTGCAGTAATTAGGTCTATCTACTGCAAGGTGGATTCATGTTATATACATTATGTTGTGTTTAAGTACTTTTAAAAAATAACAATTTGCTTTGCATTACTATAACCTGATACCCATAACGTCTTTTTGTCTAAAGAGCGGTGTGAAGCTTGGTTTTTGTGGGACTTTTTGAACAAATAAATGAAATCAGCTCATCGCCTTTTTAGTCCTCGGTGCACGGATCCTTAGGAGAAGCAAATCCACTGTAGAAACAAAGTAGCGGGTCCAACACTTGGGTACTGAATAAAACCATACATTTCTAATTTCAAATATTTAAAAAAAAGTCCACAAATGGCACACAGCAGGGCATCTCCCCACACCAGTCAACGTGTTTCTGACTGTGCTCAGTCCTATTCCTGACATGGTCATCATGAAATAAACAATTCATGGTTTTATTCAAAATCAGAGTGCTGGACCCGCTACTTTGTTTCTACATATGACTTTCTGATCACTTTTTATTCAATTTTCTGTGAGAAAGGAGGAGTCAGGATGACCAAAAAAAAAGTCAAATTGGGTATTTGATTTCCTTTTCTATTATGGCATTCACACTCATAATAAATATTTTTATATTTTAATAGTTCATGGATTTTTTTTGGACTGACACCGACCACATTTGGAACGGGCTCAAACTAAGCCCTCTCTAAACATTCCTCCCATACAGATTACATACTGGTACGTAATTTTGCGTCAAAGGGGTTGTCCGGGCTTTTACTATTCATGACTTATCCTCAGGATAGATCATCAATACCAGATCGGAGGGGGTCCAACACCCGGCACCCCTGCAAATCAGCTATATGAGGAGATGGTGATCGCAGTGCGCATGTGCCGTCTCCCTTCTCTCTTTCTGTTCACCGCTGCTGTCTATGGTCTTGGCCATAGAATAGGTCATCAATAGTAAAAGCCTGGACAACTCCTGTAAGGGGTTAAAGTGTAACTGCCATTCTATTTTTATTTTTGTGATGTGTCAGGGCAGCGATACTGACCATTTTTGTAATATACTGTAACTATTGAAATCGTACATTTCTATTAGAAAAATAGCTCTAAAGTGTCCCATTTTGAGCCTTAGCAACGCTCCTCTATCTTCTGATTACATAACATTGGAGACTTACTAACATTGACTGTGTTATGTAAGCAGAAGACAGAGGAGAGTTGCTAAGGCTTAAAATGGGCCACTTTAGAGCTATTTTTCTAATAGAAATGTACGATTTCAGTAGTTAAAGTATACTACAAAAATGGTCTGTATCGCTGCCCCTATACATTACAAAAATAATAATAAAATGGCAGTTACACTTTAAGCTTGGGCTAGACATCTATGGTAGTGGCTAATTAGGCATGTTGAAATCCTTTCCCCGGATGTCTTTTATTAGGAGGATCAAAAACATTATATATACACTACTCATGCCACTAAATGTGTGACCAGCTTCAGACATTAAAATTTCTAAGTTCTCTTAGGCTAGGTTCACATATGAAATGAAATACAGTTTTCTAGACCAGAAAACCAAAACCATCTTCACCCAACGGACCCCGCTGAGTACAATGGAGTCTGTCAGGTCTCCGGTATGGATTCCAGCATTCTGTTGGACAAGATTCTCCACCACAGATGTGGACCTAGCCTTAGTAAGTCATATAATCCTATACAATTGAGCTGATGTATGAGGTGAATTTAATTACTTTAATTACTTCAATTTAATGATCTCTTCATATCTATTTCTTCAATCCAACCCGCCTGATTGTATATCATTCATTAAAAATATCTGGTTACCTCCTTCTGCGCTCCCTTCTTTGCAGAACTCTTGCTGACATCAGTAAAGGCTGAGGAATAATTCCGTGGAGAATCTTGATCAGCTATAAAACAGAACATTAATAAGTCAGACTTGCTCTTATTTACATGGTTTTACGGTTTCTGACACTTTGAGAAAACGTAATAAATATCTCGTGCTATCCTGTGGTACAGCTTATAGGCCTCCCTACATATACCAGATCTTAAACATGCAGTCTATTTTAACTGTGTGGCATAAGCACAGAGCGTCCACTACAAAATAGGTATGCTGATCCCAGCCTGGTGGCATTCAATGCATTCCTGAGCAGTGACTTCACTGCAGCCTTCCCTGTGAGAAAAGCTTCATCTAGCAGGGACAGGGTGATCTAATACTGTCATACACTATTTTCTGCTCTAACGTATCTGGTGTAAACATTAGACAGACATTAAACAGAGATGGGCACAGATGGATGTATCATCTACGTGATACCATGCTTCATACACATGCATGAAAGATCTGCATGCAAAACAAACTTACTTGATAAAATACTTAGCTTTCTTAACGTCACTTTTAATAATGCAGCATTTTCCCACTGTTACAGAGTGTAAACGCCAGTTTATAATCTTACAACACTTACAAGCCGTTTGATTAACTGGGAAATTACTTTTTTAGGGTAAGAAACTGATTACCCCAAAATCATTTTTTTTAAAGTCAATCTGGTTGGGTCTATAATTGGTTATTACAGTGTACCACCCATTTGAGATACAATTTAGCAGACAGTTTCAAATATCCCATATACATTATGGCCATTCCTCCTGGTCTTACCCTTTATAGAGGGTCTGGTCTACCACCTCTGAGATTATATTCACTGTGAAAGATTACTGAACATGTGCAGAGACTGCATGAGGAGACCAGAAGGAGCTCTAAACCAGGGAACCTGTCATCACCTTTATGCTGCCCATACTAACAGCAGATTAAAGTAGAGACAGGTTAGTGGATTTCAGCGGTCTGTCATTTATAAGTTAAAACTAAGTGGTTGCCGAGAACCAACATCACAATCATCGCAGACTAGGCCTGGAAAAGAGTCCCGGCCACCTGAGAAGAGTCATAGTTATTCATAAATTCCTGTTCTCTCTGCCGACCTGCAGATGGGTGAGAGTGCAGGAGATTATAAATAACCATGACTCTTCTCAGATAGATTTGACTCTTTTTAAGGCCTGGGCTGCAATGATTATGATGCTGGTTCTCAGCAACCACTGACGTTTAGCTCATGAGTGACACACCGCTGAAATCAGCATTTATGTCACTATTTTATGCTGCCCTAGGTGAGGTCAGCATAAAGTTGATGAGAGGTTCCCTTTAAGGGGGTTGTCTCATTTCAGCAAATGGCATTTATCATGTAAAGAAAGTTAATACAAGGCACTTACTAATGTATCATTATTATCTATGTTGCTTCCTTTGCTGGCTAGGCTAATTTTTACATCACATTATACCCTTCTCATTTCCATGGTTACGACTACCTTGTAATCTAGCAGCGGTGGCCGTGCTTGCTCACTTTAGGAGAAAGCGCTGGCCTATGTGCGCTTCTATGGTCCTGGCCACCAGAAAGGAAAATACGCAATTCTGGAGTAGCTTTACTCATAACTCTGAAATTCTGCTGTTCCACCTGAATATACAGTTGCAAGAAAAAGTATGTGAACCCTTTGGAATGATATTGATTTCTGCACAAATTGGTCATAAAATGTGATCTGATTTTCATCTAAGTCACAACAATAGACAATCACAGTCTGCCTAAACTAATCACACAAAGATAATTAAATGTTACCATGTTTTTATTGAACACACATGTAAACATTCACAGTGCAGGTGGAAAGGGTTATAAAAGTATCTCCAAAAGCCTTGCTGTTCATCAGTTAACGGTAAGACAAACTGTCTATAAATGGAGAAAGTTCAGGACTGCTGCTACTCTCCCTAGGAGTGGCCATCCTGTAAAGATGACTGCAAGAGCACAGCGCAGACTGCTCAATGAGGTGAAGACAAACCCTAAAGTGTCAGCTAAAGACTTACAAAAGTCTCTGGCATATGCTAACATCCCTGTTAGAGAATCTAAGTTACGTAAAACACTAAGCAAGAATGGATTTCATGGGAGGATACCACCAAGGAAGCCACTGCTGTCCAAAAAAACCATTGCTGCACGTTTACAGTTTGCACAAGAGCACCTGGATGTTCCACTGCAGTACTGGCAAAATATTCTGTGGACAGATGAGACCAATGTTGAGTTGTTTGGAAGAAACACACAACACTATGTGTGGAGAAAAAAAAAGCACAGCACACCAACATCAAAACCTCATCCCAACTGTGAAGTATGGTGGTGGGGGCATCATGATTTGGGGCTGCTTTGCTGTGTCAGGTCCTGGACGGATTGCTATCATCGAAGGAAAATTAATTCCGAAGTTTATCAAGACATTTTGCAGGAGAACTTAAGGCCATCTGTCCACCAGCTGAAGCTCAACAGAAGATGGGTGTTGCAACAGGACAACGACCCAAAGCATAGAAGTAAATCAACAACAGAATGGCTTAAACAGAAGAAAATACGCCTTCTGGAGTGGCCCAGTTAGAGTCCTGACCTCAACCTGATTGAGATGCTGTGGCATGACTTCAAGAAAGCGATTCACACCAGACATCCCAAGAATATTGCTGAACTCAAACAGTTCTGTAAAGAGGAATGGTCAAGAATCACTCCTGACCGTTGTGCACATCTGATCTGCAACTACAGGAAACGTTTGGTTGAAGTTATTGCTGCCAAAGGAGGTTCAACCAGTTATTAAATACAAGGGTTCACATACTTTTTCTACCTGCACTGTAAATGTTTACATGGTGTGTTCAATAAAAACATGGTAACATTTAATTATTTGTGTGTTATTAGTTTAAGCAGAATTTAATTGTCTATTGTTGTGACTTAGATGAATATCAGATCACATTATATGACCAATTTGTGCAGAAATCCTTATCATTCCAAAGGGTTCACATACTTTTTCTTGCAACTGTATATGAATAAATAAAAAATTGGGTGTTACCATTCGCCTTGTCAAAGTTTTGTTTCCATAGATAGTCTGGCACAGCCAGAACTGATTGGACAGTGTAGGGACACCCCCCACCCCAACTGTTAACACCCAGTTGTCCTGTTCTACCTCGCCCTCTATGCCTGACATCTATATTGAAAGAGGTGAAACAGGTGGGTCATATATATGGCGCTCATTCTGAAGCACCATATTTCTAAATGTATTACACCAGACAACTGGCATAAATACATTGATCAGTCTCCCACTATACCTGGAAATCTCCTGTTTTCCTTCATATGGTACACAATAAAACTGTCTGTCTGCAGCCACCACTAGGGGGAGCTCAGTGCACGGGAATTTACACAGTTACTTTTGAGGCTGTAAAAAATCTCTCTGCAATAAGCTCAGAAGGTGGTGGCTGCCGGAAAATGCCATGGACTGATTGGGAAAGGGAGTTCAGCACCTAGCTCCTTCATCTCCTGGGCCCCACAGCAGTCTCCTAAACTGTTATTTCATGAAGAATACAAGTATTTACTAAACCCTGTCAGTAGAGTTGACATGTCCTATAGAACACGTTTTTCTTGAGATTGCTTCCTTTAGTTGGTGCATTGACTCTATAATAATATGCAGGGGCTCCAGGAGGTTTCAGATTGATGAGAATTGAGAGTCTTTAGTCACTGATACCTTTTAATGGGTAATAGAAGATGACAAATATCTATGTAGTCTTGAAAGCTTGCTATATGTCATCTTCTTTTCACTTAGCCATTAAAAGGTATCAACAACTGAGGACTCAATTTTCTTCTTTTCTGTCCACTGGCTAACACTTTAGAAAGTTACTGGGGGTCATTTTATGCCACTTTTTGATATCCCCTGCGATCCCGGAGGATGCACCTAATTTATAACAAGGCTCATGCTTCCTTCGCCAGTAAGTGCACCTACTTTCAAACCTACTCCAGTCTGAAATTTCAGTCCTCATTTACACCAGTTTCCTGGCATAAATGCTAGTAAATTTGCCAGGGCTGATAGCATCGCTCATTCCATCTCAGTGTCAAGGGCAGCATAAAATGCTAAATATTGTTAAACAGGCATTAAAAAAAGTTGCAAAATGGGGTCTTGCAACTATTTTATGCCAAAAACTGGCGTATGCAGTCTTAATAAATAACTCCCATTGTTTTCCTTTCACGGGCTAGCATGGTTTCCTAAATTTGTTGGTTAATTATAATCTCCTAGTTGTTTACAAGGTGTAGGGTTAAAAATATAGAAGACTGTTCGTTTGGCGCTGCAGGCATATAGATGAATCTTTAGTTTGATAAAATATTATTTTATTAAATACCAGTCGACGCGTTTCAGGGGCGAAATGCCCCCTTCATCGGGACAATACTACAAGATAACATTTATATTTTTCACCCTACACCTTGTAAGCAATCCTCCTGTCACTCATGGATCGGGACGGAGAGAGACCGGGCAGCAGCGAGGTATCCCCCAGGCTGGTGGGGTCAGAATCCAGCAAGGCTGACATAGCTGTTGTGAGTCTCTCACAACAGGATCCGGTAAGCGCAATAAGCACTATTTATTTTATTACTATCAAGGCAAAACTGCACATGAGGCGCTGTACTTTTCTGTTTTATCTATGTACCAATCTCTTAGTTGTGGCATTCTTTGTACTTTGTACATTGGATTTTCTTAGAACGCTCTATAGTCTGCTGGTGGAGATACAAGAAAGCTGTAGGGAATATACAGCATCCTATAGCCTTACATTATATAGTACAGTTAGGTCTCTCTTGCAAGGATAAGGGGGTCATTTACTTTGCTGAAATAAACCTAAATTAGGCGTATTTCGGGCGCAAATAGCAGCGCAAAGGTTAGTTGCACTGCAATCTGTCACTTCACCCTGCTCACGCCAGGTCTAAATAAGTGGGCTTGGCATGGGTGTAGAAAAAGGTCTAAATGTAAGACCGCTCAGAAGCTGTCATAAATTTAGAACTGGTGCTGGGCGTGCCTCTTCATAACTTTGGTGGATCCACTGCCAGTTTAGACCTTTATTAAGACCAGCGTCTAAAATGCCAGTCTTAATAAATGTGCCCCATAATATTTCAATTTGCAAATAATTCTACAATTTCACTGTAATCTCAAAGGTTCCAAATGCAAACTTAAACTTGTAAGACTGGAACCTATTGTAAATGGGAAGACTTGGTAATCCAACTATATGTCATTTTCAAGGGGGTTTCCAGCCCATCCTTAAGGTAGGTCTCAGTATTAGAACAGTGGCGGTCCAACTCAGCACTCCAACCAACATACTGTACTTCACCTGAAAGGGAAAGAGTTGTAATACCCTGCACCACCGCTACTAAAAGTATGTGTAGTATAAAGAGCATCTGGGGCTTATGTAAAAATGAGGAGGCTGCAGCACTTGCACAAGCACAGTGTCCCAAGCTGCTGACTGGTAGGGGTCTGTAGAGTTGGACCCCAAAAATCTAATATTGAGGACCAATCCTAGGGATAGGCCAGGAATTTTAAAAGTTGGAATATTCCTTAAATAAACAGCTTAATAAAACCTAATTATATGGTACAAAAGGAACAATAAATAGATGGTTTATATGAATAATTATTTGAAACAGAGATGAAGAGGAAGCAACAGCTAAGATCTAAAGTTGGATCCAATGTTAATATTAGAGAGGACGAAGTGTGTCATCCGAATTTATGTCCAGACTTTTGTAACAAGAAAGTCCTAAATATTATCCATGATCTGCTTCTTCCTGCAACATCTCTGCCTCACAAATGGCTCCACAACTTGCATGAATGAAATGAGGTGGATACATCATGAAACTTAAGGAAATGATAGTCGAGCACCTTGGAAAGCATATGGGGTATCCTGGGAGTTGTTGTTGGTTGCATCCACATCCTGGTAAGAGGCACTGATAGGCAGTCTTCCACAATCATTCTGACATGGTGGGTAATGAATAGCACCATCCTGAGGCAGCTGGTAGTAAGACTGGTTAGGGGTGGATAAAGGAAATGCTTTTAAAGAAGAATTCCTTTCTGGAACATCTGGTAGGAGCTCACTAATAAGTCTGTGGAGGATGCTGTTGTCTGGCAAGCTCCCACGCCTTTTCTCAGCTTTAATTTGGTCACAGATATCCTGAAGAGCAGAGTCTAGAGCTTCAAACACAGATGCTTTACATCGGCCCTTCTCAGATTGCCTTTTAGGTGTAGAGCTTTTTTTCCTACGGAAAGGAACTGGACTAACAAGAAATGCAATTTTGGAAAGGCCCGAATCAATTTCTCTCCTTCCTGGAGTTTCACTTTTCTCCTGTTTAGCCCTTTCGTGTTTTAACATGGTGGTGAAGCGTGTGTATGATGCTGGGCACCTTCCTTTGCACGAGGTGATAAGGTGCCGATGGTGGTGGTGATGGTGGTGGTGGTGGTGATGATGATGTCCAGAACCATAATAACTTTCAGAAGATGTGAAAGAATAGTGGTCCAAATCACTCTCACTGCAAAATGAAGATCCTTCTATTTGAATGAAGTCACTCAGGTCTGAAACTACAGCCTCAGGGTCACTATCAGATAATTCCACATGTGATTTGGGAATTTGATCACTTGTCACTTCAATATGAACAGGAACTAAAGGTTTAGCTTTCCCATTGTGCTGCACCTGAGATATATGTCTTTCTTGAGGTACTTCATCGAGAAGAGATTCAATAGAAAATCTCCGTTTAGGGCAGGAGCTGTTGGTAGAGATATCTAAGCTGACTGCAGACAGCACCTCTTCTCCAAGGTTAGGCATGGATTTAGACTTCTTGATAAGCTGTTCAAACTCTGATATTCTTGTTGGAACCATATCTCTCGGCACCTCTTCGGAATCTGTCCTCCAACCTGCAAACATACCTTTTTGCTGTTCCTGCTCATATTGCATTATCCGAGATTTCACAGAACAGATCACTTCAGAGGTCATCAAGTCCTTGCGATTGATGCGATGCATTTTTTTGTATAACTTTAGGAAACCTGGAGTATCGTGTGCCGACCTATGACGAACCCTGGACTTGTTTGGAGGACACCCTTCTGATGTATATGAGTTTCCCCACACTGTAGAACTACTCTGCTTAGATTTGTCTTCACATAATAAGGATCCCATGCTTTCCGATTTGGCCTGGTTGCTAGAGAAGATATCGTGATCCTCTGATAATAAATCATCACAACTCCTAGACTTAAATTTTGGTGACGCTGTTTCCTCTGTGCTGCTCCACACCTCTGCATTCTGGCGATTCATCTGCCAGCCATTCTTAAAGCTGATTGCGCGTTTTGTATCATCAGGCACAGCTAAATGGCAACTATAGCCACTACAGCAATCTATTGAGTTTGAGGCATTCGGTTTATGTACAGAGTAAGCGAATAGGGGGGGATACATTCTGCTAACATCCCCACCTTCAGAATCCAAAGAGCAGCATGACAAGAGAGAGACATTTCCAGAAATTAACAGATTTTACAGCAAAAGAAAAAGCATTGGTAATAGAATGAAATATAAAGACAGGGCATTGATAGAAACACAACATTCTCCCCAAATTTACCAAAAGCCATAAAAGGTGACCAAAACCTTTATTTGCATTATTGATCTAAATATATTACTAAGTATATTCTAAAAGGCACTAAATTGCTTTTACAGCCATGGACCACAGTCATTTACCATAAGCTAATTTTTCAATTAAGGATTTGTGATCTAGAGAAATATTTTGCTCTGGATATTACAGTTAACAACACTGCAAATATAAGACTTCTGTAATCACCAGGATTCATTTACTTGATTTCTTTTCTAAAGAAATTATTATTAAAGGAGCCCTATGGTCTTATAAAAATTTGGTTTCAAAGGTTTCACTGCCAAACTAAAGCATGGTTCTATAGTATAGGTGAACAGAGTGCTCGCACTATGTAATAAACACTCTGCTGAGAGAGAGCGTTACTAGAGTCTATAGATACAGTAAAATCAATGGAAGCAGGCTCATCCTTACATCTATACACTTTACAAGCTTCTCATCTTAGCACAGTGCAGTTGCTCATAGCTCAGACTCTGTATCCAGGCTTTAGATAGGTGCAGAATCCCATAACCACTGTGTACTAGAAAGTTAGGCAATTTACCAATATCCTAAATGTTTCCATTCCTGACTGTCGTCAGAATAGCTCATCAGTATAAAACACTTGGAAAACCCCTATAAGTATAGTTATGTGAAAAGGCTACCAAACAAGTCTAATATGCATTTTATAATTTAGTCTTTCAAATGTATTCTGGTTGTAAATAATAGGAATTACAATCAACACCTTGCTAGTACTTTGCTAGCTAATGGGTAAGTAATGTTATACATAAATAGACCAGCAGATGGCAATGTTGCAGTTTGAGTTAGAAAACAGGTAAGCACTGTAAGCACCAGCTGCTGCAATACATGGAGTCACTTTCTGAGGTGGTGCGTCGTCTCTCACCATCATACCTACCTTTAGTCCGTGAAGGAGATGGAGGTGAGGAGTTAATGAAAGATTTTCGCAGGGTGGCACTTGTGCCTTGTATTCCTGTTCGGCTAAGGCTGTTCCTGTTTGCATTCTGGTCACTGTTGGTTCTCTGATGGCTTACACTGGGCTCAGACTTCCGTCTTTTTCTGTAATCACTTGCAGAGCTGAAAAAGAAATTTACTGATTACATTTCTGCACCATATATCTTCCTGGTCCGCATCCAAAGTTCACTTCCGCAAATAGAATACAGTCGCTGAACTTGCTACTCAACAAAGAAATGGTTTCACAAAAAACAGGAGCGATTTGGAACTTAAAGGGATTGTCTCACTTCAACAAGTGGCATTTATCATGTAGAGAAAGTTAATACAAACCATTTACTAATGTATTGTGATTGTCTATATTGCTTCCTTTTCTGGCTTGATCAATTTTTCTATAAAACTATACATTTCTCATTTCCATGGTACCACCCTGCAATCCCGCAGTGGTGGTCGTGCTTGCACACTATAGAAAAAAGTGCCAGACACTCTGGTGGCCGGGACCACAGCAGTGCGCAATAGGCTGGCTCTTTATAGTATGCAAGCATGACCACAACTGCTGGATTGCAGGGTGGCCGTAACATGAAAATAAGAAGTGTATGCTGTAAAGGAAAAATGAGTATAATGTGATGGAAAAATGAGTCTGCCCAGAAAAGGAGGCAATATGGATAATCACAATACATTAGTATTAGTGGTTTGTATTAACTTTCTCTACATGATGAATGTAATTTGCTGAACTGAGAAACCCCTTTAAAGAGGACCTTTCACCGGTCCAAAGTTTGTTAGTGAAAGGTATGTACATGCAGAACGGCACCCAGGGATGTCCCTGCACTTACTTGTATCCCTGGGTGCCGCTTCGTTCGCCTGGTGTAGCCCCCGGTACCGGCGCTCGTGCTTCTGATAATTTTGCCTTGGGCGGAGACATCCTCTTTTGCCCTGGGTGTCTCCTTCTCCCAGGCTGAAGCCCTGGCCAATCGCAGCGCTCAGCTCATATCCTGCAACCAGCGCTCCAGCCTGGAAGAAGGAGACGCAGTGGCGTATCTAGCACGAGGCAAACAAGGCATTTGCCTAGGGCGGCACTTCCAATGGGGCGGCAAGATGCCTTGTTTGCCTCAGTGATTTGCCTCAGATTTTTTTTTTTGTCCGGGCTGCGCTGCTGGGGGTGCGCCGGCGCCGCTCCTCCCCGCCCAGCGCCGTTGTAGGTAATTTATTCACTCCACTTGCCTGAGAGAAGCGCCGGAAGACTCACACAGGCGCACTGGCAGAGGCATTGAAGTGCGCATGCGCCTGCCAGTGCGCCTGTGTGAGTCTTCCGGCGCTTCTCTCAGGCAAGTGGAGTGAATAAATTACCTACAACGGCGCTGGGCAGGTAGAAAATCTGTGGAATCGGATGACACTGGGGGGAAGAATCTGTGGATGACACTAAGGGGGAATATGTGGATGACACTAAAGAGGGGGGAATATGTGGATGACACTAAAGAGGGGGGAATCTGTGGATGACACTAAAGAGGGGGAATCTGTGGATGACACTGAGGGGGAATCTGTGGATGACACTGAGGGGGAGAATCTGTGGATGACACTGAGGGGGAATCTGTGGATGACACTGAGGGGGAATCTGTGGATGACACTGAGGGGGAATATGTGGATGACACTAAAGAGGGGGAATATGTGGATGACACTAAAGAGGGGGAGAATCTGTGGATGACACTGAGGGGGAATCTGTGGATGACACTGAGGGGGGAATCTGAGGATGACACTGAGGGGGAGAATCTGTGGATGACACTGAGGGGGAGAATCTGTGGATGACACTGAGGGGGGAGAATCTGTGGATGACACTGAGGGGGGGAATCTGTGGATGACACTAAGGGGGGGGGAGATATGTGGATGACACTAAAGAGGGGGGGAATCTGTGGATGACACTGAGGGGGGGGATCTGTGGATGGCACTTAAGGAGGGGGATCTGTGGATGGCACTTAAGGGGTAGATCTGTCTGTGGATGGCACTTAAGGGGGGGATCTGTGGATGACACTTAAGGGGGGGGATCTGTGGATGACACTTAGTGGGATCAAGGGAGGGGTGTGAGGTGTGGCTGTCGTTATTCACTTTTAAATACAGGAATACAGGAAAGGATGGAGCCTAAAAGGAAGGGCGGGGTTTACAGAGAAAGGGGTTTGGCCTTGACAGGAAGGGGCGGGTCAAATTTATATTAGGGGGTGCCCGAGTTTAGTCTCGCCTAGGGCAGCACAAAACCAAGATACACCACTGAGGAGACGCCCAGGGCAAAAGAGGATGTCTCCGCCCAAGGCAAAATTATCAGAAGCACGAGCTCCGGTACCGGGGGCTACAGCATACGAACAGAGCGGCACCCAGGGATACAAGTAAGTGCAGGGACATGGGTGCTGCTCTGCATGTACATACCTTTCACTAACAAACTTTGGACCGGTGAAAGGTCCTCTTTAAGTTCTATTAATATACTAAAAGAAGAACAATGGCCAAATCAATGTTTCAATATTCACTTCTCATACAGGCCATAGCTCTGTTGCCTGTTCCTCTGTTTTAATCTGCTTGTGTTTTCTGTGAAGTCACTTCCACAAACATGAGTGTGAATATGCAGCTTTCTTAAGGTCCTTTCATATGGGCCAAATATCAGGAACAAATGCTCAGTCCTGATAACTGCCT
Source organism: Bufotes viridis (assembly GCA_033119425.1). Lineage (NCBI taxonomy): Eukaryota > Metazoa > Chordata > Amphibia > Anura > Bufonidae > Bufotes > Bufotes viridis. The sequence goes on from CM065589.1 coordinate 517,881,679, forward strand.
TGTGTAAAGTTGCTGTCAATCACCGCTTGAATGAGCAAACTCTCACTTCATGGGTGAAAGCATTGTGGATGCGGAAGCCAAAATCATTGTTTCTGAGGATCTGATTGTTGTGTGTGGTATCTGCTCCCCAGAAACAATGAATGGACGACTGCCATACAGATCACTTGTTCTTATACGGGGACATGACTGCTGCATGTAAATGCGCTGACAATCAGGAAATATCCGGAATGAACAGTTTGTTCTCGAAAATTGCCTGGTCAGTCCGCCTAGCAACAGGAGTCTTTATGAACATTGTCAGCGTGATATTAACACAACCATCATACAAATCTTTCACAGTTATTTAATAATGATAGAACCTGCATGAAGTGTGAAAAACAACTATACAGATACAACTATATATATTGCTACTCTGCTGGGCGCACACCATTACCAAAATCCATTTTTTGGTACCCTGTCAATGCTCCAACCTATATTGTCTGCACTGTATATTGCACTATTAATCTCTGTTTGCTGAATTTATCATAATGTTAAAAAATGACATATGCAATTTTGCATGTATATCTTGGCCTATAGCAGAAACCACAGCCTTCGTTATTGTAGCCAACTACGAGTCAATACATTTTTGCTTTAGGATTTTTCACTCTTCTTGGTAATAGTCTTTGGTTGTCTAGCATGTCTGAGATCTTCCCACAGACAGACATTCAGTAATATTAAAGGGATATGCACAGTATATGCCATACATGTCTAGATAGATGCAGGTCCCACTTCTGGCATGTGCACTCATTTGGAAAAGGTCTGGCGCAACCAGGTGAAGAATGAACGGAGAGGTGGCATGCGTGTGACCCCCTCTATTAACAGCTATGGGGGTTCCACCAAACTGAGCACACTTTCCATAACACCTATAGCAGTAAATGGCACATGCCATCTTCCCATAATTCTGTACGTGGGGGCTTCTTCACATTGGTATAGGTCCCACAGCTGGAACCTGCATCTATCAGACATGTACCAATTAGCTTCTAATTTTTGATTTTTTTGCTGGGTTATTTTAATTTCTTGATTACCGAATTAAAAGATCATTATTGTGCATGTTGTAATAAATCCTCTTGTATACAAGAACTGTAATATAAATGAATGAGGTACTTTACTAATAAGCACACATACTAGACAGACATCATCTACCATCACGCTGAACAAAGCTTTTGGCCAATGTACCAGTGCATAAGCAAAATACAGTAATAATATGTAGTGGACATAGACAAACATAGTCATTTCGATCACATTACCTGAATGTTCTTTCGTTGCCTCTTTCTATTGATGGTTGGTATAATGATGTCTGCAGGAAGAAAAGGAAATAACATTAACCAGGCAAAGTTACACATTGTACAAAGTGTATGCACTGTGAAGCCAGCAGAAATATTTTATTTATTACTAATGAAGGCACAGAACTAGGCAATGAAACAGTTTCTATCAAGCTGTCCGGAACATGTTGTCCTGCTATATAAACAGAAGTCCTATATAGGACTGTCTACATTAATAACGCTTTGCACTTCAAATGACGCTCTTTGACATTCTGGCTGTTTGAAGAAATGTGAGGACACAGAGATGAAAGGGCCAGCTGTACAGTGGCTGCTCATGGAAAATGCCAAAATCGCACAGTTAAATATAGTGAAAGGGTAAGCAGAAGAAGCTAAAACTGAGGCTCCATACATGTCTGCCACCATGAGTCCAGCGTGATCTATTAATATGTAAACTTCTGTACTGGCCAAGCCTGCAGCATTCTACAAACAAACCCTATCCTCTGCAGTCATGCGCTCTTTTGTCCTTCTTTTCTTACTAACATGCACTTTCTCGCCTCCCAAGAAGCGGGGGATAGGTGGAAGGAGGTATAACTACTGGAAGTGCAAATTGCTTCAGTTTCACTTGAGATGAATTGTGAGAAAAACATTTTGGTTGTGATGGTGGATATAGCCTAAATATAACAGAGCAATTTCAGGAAGCTACTGGCCTAAAAGCCATGGAAGACTACATCCTTGAAGGCACTTTACATGACATATTAAAGAGATGCATACAAAGCCCCTAATATACTGATGTGAAAAGAAGTACTCTCATTGGCAGCAGAAACCATGAAAAAATGGACAGGTCATCCACCGGAATTTCAAATTCTCAGCTGCCTCCTTGTCAGCCTGTCGACAGACTGTCGAGAGGAACTTAGGTGTTCCTTCAGCATTTCTGGTCTAATTCCAGATGGTACACGTGGTTAATGCAGAAATTTATTTTAACCACTACCAGACCGGGCTATTTACCTGACCAGGACTAATTTTGCAAATCACTTTATGTGGTAATAACTCTGTAACACTTTTACTTATCCAGGCCATTCAGAGACTGTTTTCTCCTGACACATTGTACTTCATGGTAATGGTAAATTTGAGTCAATATGTTTTACTTTTACTAATAAAAAAATCCAAAAGTTAACGAAAAATTTTAATCTCTCTGCTTTTAAGACACATAGTGATGCCTCATAAAATATAAATTAGTTAACAATCCCCATATGTCTACTTTTTGTTGGTATCCTTTTAGTAATGTCATTTTAAGGACGCAATTAGGACGCAATTTTTGAAATTTTTAAGAAATATTTAAAAAGTCATCTTTTTAAGGACCAGTTCAGCTTTGAAGTCACTTTGTGGGGCTTACATAATAGAACAAACCTATAAATTACCCAATTTTAGAAATGACACCCGTCAAACTATTCCAAAATGTTTTTAGAAATGTTGTTAACCGTTTAGGTATTCCACAGGAATTAAAGCAAAATAGAGGTGAAATTTCAAAATGTCACTTTTTTGTGCAGATTTTCCATTTTAATAAATCTTTCCTGGAACACATCAAGGGTTAATAACAAAACAAACCTCATATTTATTACCTTGATTCTGCAGTTTGCAGAAACCCCCCATATGTGGTCGTATACCGCTGTTGGGCACACGACAGGGCACAGAAAGCAAGGAGTGCAGTGAAAACCACCCAAAAGTGACCACATTTTGTAAACTACACCACCCAAGGAATTTTTAAGGGGTGTGGCGAGCACTTCACTCAACAGCTATTTCATAGAATTTTTAATACTTGGGTGTTAAAATGAAAGATTAGTTTTTTATTACAAGAAAATGGTGCTTTAGGCCCAAACTTTCTTTTTCACTAAATATAACAGGAGAAAATACCCCCCCCCCTAATTTTCTACCCACTTTCTCCTGAATACAGTAACACCCTAATCGTGGTTGTAAACTGTTATTTGGGGATACGCCAGGGCTCAGAAGGGAAGGAGCAGCCTCTGGACTTTCTAACATGGAATTTTCTGTCATGGATTTAAAGAGCAATATCTTTTTTTTTTTTTTTGTTGATAAGCTACGTGAGGGCTAATTTTGAGCGAGACAAGCTGTAGTTTTTATTAGCATCATTTTGGGGTACATTTGGCTTTCTGGTTGCTTTTTATCTCATTTTTGGAAGGTGAAGTCACAAAAAAAGCTGTTTGGTGTCATTTTTCAAATGTATATTTCACCCCTTTTTCTTGATGGCGTAGAACATGTAATATTTTTATAGATCCGGTCATTACGGATGCAAAGATACCAAATATGTCTAGTTTTTCTTTTATTTTACGCTTTACACAATAAAAACATTTGTAGTAAATCATCGTTTTTGTGTTGCCTTTTTTTAGAGCCATATTTTTTAAAAATTTCTGGCTATAGTCTTGTGTAAGGGCTTGTTTTTTTGTGGGACAAGGTGACGTTTTTTTGCTACCATTTTGGGGTACATACGACTTTTTGATTGATTGATATTATGTTTTTTGTGAGGTGAGGTGACAAAAAAAAAACGGTTTTGGCATAATTTTTATTTGTTTTTTACACCATTCTCTTAATGGGGTAGATCATGTGGTATTTTTGTAGAGCCAATTGTTACGATATTGGGGTTCATTTTTTGTGGGATGAGGTGACGTTTTTATTGCTACCATTTTGGGATACATACGACTTTTTGATTGATGAACATTATGTTTTTGGGAGGTGAGCTCACTAAAAAATCTGTTTTGGTGCAATGTTTATTTATTTTAATTTTTTTACAGCGTTCACCTGATGGGGTAGTTCATATGATATTATTATAGAGCCAGTCACTGCAGACGTGGTGATACCAAATATGTCTATTTACATTTTTTTCTTCTATTTTTTAACATTTTTTAAATAACGCATTTGGGGGGGAAATTTTTTAAATGTGAAAATGTTTTTATTTTATTTTTTATTTTACACTTTGTGTCCCCCATAAGGTCATACAAGACCTCTGGGGGACATTTAACTTTTTTTTTACTATTGATTCCTCCTGTAACTGGGGCTGACATAGTAGCCCCAGTTACAGGGGGAATACACCCCCCAGAGAGGCTGTACAGCAGAGTACAACACTGTAAATCCTCAGTGCAGGGCTGATCGAGGTCTATTGAACACCCGACAGCTCCTGCACTTCCCGGCCTCGGCGATCACATGACCACCAGGCCAGGACAGGAAGCGCACATTGCTGTGTATACAGTGATCTAGAAGGCAGGGACACCCAGGAACGGCCCCTGCCTTCTCTCTGGGGTGCCCTGCTGTCACCGACAGCGGGTACCCCGCTCAGTAGCTGCATGATTAGCGTGCAGCTGCCATCTCTGAAAGGACATTCCAGAACGTCCATTTAAAGATAAACTCAACCGCCCAGGACTTTTATAGTTAATGGGCGGTAGGGAAGTGGTTAAATAGCATTATATTAGGTGTTCCCTAAACTATTATGTGAAATTGTATGTTCTAGTCCAGGGATGCCCAACTGACAGCCCTCTAGCTGTAACAAAACTACAATTCCCAGCATGCCTGGGCAGCCTACAGCTGGAGGGACACAGGTTGATCATCCCTGTTCTAGTCTAAAGCTACTTTCACACCTGCGTATGGTTGTTCCGTTCGGCAGGTCCGGCAGACAATGCCAGGAATCCACCTGACTAAAAACACTGGGTTTTTGGCAGTTATCTGCATATTTGCTGGGCAGTGGTCGGATCTCTGCCAGATCCCATCATTCTTTACCAGAACAGCCTGCTGGAGTTCTCTGCCACAGATGTGAAACTAGACTAAGCAGAATGGATGGGGGTGGTGGGCATGTTCAGACTATGCTTAACGTTACTTTTTTTTTGCGAGTGTAGGGGCCATTTTTTGCGTTCCGTATACAGTCCGTATACGGAACCATTCATTTCAATGGGTCTGCAAAAAAACCGAAGGTACTCCATATGCATTACGTTTCCGTATTTCCGTTCAAAGATAGAACCTGTCCTATTATTGTCCGCATCACGGACAAAGATAGTACTGTTCTATTAGGGGCCAGATGTTCTGTTCTGCAAAAAATGGAAGGCACACGTTCCTCATCCGTTGTTTTTTTGTGGTTCCGTTTTTTGCGCACCGCAAAAACCATACGGTCGTGTGAAAGAGGCCATAGTGAAATGTGCGGATTTATTTAAAGCAATCCCTATCTTGCTTGTCCCTGTACCAATAAACATTAATTACAGACTGCCAGTGGACATAATAAAAGATTATTTATTTCATTCATTAGATGAAATTAAAATAGTGTTATTTCATTGTTCATATCCTTGTATAGGACGCCATGCGTCCAGTTGTTATTATTCTTTCCTTCCCAATAACCATTACTATAGAAATAAAATAATGACTGGGTGCATGGTGCCCTGTACAATGACATGAAAAATTAAATAACACAATAGTATTTTTTTTTTTTTATTAAATACAAGTTACATTTTATTAGGTCCACTGGCAGTTACTGATCTACTATCTGAGGGCACTCATTGAACGATTAAATAATAAAATGTGAAATGTGTTAAACTGTATAACTTTCAACCTACTTATTGGCTATTGAAAAATCTATGTACTGCACATTATTCTCACTATAAAAAGATGCTTATTGTTCCTATCATACGCACAGCACCTGAAACTCGTATATGTTTGCATTCACCCTCCATGGGTGAAATAATAATAATAGCTTATAAAAGACAACATGAAAGGGCACTGATAACAGCAGAGGCTACTGCTGCGTGAAAAGAAAAGAGCTCAATGCATAGCAGACAAACCTAAGGCCTCTTGCACACGAACATTTTTTTTTCTTTTACGTTCCCTTTTTTGCATTCCGTATACGGAACCATTCATTTTAATGGGTCCGCAAAAAAAAAGGAAGGTAGTCCGTATGCCTTCCGTTTCCATATTTCTGTTCTGTTCAAAGATAGAACATGTCTTATTATTGTCCACATAACGGACAAGGATAGGACTGTTCTATCAGGGGCCAGATGTTCCGTTCCGCAAAAAAAGGAATGCACACGGACGTCATCCGTATGTTTTGCGGACCGCAAAATACTGAAAAAGCCATAACGTAGTGTGCAAGAGGTCTAAATAAGAGATCTGCCATGTGGTCAGAAAGTCACTTCCCTTAATTGTTTAACCTTTGTTTATACATAATATAAAGATCGTCTGTCGCCAAAATGCTCCTTTTCTTTTTGTTTGCAGCAATCATCATAGACTTATATGATAAATCTGTTCTGCACTATGTAATTTACACTGCAGCTGTCCTGAATTTTATCTACGTATCCAGGCTTGGACTGGCCCACAGGAGAACAGGTAAATCCACTGGTGGGCCCCTTGTCCCCCGCACAAGTGGACAGCCCTATGTTATGGTGCCTGTGACTCACTTATAATCATTGCTGGTCCAGCGTTAATATTTTATATACAGTCACTGGTGTCAGTGGGTTTTATCAAAAGCATTTAACCAGTAGGAATGTGCTGTGGCTTATAAGTATGCAATAACTGGTGGCAGCGGAGCCTCTGCAAGGGGAGAAAGCACTGTGCGGGGAGTAGAGAATACTTTACCTTTCCATCCTGCCAGCAGCTGCGTTACTCTGCTGTGTCTGGAACCGCCAGCACCTCCACTTCTGGGTGCACTGACACATTGACGGCTTCAGACACATCTGCTGGCAGGATGGAAAGGTAAGTATTCTCTCCTCCTGGCACAGTGCTCGCTCCCCTTGCAGAGACGTCAATGATTGCAGACACAGTTGAGTCACATTATTATGACCACTTCCTAATTTAAAGGGAGTCTTTCACCCCAAATGTGCACTCTCTCACACTAACACCATTGCGTCGATAACAGTCCACACATTAAAATCCTTCTTACCAAAGGTTGTCAGTTGCATAGTTCTTCTAAAAAACACTTTTATTGTATATGTAAATCAGGGTCTGAAGGTGCCCAGGGGCGGCGTTCCAACGGCCGGTGCCCAGGCCCCGTGCTGATTTCCATGTGAAACCACAACCCTTTCACCCATTTGGCCCACCCTTTCTCTGGCTGATTACCTCCTTCTCTTCTTCTGAAATCCCGCACCTGTGCCGATGACAGCCCTCTGATGCAGCGTCGGCTGGAGCGTGACGTACGGGCCAGCACATGTGCACTGAATACTCTGAGGCATCTGCCAGTAATGGGTAGTACAGTGCGCATGCGCCAGCCTGTACGTCATGCTCCAGCCAACGCTGCATCAGAGGGCTGTCATTGGCACAGGTGCGGGATTTCAGAAGAAGAGAAGGAGGTAATCAGCCAGAGAAAGGGTGGGCCAAATGGGTAAAAGGGGAGTGGTTGCACATGGAAATCAGCACGGGGCCTGGGGCCCGACCGCTGGAACGCGGCCCCTGGGCACCTTCAGATCCTGATTTACATATACAATAAAAGTGTTTTTTAGACGAACTATGCAACTGACAACCTTATGGTAAGTAGGATTTTAATGTGGGGACTGTTATCGACGCAATGGTGTTAGTGTGTGAGAGTGCACATTTGGGGTGAAAGACTCCCTTTAAGCATGTAGGTCATGAAGTAAGTCACATGTCGTGAGCTGACTTGGTCTGTAAATAAGGCATGCAATAGGCTGTCTGCACACATAAACCTCTTTCCCAAGATGGATAAAAGGGGAGATTTATCAGAGCTGCATAAAGGGATGATTGTTGGCTTTCGGGCCAGGGGTGTCAGTATTTCTCTATAAACTGTTTGCGTGCTGCTGTGGTGAATGTGTATTGTGAGTGACACCATTGCGAATAAGCAACGTGGAAACTGCGGAGCAGAACATGCCATGATGTGAGAGGTGAACATCTGCGAGGGCAGACTGAAACACTACAGTGGAGCAGCTCACCTCCAAAATGAACCAGGGGGCAACCAGACGTATGTCAGAGAACCTTACTGCATATGGGGCTCTGAAGCAGACAGATGGTCACTGCAAGTTGCATCAGCAGAAAAGCTTCAATTTCCACGGCAATATTGGAATTGGACATCCGCTGATTGGCAAAGGGTTGCCTTCTCCAATTAGTCATGTTTTCTGCTTCATTGAACAGATGGCGTTGGCGTGTCAGGTGAGAAACATTGGTTGGAGTATGACTAAGACTTCCAAATACTAGCATGGCCTCCTAATTCCCCAGACTTTACTCAATTTAGCATCTGTGGGACCACACGTCACGGTTTAAAGCAAAAACCACGCACATGTCTGCTTTATATGTACAGTAAATATCCAGCACATATTACTCGACAATGTCCTACTCTGTGTATATTCACAGAGTATTTGGAGAGAGAAAATGAAATATAAGTGAGTTATCTGTTGTAAAGTAAACTTAAGGCCATTGTGATCTAAACCTATCATTTTTGGTGGTGCATAATGTGTATAGCGAGCTCCCGACTGTCTCCCAAGAGATGATGTTGAGGTAGAGAAGGACTGGACGCACTCAATCGCAACCCCCAAACCTTTAGTTCTCACAGGAGATCAGCCACTGTAAGTCAGGTCTGACAGTGACTCTCTCCCCCAAATACATGTACTTGCTTAGCCAAATCGAGCATGTATGTGAATGGGAGAGATAGACAATAACCAGCGTTCGACTGGCAGCAATTGCAGGTGTTTAGACTTCTAACAGGTATGAAAAAAATTATTAGTTTATTTCCTCACTAATGTAAATCTATTGTTAATGGACGGTTTACACTTTAATACATTTTAATGACCCCATAGGCAAGAAAATCCAAATGCAAACAATGAATAAGATTTACCTCAGTAGACACACGAGAGGGACTCTCCTGCACATAATCCAATAGTTTTTTAGGAGGCTGGTGGCAGACACAGAACAGAAATGCAGAGGTGAAATGGATAATCATGATAGTAGACCATTACCAAAGTTATGGAGAATGTTGGTGTTACTTTTTCCCAAAAAAAGGCTTCAAAAGGAAAGAAAGCAAACTACTGACACGAGGAGAAACAGAGAAATTAGTGGAAAGTTGTGAAATGTCTACATGCAAGCCACACAAAGCAATAAGCACACATTTGCTAAGTGCTGGGAACACGTTAGCGCCATGTCCTATGCAGGTAGTAACTCTACAGGCGTGAGCAATGAAAACACAAATACACCACACATTTACAAGGGGAAGGCATGCAGGCCCAGCACTCTGTAAACGCCCTATTTTGCACCATATCTTCTGTGCACCTCTTTCCTAAAGTAAAGGTTTCCACACATACTGCAAAAAAAAAAAAAAAAAAACACCAGAGGCACTCGTACTGGAAGCCGCAAATGTGACGTTCCCAGCTTGATAATGTGATGTCACAACGCTGGTAGCATCAGGTCTCGCTGCCTCCAGTGCAGAGCGAGTGTTCCAGTCGCCATGTTTCCACTAAGCTGCAAACTAGAAGTAGCTCAGCACTGCTCCAGATGTGCCTTTCCCAGGTCAGATGACCTTGTTACTTAAAATATGTATTTAATAGTGATTGATCCAGATTTTAATCTTTTTGCATGTAGAGACAATAATGCTGAAGACTTTAGCGTGTGCTGAGGCATCATTATTGAATACATTTAGTTCTTGGAGACAGCCCTGTTGTTCGTGCACCGTATCAGATATCTGGATGGGTGAACTGATCAAATCTCTTCTTTGTCTTTAAAATATGTATACAGTACATACAATAATGTGCAAAATTCAGAGATACAATTAACTCTATTTAAGGTGTACCTATCATTTTTATATATCAGTGAGGAAAGGGCTGCAAATGAGCTCTTAACAAGCTCCTCCTCGGATGCCACCAGATGTAAGGCAGCTATCCTGTAAGTCAATGTTCATTGCCTTACAGGATAGCTGCCTTACATCTGGTGGCATTAGAGGCAGAGCTTGGTAAGGGCTCATTTGTATCCCTTTCCTCACAGAATTCCAGAGGAGCATGTATGACCTATAAGTCTCCTCACCCTGATTAAGCTGCTCTCTCCCTAAGGAGAGATGTTACCCCTATATATCAGTGATACATGTAAATATATGAAACTTTTAAAATGTATCTTATCAGAGCAAACTGGCACCTTCTTCAACTTCCAGGAGCCTGGAATTCCCGTTTTCTCTCCTTTCAGTCTCTGTAAACATTCAGAAACCTTCTCGATCAATAGAAAACAAAAATATATCTAGTATAAAACAGTAAATAGGGAGGAGGGAGATGTAGCTGCAACTTCTAAGTTTGTCAGTAACACAGGGTTTGTCAGTATCAGAGGAAAATGGATTTAGCAGATGGAAGGAAAACCCCCAAATCTGAAGCTATTACTATCATGTTTCATCAACCTCTTTCTATGTGTGCCCAGCATTCTACTTTTGGCCACTGCTCTCCTCACATGCTGGGCTGTTCTACCACTAGGTCACATGCAGATGCCTATTCCCGGCTTCTTAAAGGGCTAGAGTGTGCTACGTGCCCCTTATCTTAGTCAATGTCTATATACCCCAGGCTGTAAAAGAGTTTTTCTCCCTCCACTCTGGGTCTGAGAAGTAAAGTCCATTGGGTATGTCCTTGCGCGATTTCTGTGTTAATGACCTGGCTTGTTGCCTTGAACTTGTCTAGTTGTCTGCTGTCCATCTTGACATCTGCCTGATCTGAGTTTGAATAAACTCTGCCTGCTTCAACCTTTGCCCTGCCTGACCCACTGTCAGCTGCTGCTAATGGAGACTGTTCCAGGTGCATCAACCTAGGGATTCCCTGTGGGAAAATCTGTACTTTCTTTCTGGGGTTATGGGTGAAGAACATAGAATCCCGAAGACTCCACTCCAAACACCTTAGTGATCTATTTTCCTTTGCTTCTTTATTACCTTTTCTCAGTACATCTTGACAGCTACAAGTCATTTCAGATCGATAAAACGGAGTTGTCTTCTAACAGTGGATGGACAGATATATATATATATATTATTTACTGAAGTAAGCTCTCAGAGATGAAAAGGGTTTGTCTCATTAAGACATCTCTTTTCTTAAATTGAAGCCAACTCTATGATCAGCTTCAGAAACGGCTGGCCACATATGGAAAGGGATTTTCCTTGTGAGAAATCCCATTTATAGGTAGCTTTGGGCAATCTCAAACTTGTTAGAAGGATCCCTTGACTATGACTCCTGCCTCTAGCGATCAGCTGTAATCTTTCGGGACACCTGGCTATAAATGCTTCCCAGCAGTGCCACCATAATAGAAACGAAGCATTATAGAGTGCCTATTCAAATCAACAGGTTGTCTGTGTAATGCAGGAGAGGCCAGGACCTACCAGAGTTGGTCTTTGAAACCACTTTCCACTCAGACCAAGAGATGATTCTAAATAAGGGATCCTCCCTCCATTAACTTACAATTTTGACTGGAAAAAACTAAAAAGGTGGTCTCTGACTTTTGCACAGTACTGTGTATACATGAAAAAAACACAAAGCATTTTGTCACCTTGGTACTGTCCATTACAGTTCTAGTTTCAAGTCTTAATCAGGGAACTCATTTCTTCTGGCTTGTGGCAATTATCTATCTAATGTGCACTGATCTACTGTTACCATCAGTTCTCCTTTCCTGGTGCTAGTTTAATTATGTCTCACTTAGATATACTATAGAAAGTGGCATAATGAGGACAGCAGTACCAAAAATGGCACTTAATTGAAATTTACAATTAATGGAGATAGAGATGTAGCACTGGACATTACTTATATATTTTTGTATCTACTTCTTTGGGAGGACTGCATTTATATGATCCCATGATGGCCTTAATCCAAATTGGACGCAATATTTAATTAATTAAGCAGTCCACACAAATGTGTATAATTAGTACTGTAATAACCATTTTCATCATCTGTCCAATGGGGAAAATCGTTACAATGTAAAGACACCTTGGTTATGGCATACGGAAGTCCCATCATAGAATATACTCATTTTATAGACAGCTATCACAGTGAAGAATGATTCTCTACTTTAATTGATTGCTTCTCCTACAAATAGGTGCACAGCATGTGTTTATCCCTGATGGTGCATAAGTGGGAGTTAATAAACCATAAACTTCACAGGATTAGATCATCCTAACACCTATTGTAAGCATTAGTATCTAACCTCACTTACCGGATGTCCAAACTCCAGTTCTGAAAAGAATTTATACCATGGTTCATTTTCTAAATCTATCTCATCTGGATTTATACGACCATTCTGGAGTAGGAAGCAAGGAGGGGGAGGTAAAAAGTACTCAAAAAGGTGCAAATTCTAAAATAATAGCAGTAAAGAAGCATAAGACACTAGCGCAGGGAATGGTTAACTAAAGATGTTCATTAGCAGCACCAACGTTTTTCACAGATTCACTGAAAATTGTATAGATAGCTAAAGTGCAGGTATACCGTCACACACTTTTACAGTTTACTTCTATATAAAGGTGACTAATATCATAAATACCTAACTTTTCCTCGGCCAATCTAGTCTTACATATGTCATATCACAGGCACATTCTGCTGGTTGATACTGGAAGTTGTCAACACTCTGTCAACCTAGATAACCGCCTATAATGTAACTCACTATTCTGCAGTACACTGCAGGATTTACTTTTACTGTCTTGTGTAAAATTACATTTGCCAGAATGCAAGTTAAGAGCTGGAGTTGGTAGGAGATATGAATCTAATTTAGTTTAGTTTGTTTTTACAAATTATCTTATCTTCAATAAGCTTGAAATGTAACTTTATTTTTGAAAAAAGTTTGATTATGTCATTGTGACATATTAAAGGTTGTGATTAATAGGACGCCGAGTGCTGAGACCCCCCTAGACTGCTAAAACGGAGAGATAGACGCACTCATACAGAGGCGACTCGTAGACTTTTTATTGAGACCATCTTCAACAGCGAGTACTTTAATCTCCTTATTTTAACAATCTGTGGTGGCCTTAGCCTTTGGACCCCCACTGAGCAAAAGCTTTAAGTTTTTCAAAAGTACACATACACTTTAAATAGGTTTTACCATTATATAGAGTTAACCCCTGAACCACAGAGTAGGGAATGAGTGTCTGATTGGTGGAGGTCCGACTGATGGACCATAAGGTTCCCAGTGTTCCCTTTTTGAGTGGATCAGTGGTCATGCATGACCACTGGTGTTCCATTCAACTCTGTAGGACTGCTGGAGATAGCCGAGTACAAGTGCTCCGCTGTCTTCAGCAGTCCCATACAGAAAACAGTGGTGTTGTCTATAAGGCCTCTTGCACACGACAGTATTTTGCGGACCGTATACTGGCCGTTTTTTCAGTTCAGTATACTGACAGTATACTGAACCATTCACTTCAATGGGACCGCAAAAAATACTGAAGTGTCTCCGTATGCCTTCCGTTTCCGTTTTTCCGTTCCGATTAAATATAGAACATGTGCTATTCTTGTCCGCAAATCACGTTCAGTGGCTCCATTCACGTCAATGGGTCCGCAAAAAAAACGGAAAGCATACGGAAGTGCATCTGTATGTCTTCCGTATCCGTTACGTTTTTTGAGGAACCATCTATTAAAAATTTTAAGACCAGCCCAATTTTTTCTGTTATTACTGTATACTGTATATGCCATACGGAAAAACAGAACTGAAACGGAAACACAACGGAAGCAAAAAACGGAAAAATGGATCCGAAAAAAACAGACCGCAAAACACTGAAAAAGCCATACGGTCGTGTGCAAGAGGCCTAACTGTGTATGGGATAACAATGTATGTATTTTACCACCACAAGATATATTTGCACACATTTACATCTGACCCTAGAAAAAGGGGCAGGGTAGCAGAGGCATAGCTTGCATGCCCTGCACCCAGGTGTCTAAGATATGACTGGGTCCTCGACCTGACAAATACCAAACACGTCATCATGTCTAATGACATCCTGTACATAATCTATACACCCTTCTATCGGAAAAAAAAAAAGGCAATATCAAAAGCAGACACTTTTAATAGCTATTTCATTTTATGTATCATTACCCCATATGAATAATGTATTCAGTGCAGTGAATAATGGAGAGTGAATATATAATTCTGCTTATTTTCCCAAATACTACAGTGCCCGCCGCTCTATTGCTAAAGATGGAAGGGAATCCTGTTTGTGTCCCATGGATAAGTAAACTTCTGACACGCTGAGATGATGTATACAATGAAATCTCAGTCCCTGCATAAGATGAAACTCGGGCATGGGAAATTTTGGCATGTGTTACATGATTTATTTCCTGTTGGTGGTTTCACATTTAGCTTTTATACATAGTGTTTATGCAGTGAGTGCAGCAAACATTGCCTGGCACCATGCCCAGGTTATTCTTGCCTTATGAAAACAAGACACACCCGCTAGTCTAGGCCCTAACTGTACTGTGGCTTTAATTATGGATTTTCCCACATCAGCTAGAATCAGCCTGGAATATAAAGTCCCCAATGGTTTATATGAAGTCTGTACATTAGGGTCAAGGATATTATAAACTTCTCCACTGATATCATTTTATCTAATACTGTAGAACTACATGTATCCGTATTGCTTTATACAGTAGAGGTGAGCATGCAGATACAGAATCTGTATCTCCACTTCTCCTGTGATGACTTTCCTAGATAACAGTGTTAACATTTGAAGTTTGACAATAATTTAAACACAAGAACACTGTGCGCAGCTTTAAGCCTGTATTACACAGCCGAATGTGACAGACAATTGTCGGGAGGGAAGCGTTCACTAGATGAGGAGACTGCTGCTATTATCTGCAACGATCTCCTCCACAGCATCGCTCGTCCCCATGCTGTATAGTGTTTGCCGCCGACAGATCAGTATTAGATACCACAATCTGTCGTGCCACCTGTAAGCGATAATTTTTTAACATGTCAAAAGATTTGGATTGCCTAATGATCAAGCGTTTGCTCGTTCATCGGGCATCGGTGGTAGTATTTCACTGCAAGATGAATGCACAAAAAAATCTGGCAGTCTAATACAGGCTTTAGGTCTCAGTGGAAAGGGTTAAAAAGGGGTTTTCTGATAATTAAATATTGATGACCTATCCTGTGGATAGGTCATCAATATCTGATCGTTGGGGTCTAGTCCGTCTCCCTGCACCCCCTTACCTGGATTAGCTTTTTGAAGCTGTGTTGCTTAGAGGGGTACAATACTTGCGGATGTGAACAGATATAATAGGGCCACATAGCAGCAATTATTCTTTCTCTGTGAAATTTCTGCCAAAATTTCTTCCTCATCCACTTCATCCGACTGATTATTTTTATATTGTAAATGATAAAACTGGGTTCTTGCAGAAACCACTAGGGGCAGCTCACTGCATATGAATTAATACAATTACCACTGAACTGAATAGAAGCTGTTAAAATATGTATGCACTGAGCTCCCTCGTGTGGCAAATATAGGAAAATCTGGTCATTTTATGTTAGGAAGCAGGAGAAGCAGTTTGGCAATGAGCTCCACTCCCCCAGGCCCTAGAGCAGCTGCGAGGTCTGTTTCCATTGTATGTATGCCACTGGCAGTGGCTTCTTTATAGTAATCCAAGCACAGTGCCACACACTGTAGAGTGGCTGTGCTTGGTATTGCAGCTCTATCCCATTCATTTGAATGTGACTGAGCTGCAGACAGGCCATGAGACCAACGGAGTTGACATTACTGGCCGAGTAAGAACTAATCAGGGGAGGATGCCAGGAGTCAGACCCCCACAATTAGGTATTAAGTACCTATCCTGATTCCTGAGTATCGCTCATCATTTTTTAGGTCCTTAAGAACCCCTTTAACACTTTGCACTACCTAGGATTCATGGGTAAAAATACAGTATGCATATAACGTTCACTATGTAGAGCACTGTGTAAGTTAGTGCCTTCTCACCTTTGACAGCACAGTGCATTGAGGTCATAGACAAGCATGACATTACTTTATGTGGTGTGCCCATAGACACAGGGAATTAAAGGGGTAGTACAGTTTGGATAACCAGTCAGCAGTTTTTGTCTACACAAGTAGCCTTAACCACTTCCGGACACTGGGATTTTTTTTTTTACTCCCTGCCTTCCTGGAGAGTAACTTTTTTACTTTTTTATTCACATAGCTATATAAAAGCTTGTTTTTTGCAGGACAAGTTGAATTTTTAATGGCACCATTTGGGAAGCTGAAACAAATCCTTAATGGGATGAAATTGGAAAAAAACACACAGTTCTGCCATAGTTTTATGGGATTCATTTTCACGACATTCTCTATGAAGTAAAACGAACATGTTACCTTAATTCTCTGGGTCAGTACAATTACAGGAATACCATATTTTATTTAGTTTTTCTTATGTTTTTACACTTAAAAACTTTGGAAAATATCCAACTGTCAAGTGCAGTTTACATTATCAAATATACCCTTTAGAACTCTCAGGTCTGCCCAGTGGTGTATCTTGGTTTTGTGCTCCCCTAGGCGAGACTAAACTCGGGCACCCCCTAATATAAATTTGACCCACCCCTTCCTGTCAAGGCCAAACCCCTTCCTCTGTAAACCCCACCCCTTCCTCTTTAGGCTCCACCCTTTCCTGTTAGAGCTACACATCTTCCTTTCTGTATTTAAAAGTGAACAACGAAGGCCAATATTTTGTGCTTTCTGTACCAAATGTTGCATCTATTATTTAAAGAGAATCTTTAGATATAATAATATAAAGTGTAAATTCAACCACTTTACAAAGATCAGTCACCCATGATCCACAGATCCCCCTCCCCATAACAGTGCCATCCACAGATCCCCCCTAAACAGTGCCATCCACAGATCCCCCTCCCCATGACAGTGTCATCCACAGATCCTCCCCCATAACAGTGCCATCCACAGATCCCCCGTAAACAGTGCCATCCACAGATCCCCCTCCCCATGACAGTGTCATCCACAGATCCTCCCCCATAACAGTGCCATCCACAGATCCCCCCATAACAGTGCCATCTACAGATCCCCCATTGCAGTGTCATCCACAGATCCACCCCCCATAACAGTGCCATTTTTTTCCGTTTACGTTACGTTTTTTTGCGTTCCATATAAGAAACCTTTCATTTCTATGGATCCGCAAAAAGAAACGAAAGGTACTCCGTATGCCTTCCGTTTCCATATTTCCATTCCAAGATAGAACGTGTCCCATTATTGTCCACATAACAGACAAGGATAGGACTGTTCTATCAGGGAACAGCTGTTCCGTTCCGCAAAAAACAAAATGCACATGGACATCATCCGTATTTTTGCGTATCCGTTTTTTGCGGACCGCAAAATACTGAAAAAGCCATACGGTCGTGTGCAAGAGGCCTAATACTGTGTGTCTCTGTGAACCTGGAATTTACTGAATTACATTGACAGCAATATGTCTGTGTAATTTAATAGGTTACAGATCTAAGGCTACTTTCACACTTGTGGCAGGACGGATTCGACAGGTTGTTCACCCTGTCGGATCCGTCCTGCCGCTATTTTGCAGTGCCGCCGGACTGCCGTTCACTGCACAGCGAGAGGCCGCCGGACATGCAGTACTTTTAGTCTGGTGGCCTCTCAACGTGCACTGCCGTGCTGTGCCGTAACTCCGCCCCTGCCCCCATTATAGTCAATGGGGACGGAGCGGCAGTCCGGCTGCATGGGGAAATAGCGGCAGGACGGAAAGTGTGAAAGTACCCTAACAGGAACACGCAGCCTTATGAATCTTTATAGCGCTGTGTGATCCTGTCAGAGGAGCAGAGCTCAGAATGGGAGCTCTCATTGACACACGCAGCCGGTCTCTCGCACTGAATTCTCTCGTATGTTTCGGCCAGAACTGTATTTTATAGTGATCTTTTGCTGTCTCTGCCAATATTATATTGATAAGAATCATAATATTTTGCATGTGCCACGTATTCCCCTATTAGCCCTGATAATTAACATTTCCTTGCTAAAAGCAAAAGTTTACCTGCAAAGGCCATTTTATAGAAATGCAATTTACATTAAAAACATGAGGTACTTTGTAAGTGCAATGTATGTGTTGTACCTATTCAGAGTTACAGCTGTATTATGGTGGTGTTTATTTTCCTGTGAAACAGTCTACAACTAAAGAATGGGCTTCTCTAAGTGTAAATCACCGCAGCTCTGAAGCCTGGAGAACTTTGAATGAAGCTGGTGATGATAAGGTAAGTAATGCAATGAATTTGCAAAGTAACTCAGCAATTTATCTACATACATTTCTTATAAAATCTGTAAAATTAAAAGGGTTCTCCGGGATTTTAATATTGATGGCCTATCGTCAGGATTGGTCATCCATATCAGATTGGTGGGGGTCCGACATCCTGCACCCCCGCCGATCAGCTGTACGAGGACTGGAGACGGTGTGCACAAGCCTTTTCTCTCCCTTCTCTCTTCCTGCTCGCTGAAGCTATGCCATAGACATACAGCAGCCGGAAGAGAGAATGGAGATGGCACATGCACACTGCGTGCGCCGTCTCCTCATACAGCTGGTCGGCAGGGGTGCCAGATGTTGGACCCCTGCTGATCTGATATTGATGACCTGTCCTGAGGATACGTCATCAATATTAAAAGCACGGAGAACCCCTTGAAGAGGAGTGTGTGCTCTAATACAGAGCTTCACTGACTTTTGAGGTGCAGGAAGCCCACCAGTGATGAGCATTAAGGTTTTTAAAATCTCTTATTATGTACTTCTTTAGTCTAGTACTCAGTGGCCAGCGTGGAACCATCTGCATATTGAGCCACTATGGCTCTACGTGAGTCTGTGTTATGTATTTAACCCCTAACATCTCATAATAGTATATACGTCATGAGCGCGTGCATGATATGTCCGTCATAATGATCTCATGGGAATTTTAAAGGGGTTCTGTGCTTTTCCTATATGGATGACCTATCCACAGAAATGGTCATCAATACCAGATGGGCAGAGGGCGACTCTCGGCACCCCCGCGATAGGCTGTATGAAGAGAATGCTGTGCTTGTACAAGCGATGTGTTCTCTTTAATGTTGACCTCCTCGCCATCGCCACAGCAGTGGCGAGCAGTGTACTTGCAGCTCCTCCATCCCATTCACTTCAATGGGACGGCTCCATCATAGTCAAATGAGCTGTCCCATTGAAGTCAATGGGACAGAGGAGCTGCAATTAAACTGCTTGCCGCAGCAATGTTGGTATTACAATTTTTAATCACATTTTTCACCATAAAAAATACCTGTACCAAATATTTATACTATCACAATCCTACCAACTCCAAAGGATAATGATAGTTTATTATTTATACAGCCCAGCGCATTGCGTAAAAAAATTATGGTAAATTTTTACCACTGACCCCCCCAAAAATTATCTAAATTAGTAAATGGTGCCATTAAAAAATAAGCTGATATTCCCCTAATTCAACAAATCATAAGCCTCATAAGCATAAGTGCAACCATGTCGGCGGCAAAATAAAAAGCTATGGGTCTTTTATGACTGCTATTTTCCCATAAAACATGTTTTATGGTGCCAAAGTACTAAAATGTAAAAAGAAAAATCTCTATACATATTTGGGATCACCATATTTGAACCAACCCCTAGAATAAAGATAACATGCCATTTTTACTGCACAGTAAACAACTTGCATTCCTTCCCAACAAATGTTAATCAATAAATTCTATGTTGTTAGGGGGTTGAGAACCATCTGCTAGTCATGCGTTGGCTCCTCTTAGTCAGGAAGACTAGTGACACCCATCTGTGCCCCTTTTTCTTATATATGGAGGTAGTGGAGCTAGTAGCCTAAACTGTGGGTATAAAGTTCACTGCCAGTCACTCCACTGGGTCAGATATTCATATACTGCAAGTACATTACACCCTGTTATACTCCAGTCATATATAGCGGCAGCATATATGCACCAAACTCCATCATCCTTATACCACCTGTAATATACCAGGAGCATCACCACTGTGGTATTTTCTTGGCACTGCTGGGGATGTATTATATGTTGGACTTTTTCGTATTTTAACACTCCTAGGGGGATACTCTATGCTGCACTGTGGTATTTGTGTGGGGCTCCTGAGGAGGTATTCTGTGCTACACTGTGGTATTTGTGTGGGGCTCCTGAGGAGGTATTCTGTGCTGCACTGTAGTATTTGTGTGGGGCTCCTGAGGAGGTATTCTGTGCTGCACTGTGGTATTTGTGTGAGGCTCCTGAGGAGGTATTCTGTGCTGCACTGTGGTATTTGTGTGGGGCTCCTGAGGAGGTATTCTGTGTTGCACTGTGGTATTTGTGTGGGGCTCCTGAAGAGGTATTCTGTGCTGCACTGTGGTATTTGTGTGGGGCTCCTGAGGAGGTATTCTGTGCTGCACTGTGGTATTTGTGTGGGGCTCCTGAGGAGGTGTTCTGTGTTTCACTGTGGTATTTGTGTGGGGCTCCTGAGGAGGTATTCTGTGTTGCACTGTGGTATTTGTGTGGGGCTCCTGAGGAGGCATTCTGTGTTGCACTGTGGTATTTGTGTGGGGCTCCTGAGGAGGTATTCTGTGCTGCACTGTGGTATTTGTTTGATGCTGCTGTGGGTGCACTTTGTGCAGTACTAGGATCTGACATTGCTTGGTTGGTATTTTGTGCTCCATGATAGTACTTGTTTAGTGCTGCAGGGCAGGTATTTTGTGCTGTACTTTGGTATTAGTTTCATGCTTTTTGAGGAGGTATTTCAGCTGCACTATGGTATATGGTGCTGCAAGGGTTTATGCTACAATTCAGTATGTGTTGGGTGCTGCTGCGGAGGGTATTTTGTGCTGCACTTTGGTCTCTGGCACTGCTGGAGAGTTATTTTGTGTTGCACTGTGATATTTGTTTAGCACTGCTGTGGAGGTATTTTGCACTGCACTGTAGTTTTTAGGCTGCTAAAGGGATTTATGTGTGTTGCATGGTCGTATTTGGTTAATATTGCTGGGGGTAATATGGACACTGCACAGCAGTATTTGTTAGCTGGTAATGCTGCAGTATCACCTTGTATAGGTTGTTGAGGCCCGAGTGAAAAAAGTTTGAGAAGCCCAACTTTAATAGCGATTGTGTGCAATTCTAGTCACTCTGAAAATGATAGTAGTAGTGAAAAATTTCTAACTATTGGTTCAAGAGTAAATTATTCCATTACTGATTTATTCTGCCAGGATGCCGAAAAGCAGCAATTGTCATGCACACCTTATAAGACTTCTCAGATATAATTATTATTATTTAAGCTATGAGAAACAGTTTAACATAAGACACAACAAGATAAACTGTTTGTCCTTGTGCCTAAAGGGGTTTTCCAAGTCTTTAATACTGATGACTAATCCATAGGATGTCAATGTCAGATCGACAGGGGTTCGACTCACAGAAACCCTGCTGATCAGCTATTAGAAGGAGCTGCTGGGTGCTGGAAGTAGGCACCTGAGCTGCAAAGCTCCATCTGCTACGCCTGGTTACTGCAGTGCTGTTCCCATCTGATACTCATGACTTATTATAAAGATAGGCCATCAATAAAGACCTGGAAGCCCTTTTTAAAGGATTCAGTGAATGTGACATTTAAAAGTGCTTAAAGGGTTCTCCGAGATTTTTTTGTTAATGATGACCTATCCTCAGCATAGGTCATCAGTATCTGATCTGTGGGGGTCCGATACCCAGGACCCCCACTGATCAGTTGTTTGAGAAGGCAGCGGTGCTCCTGTGAGCACCACAGCGTTCTCTCTGCTTTTTAAAAGCCAGTGACAACACGTTCAGTGATCATGGCCGAGGCACAGCTCAAGTGAATGGGGCTGAGCTGCAATACCAAGCACAGCCACTATATAATGTAGGGCACTGTGCTTGGTAAGCTGCGAGAAGGCAGCGGTGCTCAAAAGAAGAGCTGATCGGTGGGAGTCCCGGGTGTCGGACCATCAACAATGAGATACTGATTACCTATACAGAGGATAGGTCATCAGTAAAAAAAAAATCTTGGGGTGACACAAACAGCATTCAAAAATAAACAGCAGTGGTCTCTAAACTGTGGCAGCATGGTCAGACTTGAAGTTTTCCAGCATCTGGAAAGTCACAGGATGAAAATCACTAGTGCTTAGGTTCAGGCGCTGACTGTCTTGCACATGTGCACTGCTGATACAATGTTTACTATCTTTTTTCTTGTGCTCTGGTACTTTCAATGATGTAAAATACAAGAGGATCTGTAATCACAGACTGACAGGTCACACATTGCTCTTACCGGTCTTTCGTGCTCTAGGATGGAGGATTTTCCAGGTTCATATTCAAAGATACTTCGGGGTTCGGAGCGGAACTTGCGAGTATCAACTTTTCTGTCTGGTGGTTCCCACTCATTCCTTGTAGGAGGAAATATACAATGGCATATGCTTGAAAACACAGCACTCAAATTACTGTTAGTATTTTGTATAAAGCCTAAGGCCTCATGCACACGGCCGT
The DNA here is from genome assembly GCA_033119425.1 of Bufotes viridis. NCBI lineage: Eukaryota > Metazoa > Chordata > Amphibia > Anura > Bufonidae > Bufotes > Bufotes viridis. Next base: position 517,904,401 of record CM065589.1, read on the forward strand.
TGCCCGGCCGTGCCCATATTGTGACCCAAGATGCTCTAGTTTTTTGCGGTGTGGACGGATCACGGACCCATTTAAGTTGCCGAGGAACGGCGTCGGACCCCTACCAATCAGGTTGTCATGACCTTTCCTAAAGATAAGCCATCAATATAAAAATATTGGGCAACCCCCTTAATAAAATTTATATTACTTTTACATTTGTTTTATTGGACATATCGGGGGGTTGTAGATGGTTGTAGGTGTTTGATGATTTGAAGTTCACTCCTGGAAGTGACTGATTGGGGCCAGTGTCTACTAAGGCCTCATGCACACAAACAGCACACAAACAAAATTTTTTCTCTGTCGGTTCCATTCTTTTTGCAAACCGTATGGGTAACCATTCATTTTAATGGGGCTGCAAAAAAAAACGGAAGGTACTCCGTGTGCATTCCATTTCCATATGTCCGCATGTCCGTTCCGCAAAAAATAGAACATGTCCTATTATTGTCCGCATAGGACTGATCTATTAGGGGCCGGCTGTTCCGTTCCACAAAATACTGAATGCACACGGAGGTCATCCGAATTTTTTGCAGATCCGTGTTTTGCGGACTGCAAAATAGATACGGACGTGTGCGTGAGCTCTAATACTCAGCTTTTATGAAAAACTCCATTGTGGTGCTGCATTAAAAAAACCTCAAGTAAAATTGTACATGTTAATTTTCAACAGAACAAAGAAGGTAAAGAACATTAATATTTGGTGACTTACTTCTCCGGAGAGGTCAGCTCCCGCATGCGATGAGGCACAGAAGGAGGAAGCACAGGTATCGGAGGAGGTGGCAATGGGGATGAAACTCTAAATACATCTGTGCCGTTGTCAGAAATACTTTTAGAGAGAGGCCGGTATGTTTGTGTCTTTGCCGCAGGGTGTGAATAGGCAGGTACAGGAGAGGTGTAGTTATCTGTTAGAACATAGACAAAAACATGTATCAAATCATAGAAAAACACTTTACTGGACCCCTTAAAAATAATCTTTATAATTATATACAGATATACATTCATATATATACTATAAGACAGAGTTCAGACTAAGCAGATATGCATCTACACTCACAGGTGCATAGCCATAAGGCAAATAAAGTTGATTAAAAGATGGCTGCACAATACATCTAAAATAGAAAAAGGCTCATTCCAAAAAATTGAATGAAGGGAAGCACTTAGCCATTTTTGATCAAAGTATGTCGGGCCCAAGTACCACTGCCATGGCGGCTTCCGCACAAGGGTCCCTAACATTACAGATACTGCCTCTCATGGACTTACCAGTCTTGATTTATTCAGGGCACTGCAGGAACCAGCTAAATTGCTTTTGTGCTCAGAAGTCCCAGGTACTTGGGCGTTGCTCATTCCAAAAGAGGCCCCATGCTCAATATATACTATAAGACAGAGTTCAGACTAAGCAGATATGTATCTGACACAAGATACATAGCAGCAAACAAGGTAAAAATGGCTGCACAATACATCATAAACTGATAGTAAAAAATAGGAAAAGGGGCTCATTCCAAAAAAAATGTGCGCTAAGTGCTTCCTTCATTCCATTTTTTTTGGAATGACCCCCTATTTTTTGCTATCAGTTTATAATGTATTGTGCCGCACAGTAGCCATCTTTTAACCAACCTTGTTTGCCTTATGGCTATGCACTTATGAGTGTAGATGCATATCTGCTTAGTCTGAACTCTGTCCACCCAATTATTATCGGACAGAAGTAAATAGCAAATTGTTGACTCACGATACGTGAAGCCATATACAGTTGTGTTCAAAATTATTCAACCCCCACTAAAATTGAGTGTTTTGGCCAGTTTGACATTGATTTTGATGATTTCAGTCATCTTGTTTACAATTAAATCAAAGAGGCACTTGTAAGTCAGACAAATATAACATAACATTTATAATGAAATAACCACAAATGTCTTTTCTGTGCTCATCACTACTGGGGTTTTTATTCAACCCCCAAGTGACATCTAACCTAGTACTTAGTACAAACATCCTTTTCCAGTTATAACAGCTTTAAACGTAGAAGCATAGCTTGACACAAGTGTCTTGGCTGCGATTTACGGGTATCTTCACCATTCTCATGGGCAAAAGCCTGTTCAGTCACATTCTTAGGCTCGCGCTGCAACTGCTTTTAAGTCCCACCAGAGGTTCTCAATCGATTTAAGTCTGGTGACTGCGATGGCCACTTCAAAATGTTCCAGCCTTAATCTGCAACCATGCTCTAGTGGACTTACGGCATGCTTGGGATCATTGTCCATGAGCGTCCAACGCTCCCAAGCCTCAGGTTTGTGACGGACTGCACTACATTTTCTGTCCAATATCCTGGTACTGAAGAGAATCTGCTGGTACTTGCACACGATGAAGCTTCCCTGTACCTGTAGAAGCAAAACAGCCCCAGCATGATTGACCCCTACCATGCTTCACAGTAGGCAAGGGTTCTTTTCTTCATATAGGCCTTGTTCTTCCTCCTCCAAACATAGCGTTGATCCATGGGCCCCAAACAGTTCTAATTTTGTTTCATCAGTCCACAGAACACTATCCTTAAAACTTTTTGTGCTTTGGTCCACATGACTTTTGGCATTCTGCAGTCGACTTATTCTTTGGAGACAGCAAGGGGTGCGCCTGGGAGTTCTGGCATGGAGGCCTCATTACGCAGTGTGCGCCTTATTGCCTGAGCTGAAACTTCAGTACCCGTGATCTGACAAATCTTTTTTTAGTTCCTCAGCAGTCACATTGGGACTTTTTTCCACTTTGCGCCTAGGTAGCGCGCATAGTAGTCGAAGTCAGCATCTTCTTCTGCCACGACCAGGTAGCGCTTCAACAGTGCCTTGCCTTGAATTTGCGAATGATGCTTCCTATGGTGTCTCTTGCATGTTTAACATCTTGCAATCTTCTTATAGCCATTGCCCTTCCTGTGAAGAGAAATCACCTCTTCTCTCTTGTCTTCTCCGACCATTCTCTGACTTCAATTATGCATGTAAACACACCCAGTAAATGTCTAGAAGGAGCTGAGTATCACAGTCATTTTACATCTGCCTAATTGGTGCTTATTATGCTTGATTGCTGCTCCTGACATCCACAGGTGTTTTCAATACCTGATCGAAAAACACTTGAATGAACCTCTGTTCTTGGCAGAGTGGTTGTCTTTAACCACTTGAAGACCACAGGTTTATACCCCCTAGTGACCAGGCCCTTTTACAATTCCGCACTACATCATTTCACTGCTTATTGTCTGTCATGCAACTTTACCAACCAAATGAATTTTACCTCCTTTTCTTCTCACTAATAGAGCTTTCATTTGGTGGTATTTCATTGTTGCTGACATTTTTACTTTTTTTGCTATTAATAAAAAATTTAACGACATTTTGCAAAAATGACATTTTTCACTTTCTGTTGTACTTTTTTTAAAAACTACATTTCTATATAAATTTTTCTCTAAATGTATTGTTCTACATGTCTTGATAAAAAAGTCCAATAAGTGGGTATATTTATTGGTTTGGGTAAAAGTTATAGCGTTTACAAACTATGGTGCAAAAAGTGAATTTCGTATTTTGAAGCAGCCTGACTTTCTGAGCGCCTGTCGTGTTTCTTCAGGTGCTAGAATGTCAGGAAAGTATAAATACCCCCAAATCACACCATTTTTAGAAAGAAGACACCCCAGCATTCGCGGAGGGGCTTGGTGAGTTCATGTATCATTTCATTTTTTTTCACAAGAAGGAAATGACACTTTCTGAGGAAAAAAATAATAATAAAGTCACTTGCTAACTTCTTGGGCAAAAAAAAAAAATCTCATAATGGCTCATTATGCCCTCAGTGAATACCTTGGGGTGTCTATCTAAATGGGGTCATTTGTGGGCGTTTAATGTTCTGGCATTTTGGGCGGGGCTATTGTGAGCCGCCATAAAGCAGCAGTAGCTTCATTAGGTTTAGGTTTTTACATTTCAGACCAAACACTGGGTCGTTGCACCAGGAGTAGGTAAAGGTTTGGGAAGTAGCGTATTTTACATACAGCCTATGTTGGTGAGAAATATCTCTGTAAACTGACAAACTTTTGTATAAAAATTTTAAAATTGTCATTTACAGAGATATTTCTCACACTCCAGCAGGGGTATATATAAAAATACACCCCAAACACATTGCCCACTTCTCCTGAGTACGGCGATACCACATGTGTGACACTTTTTGCAGTCTGTGCGCAAAGGGGCCCTAAAACCAATGAGTACCTTTTAGGATTTCAGGGCATTTTTACGCATTTGATTTCTCAGACTTCTTCTCACGTTAGGCCTAAAATGCTCAGACAGCAAATACCACATGCACCCCATTTTAGAAAGAAGACACCAGCAGTATTCCGTGAGGCACAGTTCATGTGGGCTCTTATTTTGTCACAAGTTAGTGGAATATGAGACTTTGTAAAAACAAAATAAAAAATAAAAAATATATCAATTTCCGCTAACTTGTGCCAAAAAAAAAAAATTCTGTGAACTCGCCATGCTCCTCACGGAATACCTTAGTGTCTTCTTTCCAAAATGGGGTCACATGTGGGGCAAGTATTTATACCACCTGGTATTTTAGGGAATCCCAAAGCGTGAGAATGCGTAAAATGCCTGTATCCTAAAAGGCACTCACGTAGGGCCTTATTTGGCTGCAAAGGTCACCATGGTGTATCGCCGCATTGTGGTAGGAATGGGCAAGGGTTTACAGCTACCATGTTGGGTGTGAGAAACACGCTGTAAACGACAACTTTTAAATTTTTTTATACAAAATTGTCAGTTTACAGAGATATTTCTCTCACTCCAGCATGGGTATATGTAAAATACACCCTAAAAACATTACTGCCCTACTTCTCCTGAGTACGGCGAGCCACATGAGTGACACTTTTTGCAGCCAAGATGCGCAAAGGGGCCTCAAATTCCCATGAGTACCTTTTAGGAGGGCATTTTTACGCATTTTCTTCTCATGCTTTAGGGCCTCTAAATGCCAGGGCAGTATAATACCCCATGTGACCCCATTTTGAAAGAAGACACCCCAAGATATTCCATGAGGGGCATGGCGAGTTCATAGAAAAAAATTTTTGGCACAAGTTAGTGGAAATTGATTTTTATTGTTTTTCTCACAAAGTCTCCCTTTCCGCTAACTTTTGACAAAAAGTTTAATTTTTCATGGACTCACTATGCCCCTCAGCGAATACCTTGGGGTGTCTTCTTTCCAAAATGGGGTCACATGTGGGTATTTATACTGCCCTGGCATTTTAGGGGCCCTAAAGCGTGAGAAGAAAAATGCGTAAAAATGCCTTCCTAAAAGGTACTCATGGAATTTGGGCCCTTTGCATCTAGGCTGCAAAGTGTCACCATGGTATCGCCGATCAGGAGAAGTAGGCAATGTGTTTGGGTGTATTTTTACATATACCTATGTTGGGTGAGAAATATCTCTGTAAACTGACAACTTTGTATAAAAAATTTAAAAATTGTCATTTACAGAGATATTTCTCACACCCAGCATGGGTATATGTAAAATACACCCTAAAACACATTGCCCTACTTCTCCTGAGTACGGCGATACCACATGAGTGACACTTTTTGCAGCCAAGATGCGCAAAGGGCCCTAAAACCAATGAGTACCTTTAGGATTTCACAGGCCATTTTTACGCATTTGGATTCTCACGCTTAGCACTTCTAAATGCCAGGGCAGTAGAATACCTCACATGTGACCCCATTGTGGAAAGAAGACACCCCAAGGTATTCTGTGAGGGTATGGCGAGTTCACAGAAAAAAAAATTTTGACACAAGTTAGCTGAAATTGATATATATATATATTTTTTACAAAGTCTCATATTCCACTAACTTGTGACAAAAATAAAATTTTACATGAACTCACCATACCCCTCACGGAATACCTTGGGGTGTCTTCTTTCTAAAATGGGGTCACATGTGGGGTTTTTGTACTGCCCTGGCATTTGAGGGTCTCCGCAATCATTACACGTATGGCCAGCATTAGGAGTTTCTGCGATTCTCCTTATATTGAGCATACGGGTAATGAGATTTTTTTTCCGCTCAGCCGCTGCGCTGAAAAAAAAAAAATGAACGGCACAGATTTTTTCATTCGCATCGGTCAATGTGGATGAAAAATCTCTGCCAAAATCAGTGATTGCGGTGCGGTGGGCGCTAGCTAACTAACAAGTAGCTAACTAACTGGCGGTGATAACGGGACCCTTATGCCCCATTCACACGTCCGAAATTCTGTTTGCGGAACGGAATTGCGGACCCATTCATTTCTATGGGGACAGACTTTGTCCCGCTCGGATCCGGGAATTACGGATCCGCGCTCCGGGTCTGCACTTCCGTTCCGCAAAAATATAGAACATGTCTCTATTCTTGTCCGCACTGCGGACAAGAAAAAGCATTTTCTATATAGTTCTGTGCGGATCTGCAAATGCGGAAAGCGCATTGCCGGTGTCCGTATTTTGCGGATCCGCAGATCCATGGATCCGCAGATCCATGGATCCGCAGATCCATGGATCCGCAAAACACATACGGACGCCTGAATGAGCCTGTAGGGGGTGATTAGTGACAGGGGGTGACAGGGGGTGATCAGGGGGTGACATGGGTGATCAGGGGTTAATCAGTGATGGGGGTGGGGGGTGTGTAGTGATTGGTGCACTTTTCCTATAGCTTCTCTGGTGGTCCCAAACAAAGGGACCACCAGACGAGCAGATAGCAGGCATATCAGACGCTGTTTAAAAACAGCGCCTGATATGCGATTTAAATGCGGTTTTTTCTCGCATCTACAGCCTGCCAGCGCATGATCAGCGCTGGCAGGCTGTAGTTTCAGTTGTCCCGGCCCGATCACATGAACGCCGCACGCACGACGCGCGCGCTCATGTGAAATCTCGGGTCTCACGAGATGACGCCGATAGGCGGCAGTGAGACCTGAGAGAGCCGCCGCGCTGACGCCCATCGGCGTTAGCGTGGCGGCAAGTGGTTAAGGGGTTGAATAATTGTGTCAATGAAGAAATCACATAAAAAACATTTAACCACTTAAGCCCCCCTAGCTTAAACACCCTTAATGACCAGGCCACTTTTTACAATTCCGCACTACACTACTTTCACCGTTTATTGCTCCGTCATACAACTTACCACCCAAATGAATTTTACCTCCTTTTCTTCTCACTAATAGAGCTTTCATTTGGTGGTATTTCATTGCTGCTGACATTTTTACTTTTTTTGCTATTAATCAAAAATTACCGAAATTTTTGCAAAAAAATGACATTTTTCACTTTCTGTTGTAAATTTTTTAAAAAAAAAACTACATTTCTATATAAATTTTTCTCTAAATTTATTGTTCTACATGTCTTTGATAAAAAAAAGTCCAATAAGTGTATATTTATTGGTTTGGGTAAAAGTTATAGCGTTTACAAACTATGGTGGATTTTTTTTCACAAGTTAGCGGAAAATGACACTTTCTGTGAAAAAAAAAAAAAAAAAAGTTTCAATTTCTGATAACTTCTGGCAAAAAAAAAAAAAATCTCAGACGGACTCACTATGCCCCTCAGTGAATACCTTGGGGTGTCTACTTTCTGAAATGGGGTCATTTGTGGGGTGTGTTTACTGTTCTGGCATTTTGGGCGGGGCTAAATTGTGAGTCGCCATGAAAACCTAAAGGTACTGTTGGAATTTGGGCCCCTTTAGCACTCAGGCTGCAAAAGTGTCACTCATGGTATCGCCGTACTCAGGAGAAGTAGGGCAATGTGTCTTGGGGTGTATTTTTACATATACCCATGTTGGGTGAGAGAAATATCTCTGTAAATTGTCAACTTTGTATAAAATTTTTAAAAGTTGTCGCTTACAGAGATATTTTTCACACAAAGTATGGGTATATATAAAAATACACCCCAAAACACATTGCCCTACTTCTCCTGAGTACGGCGATACCACATGTGTGCCACTTTTTGCAGCCAAGATGCGCAAAGGGGCCCTAAAACCAATGAGTACCTTTAGGATTTCACAGGGCATTTTTACGCATTTGGATTCCAGACTTCTTCTCACGCTTTAGGGGCCCCTAAAATGCCAGGACAGTATAAATACCTCACATGTGACCCCATTTTGGAAAGAAGACACCCAAGGTATTCTGTGAGGGGTATGGTGAGTTCATGTAAAATTTTATTTTTGTCACAAGTTAGTGGAATATGAGACTTTGTAAAAACAAAAAAAAAATAAAAATAATAATAATTTCCGCTGACTTGTGCCAAAAATAAAAATTCTGTGGACTCACCATGTCCCTCACGGAATACCTTGGGGTGTCTTCTTTCCAAAATGGGGTCACATGTGAGGTATTTATACTCACCTGGCATTTTAGGGGCCCTAAAGTGTGAGAATCCAAATGCATAAAAATGCCCTGTGAAATCTTAAAGGTACTCATTGGTTTTAGGCTCTTTGCATCTTGGCTGCAAAGTGTCACTCATGTAGTCGCGTATCAGAGAGTAGGGCATGTATTTGGGGTGTATTTTACATATACCCATGCTGCGTGAGAAATATCGCTGTAAACAACAACTTTTACATTTTTTTATTCAAAGTTGTCAATTTACAGAGATATTTCTCTCACCCAGCATGAGTATATGTAAAAATACACCCTAAAACACATTGCCCTACTTCTCCTGAGTACGGCGATACCACATGAGTGACACTTTTTGCAGCCAAGATGCGCAAAGGGGCCCTAAAACCAATGAGTAACTTTTAGAGTGGGCATTTTTACGCATTTTTCTTCTCACGCTTTAGGGCCCCTAAAATGCCAGGGCAGTATAAATACCTCACATGTGACCCCATTTTGGAAAGAAGACACCCCAAGGTATTCCATGAGGGGCATGGCGAGTTCATAGAAGATTTTCTTTTGGCACAAGTTAGTGGAAATTGATTTTTATTGTTTTTCTCACAAAGTCTCCTTTCCGCTAACTTTTGACAAAAGTTTAATTTTTCATGGACTCATTATGCCCTCAGCGAATACCTTGGGGTGTCTTCTTTCCAAAATGGGGTCACATGTGGGGTATTTATACTGCCCTGGCATTTTAGGGCCCTAAAGCGTGAGAAGAAAATGCGTAAAAATGCCCTTCCTAAAAGGTACTCGTTGAATTTGGCCCTTTGCGCATCTTGGCTGCAAAAGTGTCACACATGTGGCATCGCCGTACTCAGGAGAAGTAGGGCATGTGTTTGGGGTGTATTTTACATATACCCATGCTGGGTGAGAGAAATATCTCTGTAAATTGGCAACTTTGAATAAAAAATTTAAAAGTTGTCGCTTACAGCGATATTTCTCACACCCAGCATGGGTATATGTAAAAATACACCCCAAAACACATTGCCCTACTTCTCCTGAGTACGGCGATACCACATGAGTGACACTTTTTTGCAGCCAAGATGCGCAAAGGGGCCCTAAAACCAATGAGTACCTTCAGGATTTCACAGGCCATTTTTACGCATTTGGATTCTCACGCTTTAGGACCCCTAAAATGCCAGGGCAGTATAAATACCCCCCATGTGACCCCATTGTGGAAAGAAGACACCCCAAGGTATTCCGTGAGGGGCATGGCGAGTTCACAGAAAAAAAAATTTTTTTTTTTTTTTTTTTTTTACAGTCTCATATTCCACTAACTTGTGACAAAAAATAAAATTTTGCATGAACTCGTCATACCCCTCACGGAATACCTTGGGGTGTCTTCTTTCTAAAATGGGGTCACATGTGGGGTTTTTGTACTGCCCTGGCATTTGAGGGTCTCCGCAATTATTACACGTATGGCCAGCATTAGGAGTTTCTGTGATTCTCCGTATATTGAGCATACGGGTAATGAGATTTTTTTTTTCCGTTCAGCCTCTGCGCTGAAAAAAAAAAAAAATGAACGGCACAGATTTTTTCATTCGCATCGATCAATGTGGATGAAAAAATCTCTGCCAAAATCAGTGACTGCGGTGCGGTGGGCTGGGCGCTAGCTAACTAACAAGTAGCTAGCTAACTGGCGGTGATAGGGGACCCTTATGCCCCATTCACACGTCCGAAATTCTGTTTGCGGAACGGAATTGCGGACCCATTCATTTCTATGGGGACAGACTTTGTCCCGCTTGGATCCGGAATTACGGATCCACGCTTCCGGGTCTGCACTTCTGTTCCGCAAAAATATAGAACATGTCCTATTCTTGTCCGCAATTGCGGACAAGAAAATGCATTTTCTATATAGTTCTGGCAATGTGCGGATCTGCAAAATGCGGAAAGCACATTGCCGGTGTCCGTGTTTTGAGGATCTGCGGATCGGATCCGCGGATCGGATCCACGGATCCGTGAATCCACAGATCCGCAAAACACATATGGACGTCTGAATGGAGCCTTACAAGGGGTGTGATCAATGACAGGGGGGTGATCAGGGGGTCTAGATGGGGTGATCAAGGGGTTAATAGGTGAGGGGTGGGGGGTTAGTGTAGTGTTTGGTGCAACTTTACTGTGTTACCTGGTCCTCTGGTGGTCGATCCCAGCAAATGGGACCACCAGAGGACCAGGTAGCAGGTATACCAGACGCTGTTCACAAAACAGCGTCTGGTATACATGTTTGATGCGATTTATATCGCATCTACAGCCTGCCAGCGATTGATCATCGCTGGCAGGCTGTAGTCTAACTCTCCAGACGCGCGTTCCTGTGAACGCGCGCACGTCTGCGCGCGCATTCACAGGAACTCACGGCTCTCGCGAGAGGACGCCCCGATGCGTCCACTCAGAAGATCCCGGCCGCCCGCAGGACGCAATCCTGCGTACGGCGGTCCGGGAGTGGTTAATACTGTATTACAAAAACAATTGATGTCATTTTAGTTGCATTTGGTTCTTTAAAAAGTCCTTGTAAGATTTCATTCTGAACACAATTACAAATGTACACTAAATTCCCTAAAACCCTTTACAGCATTGGGGGTTGAATAATTTTGAACACAACTGTAAAAAAAAAAGTGTATTTTTTACTGGAATTTTTAAATTTAATAAAGGTTTTATTTTAACTTTTTGTTTTTACCATGTAATAGTCCCCCAAGGGGACCATAACAGGCAATATTTTGATTGCTTTTAAAATACAATGCACTATCCCTATATTGCATTGCATTTTAATGTCAGTGCTATACTGACATTGACCAGCAGGCTGTGCCAGAGAGGAAAACACTCAAGGCAGGCCCCAGCCAGCCTTTACACAAATCGGCACCCCGTGATTGCACTTGTGGGGTGCTGATGAGAGACAGAGGGAGTTCGCTCCCACGTGCAGCGTTTTGACCAGGCCGTATGAAAAGGTGACGGGCCAGCCTAAGGCCCCTTAGTTAATATATCTCTCCTCATACAGTTCTATGTCCCCTCCTTCCTCTCATATAGAATATGATGAAACTAGTTGCCTGTAGCGACCACTAGAAGGAGTTCAGTTTACTGTATTGTATAAAGTTACTATTGAACTCAATGGAATCTGTAAAATCTCCCCCTGGTGACATGGACAGTGCAAATAAAACAGCCATGGATCTATTTCATAACGGGAGAAGGGGTTCAGTGCTTGCCTCCTCTCTCTCTGGCCCCATAGCAATCTATCTATCTATCTATCTATCTATCTATCTATCTATCTATCTATCTATCTAATCTATCTATCTAATCTATCTATCCATACATGTCACAGAACAACTGTTTACTAAACTACCGGCAAAAACTATTATCTTAATATATTAGTGTTAAAAACCAAGTATATTGGGAGAATTCACCAGTCAGGAGTTCCTGGAAATCTCTTCATTAGACATTTATAGCATTTTGCCAATTTAATCATTTACAAAGCCAAAGCAATGCCTTTCTCCTACATAAACAAGTTACATCTCCCCCCAGATCACATTAAATTCAAGTAAACAGGAAAGAAATTAAATAAAGGGGTTGTGCAGCAGAAAATTCATACATTGTAATTCCCTGATTTATCAAGATTGTAGCTGGTGTAGATTTAAAGGGGTTTTGCCATCACATACAATGGGGGCATATCACTAGGATATGCCCCTATTGTCTGATAGGTGGAGGTCCCACATTTGGGACCCGCACCTACAACGAGAACGGAGCGGGGAAATGAATGGAGGGCACACTGCGCATGCGCAGCCTCCCTCCATTCATTTCAGTGGGGCCGCCTAAAATTGCCGAGCGCTGGCTCGGCTATTTCTGTCTGCCCCATAGAAATGAATGGGAGCAGGGGCCGAGTGTGAGCGGCGCGCTCCTATTCACTTGTATGGCAGCAGCGCTTGATGGTGGACGGGCCGCGGGTCCTCCAGCCACAGCGCCCCCCGCTCAGTTCTCCTTGTAGCGATATGCCCCTATTGTATGTGATGGGAATACCCCTTTAAGTCATGAATCATGTAATTAATTAGAGGCATCAATTAGAGCCAATCTGTAGTATGACTGTAGCATGTAAAAGGTGGTCACATGGAAACCCTATTGTGGAGAACTCAAAGGGATTCTGTCACCTCTGATTACACAATTTCAGCTTTTAAACCAGTCATGCTCCACAGATTACCTTGAATTGGCTTTGCTGTTCTATACTGTAATCCGTCCAGTAGTTTTGCTCAAAAACGATTTTTATCATTAAGCTAATTAATCCTGAAGGTGCCCAGAGGGGCGTTTTCTTCCACTTTGTTCAAGTCAACATCATAACAATTTTTGAGAGGGTTTATGGTGATGTGCTGGGGCCTTGTCCTGGTATAGTCTGCATCAATTTATAACCAGATACGCAGCCTTTATAAAAATCATGACTCCTAATAAACGCACTGCAATTTATATAATACATATGTAACACAAGTGTCACAGAATCTACTGACCCAATAAATGTTTATGTTATATCTTTTCTACTATTACTCCTTTTGGTGTATGATGGGACTATGAGCATCTTTTTGATGTATGTGTTTATGCACAATATTATAATTTATTCTACAATTTATACAGTAATAAATATATGTACGGTGTGTCCATTAAAATGTATTCAATGTAGAACAGGTATGTAATTCAGAGCACACCTGATGCATGAGACAAATATGTGCTAATAAGATAAGGATGAACAAATTGATCTGTACCGAACAGGGTTCATTACGAATTTCACTCAAATAAGAGTAAGAGAAAGAGACTAGTATGTTGTTCTGGGTTGCCCAGCAATATATATGCGTTGTCTGTTCATATGAGATTTCCTAAGCCTATCTGATACAAACAGATGTAAGATGTGCGTTTGGAAAGAAGACTAACTTGCATGTCTCGATTCCAGAAAAGCATTAGATAAAAGATTCTTGGACAGTTTGAGGCTACCACCAGGTGAAAATATTATTATGAAAAAGCACCAATTAAACAGTTTGAGGCTACCCCCAAACACTGTGTAAATAGCTCTTCCAGGAAAAAAAGCCCTTTATCAGGGCATAATCAGCTTTTCTAGTTGAGAGGTCTTGGGGGACCTCTGGCTGGGTACTATTTCTACTATAGAGACCACTTAGTATATGTAATGACTATTGTAAGCTAGGCGTCTGCTGGCATCAGAAATAAAATTAGCATTTCTTACAAAAAGGAATTCTTTATGACGGCAGCTGATATTAGATATACTAATTTGCATATATTTTCATCACATATATTAACTGGTCTTACAGGAGGGCTTCTGTGTACTTCTGCTTCCGTGCAGCTTCACTGCAAAAGATAGGACATGTCCTATACTTCGTTGCAACATGCGGAACACTGACCCAACATACGGACCATGGACCCACTAGGTCTGCACTGTGATGCAGCATGCACACAACTGGTATCCATGTTTTCTGGATCAGCGGAATGCAGACTGCAAAACATATTGATTTCTATTGCGCCTAACAAGCTGTAGAAAAAAAAGTGTATTCTATCCTAATCAGTGCAGTGGCATAAAAAAATATTTTTTCACAACCATGATTTGCACATAATGTTGAAGCTTTTTGAGCTTTTATACTACACAGCACTTAAAAAAAAGTGGTCTGGCTTATCAGAAGAGAGTGTGGCCTCCGGCACACCCACAAATTTACTATAATCATGCCAGAACCTAAAGTAAATTATAGCGCAGACCCAGGTCAGCTCATAGCTGGCCTAGAGTTACTTTTATGCCACATTAAGGCAAAGTTGCAACAAATTTATAAAGAGACCTGCTCCTCTTAAAAAAATTGTTGCACTACAGCAGAATCAGGGCATGCTGGGAGTTGTAGTTTTGCAACAGCTGGAGGGCCGCAAGTTAGGCATCCCTGCACTACAGGATAGGTAATACATTGTACTTACAAAGTTAATAGATTTTTTAACATAGTTTAATACTGTAAGCTGGAATATGGTGCTGAAAGGTGAACAGAATCTTGGGAACGTTAGATTTAGGTGAATATCCATTAATTCCCCAATCCAATTTCGACTTACAATAACATATGAAAGGAAAAAAAGAAACAGCATTTCTTTTGAGAACTCTTTATTAGTGTATTAGAGCTACTAGCCTGATAATCTAGTATTCTGTGATGGGAAAATAATGACTGTATCAACTATTAAAAACATCATTTGACTCCTACCGTTCTAATAGCGGTCGGTATTCCTGATTCATCGACAGGTCCAATCCCTGTATAGTGTGGCGCTTTAATTACAGTGACTTTTTTCTCCTCTTCTGAGGTCCTGCAGATTGGTATAGTGCTGCTGTTCCGGGTCACATCTGACTGGTAATGCTGGGAGAAAGACTCTGTAGAGTCTGCACCACAAGAGAAAATTACAATTTAGTTGGATTTTCTTTGACAAGATTATCATACTGTACTGTTAGGCAGTTCAAATACAAGCATACATCCCGGTATTTCAGATGGTCAAAAATTCCACTTCAGTTGTCAAAGAATCCAGTTTTTTTTTTACATTATACATTACAGCATATTTTAGCTAAATATATAAACTAGTAATCAACTACAGGCTGACCACTTAAAAGAGCAACACTCAAAAAGAAATACATACCATTAGCTTCAAAAATATCACAAAAAGCAGGTTACAATTCCAACCAGAAAATGTATCAAACCAATGGTGGCATACATGTTAGATAGCTGTCAAATGAATGCTCATTGGGCCAACAGCTTTTCCGGCTGAAACCTCCTTGACTCTGCAAAATGTGCATGTGTTCTTAGTAGAGAGAGGGGCGTAAGCCACTGCCAGACAACTCTGGCAGCAGATTATCACCAATGAGAGCAATAGGGTTGGGCATGTTGAAATCCAACACCCTTAAAATTTCTTTCTGCCACTAGGGGAAAGTCAAGACATCTCCATAAAATAAGATTGTTGACCAGTCCTGGTGAAATCGTTAGATCTGGCAGACATTCATCCAATGTGTTTGGCCACATCAGATAGCAGCAGCATCTTTACTATCAGATAATAGCAATGATAATCATGAGTGCCAGTATTCAACCAGAAATATGGCAGGTAATAAGTTCCTACACTTAAGTGTATTAGGGATTGCATATGGGACTGTATGGGCTATAACAAGCTGAGGGACCCTATAATGTAATTCAGACAGCACTCCGTTGAGTTTCCGCCGAACACACCAGACGCCATATACCCATCACCTGATGAAGGGCTCATTACTCAGCCCGAAACGTTGCCTATAAGTCACTATGTCCAGCTGAAATTCAATAAAATTCACTAAGCATCTTGAAATTCATGGGAGTGCTGTCTGAATTCCATTATACGTTGGAAGTTCTTGTGAAGGAGCACTGAACACAATTTATCTGACGTGCACCCAACCAGCCAGAGTGGGAGAGAGTGCTGTGATCCCTGTTGTGAAAATTACTAAAGCTGGGGGACCCTAATGGTTTATGACTGTAACCTCACTTAACTGGGACCACAAAGTCAGAAATGCTGGAGAGGAGCATTGTACCAAACGTCCCAGAACACAAGAGCTTACTCTGATGAAATTTAGATAAGGGCATTAGGACCTCATGTCTCATGAGTTGTACATAATGTAGTTGTAATACAGCACAGGTACAGGTGTATGGGCCCTGATGTACCTCCATATGTCTCAGAATTTAGACTGAGGCATACAGAGGTTTTTTCAGCTGGATTCTTTACAAAGGTATTATCCTCTTGAAGCACGGCTTCTACGACACAGCGCCCAGTGGAGTACCATACATGCGGGTATAGAGTCACAAAAGACTTCATCTACAGCAGGAAAGCCTACAGACAGAAAAGCCTAAGCCATATTTTAAAGCCTAACTCTGGGTATACATGTACAAATGTGGCCAGGACGGTCCCTATCTCAGATTTTAGTCCTGGCATGTCCTTTCTTTATCATCTGTCATTCAATGTGAATTGCACACTTTATCTATAGCAGGAATCGTTGTTTAAATTCCTGCCATCATAAGACATAAAAGAAGATAAGAAGTCTGGAGATCCCTATTGAAAAGCATGACCGGCTTGTTATTTTCTGTCAAGCAGATGTTGCAGGCGCAGACAGAGTGATCTGGACAGGACGGATGAGAGAATATGAAATACCGTAACTGTTTGTTGTGTTTTTTCACAAGCCTGCAGAGATCAAGCGTCGCTCGTGTAACCAAATATCGTACACATCAGGGACGTAAGCATGGTTTTTACTACTAATAGAGCCATGATATTAGATCTTTTTTTTATTGCCAGTTTAAAGGGAAGAGAATAAAGATTTCCCATCATTCATTCCCCTCAGCAGTCATACAACATCCTCCTGCACCACAATAGAACATTTCATTTTTCAGCTCACGAGTATAAAAGGTTATACAAATTAGGGTGAGCCCTGGAGGCCAGTGAAAAGCAAAGTCTAGAACAATAAGTGTTTCAAATAGCGCACGTAGGAGACAATTGTCTGATTCTGGCAGAATATCAGAGGTCTCTTTTGTTTCCAAATTTCTTCTTTGTAGTTACGCTGAAATTAACCACATTCCTGATGCAGCACACAGGACATATTCACAAAGGAACAGCCTCCTGACACACCTCTTTACACCCATCCACACCATTGTCACACTGATAATTGCATTTCTTATTAAAGGTTGAAAAAATCAGTCACTAAGTATATAATCATGGCATCAAAAATAGCTTAGCAGGTGGAGAACTAGGACAGCAGTCGTACATATGGTTCCAAAAGACTACAAGAAAGGTACCTTCTATCTCTCTATCTTGTGTTTTAACTGCCAATGTTTTGGCTGCCAATTACGTCTGTCATTCCCAAGACGAAAAAGTGGGAGTGACAGATCAAAGTGGCGCCAAAATCCCCTGTATTTAAACTCTGCCTTAACAGATAGAGGGTGCACATCAGCCATTGCCAGAATATAGCCACCATCTTTCGGCTATGTTAATTGAACATCTATGAGTCCCCTGATAAACCAAGGATCTTCAACCTGGGGAAACGCGTCAGGACATTTTTTCATCTAGGACATTCAGTTGTCCAAACTATCAATCGGGAGTCAAAGATATGCATCATAGGGTCACGGTAGGGTAAGATAAGGGTTTAGCCACCGAGAGGTTGGGTTGCCCCTTTCGGGGCGGGTGCTCTGCCTGTAGGCAGGGGTAGACATCTAAGGGTAATACTAGGGAATTAATTCCTCCCACCCTCACCCGAATCTCATCTCTATTTATCTATAAGTGATCTACAAAACTCTAAGTGCTACATCTCTTACCCTTATATCAACGTTTGACCTACTGCCTTGGTGCTATCAGTAAGTCTTGACTCACCCTAAGTCTGGCTTTTTTGTTTATTATATATAATTGAATATGCGAATTTTATAAGTATTATCTAGTAAAAGTTATATTTTAAATTGGAAGACTTTCTCTTCTGTGATAACAACTAGACAGTACAGCCCAACATTGACATCAATAAGAAAACCCACCAGTGAGCTCATGCTCTGACATAATGAGGGACATTTATCAAGACTGGTGTTCCCTTATCCCTGAGTGAGATGTGCCAAATTTTTTAATTGTCTCTTAATAAATTAGGCGCAACTCTGGCAGTCTGTGTGCCAGAAACGGAAGTCTATCAGCTAGGGGTCAGCATATTCTTCAACTATAACTTACGTCAGTTTAGAAGTAATGTTAGAGAAAACCGTTGGGCCCCACAAAGCCCTACCCCCTCATGCAAATCCTCGTTCCTTCAAAAGTCACACATCATTGAGCACATAGGGTGTGTGCCATAATTTGAGACTTTTTTTAAGCCACTATTATGGCGTAAATTCATTAGGAAATGATCCTCAATGTCTCCCTAATACAAAAGAGCCCATAGATCCAGCAGAAGACAGCCTCATTTGGAGATTACTTTGGAGTCAGTTACTTGTCATGCAGGTCTATTTTTATGGGTTGATTTACACTTAACCTATTAAACCTAGACTAATCATCTCTTCTCTTGGTGCACATCACAATGAAAATAAAAGTGAACATACATATTCTCAAGACATTGAGGTGTGGGTCCTGAGACATTTTTCTTGATGGGTTTAATACCAGAAATCATGTCAGATCTCTAATAGGCAGCTAATAGGAATATATACAGGGGAGCAGTAGATCTGAACAAACATCAGCCATCTGTAGCCTCCACGCTTGCTGTTCTTGGTCCTTGGGCAGAGATCCTGGTTTGTAATATCCCACATAACACCTTTGTATTGGTGAATGCAAGTACTTTAGCCTAAGATGCAATGCTGCCATGTAATAGCATAAAAGTCTGGGGAAAATGCCGTTTTTTGGCCATTTTGATTGAGCATTGTTTGAAAACTGAATGTAAATGATAATATGCGTTGGCAATACAAGACTTCTGTCTGCTGAACATTTTATTCATTTTTCCTTGAAAGAGACATGCCTGCTATACAGGTGTATAAAGATGTCATCTTCTACATCTGCCTATATCCAGTCTTTCAGGTACAGCAGAACACTGGAAACTAGGCTGATTATTGTAAAATTCTTACATAGAGAGGGCATCTCAGGTATTATATGCTTCCCTTTATATCAGAGAGTTTTAATATACCACTAACATGCTGAATACAAGCGCGGTAGTGTTCTGACATATACAACAGCGCAGTGTAGATCCCAGTGCTAACACTGTACGGTAAACCACCAGGTAAGCCATCCATTTCTATATAAACATGCATGAAAACGTTTATAAGTTACCCAAAAGGACACTACTTATGTGAGTGCGGTGATAAGATGAAAAGCCACATGATGTCGTTTCCAATAGAACTGAGAGAAAGAAATCACTATTTGGCTGAATTGGCACTCTGTTAGTGAATGTATCCAGTAAAATATGATTAGGAACATTAAGCATTAAGGACAACTCCAAAGAAAATATATAACAGAAGGTAACACACAAAATACATTCTTTTACTAAATGTTAGCAAGGATTATATACTCTCGTTTTATTGCAAGTGAAAGAACTTAAATGCTTTGTTCACTTTTGTAATCCTTTTTTAGGGTCCAATGCTTGTAAATGAAAAGAAAAAAAAGCAACTACACCGACGTTCTTGTTTGCAAGTCCTGGAGAAAATATCCTACAGTGTTTTTCCTCTACAGGACCTTTTCTTACCTACAGTATGTGTCTCCATGCTTACAGACTACAATCAAACACTACTAGTGTAGTCTGTTCCTGGGGTAATGTGTTATTCACTTCTAGTTTCTTTCTCTGCTACTTACTAACTTTCAGACAGCAGAAGATGGGTCAAATTTAGTGGAGTAACATATCATTGCAAGATCAGGTAGGGTGGGTGTAGGATGGCGGAGCTGTGCCTCGTTCACTTGGATCCTGTGGAGGAACTCTATAACCTTTGTGGATTATATAGTACTGATGTAGAACAGGAATGCCCAACCTGCGGCCCTCCAGGTGTTGCAAAACTACAAGTTCCATCATGCCTGGAGAGCCTACAGCTATCAGGGCATGTTTAGAGTTGTAGTTTTTTAACAGCTGGAGGGCGGCAGGTTGGGCATCCCTGATGTAGAAGATTTGCCATACCATCTAAGAAGATATAGGCACACTTCTGGCCGCGATGGAAGTGGTCAAATCTATACAACCTTTTACTGTATAAAGTATAGACCGTGACATGTATAATTATTCTCATGCTCACCACTGCCAACCCAGGTCTGTGTATCATTTTCGTCATATCTAATCTGCTTATGCTAGTCTTGTCAGCACTTTCAATGAATTAGTAGTGGGGACTTACATAGGATTTTATATATATATATATATATATATCTCTATCTATACACACATATATAAACTAGTACAATGAACAGTAACACACAAAACTGAAACCACATGCTTTAAAAGAAGAACAATGGCTATTTTGGCCTTACCTATTATACAAATCAAGTGCAGCACATATGATAACATTCAGTTTATACCCACCTAATGTTCTGTTGTGTTGCATGACCAAAGAGTTGTGTGATGGTGGGGAGGGATATGTTGGAGAGAATGGTCTTTGAAAGTGACTCATGGGACTGGCTGGGCTCCCTGAATTCCCATTAACTGTGACTGGAGTCTGTTAAAAACAGGAGAAAGCATTTATTTAAAAAAAAGTTACTTTGAAGAGTCATATTCACGCGTGAGCTGCATTATTCTTAACTATGTAACTAATGTACTGTGTAGAAAATTAAGTCTGGTCAGCTAATCAAACCATAAAGCCACCATTTAATTGCCATAAAGTAACACAACATATTGGCTACACAAGGAGTAAATGTGTTAGTATGTTAATTTTTAACACACACACACAAAAAAAACAAGAACAAACTACACACAGTGTAATATATTAAATTTGATTACCAGAAATATGAACCAATTCTTCTGTGTGAGCTCAATCAATAAAATAAAGGCTGAGCAAACATCAAAGACCATCTAAGTTATTCATCAGAAAGTTGTCTCCTTCCCTATAAGCAGCAATAGCAGGCAACCTAGTACATTATGGGGGACTCAGATGTGGCCCTTGACGCCATCTCATGGTCAGACATTACATTCAAAGTCTTGTGTCATCCCATGTTTACAGCAAAGCGGTGACCTTACATGTAGTCCCAGCTCCATATCTCCTATTCACTGTGATGGAAGTTGAACATGTATGTGTGGCCACCTCTTTACTGTAAACAGGGCGCTGTTCATGGCATTGGTGAATCCCCTCCAATCTACCAGCTCTAGGAGAACCCATCACTCGCCTATCACAGTTATAACTAGTTTTACTAATTAGTCTTTTTGCTTACTCTGTACCCTACATTTAGGTCTCAGTTATGAAGTCCATAAATGATAAAATGACTCATGCTTTTTTTTTTTTTCTTCAAATATACAGAATATATAATAATAGGATTTATTGTAATTGTGTACGGTGATTGTGACTGTGGGACACCAGCAGTCCATATTATTCCCCTCATTAACATAGCAACGCTAGCACTCATATTGATATATGCAGTACATTTCGCACCTGTACATGCCGCATGCTTCTTGACGGATGAGAATATCCCCACAGACTGGAGGCAATTTACTGTAACGGCAGGCTAGGTCAATGTACTGCAATTGCTTGCTGTTCCCACAGCTGTTATAGCATTTATTGTGCACACGGTTTGCAAAAGCATTTCGACCTCAGCAGTTAGCAATGCATGGTAAATCTCTTTATTTCTTAAATGGAGGCTTTATTAAACCAAACAAATATCACAGAAGTAAAATACAAAAAATATCAAATACACAGTCAAGATTATTTCTCATTTATATTTATTGCGCCGCATGACACAGCACTGCGTATAATACATTCGCTCTGTCCCTGCCTTTAGTGGGGTTCAGTCTAATGCACATACATGCCATACACATCTTTTTCCTTAGGCACACGCAATTCAGCTACGTATAGTGTATTTTTGGAGTATGAGAACAGGTACTCAACATGTAAATTCCATGCAAATATACCTATGGTCAGATTCAAGCCTAGAACTGCAAACCAACAGTAATAACTAAAGCTGGCCCTATACCTTAAAAATCTCTCTGACAGCACTACCAACCTAATAGAGATGTACTCTCACCTTGACAGTGTGCGCATGCGTCTCAACAGGGAGAGGAGAGTAAGGGTACTTTCACACTTGCGTTGTTGGATTCCGGCAGCATTTGTAGACGGATCCGGATGCGGAGCCGTCTCAAAAATGCATTGCAATAACGAATCTGTCTCTCCGGTTGTCATGCGGAAAAAATAATCCGTTATTTAGTTTTTTACATTTTTAAAGGTCTGCGCATGCACAGACTGGAAGAACAGATCCGTCAATGCGGTATTTTTAATGCCGGATCCGGCACTAACACATTTCAATGTAAATTAATGCCGGATCTGGCATTCCGGCAAGTGTTCCAGAATTTTGGATGGAGATAATGCTGTGGTATTTTCCCTGTCGAAAAAACGTGCAGTGACTGAACCAGGGCTGTGGAGTCAGAGGCAATTTTGGGTACCTGGAGTCGGAGTCGGCAAAAAATGAACTGACTCTGACTCCTACTAAATTTAAATTGGAATAAAAAATAAAAAAAAGCAAGTTTAAATGTCCCAATTCACAAAAAGTTATAATTAATTACTTCTCTACTGTAAGAATAAAAGCCAATGCAGGCAGTGCGTCACGTTACTGCCAAACGAATACGTTAAGTGACCATGAAGAAGCATGCTTTTCATATGCTTCACTATATGGCACGCAACGCACAGTTAAGGAGCGGCAATACCTATACTTTCCATTGTGTTCCGCTGTTACAGGGAACGCAACGCCCATGGTTAACCTAGCCTCTCACTGATAACTGATTAAGTAAATATGTTTTTGCAGGACTAGAGACACTTGTATAAGTGAAGGGAATGGAGAGTCAATAGTTCAAGACTGAAGCTGTAAACCATTTGAAAAACTGCTATCATTCAGCTAAGGCTATAAAACATGTAAACTCAGATTGTTAGCTTAAACTTTAAACATGACTATGGGATTCTACTAGGGAAATCATGTTTTAAGATAAATGCCCCTTCCCCTGCCCCTTCCTGGATCCTCCCACTGCCCTATCTTCAGCAGAAGATCAGCACACCAAGGAGAAGTCTTTTGCTTAAACCGTTCAATACAGAAGACTGTTGACTTCCTAGCCAGTAGTTCTGTGGTAATGACATGTACTTTGGCTTTCTTTCCTTCAAGGAATGTATAAAATACATTCGCATATTAAATTATTTAATACACAGGCACAGATACTTGGGTTTATTCCTCATAACTTGACAATTTCCCCCAAAAAGCTAATTGTAGAGCTTGAGGAGAGGGCATCTTTACTAACATTCTCTCACCTAAAATAAAGGATGTAACCAAATTGGGCTTCGCTGCATAGATATCTCCTCTGAGGGGAGAATTATGTTCTTGGTCTTGATATCCCCTGTGCTACCAAAGAAAGCCAGGCACAGGCTTCTTCATAAATTAAATGTATCCGCCATCAGTCTATGTGCCTAACTGAAATCTACGCCCACTGGTGTAGATTTCAGTCATCTTTTACGCCAGATCATCGACTTAAATGATGATAAATGGCCCTTTTTGCTAAGTGGTGAGGGCAATGTAAAAACTCCACTTTTGACTCAATGGTGTTTGCATTTAAAAACTCACAAACCTGCGTTTTACAACTTTTACATCAGAAAACTAAGGTATGGAGTCTATAAATCTCCCCCTATGTTCAGGCCTTATTCACATGACAGTGATGAAAAAAATGGCCGTTAACAACTGTAAAATGGTCAATTTTTCACGGATGACTTTTTGAAAAACAGCACCCTTGAATGGAATGGAGGCTATCGGACTGTTAAAACTGATAAAATAGGACATGGTCCTATTTTTTGATGTATGGTATTCACAGTCTGTAAAAAACAAAAGACAGACGGATGAATATACCCATTGTTCTGAAAATGGCCTTTATAAAAACGGTCATCACACATGTGAATAAGGCCTTAGCCAAATTCATTGCTTTGTAGATGGGTGAAATCTTAAACTGATTTGAAACAACTAATTGAAACACATCACTTGCACTCTCCCCAGATTTTCCTTTGGGGACAAATGAAATATTTTAGGCAAATATAATTTTACTCATATCACTGCAAATATTTATGCATCATATTAGATAAAAATTAATTGGCAATATTTCCAACTTCCAACTATATCATATTCAATATTAAATGGAACCTGTCACCATGAAAATGCAATGTAAGCTATAGGCAGCATGTTATAGAGCAGGAGGAGCTGAGCAGACTGTTAGTTTTGTGAGAAAAGATTCTGTAAAAAATGTATTCATTTAAATTCCTTCTCATTCTGGGCTGTGAAGTCCAGGAGGCGGTCCTATCAGTGATTGACAGCAATCTCTGTATACACAGTTATAGGGAGTAGGGTGTCAATCACTGATAGGACCGCCTCCTGGACTTCAAAGCCCAGAATGAGCAGGAATTTAATTTAATGAAATACAAGTTTTTCTGAATCATTTCCCATAAAATCATATATCAATCTTCTCAGCTCGTCTTGCACTATAAGATGCTGCTTTCAGCTCAGACACCATGTTCAATGTGACAGGATCCCTTTAAATGCTGCCATTAAAAAGTACAATTTGTCCCACAAAGAACTAGCCCTCATAAGACTATGTGAATGGAACAATAAAAAAGTTATGGCTCCAGGAAGGCAGAGAGTAAAAATAAAACGCAAAATGGAAAACCACCATGTCATTAAAGGCTAATGCAGACAGCTAAATCAGTTCTGGGTGTATAACAGGTAGGACTTAGCATTAGGAGGATTTTATGTGGCTGTCATGGCCTATAGTAGGTCAGATTTAGCGTTAGTACCCACTCTAGGAGACAACCGTGTCGGGGTGAGTGGGCTTACTACCTTTTGATCAAAATGTAAACTAATGTCTCCACTGTTTGCATGCGATATCACTAATGTCCTCTTATAGCTCCCATCTGGGGCAGAGCTCTTGTTGCAGAGTGCTGTTGCATTTCTGTGTTTGTATGTAAATCAGTTCTGGGCAGCAGATGCTATGCAGAAACAATGGAGCTGTACGAGGACAAGCAAAAGCAGTTCCTATCGCCTGTCCTCATACTGTGGAGGATGTACTGTGGAGGGTGTACTGTGGATGTAAATGAAGCACTAACCCTGGGTTCAGACCTGAGCATTTCTGAGCCGCGCGTTTTCCGCGCGTTTTTGGCAATAGTAAACGCGCGTTTTACGCGCGTTTGTGTGATTGACTGCAGTGTTGTCCAATGACCAAATATCCCTGTCTTTATGAAGTTTGGCCTTTCCAGCATGTTGAAAATTCATAAACGCGCGTTCGAACGTTTAACGCGCGTTCCCATTGAAGTCTATGGGTGCAAACGCGTGACAAAACGCCCCAAAGAAGCTCAAGAACTTCTTTGAGCGTAGGGCGTTTTACAGCGCGTTCAAACACGCTGTAAAACGCTCAGGTGAGAACCATGCCCATAGGGAAACATGAGTTTTCTCCTGTTGAGCGTTTTACAGCACGTAGGAACGCGCTGTAAAGTGCGCAAGTGTGAACTGAGGGTTAACGCTCACTGAACGAGCAGCCGGTTGTCGGGAAGGAGCGGTAATTGGCTGTTGGTCAGAGTGTGTAAATCCAGCAGAAGGGTAAATAGATTAATAGTAGGGTCCAAAGCTTAGAGTCGTGTTTGTGCTGTAGTGAAAGTGATGATAGTAATTTTACAGCAAACACTATTGTTGCTCCAGATATGGGTCTTAAAGTGACAGGTCTTCAAATAATTACCGTACACACTTTAACCTGGCAGAATGGAAAGCACATGTTTCCACTGACAACATGGAAAGGAATTAAGCAGATAGCCTTTAGAGATGTATAATTATAGGTCTCCTGTCACTGATGTATTAATGGGATTACTATAAATATATGCTGTAATTATATTGTTAGTGGTACTGATAGTTTATTAGACTTCATTTATATTGTAAAAGAAATAATTTAACACTTGAATGCTGAGATCTTTAACCCCTTAAGGTCCAGGCTAATTTTTGTTTTTGCGTTTTCTTTTTTTTTCGCCATGTCTTCGAGGACCCATAACTTTTTATTTTTCCTTAACACATTATACAAAACGACTGAAAAAATGGCGCGGCGTTAAACAGGCAGGAAATGCTCAAACCCAAATGCAGTTGTGTATATATACAGGGGAGCAGATCCTGCACTTGTGGCCCATTGCTAATGGCAATGCCCAGCAAAAATGCATACAATGGAGGATGCCCACAGCGGACCACAAGTACCACAATAGACATCCTACACAAGATGGCCGTTGTGTGGATGTGATAAACAATATAAGGATAACAATAAAAAAGACAGGTGTACTCTGTGGTTTTTGCATAAAGAGCTGTGCAAAGGTTTGTTTTCTGAAGGGCGAGCTGCAGATTTTATTGGGACCATTTTGGGGTATATATGACTCTTTAAAACTTTTTATTCAATTCTCTGGGAAGGCCTAGGTGACCAAAAAATTTCCTGCACAGCATTCACTATGCAGAAGAAATGTTTTAGATTTTGATAGTTTGTACATTTTCAGCCTCTGCTGTATCTATTATGTTTTTTTGTTTATGTGTATATGTAACATTGGTAAAGGATTTTTACTATTTTTGTGGTCTTAATTGTTCAAAAATATTTTTCTATTTTTTCTCTGCAAATTTTAGTCCCCTTAAGGGACTTGTACATGATATATTCTGATTAGGGATGAGCGAAACCCAAACTTTACAGGTTCGAGTGGTGTGGGAATTCCGTTATGGATTCCATTTTAATGGAATTTGTAGATGGAATGCTAAATTTATAAGGAGGATTGGTCAGCTAATCTCTGGCATGTCTGGTTTAATAACTACTTGTATTTCCCTGAAACATTACTTGAGCAGATTTTTTTGAATTCTGTGTTATGTCGTTCTTATTTAATGATTCTGACCCTCCGATGTCTGACCTAACCTCTGTCTGAGCTGCACTGACCATTCAATTCCTACCCTGACCTCGAAATGTTTATTAGATTGCTCATACTCTGTCTGCCCTGACCTTGGCCTGTTCCTGACTATGGTTTTGCCCGAGCGCCCAATGACCCCTGTGGGACAGTGGTCAATCAAACAGAGATTACTCCAGGAGTTAGCAGCCTGGTGGTTCCCCACAGCAAAGTCTAGATCCCTGTACATGGGATTAAAAGGTGAAAGCCAGGGGACTGCCAGGATAGGACCTTAAGATTAACCCTAAGCCAAATCTGTTGTTGACACAGTGGTTCCACGCCAACTAAAGCAACATACACATTTATACAACTTTAAAGAATAGGTGTAAAGTCAGCAGTTTGCCTAGTCAAACTGCTCTACCTGCCCAGTCTAAACTAGCTATACTATGTCTCCATCACTGTTGTTAGTTTTTTCAAAAAGGGGCCCAGTACCTGTACTATCTGATAAAAGTATGCATATTCCATATGCTAATTGTCTTATCTGCGCCACCATTTTTAACTCTAAGCTCAGTAAAAAACTATGTGCCGCCTTCTGCTAGGCTTTGCCAAGGTACTGCGCATGTGCCAGCAAGCATCATGTGCAGAATCATGGGCAGTATGTGTCTAAAACTAGGCTGCAGAACAGTGTCAATCAACTGCAGAGAGCAAGAGTTGCAAAGCTCACGAATATGGCAGATTCTTCTGAGCCAGATTAAAAAACAACAATTTTTCCTAGTAACCTAAAAAGATGCCCAATACGTTGTGTAATTGATGGCAAACTTTTTCTGTACCATATGTAAATGCAGTGTCAGGAGTCTGCTGGGTTCCCTTTAAAAGTCTATAATACTGTGCTACAGTGTCGGACTGGGGTACCTAGGGCCCACCAGTAAAATTTATTTTGGGGGCCCACCGTACGGATACATTCCAATATAATAAATAATCTAACAAGTTTTTTATATGAACATAGACCGGTGGAGGTTCCGTACATTGTATATATGTATGTAGTGCAGTAAGTTTAATGTGTTATGTGCCACTTGTGCAGGGGGTGGGAGACTAGGGGCCCACTTTGCCCTGGGGCCCACCGGGGGATTCCCCTGTACCCCTGTGGGCCAGTCCGAGCCTGCTGTACTGTATAACAAAGCAGACACCGTGAACTTTTTACATAGTAATTGTTACTTTGTTAGCACAGATTTTTTTGCAGTATGCAAGATAAAAAATTGTCTCTGTATGGAAAAAATTTGGTGTGAACCTAGTCTGACATATTATATGCATAATGGATGTGATACAACACCTACTATACCCAAGGAAAATTGACTATTCTATCCTGTAATAACATAAGCAGACAATAATTTTTTGCTATCTGATATTAGGTATATGCCATCACTTCTGGCTACAACTCATATTAAAGTCACACAAGTGCAATTTCTATTATTCCCTATTTTGAAACAAATTCAGTAAAGTATTTCAATAATAAAAGAAAATTACTTACGAAATAATACGTTATTAAAACGTTCATGCAGCTCACATAAAGTTTAAATCTCAGTGTAGACCTAGCCATTATCTCAACTGATGCAAAAACTAAAAGTAGGGAAGTGTCAGGGGGGGGCAGCCAATGGCAGGTGGTGATGAGGGGGAACCCCCCTAGCGTCACCCGCGATGCTAGGAAGGTTTGTCCCCATCCCCTGGTTGAAGAGTCTTTCCAGGATTTTTTAGACTGAAGAGAGCCCATCAATATCACACTGGTGGGGGTCTGACCCACACTTTTCTGCCGTTCATCTCTGTCCAAGTAGCTCTGGTGTTCTGGATATAGGTGACACAGCTATGTCCATAGTGAAGTTGACAAAGCTGGTTTCTGCAGTGCTGCTCCCATTGAAGTGAATAGGAACAGCAGTGCAGTAGTCAGTTCCATCCACTACACAATAGACAAATCTGTGATGTCCAGTGCTGGAGCTACTTGCTGATTGGTGGGTGTACTGGATGTCAGACCCCAGCCAATCTGATATAAATAACCCTCGGTAGAAAAATCCTGGGAAACCCTTTTAAGTCCATTTTCCATATCACATGTTATACAGTTTATAGTAATTGGTTATCCTGGGAGGCCTTTCAGGCAGACCCTTTCCCACCCCACTAGACCTGGGAGGGAAACATACCTGCTTCCCACTGTTGGTTCCATCTCCAATGGTCCCCCGCTGTCGCTCTCCACGCATCAACATCCAGTTTGATGTGGGTCATGTGTCCTCTGCAGCCAGTCCTGAAGTAACTGACTTCAGGACTGGTGTGTCCCTCATGCATCACCTGACCCAGTGACATGACACATGGTGGACAGATTATCATTACCAAGGTGAACAGATTACATTATAACCATTGGCTGCTACAGAAATGTGACATGCGGCAAACCAGATGCCGACGTGTGGAAACCAGAGAATGGCAGAGGGGGACTGAGGGGAACTAGAACTCAGCGACAGGCAGCAGGTAAGTTTGCTTTCCTCCGCAGGTCCAGCGATAGAGCAGAGGTCTGCCTGAAAGGACCCCCAGGGTGAACAACCCCTTTAAAGCTAACCTGTCAACATGAAAATGTGGTCTAATTTAGGCTACTTTCACACTCGCGTTTGGTGCGGATTCCTCATGGATATGCACAAACGCATTCGTTCGGATAATACAACCGCATGCATCTGTTCAGAACGGATCCATTTGTATTATCTTTAACATAGCCAAAACTGATCCATCTTGAACAACATTGAAAGTCAATGGGGGACGGATCCGTTTTCTATTGTGCCATATTGTGTCAGTGTTTGGCTCAGTTTCGCAAGCAGCGTTTTAATGTGCACCTCCAAAGCGGAGTGGAGGCGGAACGGAGCCAAACTGATGCATTCTGAGCGGATCCTTATCCATTCAGAATGCATTAAGGGCAAAACTGATCCGTTTCGGACCGCTTGTAAGATCCCTGAACGGATCTCACAAACCTAAACCAAAACGCCAGTGTGAAAGTAGCCTTACAGGTAGCATGCTATAGAGCAGGAGAAGCAGAGTAGATGAATATATAGTTTTATGGGAGAAGATTCGGATTAACTGCAGTCTGAACTACAGTATCTCAATGTTTGACATGTCAATGTTATAGAGCAGAGATGGTGAACCTTTTAGAGATCGAGAGCCCAAACTGCAACCCTACAACCCACTTACTTTTCACAAAGTGCCAAAACGGCAATTAAACCTGAATACTACAGTCCAATATAGTGTATCTTCTATGTACTTTATCATTTAGCTATAATAGCCTGCCTGACATTCAATGCACTGCCTGTGCTGTTCATAGTGCACCCTGCGCTGATGAATGGCAGGAAAAGTCTAAGGCATATTGGTACACCATAGACTTTTTCCAGGGTGCGGGTGCCCACAGAGAGGGCTCTGAGTGCCGCCTCTGACACCCGTGCCATAGGTTCGCCACCACTGTTATAGAGCCTAGAGGGGGTAATAATCTGATGTTGCACTGAAAGGAAGAAATCCCATGGCCTTAACACAATTTAAGAGGTTGCAGAAATGTGTCCCCTCAGAAGCAGTTATTATATGAATAGAGATCTTTTCGAGCCATTATACAGTACATTAGCGTTAAGACAATGCAAACAGTAACACTTTAGGGGTCTTTGCATCAATGCTAAAATAGTTTACAGCTATTTTGTAGCTAAAGTTCTGGCGTATATTAAAGTGAAGTAACATTACTGATCTCTCTTACACAACATTTATACAGTAGATATATGAGGGTATTACAAAGCTGACACCTCTGCATTGATACACAGACCCCCTGAAATTTCAACATGCTGCCACATGCTACTTGATCAATTCACTACTTCTAGGCCCCGTTCTTACTATTAGGTTAGGTTAAAGCACTAGATCACAGCACTGCATTCCTTGTTAGACAAGACACTTGAAACTATGAGTATACCACTTGTATCTCTGTAGCAGTCTTTTGTCCAGAAATACTGGCAGGGGCCTTGAAAGTGTCCAAAGACATTGCTGCAGGAGGTCCATGATATCCAGGATTCTCTTCTCCCTTGGCGTCCTGCTTTGAAGCTATCTCAACAGACAGTGAAGCTGTGTGTTTTTCAGGAACAGGGTTATGGGGCAAGAGGTTGGGTGAGTAGTTTTGTTGGGCGTAAGAATGGGCTTTTCTCGGAAAAGTGTTACATGGAGAGTTACCTGAAGAGTACTCTTTTAGAATTAGTTTTAGGGTAGAAACTCTACGTTCTTTTGAATCCTGCTTCTGCTCCAGAAATTTACTCTTCACGTGTTCTGACTGAACATTGGAAAATGAAACCTGTGGACTAGTAGTGGTTTGTTGCATGCTTGTGCTCGACATAGCAGAATAAAGCATGCTTCCCTTATTGGACTGAACACTTGTTGGGCTTACTATATACCCACTTAGCTCGCCCTGCTGGAACTTAGTTGATGCCCTCTGATAACTGCCTTGTCTAGGGGGAGGGGGAGGTGCCTGTTATTTATATGGAACCATAGAAAAGAAAAGAACATGGAAAGAAACAAAAGAAGAAGCATATATTAGCATGTTTAGAAATGTTAAATTCTTAGTTCACGGATGCTATATTTTGTATAGTCCAGAACAATATAAACCACATGAAAACAATACACTAATATGTATCCTTCTGTTTTTCTAGCCATGCTGTATAAACCAATGTAAATGAATCTAGTTCTGTGTGTATAAAAAAAAGGAGCCAACATTTTAAAGGGAAATCATTCCCTTTTCATTGCGCTTCCGAAATCGTTCATCTTTACCATACCTACAGGTTTGAAAACTCTCTAGAAAAAGGGATGTGACTAAATGTTGTAAAATGTGCCAAATTAAAGGCATTCTCCATTATTTGGCGTACAATACTGGTATGCATGTGAAACAGCTATGATGTTTTATAAAGAAGTACATCTTAGGCCTTATTCAGATAGCCGTAGTGTTTTACGGATCCGCGATTGCGGACAAGAATAGGACAAGCTCTATGCTTTCCGAGGAGCTGCGGAACGGAACCACGGATGCGGACAGCATCTTTTGTGGCCCCATTGAAATTAATGGGTTTGCACCCGTTCTGCAAAATTGTGGAACGGGTGCGGACCTGTTCATTCAGCCGTCTGAGTTATGAGTTATCTAAGGCTGAGTTCTCATCACGTTTTTGTGTTAAGTTTTATGTATACAAAAAACGAATATGTTAAATGGACGCCTCCAACGGAAGCCGTACAGTTACATCTGTGACCAAAGAATTGCTTACCATGTACCACTTTAATATAGTTGGCAAAATTAAAGGGGTTGTCTCACTTCAGTAAATGGCATTTGTCATGCAGTAAAAGTTACA
The DNA here is from genome assembly GCA_033119425.1 of Bufotes viridis. Taxonomy (NCBI): domain Eukaryota; kingdom Metazoa; phylum Chordata; class Amphibia; order Anura; family Bufonidae; genus Bufotes; species Bufotes viridis. The sequence continues at coordinate 517,936,739 of CM065589.1, forward strand.
GGGGTTTTCCAACACTTTGTAACTGCTAAAATATCCTCTGGATAGGTCATCAGTATCTGAATGGTGAGGGTCTGACACTAAGGACCCCCGCCAATCAGCTGTTTCAGAAGGCACCGACGCTCCTTTGAGTGCTGCAGCCTTCTAGCAGCATACCAAGCATAGATTCAGTGAATTCTATGTTGATCAACTGTCAACTGGTGTTACATGTGGTCTATGAAGGGACCATCTACCTAATGACTCTTATCTCGGATTTCACAATATTACACAGATAAACAGATGGCAATTCTTTGAAGATGCTTACTAGCCTAAGGTCATGTGTTAAATGGAGCATGCTTAATAACAGTTCTGTTAATCTGATGCTTCGCTGTAAAGGAAACGTTCACATATGTATATACATGATATGAAAGGTAGCTTTAGGTTATTTTTAGGGATGAGTGAATCGACTTCAGATGAAACATCCGAAGTCGATTCGCATAGAACTTTGTTCCAATACTGGACGGAGCAGGTGCTTCGTACAGTATTAGAATGTATTGGCTCCGATGAGACGAAGGTAATAACTTCGGCTCATCAGAGCCAATACATTCTATACTGTACGGAGCTCCTGCTGAGAATCCGGCGGAGGTTTAAAGAGGCGCCGGCCTCTCCATAACTTTAGTGCATCCAGCGCCAGTTTTTAATGTAAGACAGCTTCTGAGCGGTCTTACATTTAGAGCATTTTCTACACCTAAAACAGGCGTAGAAAATGATGACTGAGACTGGCCTGCTGGCCCCTTCCCTTCCCCGCTCACTTTTTTAGACCTGGAGTGAGCAGGGTAAAGTTGCAGATAGCGGCACAACTAAGCGTTGCGCCACGATCTGCACCTGAAGTACACCTAATAGTACACCTAGGCGTATTTTAGTAGAATAAATGACCCCATTGGTTAATTTTAATCTGATAATAGTTCAAATATATGAAAAGTTATTTCATTACAGAGAGATGGAAATTCAGACACCGTTGCTTGGTATGAAAAATGGTAATAAGCATTTATTTTTCATTCTACGTCCATGCAAACCTATTATGTAAATTAGAACCTAGAAGAACTAATGAGTCCTTTTCAGTGTGCTTCTGAAATTGTTCAATATGACAGACTGCAAATCTTTTACTATACCTACAGGTTTGAAAACTGTCTATGAAGAAGGGATGTGATTAAAATTTGTAAAATTTGGTTACAATATTAGATTGAAAGGATGCAGTTTATTAGCAAAAACTGTACAGCCTGTTGGACTGCCTCTTGCCTCAATATAATATACAGTTGAGCATGGAGGCATACAGGTTCGGTATGGTGGGGCACATTTGCTCCCAGATGATGCAGCTGGACCTGTAGGCTGTCAAAGCTGGTGTCCCACAAATGCTCAACTCGCATAAATCTGGTGACTGTACAGGCCAAGGAAGTGTTAGAATCTATCAGAGACAATCCTGAGGAACCCTTGGGAGCAAGCATTATCCTGTTGAAAAATGCCATGATGTCCTGCACATATCGCTGAGCTGTTAGTATCCCTCGTATCACTAGTAGGCGTGACCAACTGTCATAGGCAATGGCTCCCAAGATCATCCCACCAGCAGTTGGGGTAGTGTGTCGCTCCACAGAAAAAGGCAGGGTTGAACGCTCACCATGAGGCTTCCATACCAGAACCCAACCATCATGGAATCCCAAACAGAAACAGGATTTATCTCTAAAGACGATACAGTTCCAGTGCATAGCAGTCCAGGTTTATTATTCACAACACCACTGCAAATTAAATGATGGGCGTTGTGGCACATAATTTTCTTCTGCTAAGCACTTGGAAATGGTCTAGGCAGAGAAAAGGGCATGCAGTGAAGGTTCTCCCTGTGTTTTGATGGTGGAGAACGAAACTGTGGGACCTAATCATGCTTGTTGGTGGGTCAAATGATCCTCTCTGTTGGTTGTCTGTCTGGGCCGTCCAGAGCCTGTTACCAACACCTCCTAACAGCTAGGTAAGAACAGCCTAGATGGTGGGCAATTCATTGAAAGGACTATACTCTTTCTCTCAGTTCAGTCCAATGATGCATCCCCTGATAAAGACATGTCTAGCAGTCAATGATCTACCACCAAAAGGTACACTACCCAAAAGTAGCCTTTGGAAAGCCTTTTATAGGGCAGCAGGGGAAGCACTTTTACGCCCTCTTGTGGCAAGACCAGGTGTCTAATCGTACTACACTTGTAATCGTTTACATATCTGCCTGAGAGACAACTGCATGCCAAATATTTGCCGCAATCCAACATTTCTATTTGGACGCATTATTTTTTGGGGAGTATACTTCAGAAAACCACAGGTATTCCCTGAGGGTCTGTATTAAGCAGATCTGTATTTGATTAGCGGGTCTGGGCCTGTATTTCTTTAGGGGATTTGATATAGAGGGTTTGATCTGGGGTCTGTATTTATTCTAGTTTTTTTTTTTTTATTGCAGGGTCTCTTTCTGTGGTCGAATCTGAAATATGTATTTATTTGGGGGTCTGTGGTAAGGGGGTCAGGTCTGATTCCGTAGTAATTTTTGTGGTCTGTATTCAGGGCACCAGTCTGAAATATGCATCTATTATGGACTGGACTGTAGTTTAACCTAGAGTCTGTATGTGTTCTGGGTTCATATTTATTCAGAGGTCTTTATTTGTCTAAGGTATCTGGCCTGGGTGTTTAATCTATATAGCAGTGTGCATGTCCACCTACTGAGGTGGTTGCACATGCTACGTTCCATCCTTCAACTTCTTCCAGAAATATTTACCGTTAGAAGCTGTGATAGTTACAGTTAGAGAGGTGCTGGAGGAAGGACACACTCCCTGAGAAAGGATACACCTCTTGAGCAGCCAGCCTGAATCAAATCTACAAGAGCAATTTAAGCAACGAATGGGGGAGCTCTGGATCCATGTGAGGCATAAGGGATGGCTGTAGATTTCTTGGAAACTTATTTACTACGGTATATTATGTCTGCTTTTCATTTTTCACATCAATCATGGCATAACCCCTTCTTCTGGTCCATATCCAGTGATCTAGTGTGGAGTATTTATTTTGGTATCTGATCCGAATATATATATGTATTTATTTTGGGTACTGGCATATACTGGGCATATCATTTTTGGCCTCTACCAGGCTTATATAACCTTGTGGAAACCTGCACGTATTTTGGGAGGTTTCCTGGCATACATGCTAAAGGTACATCACAATTCAGGTCTAAAACTTATTCAGACACTATTACTGTTTAGAGCAAAGTATGAGGCAATACCTGTTTAGTCTCATCTGTTACTACTTTTTGGGGTTGGTATCTGAGATGCATCATTATTTCTAAACTACAGTTTTATGACCACTGGGGCAGCAACCGCCACAGCCCTGAGGGTAGCAGTAAAAGGTAGAGTTTGAGTGCAGAATAATCAAGAAGCCAACAACGTCTGGGAAGCAAAATCTACAGAGGCGGCATCATGGTGGTCTTGGTAGTGCGGAAAAAGGGAACTAAACATCTCCAATCAGAGATGATATCACCCATGGTTAAAGAGTTTCCCATAAATGTGTCTAAAAAATTTGGCCTCTAAATAGGTAGACTTATTTTACAATATTTAAGTGACTGTGAGGACATATGAAGATAATGACGAATGTTTGTGGAGGAGCACTCATGAAATCCTTGCACTGGGCCCACCAATGTGTTAAAACAACCCTGATTGACATCTGTTATACATTCTGTGAAATTTAGGTGTGCTCATCTTTTGCCGTCTGCTTTTGTGTTAGGTTTCTTCTCCTGCGCTAACCATTTTTTTGGCGGTTACAGTATGGATTCTACTAGGCAGAATTACAATTCAGCAACTGTAGAAATTGACAAAAAAAAATAGAAAAACATGTTAAAAAATGATATGTAACCCCTTAATGACATGCGCAGTACATAGCAAATCGGGCAACATAGCTACCTGGGGTCAATGTATACGATTGCCGATAATGGCGATCACAGACATTTAACTCCTCAGATGCCGTGGTCAAATGTGACCACAGCATCTTAGGGAGCTTTCCCCAAGACCACTGTGCCACCGGGGTCCAAGCGGTTTCTGTCCCTTTGAGATGGGGGAAGTTGTTCATTGTTTGTGATATTATGTTGGCTTGCAGGTAGCAGTACTGCATTGGAATATACTGAATTTTCCATACACTAATGTATTAAATCACATTAGTGTATGGAAGAAGTAATTAAATTATTTTACATGCAGGTCCCCTGGGGAGGAGGTGTTTAAAAAAAGTTAAAACAAGATTTTAAATATATTAAAAAATATAAAAATTCTAATTACTCCCTTTACACATAATACAAATAAACAATAAAAAATAAAGATTGTTTGCGCTGCCAAATCCTAAAATGGCAAAGCTATTAAAATGTAAAATGTAAATATATTTATCCTGTAACGGAAAAAAAATCAAAAAGAGCAATTCATTTACTTTAAGCTTCACCTTTGGAAAACAACTGAATGAATAGTGATCAAAAAGTCATATACACGCCAAAATAGTATCAATTAAAACTACAGATTTCCGCACAAAAAATAACCCCCCCACACAGTTCTGTAGATGGAAATATAAAAAAGTTATAGAGGTCAGAATACAGCAATGAAAAGAAAAAAATAATTTTTTCCGAAGCTTTTAAAACACAAGAAAAAATACATAAATGTGGTAACACTGTAATCAAAAGAACCCAGAGAATGTAGGGCACAGGTTAGCTTTACCGCATATGGAACACCGTAAAATCAAAACCCATAAAACTATGGCAGAATAGAATTTTTTTCCAGCTTCCCATTATTACATTATATGCAGTATTAAATGGTGCCATTAGAAAGTACAACTTATTCCACAAAAAAAAAAAACTTATATGACTCTGAATAGAAAAATAAAAAAATTATGGTTCTGAGAAGCAAAAAATGGAAGCGTGAAAAGGGAAAATCACTGCATCATGAAGGGGTTAAAAACAGGCTGAATAGACCTGAAAAATAGCTCAAGGGCCCATATTTGCGTAAATATAGAAGTGAACACATGTAAATGAGCTCTCTTTCCATACTTTTTCCTTGCCTATAAGAATCTTCACAACTACTAAGGAGATATTGTACCTCCCGAAAAGTGCACATCATTTTTATTTTTCCGTATGTTAATATCTTTTAGGTGCAAAAATAAATACATTTCTTATGACCAATAAAAATGAGTATTGGTAATTAAATTTGTGTTCCTGTTACAATATTTATTGAGATTCATGGTTAAAAAAACACAGATGAAAACATGCATACTTGAAGGTACCTCTCCATATGGTTATAATATTCTGAATCTCATAAAAACCCCAAACACCATTATACGGCATTATGCATTGTTCCAGATGGTTCAGCTCAAGCTGTTATGTTAAATCTTGCTTAAAAACAATAACATGCAGGGAGAAGATGGAGCTTCCAATCAACGCAATGAGATAAAAAGCTAATTTGAATAATATCGATTTATATTTATGAAAGAGAAGACAGCAATATTAGAAGGGAACTTGGAGTAATTGTTATATGAATTAACCCCTTAAGGACACGGCCCTATTTCACCTTATGGACCAGGCTATTTTTTCAAAATCTGACCAGTGTCACTTTATGTGGTGATAACTTTAAAACGCTTTTTCTTATCCAGGCCATTCTGAGATTGTTTTTTCGTCACATATTGTACTTCATGACACTGGTAAAATGAAGTCGAAAAATTTCATTTTTATTTTTAAAAAAAATACCAAACTTACAAAAAAGTTTCAATTTCTCTACTTCTATAATACATAGTAATACCGCCAAAAAAAGTTATTGATTTACATTCTCCATATGTCTACTTCATGTATAGATCATTTTGGGAATGTCATTTCATTTTTTGGGGACGTTACAAGGCTTAGAAGTTTAGAAGCAAATCTTGAAATTTTTCAGAAATTTTCAAAAACCCACTTTTTAGGGACCAGTTCAGGTCTGAAGTCACTTTGCGAGGCTTACATAATAGAAACCACCCAAAAATGTCCCCATTCTAGAAACTACACCCCTCAAGGTATTCAAAACTGATTTTACAAACGTTATTAACCCTTTAGGTTTTCCACAAGAGTTAATGGCATATGGAGATAAAATTTCTGAATTTCAATTTTTTGGAAAATTTTCCTTTTTAATCAATTTTTTCCAGTAACAAAGCAAGGGTTAATAGCCAAACAAAACTTAATATTTATTCCCCCGATTCTGCAGTTTGCACGAACTCCCAATATGTGGTCGTAAACTGCTGTATGGCCAAACTGCTGGGCGCAGAAGGAAAGGAACGCCATATGGTTTTTGGAAGGCAGATTTTGCTGGACTGGTTTTTTGACACCATGTCCCATTTGAAGTCCCCTATGCACCCCTAGAGTAGAAACTCTATAAAAGTGACTCCATCGAAGAAACTACACCCCTCAAGGTATTCAAAACCGGTTTTACAAACTTTGTTAACCCTTTAGGTGTTCCACAAGAGTTATTGGCAAATGGAGATGAAATTTAAGAATTTCTATTTTTTGTTACCTTGTCTCAAAAAAAGTGCAATATAGAGCAACCAAAAATCCTATTTACCCTAAAATAGTACCAACAAAACTGACACCTTATCCCGTAGTTTCCAAAATAGGGTCACTTTTTAGAGTTTCTACTGTAGGGGTGCATCAGGGGGGCTTCAAATGGGACATAGTGTCAAAAAACAGTCCAGCAAAATCTGCCTTCCAAAAACCATATGGCGTTCCCTTCCTTCTGTGCCCTGCCGTTTGGCCATATAGCAGTTACGACCACATATGGGGTGTTTGTGCAAACAAGAGAATCAGGGCAATAAATATTGAGTTTTGTTTGGCTGTTAACCCTTGCTTTGTTACTGGAAAAATTGATTAAAATGGAAAATTTGCAAATAAATAGGGACCATTTTTAATTTTTGTTATTTACATCGTTGAACTTACAGGTTAGATTGTGTGCTATTTCTATAGAGCAGGTTGCTACGGACGTGACAATACAAAATATGACTACTTTTTAGGGTTTTTTGTTTCAGTTTTAAAAATTATTTTTTAGTGTCTCCACATTCTGAAAGCCATAGTTTTTTTTTTTTTTTTTTTGAGGCGACTGTCTTATGTAGGGGCTCATTTTTTGTGGGATGAGATGGCACTATCTTGGGATGCATATGACATTTTGGTTGCTTGCTATTACACTTTTCGTGATGTAAGGTGACAAAAAAATGGCTTTTTTGACAACGTTTTTATTTTTTATGTTTACGACGTTCATCTGAGGGATTAGGTGATGTTATATTTTTATAGAGCAGATCCTTACGGATGCGGCGATATCTCAATATGTATACCTTTTTTTTTTTTTTTGGTATTACACAATAATATCCTTTTTGAATAAAAAAAAAAAAACATGTTTTAGTGTCTCCATAGTCTGAGAGCCATATATTTTTCAGTTTTTAGGCAATTGTCTCAGGTTGGGTATAATTTTTGGCGGATGAGGTGACGGTTAGATTGGCACTATTTGGGGGGTCATATGACTTTTTGATCGCTTGCTATTACACTTTTTGTGATGTAAGGTGACAAAAAAATGGCTTTTTGACAAAGTTTTTTTTTTTTTTTTTTACAGTGTTTACTTTGGCCAATTGTTTTAGGTAGGGGCTCATTTTTTGCGGGATGAGATGGCGGTTTGATTGGTACTATTTTGGGAGGCATACGCCTTTTTGATCGCTTTGTATTACACTTTTAGGCTTATTTACACCATTTTTGGGTTTTGTTTTTATGGCGTTCACCTGAGGAGTTCAGTCATGTGATATTTTTATAGAGCAGGTTTTTACGGACGCGGCGATACCTAATATGTGTAGTGTATTTTTTTTTTTTTTACATTTTTACTTTTTTTTCACTTTTTTACATTTTTTTTTTTACCCAGACCCACTTGGTTCTTGTACATCCAGTGGATCTGGTGTCTGTATAATACAGTACACTATATAGTGCACTGTGCTGTATTTTGTACTTTACAAAGTCTGAATAGACCTTTAGCAGGTCTATTCAGACTTTCAGCACCATGGAGAGCAGGACGCTTCTGAAAGCGTCCTGCTCCCATGGCAACCATCACCCGCTGCCATAAGAGAGCAGCGGGTGATGGATGGGGAGGGAGTGGGACTCCCTCCCTCTGCGATCCCATCCTGTTGGGGGGCTGCAAAGGCACAGCAGCTCCCGATCGGAGAGGGAGGGAGCTCCTCCCTGTTAACCCTTCCATACCGCGGTCCGTACGGACCGCGGTATAGAAGGGGTTAAAGGGCTGGCATCTGATCAAGCACAGATGCCAGCCGTTTCTATCAGAGTGTCAGCAATGTGCTGACACTCTGATAGATCCAGTAGACACCAGGGAATGTTACAGAGGAGGCGGGCGGGGGATCGCAATCGTGATCCCGCCTGCCGCACCGCCCCCCGCAACCACCCCCCCTGCCATAATATGATTGGGGGCTGCAGGGGGGGTTAAAATGTATAACTTTGAGGGCATTAACTCTTTGATCCGGATCAGAGATAGCGAAAAGAGCTGCAAACCGCAGGTCTGAATTGACCTGCGGTTTGCAGCGATCGCCCATATGGGGGGATCACAGGAACCCCCTGGGCATTGTAACAAGGTACCTGCTGAATGATTTCAGCAGGTACCTTGTTCCGATCAATGAAGGCTGAGCAGCAGTGATGGGAACTACTCATGATGTACCGGTACGTCATGTGTCCTTAAGGACTCGGGAAACATGCCGTACCGATACGTCATGTGTCCTGAAGGGGTTAAAGAAGCACTCCAGCAGTTTTTTTGGACAAATAATGCCAGCTCCACAGCAATATTCTAACAGTGTAATTTGTTCCATCACAGCGCAGTTCCATCAATACAAATCCTTTCGTTATGGCCAGCTTTATTATATGAGCCTCAGTCTTACCTGAATGGGCAGGATGACAGTCTCTCCTGTGTTGCTGACTTCCTGTAGACTACATGATTATATTGTAATCTACCAAATAATTCTCAGACACTTTCTCTCCTAACCAAGCTATATCTTTTCTTTTTTCTGTTCCTTCAGTGCTACTAAATATATTCCTGTCTTATCTACGGGTTCTGGGGTGCAGTAATATAGTAGGGGAGTCTCTACAATGATTAGCAGCATAGTTATAAAACTCCCCTGACTCACCCTGTCTATACTATCTGTGCCTGCAGTGTGCAGACTCTACAGCGTATCCTATGAGTTGCAGCTTCACACTGCTCTTAGAGCCGACAAGGAGAAACCTTTCAGGCTGATGCTGCTCACATAGGATACACCAAGACAGCACTGTAAGCTAGGGGACATCAATTCTAAGACACTGATCTATTTCTGCCTTCACATAGTATGACAAGGCTCCACCCGTTTCTCTGGCAAGCTTGAGGCATAATGGGTAATGTAGACTACATCACGAGAACCATAAAAGAGGGGAAGAAGTAGCCAAGAAAGCAGATTACCCATAAATGGACACCAACATAAACAGGTATACAAAATTCATTATATGGGGAAAAAAAACTGCTGGAGTCCTTCTTTAAAGAGTCCTTCAGACTCTCTAATGAAATTCCTGTTGTTGAGACTATTTAGCTAAGCATGAGTCCAAATATGTTTGGACCAACACTTAGCAATAGTTTCTGAATTTAGTTGGTGACATGGCCTGGTCTTTCTTCTGGAAGAATAATGTGTGCGTGCTGGTGAATTTTTTACAAGCCATGCCATGCCCCATTTATATGACAGAGCCAGGAGTTGCTGAGAAGCTTCCCTGGCACTGAGGAAGTTTGCAAATTGTAAGCCCTCACGGGCAGGGTCCTCTTTCCTTCTGTACCAGTTTGTAACTCATCTTGTTCAGGCTTATTGTACTTGTCTTTGAATATGTATGAGCACCACCATGAATTTAATGGCACGTTAATAATAATAATAGTTTCCCATCTCCTCATTGAGTCCAGGAGGTCTCCCCTTTTATCAGAGCCTCCCAGATGTTCCATGAGAGTTGGCAGGTATGGCTATAGTAGAGAGGTGTTTTGGCATGTTCTTAGGTAGGTCACCAGCATTTCCACTTCCATTTATTGTAAAAAATGCCACTGAGCCACTTATATGCATGCTTTGAATTTGCGAGAGAGAATTGAGGATTCGGCAAGATGTACATTTTAAAAAGAGTTTACCGCTCCCACCCAAACTTTGTATGTGCTGCTGAGAGATCTAGTAGGGAGAGTGGGCTGACGTGTAGCCTAGGCAACTGTGCAAGGACAGAAGCCTATCCTATATAGCTCCTACTATAATTGATGGGGGCTTTGCAGTATATGGTTGCCTAGGTTACAGGACTACCCCCTCTCTTGGCGTGAACTTTTAATATTTGGGCTGAAGCACCTGCTGACACCTTGCTACTGGAGGAACACTATAACGCCTTGTATTACTTATGCTGTAAACACCAGCAGGAATATTCAAGGCGTTTTGCCTTCTTATTCTTCTTGGAGATATCACTCATCTCTTCACTCATCAGTTCTTGGGGATCTGGGAACAGCACTGCTACAGCACTGTATTACCATTGCAACCGATTCCATCACTATGTAAAGTATTATATGGGTATTGAAGTTCAAAAGAAACAAGTGAACATAAAGCGTCTTAGAAGCTGTAGTATCATTAGTTGTATCTCTAATAGATAGTAGGCTACAGGCACATTGCTGGTTCAGCCCAAGTCGTGGCTTTTCCAAGAGCTCTTGTACCGTTTGCTAAGATGCTACATGCACAAGACAGTGAAAAAAAAAGTCTGTTAAAAATGGATAAACTGTCCATTTTTTTTTTTTTCCACTGATGACTTTCTGAGAAACGGACGTTAAAAACGGACCCATTGAATTGTTTTGGGGCAGTAGGTTGGTGAGTTCTATTTTTTGATGTCCATTTATATACTGGCCGTCAAAAAAACTGGCATGTGAATAAGATGACCCACAGATGACCATTGGTCTTAAAATGGACACGTGTTGAACATGCGTTAAAAAAACGTCCATCACACATCAGTTTTTCACTGTGCATGCAGCCTTATGGGGCTTATATTCCTTAGCTCACAGAGAAGGGTCCTGAATAAGGGCATATAGACAGGAGGTGTCTTCAGGAGACGAGGTCTGTAATACTAGTAGAACTTTTCCACATATTTCACTAAATTCTTTGGTTATTGCTGTTAAAAGCTGTTTTTACTGTAAAAGTTTTTGAATTATTCAGTTAAATGATATTGAAAGACATGTTCCTGTCGACAATATCCAGCAAACACAGTGAGAGATTCATCTTGAGGGACACTTTTAAAGTCAGTTTTGCAGGAGTCTGCTTGCAGTTCATAAATCTAACCTAAAGGGGCTGTCTCACTTCAGCAAGTAGCATTGATCATGTAGAGAAAGTTAATACAAGGCACTTACTAATGCACTGTGATTGTCCATATTGCCTCCTTTGATGGCTTGATTCATTTTTCTATCACACTATAGAATGCTCATTTTCATGGTTACGACCACCCTGCACCAGCGGTGGCCGTTCTTGCACAATGTAGGAAAAAGTGCTGGCCTTTCTGGTGGCCGGGACCGTGGGAGTGCACATAGGCCAGTGATTTTTCCTATAGTGTACAAGCACGGCCACCACTGATGGATTTCAGGGTCGTCATAACCATGAAAAAGAGCAGTGTATAATGTGATGGAAAAATGAATCCAGCCAGCAAAGGAGGCAATATGGACAATCACAAACATTAGTAAGTGCCTTGTATTAACTTTCTCTACATAATAAATGCCATTTGCTGAAGTGAGACAACCCCTTTTTTTTAAACTTTAGATGCACTAAAACAAAAACAAAAAGACTGGTGCATAAATGCACAACATTTTACAAAAAGTTACACAATGAATTTTTCAGTGAGATAGAGACACTCTCCAGTCACACTGTACCTTTTACAGCTGATGCTTGCGCACATACCCACCCTCGACCAAAAGCTAATCTGCTAATGATATGACTCCTAACCAGTCATAAAATCTGAAGAGAAATTATACAGAGATCATATATTTACCTGAGTAGGTGACTTCCTGTCCTGCAGGTTTGGCCGGACACTTCTAAAGCCTTTTGCTGCAAGGGAGGAACCACTTGAATCACCATTGAGACCATCTTTGACACAATCATTGTAAGATATCCAGATATCTAGAGTTAAATCAGACCATATTTGCAGTGCACATTAACATTACTCAGGTGAATATGATGTAAAGAAGATCTCTGTCCAGCTACTGTGCAACTTCGGTGTCTAACCAGCAACACATACACACATGCAGAACTACCACAAAGCCAATGAACTAAAAAAGAAAATATACCTGAGTCGGGCGAAAAAGAATCCTGCCCTAAAAGAGAAATGAATGATAGTTAATATATGTAGGTTTTCTTTTTTTATCGAATATGTGATTAAATGACGTCAGTACACAGATGACCAGTATATAAAGTTATGAGACAAAAAAGCAAATTCGTAGATGTGTCTATAAGACAATTACTGTCCATGCCCTAAAGAAAGAATAAGCTGTTTTATTATGGTATTTTGTGTCTTGTGTATTTTTTTTGTTGAAAAATAGTGTTTTGTTTTTAAAGAAAAGAGCAACTGATCAAAAATAAGTTCAAACAGACTTTAACTTAGTTACTTAGCCTCTTTACTATGGTACTGTGTTGTATGGATCAGTTATATGGCACACCTTGCTATGGGGGCCTTTATGTTAATACACAAATAGGGCTCATGCACCGTATGTATTTTAGGGTCAAACGTCTCAGTATTGAAGGCTTGAATTACTGACACTTTTCTGTCATCAATATTCAGCAAACACAAGGCTTTCGGAAAAGCAAATTATTGCCACAATGAAAAAGTTGAAAGCAATATATTTCTCTAGCGTTACATTTTTCACCCAGTGACTCATTTTTTGACATTTTCAAATGGAGCAATATTGCATCTAAATGTATAAAGATAGCCTGTGATTCATCATTTTCTTTTTCAAAGTTATGATATCTTTATGTGAGTGTCTAAAGTTTAGATTTGCATCTATCCTGGGATATGCACAGGCATATACTGTACATGTAGCATAACAGCTTGTTAACAGATGCATTGAGGCTTGAGCTGAGCGCCTACGATACATTGGGAGAGTTAGTCCTTGTTCACACGAATGTTGTGCGGCCATGGCCATATTGTGGCCCGCATTTGGCGGGTCCACAATACACGGGCACCGGCCTGTGTGCACTCCGCATCACAGATGCGAATCCATTCACTTGAATGGGTCCACAATCACGGAGATGCGGAACCCTGCGGAAGCACTACAGAGTGTTTCCGTAGTGTTTCTGTCCGTCCCTCCGCACCGCAAAAAAAAAAAATAGAACATGCAGCCGCACGGACGTTTCCCGTGCATCGGTCCCCACGGCAGCGTAACGACGAGTGTGAATAAGCCCTTAGGCTGAGTCCAAATGCTGCATGATTTTTTTTTTATGCGGACTTGGTGTCAAGGTGCGGATTAGAAAATCAACAGCATTGCCTTCATTATGAGTGAATTTTCATGTGAATCTACAGCAATTCCACAGCATGAGAAGTCATCCACACTTTTCCCTATGGTGTGAAGCCTACTTGTAGGATCTAGGCCTCATGAACACAACCTTATTTTCGATTCGCATCTAATCCACATTTTTTGAGAATCGGATGCAAATCCATTTATTTCAAAAGGGCAGCAAAAGATCTGCTGTCCTCATCCGTATGTCCGTATCGGGCCCCGATAAAAAGACAGAACTTGTTCTATTCTAGTCCGTTTTGCGGACATGGTAAGGACATTTCTACAGAAGATTGAAAAAAAATGGCAACATGGACTCAGCCAGATTGGGTGACTTGTGGATAACAAAACACATACAGTTGTGTGCATGAGGCCTTCGCCTGTGTTCAGTTGAGCAATGTAAAACTCGGCAGTGTTCAGGCCGCTGAAAATGGACGATTTTAAATGGACCTCACGTAGCAGGTTTTCATGTGCAGTCCATTTTTCTCATAATGGATCTGTTACATTGAATGGGTGAATCTTGTGCAAAAATTGGACTACTGTATTGCTTGCTGAAATTTTCTCTACACCAAATGTTAGAAAATCAGGCATATGAACTGGCCCACTGACTAAAATGCAATTTATGTGCTGACACAGCACCCAGACGTGAACATCACTTGTCTGAATAAGCCCTTAAAGGAAATGTGTTACTGAAAATGTTATCTGCCAGTTAAACCCATATAGCAACACATCCTTTTTTACTAATCTGTTTTAATTTCTGATTGCAGATTTTTATGAATTCTATTCCCTGAAAATGATTATGGGGGCGGCCATTTTGCCTGAGCTGTTTTTAACAGCATTTAGAAAGCATTTACAGACTTGCTTTACAGCAGCCCCATGGTCCACAGACACAATGGTCAGGAAGGGACCCCATTGACTTATGTGGGAGAATTTTCTAGGCATGTACTGTGTCCTGTGCAGAGGTTAGGAGGGAGCTGATAAACTGTGATATGGTGCATCCTGTATTAGGTCACTTTCACACTGGTGTTTGGGTTTCTGTTTGTGAGATCTGTTCAGGGATCTCACAAATGGTCCAAAACGGATCAGTTTTGCCCTTAATGCATTCTGAACTTAGAATGTACCAGTTTGGCTCTGTTCAGTCACCATTCTGATTTGGAGGCGGAAACCAAAACGCTGCTTGCAGCATTTTGGTGTCCGTCTGACGAAACTGAGCCAAACTGATCCGTCCTGACACACATGTGGACAGATCCGTTTTCACTGACCATAGAAAACGGATCCGTCCCCCATTTACTTTCAATGGTGTTTTGACTATGTTAAAGATAATACAAACGGATCCGTTCTGAACGGATGCATGCGGTTGTATTATCTGAACGGATGCTTTGTGCTGATCCATGACGGATCCGCACCAAACGCGAGTGTGAAAGTAGCCTTATCTGTACACAGAGATCAAATAATGAGGCTGTAATGATAGGGAGATTACTGCAGTAAAGTGATCTCTAAACACTAGGAAGTGGCACCTATTATTAGGCTTAGAGGCCAGTGAAGAAAATGCAGGATTTTATGTTTTTTGTTTAAATATAGTGACATGGAAAATCAAAAATAAGCCATCAAAAATTCTTTTAACATGTTTAAACAATAGGTCATTTTCTGATGACACATTCCCTTTAAGACCTTGAAAGCAAATCACCAGGGCAATCCTTATGTAAGCGCAAGGCTGCAAAGTGGGATCCATGTAGCAAAAGTGAAATAGTGTATTTGGAAAAATTCTACATGCAGATTGGAAAAAATGGTGTTCAAAAGGTGAACTTTTATTTTAAAGGGTCTGTCCGGGATTTTAATTTGCATCCCAACCTGGAATGTCTGTGGAGAATTCCAATGACTGTCCTCAGTGGTGATTAGTCCTCAAGAGGCATGTGACCCAGCAGTGAAGTGCGTGTTGGGGACAAATCGCCACTGAGGCCATTCATTTACTGCAGCGGTGCACGTGATCCCATCTGTGGGGAAGTTGACTGACTGGGACTGGAAGACCAATGAAGAGGTGCATGGGGCCAGAAAGGAGCGTCAGGGACCAGGTACTGGTGCGTAAAATAAATATATATATATATATCCTGAAAACCCCTTTTAATCCCTTAATGACTAGGCTCTGAAGGGGTATTCCGGCTGTATCAAGTCAGCCCCTATTGTTAAAAAATATATTGGTGTGGGACCAATAACTCAGAATCCTCAAACAATAGAGGATAACTTGAGCAGAATACACTATCAATTTATTCCTTTTTGCTTCTGTGTTATATTTTTTTAAATTTTCACTCAGAGGCAACCATTCAATGTGAAAGCTGTATTGTTGATTGGCTGCCGGTGCCCTGGTTCATGAGACACAGCTAAACAGCTGATTTTGCCACTGCATGGTTGCCCTACACTTGCCACTAAAGGGGAAATGTAGCATTATGTATAGCCATGAAAATATATGGGTGTCAATGTAATACATGGGCTAAGTCCGCTAGAGTGAGAGCTGCTGCTTGTTAGAAGGTCCACTTAAGGTCCATTTACACAAATTACAGACACCGGCCATGTGCGTTCTGCATTTTGCGGACCGCACATGGCTGGCACTTTAAAAGAAATGCCCTTTCTTGTCCGTGTCTGCGGACAGGAATAGGACATGTTCTATTTTTTTGCGGAACGGAAGTGCGGATGCGGACAGCACACTGTGTGCTGTCGCATATTTTGCGGCCACGTTGAAAATGAATGGGTCCGGATCCATTCCGCAATGTTGTGGAACGGATCCGGACCCATCTTGCGGACATGCGAATGGACCCTTATAAAGATTTCATTGCTTTAACCCCTTTAATAATACAGATTTTTTAAGTCGTCTCCACCAGACTACCTATAACAGTTTTCCATGAATCCACTGTGTCTTCTTTAGGGCATGGAGTAATGGACACAACACATCACAAGAGCATTTTATTCCATAATAAAAGGCTTTATTTTATTATGTCAACTGTATTGAACCATATGATATAGAATACTCCATCAGCTGATGCTGGCTTGGACACAGGGATGTTTTACAGCAGTCAAAAAGGGAGAACTGCAGTAAAAAAATAAAAAAACTTCTCTGCTGTTTGGTTAGTTGCTATACCTGAAGCCAACAGATTTGGAGAACTTTGCACTCTCTTCACAGCGGTTAGTGTGACAGACATTGCGGTACGTTTGCGAGCACATCCACCGCTATCTGGAAGCACACAAAGTGATAGTGATGCAAGCAAAACACACACAGCAAGCACATGCAATGTTTAGCATACGTGCCATTTTAGTGCAAGAACATGAGAAAATGGCTGGACAGATATACACAGAAGCATGCACAGTACCAGAGCTGTACTAGTACATGGCATTAGCATAACTTTATGAACCACATACTACACCCACGTCATAAAAGATTAAACGTGTTATTGCATCTGTAGCTAAGAAAGTACAAGTAAGTAGGTACATTTACAGTTCTCATTCACTTACCTTTCAGTACTACACATTTTAAAACCAGGAAAGTGGTAACTACATCCCAATTAAGGATGTGTCGTGGATCTGCAGAGGTGTACTATTTCTCCTTGTGGAGAGTGCCCGCTAAGGCTAGGGCTACATGGCGACAATAAGTCGCGCAACAGAGAGGGCACAACTACACTGCAACAATTGTCGTGCGATATTTTGTCGGGTTTTTTGTAACTGTCGTGTCGCAGTCGCAGCATGATGCATGTCGCAGTGCGACACCATAGACTATCATCATAAAAATTGTCACGCGATATTGGTGTCGTCGTGTAGCAGTAGCCGAAGCGTAAGGAGACTTCTAGGTCATGTAATAGTTGTCTGCTCTGCACTGATGAGGCACAATCATGCCAAAAAAGCTGTCAGCAGATGAGATAATGGCTATGATCCTAAATTATGTCTTAAGGCCTGTTTAAACAGTCAAACAGTGGCGTACCTCTAATAGAGGCAGACCACGCAGCTGCTATGGGGCCCGTGGTTGAACGGGGCCCGGCTGTAGAGGAATGGCCCCGCCCCCTTCTGGCTCCTGGCTCCCCCTCCTTAACGAGTCCATTAGTGGCCACTGATGAATGCTCCGTCCTTCTGCTCAGCAGAGAAACTTTAGCTGCAGTAGGACGTGCAGACATGTCACGTGTCTGCCTGCTCGCACAACCTGTGACCTGCCCTGACCTAGCGTGACCTCGGGCTCCGTGATCTGCAGTGTGTCAGCGCCCTGACTGCTGTGCTCTGCATGCTGAAGGAGAAGCCCAGGAGAGCGATCTCTGTGTTTTGCAGTAAGTCCTCTGGTGTGTGCCATGGGGGTTGTGGTGCTAAGATGGAGAATCCAGTGCACATTTTATTGACAGGAGGGAGTGGGCCCAGACACATTATATAAAAAGCAGCAACAACAGAAGTAGCAGTTCATGGGGCAGGGAAGGGGGTGGCCCACTTTATAATATGCCGCAGAAGGCACAGTATTTAGGCCTGTTTCATATTTGCTATAAAACAGATCCGGCAGGCTGACCCATGAATACTGCCGAGGTTCAGTCCTGTCCTATTCATTATAATGGGGACCAGTGGAGATCTGGCCACAACCTGGCAAATATGCCAAGACGCGGGCGGACGAAAACTGCTTTGCGCAGCGGTATTTGTCTGGGCGCCCCTTGGCATATCTGTTTTAACACAGATATTAAACAAACCTTAGGCAGGAATAGAACACTGTATAATACACAGCAGAAGGCTTAGTCTCTGGGCAGGTGTGGCACACTATATAGTACGCAGCAACAGACAGTACATGGGAGGTACGGTACACTATATAATATGCAGAAGAACGCACAGTTCATAGGTGGGACAGGGGAGGGACCAGAGATGGGTATGGGCATGGGGGCCCAATTCAGATTCTTGCTATGGGGCCTGGTTATTTCTATGTACGCCCCTGCAGTCAAACGTTTACTTATAGGATAGTTTCCTTCCAAATAGTGGCACCATAGGCAAAACTTTCTTTCTAATTTGCATACCTTTTTCCCAGAGAAGCATTCCATGGGGGTGGTGTTAAAGGCGCTTACTAATATATTGTGATTGTCCATATTGCTTCCTTTGTTGGCTGGATTCATTACACACAGCTCGTATACAGGGGTTACGACCACGCTTCAATCCAGCAGCGGTGGACATGCTTGCATATTATAGGAAAAAGCGCAGGCCTTTGTGCGCCCCATCAGAGAGGCACCTTTTCTTATAGTGCGAGAGCACTGGATTGCAGGGTGGATGTAACCCCTGGAAATTGGCAGTGCATCATTTAATGGATAAATGAATCAAGTCAGCAAAGGAAGCAATATGGACAATGACAATACATAAGTAAGTGCCTTGTATTAACTTTCTCTACATGATAATTGATAAATGCAATTTGCTGAAATGAGACACCCCCTTTAAGACTACCCCCATGAACAGCTCATCAGTGACTGACAGCTACCTCTGTATACACACTTGCACAGAGAATGCTATCAATCACTGATAACCCCCTGTGTACTGAGAGCTGTTCACTGGAATGGTCTTAGATATAGCAGAGATATAAATGACAAGTAACAGGTGTATTAGACGAGCAGATTTTCTGACCGATAATCGCTGACAAGCATTCGCATGAGCGCTCGTTAACGATCATCTTGCAGTATAATACTTCTGCCGATTGCACGATGCTCATTCATCGGGCAATCTAGATCGTGCTGTCTAAGGCTACTTTCACATTAGCGTTAGCAGGGTTTGGCAGGCTGTTCTGGCAGGGGAACAGCCTGCCGGATCTGTACTAATGCTAGCCCATGTATGCCGCCGGAAGTCTGCTCCGGCCCTATTAACTATAATGAGGACAGGTGGGAGATGCGACTTCAGCACGGCAAACACTGCAGCCTGCCGGACCCTGCTAACGCTAATGTGCAAGTAGCCTAATTACAATCTGCCACCGGCAAACCACTGTACAGCATGGGGACGAGCGATGCTATGTTGCTGATAAGATGAGTGCATGGAATAGGAGCGCTCTCCTCCGCTAGCGAGCAGACGAGTGCCAGGAGCGATCGCTTCCCTCCCGACAATTGTCTGCGTGATCAGGGTCTCTAATACACCCTATACTGAATCTTTTCCCACAAAACTATATAATCGATCTGCTCAGCTCCTCCTGCTCTATAACTTGCTGCCTGCAGATGGCGCTGCATTTTGTGGTGACAGCTTCTCTTTAAAAGGTTGAAAATGACAACTGGCGCCAGCAGAAGCACCGCTTTCTTTTATGGAAAGTGATCATATATTTTCAGAAAATAAACACATTTTAAGGCTTTATCTATGAGTTGCCTGCCTGGCAAAAGTAATGAGGATACGTGTGGTACTGACGTGTTGTAAGCTGCCTTAGCCGTATTACTTCTGCACATCATAACAGACAGCATAACAAAGGCAAAACTCATACTTCTCAAGCTAAATGCCAAGCCCTTCAATCTAAACAGCAAATCAGTCACAATGCCGTCCCAGGGTTGACAGGCTCTTAGACAGTTTACTGCACATTTCATCACAAATGACATGGTTGACAATTACTCTTTAGCAGATAGAATAAACAAAATGATGCTTGCAGTGTGAAAATAGTTAAAGACAATTTTACTGATCACCTATCCACAGGACAGGTCATCAATATCAGATCGGCGGGGGTCAGACACCCGGCACCCCTGCCGATCAGCAGGTTGATGAGAAGGTGCGTGCCGTGCCAGGGTGATGACTTGGTGACATCACATGTCTGTGTTTTCTTCAATCAAGATGGCTGTGACGGCCTCTCCTCAATGGATGAGGTATGTTTTGTTTTTTTACCGACATTTCAGGAAAAATGGATTTGTTACAAAGAATTGCCAAGTCATTCGGATTCACGGTGAATGGAGTTTTTCCTGAAATTCTGCTTGAAGTTCGATTTGCTCAACACTAGTCACGAATCAACAAGAAGTAGCAGCTTTTGAGCTCCACTTTTTGCCTGTTTTCAAAAGTTAACTGAATGGAAGGTACCAGGATATGGTAGCAATGAATTACAACCTTTGCTCACTCTTTAATACACAGGAAAATAGACAGATGACACAGCAGGTTCATACCTGTATTCATCTTGATTCCTCGTGGTTAAAAGATACAGAACTCCGTTTGCCTGTGAATAAAATAAAAAATAAGGAAATGACTTTTTTCCATAAATATAGATTACAACTATAAGATGATAGGCATTAACAATCCACTTGGAGCCACACTTGCAGCCAATCTTATTCATTGAACTCAATAGTAAAACAGTATGCAGCAGTCTCCCCCTAGTGGTAGCAGCAGACAGCCAGCATTATGTTATTTTTGTTAGTTTATTCAGCTAGTTACATAGCGTGATGAGGTCTACTTCAGTGGCAGAGGGTTTTGGGCCTTCTCAGACCAAAGAACTCAGGAGCAAGTGCAACCCATTTAACATATAAAAAGCATTGAAAGATGATAGATGGCTGTTTGGAAATTTTATATGAAGGTTCACCTTTACATATTCTCAGAAAAACTTTTTGCAGTTGAAATATTTTTGACACACTTGGAGATTAAAAGTGATCCCAGAAGGCTATGGGGGCTATTTTTATGATTACATTTTATTCATTGTGGGCTAAAAATATTTTTTTAGAATTGGTCTTTATTAAAAATATTGAGCCGTTCTGTCACAAAGTGTTAACAGTTTTTCTAGCTGCGTGAATCCTACTTTCACTTTGTGTTGGTCACCAAATAACCGTTATCTCTACTTAGAGGTCATAAATACTTATTCAAGCCCCATTCTCATCAGTAAGATAAGAACTGAGCTAAAATGAGTGTTTATAATGTTAGAGAGCAGAGATAAGGAGCCCATTAGCTCCCTGACTGATGGAAGAGAGAGAAAATTCAGATCCTGGTACTAGAGCATCTCTGCTCTGTACAGAAAAAAAGTACTCCATATTTTTATTAAAGACCAATTGAAAAAATTATTTTTAGCTCATATTGAGTACAATGCAATAATAAAAAAAATTGCCCCCAAAGGTGTAGATAGCCTTTAAAGCCAATAAGTATTTTCTAAAGTGGCACACTGCTTTATCAGTCAAAGATCTGAAATGCACCAATGCCAACTTGTGATAAGCTTTCACTTCAAGTACATAAGCCTACCTAACACGTTAGGATTTAGGCTACATGCACACGACAGTTGTTTTTTGCTGTCCGCAAATCGAAGATCCGTCTTCATTTTTTTTACACATCCACATCCGTTCAGTGTGTCCACAAATTTTGTAGGTTGTGTTTCCGTGTGTCTTCTTTTTTTTTGCGGATTTGCAAAAAAATGGAAGGCTTGAGCCAGTTTCTTAAAGTACCTGTGCAAGTGCCCTGGTTTCCAAGCAACCATCCGCAAAAAAAACGGATGCGGATGACAAACAGATGGCCTCCGTCGGTCATCCACATTTTTTGCGGACCCATTGACTTCCATGGGCCGAAAACCTTTTTTGCGGACAGGAATAGGACATGCCATATTTTTTTGCGGACGTGAAATGCGGACGCGGACAAGCAACGGAAGAGGCATCCGCATTTTTAACGGATCCATAGAAATGAATGGGAAACCATCGGATCCGCAAAAAAAAAAAAAACAGAACGGAGGCCGCAAAAAAACACTGCCGTGTGCATGTAGGCATAACCAACTAGCCCTAATTAACACTTTTATGGCAGTTTTCAATAAATACAATTTTTCTGCAACGTTCCTATTATTGTCAAAAGTTGCTCACACTGCTGGTCTCACACAATTTAGGCTCCATTAAGAGCATCTGTCGCAATTTATATTAAGAAAAGCCAGAAAAAATGACAGATACCATGATGGAAACCCGACGGACCCCATAATTGTCCATGCGGTCCTTTGGGATCTGTCATATAATAATTCCGCCAATAGAACAGAAAAAAGAGAAACAAATCTAGGCATGAATATAGCGTTAAAAGCAATCGCTCACCATGATCTTGGACTATTATCTGCAGTAATTCTTGAGTACTACTGCACACAAATAGTCCAGATCGCTCTGTTCTCCCGCTGTCAGCACTCAAAGCTGCATTGAAATAAACAGTCCAGACTGCTGTGCTAACATAATGGAGAGGACTCCTGTGCGCATGCACGACAGTCCTGACAATGTATTTCAGTGCAGCTTTAAAGGGAATCTGTCACCTCTGATTACACAACTTCAGCTTTTAAACAAGTCATGCAGAACACAGTACCTTGAATCGGCTTGTCTTTTCTATTATGTCATTCGTGCAGTAGTTTTGCTAAAAAACGCTTTTTATCTTTATGCAAATGGTGCCTGAAGGTGCCCAGAGGGGTGTTTTCTTCCTTCTTTGGAGCCCAGTAACGCCCCCCTGCAGTGCCCAAAGCCGCCTCCAACAAGCAGACCTAACCGCCCACAGCGTCTCCTCCCCCTCACTGACGGCCGAGCGAACTCTCGCGCAGGCGCAGTACCCACTGGGGGCTGCGCCAGCGCGATGTACTGGAGACTGAGGATCTGACGTCACTGGGCTCGGCGCATGCCCAGTGACAATGATGAAGCTCCTGCCCTCAGTCTCCAGTACATCGCGCTGGCGCAGCCCTCAGTGGGTACTGCGCCTGCGCGAGAGTTCGCTCGGCCGTCAGTGAGGAGACGCTGTGGGCGGTTAGGTCTGCTCGTTGGAGGCGGCTTTGGGCACTGCAGGGGGGCGTTACTGGGCTCCAAAGAGGGAAGAAAACGCCCCTCTGGGCACCTTCAGGCTTCATTTGCATAAAGATAAAAAGCGTTTTTTAGCAAAACTACTGCACGAATGACATATAAGAAAATACAAGACGATTCAAGGTACTGTGTTCTGCATGACTTGTTTAAAAGCTGAAATTGTGTAATCAGAGGTGACAGATTCCCTTTAAATGCTGATAGCAGGGTAATGGGAGCCAGTACAAAAATAAAAAGGAGTGATCAGGGCTCCTTATATGCAGCACTACTCACTTATTACAGCGGATAATAGTCCAAGATCGTGGTGACAGATTCTCGTTATTCTGTGATTAAACAGCAAATTTTGACCAACACTCCATTCCAATGACATTTGCAGGTAATGCTTTTCAATACAGCAGGATAGCAAAAAAAGCACCGCATGTTGTAGGTTCTGTGGTGATCAATCTCTTAATTTATTTTTATTGGGTTTGGAGCTCAATTTCTCTAATATTTTCTCCTAATCTCTTGCATAGTTGTATGGTAACATTCTGACAGGTATTTTCTTTCTTGTGCGGAAAAAAAGCAAAATAAAAAATATTGTAAAAAAATACGGTACATGTTCTTATAACAAAGGGGGGGATTTAATATCTCCCGCACTACTTTTTCTGCGTAAAAAAAGCCATAAACTATGGGTTTACGACTTTTTAAACACCACTGCATCTAGATGTTTTTATACCACCCTCCCCACTTTCCGAAAAGGAGGATTGGCAGTGTGGGCAGTACGATAGACCCTGGATCTTTATCATCATTTAAAGGGTTTCTGTCACCAGATTTAACCCTATGAAGTTAGCTGACATTAGCGATGTGCTAATGTCAGCTAAACCTAACTAGCCTATTCTTACTTCTCTCAGTGCCTGCATTAACCTTAAAAATCGAACTTTTATAATATGCTAATGAGGCTCTAGGAGCAGGGGGGGCGTTGTTCCTGCTCCTAGAGCCTCCATTCTCTCACCTTGGTCTCCTCCCTCCAGGTCTTGATTGACAGGGCCAGGCAGCGCTTGCGTCTGTCTGCCAGCCCTGTGCTCGGATGTAGTCTCGCGCCATTACGAACTCAGCGCAGGCCAGTGAGGGAAAGACGCTCGTCGGCTGCCAGGTTCCTCACCGCGCCTGCGCTGAGTTCGTAACGGCGCGAGACTACATCCGAGCACAGGGCTGGCAGACAGACGCAAGCGCTGCCTGGCCCCGTCAATCAAGACTTGGAGGGAGGAGACCAAGGTGGGAGAACGGAGGCTCTAGGAGCAGGAACAACGCCCCCCCTGCTCCTAGAGCCTCATTAGCATATTATAAAAGTTCGATTTTTAGGTTAATGCAGGCACTGAGAAAAGTAAGAATAGGCTAGTTAGGTTTAGCTGGCATTAGCACATCTCTAATGTCAGCTAACTTCATAGGGTTAAATCTGGTGACAGAAACCCTTTAAACCAGTTTTTTGGCATAAATGATGACTCAAATCTACGCCAGCTATGGGCTATATTCACATGGACTGCAGGAGGATGTGCTTGATTCATGATGAGGCGTCTTGATAAATCTCCCCCATTCAGTGGATATTCACTATAAATTAGGCTCCCCATATATCACTTATATAACTAGCAAGCCAGCCACATATCAATACAAAGAGAAACTATGGGTGTTCCCTTCTCACCCCCAAATGATCTGAATTCTTTGCAGCACACACTCCTAGTGCTAGTTTCTTTTACTATGTAATGAATTGACAATTACCAGCACAGATTTGAGGGAATGTTCTGCTTAACTGTCTCTCTTGTCACTTATATGGCGTTGGCATAGTTCTGCGCCAGACATCTCTACCTGTTAAACATCACAGCGTATAATGGAAGGCATATACTCAGCCATCTGCTGTCTTTAACTAGATTTAAATAGAAGAAAAACGTTATTTGCAGATTTTCACAAGAAGAAAACCTTAAGATAAAACACTTAGGAAATGTGAGCATTTCGGAAGGAAACAAGCTGGCAGAAATGCAAAAAGCAAGAAGCTAGAGTGTAGTAATGCTATGTGAAACTTGTGATATGCGATAGTGACATATCAAAGGTTTTGATCGATGAGGGTTGCTTTGCCGAGACCCCCGCTGATCACTAAAACAAGGAATAATGGCCCTTTTATACTGCTCTATTGAGCTGACAATCGTTTGTAAGGAAGCATTCCTTCCCGACAAACTCCTGCTCGTCAGTGGAGGAGACCACTGCATCTGGGGAAGAGCGATCATTAAAGGCGTTGTCTTACTTCAGCAAATGGAAATTATCATCTAGAGAACGTTAATACAAGGCACTTACTAATGTACTGTGATTGTCCATATTGCTTCCTTTGCTGGCTGGATTCATTTTTCCATCACATTATACACTGCTCGTTTCCATGGTTACGACCATAGTGTAATCCAGCAGCGGTGGCCGTGCTTGCAAACTATAGGAAAATACAACTGCCTTTGTGATCTCCCACGGTCCCGGCCACCAGAGAGGCCGGAGCTTTTTTCTATAGTGTGCAAGCACGGCCACCGCTAATGGATTGAAGGTGGTCATAACCATGGAAAGGTCATTGTTTGTTGGCAGAAGATCTTAGGTGACCACACCAATGATCGCGGTACCTGATGAACAAGAGTTTTGGCATAATTGGCGGCACCTTTACACTGCCAGATCTAATCTGCCCAGGGAGTCTAAAGGGGCCTTTAGAGGGACTCAGGAGGGGGCTATTTAGGTGCCGGAATTACAAAGCTCTATTAATAGTAGTGCTGCAGTCACCAGTTCCGTCCAGTCCACAGCGTCAGTAATCTCTGACGTCATTGTATGCGATCACACAATTCTGCACATCCGGTGTGTCGTCCACAGGCGGTGTGCATGCGCGGTAGACTCCTGGCAGTGGGAGTAGTCCTTACTGATATACTAAGCGTGGCACACGTGCGTGATTTCATGGCATTTCAATTAAGGCAAAGTTGGGCAGTGTGGAGAGGCAAGGGGTGGCGATTATGCTTAAAAACATTTGCCAACCTGCTGACTGCTTTCCAGCTCAAAAAAGTACAGTTTCTCAGCAAAAAGAAGTCAGTCAATAAAGTTGAGCGGTTTTAAATGCCTTGAAGTGCACTGCACCTCCATAGAAACGGCTTATTGGGCATATCGAACTTGACAGACTCCCTACAAAGGGCATCGGTCAGCAGATTTGTACCAATGCAAATGCCAAGCCCTGAGCACTTGGATTGACAGTGCCGGACATGATGACGTTTACACTGCCTGGACCTGTCAATCAAAGTGCAGAGGGTGCAGCAGTTGCAGAGAGAGCTGAGCCTCTAGGAGTAATGGTAACGCCCCCGTTGCTCCTAGAGCCTCATTTGCATATATTAAAACATAATTTTTGCACATGTAACAGGTCAGCCAGTGTCATAGGTACAAATCTGCCGACAGATGCCCTTTAAAGAGGACCTGTCACTTGTCCTGTCTGTTTGGGTAAATAAGTGCCATCCCCATTACATTACAATTCTGGAGCCTCTTTTCTTATAACTCTGCATTGTACTATTCCTATGTTATTCCTCCTTGAAATTAAGAGTTACATCTTACACGGAGCTGCCAGGGCCAGACTATGTAGGGACACATCCCATTCACAAGAGAAATAGTAACATCCAGTTGCCAATTTAATAAATGTCTAAGAGGAATAATAGAGGAACAGCACAACACAAAGTTATCAGAAAAGATGCTCGAGAATTGCTATATTATAGAGCGACTACATGTACTGTAATCAGACATGTTAGGCTAGGTATTACATGGTTAAACAAGTGGCCTACTGAATGGTAAAGCCTATATTCGCCAATATTCCCCGCAGACTCAACATGCCCTGGCTCCAGCTCACATGTACATTTTAATACCATTGTTTTTATTGCAGACACATAAAATCTAAGTATAGACATATGGAGAGCTCTGGCCACACAGCGTCATTAAAGGTATCAAGTAAAATGCCAGGCATTCAGTTTGGGACTCATTTATACGCCGTTCACATTTTTTAAAGCCGTCTAAAACTAGAGCGAGTCCAATCATTTCTGTTGTGTTTTCATAAAGTTCCTTTGATTTCAACCTCAGCCAAGCAAAAGAGCTACAAATTATGACTGGGGATACCACATTCTCGGAGTGTTTGCGGGCTGCTAATGGAGACGGCACTAGTGCTATTCTTTCAGACAATGTAACTTAAGCAGCAGTGGCATCCGTGAAATAAAGCTTTCGGAACTCAACACTGCGACAATTCATCCCGGTTAGTCATGATGATCCCTTACATGTGCCAGCAGGACTTGCAACTTATTTACAGCATCCCCCTCACCACGGCAAAATAAACTGGGATTATGAGCAACAGTCTATGGCTTTTGATGTTAAAATGCATTAAAGTGAAAAAAAAACGGGTGCCTTTCTAATTTCTGTGCTATCATACGTTCTTCTACAGCAGGCATCCTCAAACTGCGGCCCTCCAGATGTTGTAAAACTACAACTCCCACAATGCCCTGCTGTAGGCTGATACCTGTAGGCTGTTCGAGCATGCTGGGAGTTGTAGTTTTGCAACAGCTGGAGGGCCGCAGTTTGAGGATGCCTGTTCTACAGTATTATGTAATCACAGTCAGAAAAAGCTGCACCCCTGACCTCGAAAGAAATCACAGACGCATCTATTTTTTAATATGGACAGTGGCCAAAAGTTTCTTATTTTTACAGACTGCCCAGCGATTTACAGAGAGTTGGCAAACCTAGGTTTTTTTCTCATACTTAGCGCTGGCAAATGAGTTAAACCGTAAGACTAATAAACTTTTCAAAATGCTTACATTATCAATTCATCTGTGCTTCCCCACTTCTCACTTTGTGCCATTGTCCCTGATGGCGTGTCCTCCATACCGAGGATGCATAAGGTGACCATGGCAGTCACTAGCTGCAGCTGGAATAGTCCATCAAACCAGACATGACAACCTCTTTCTAACAAAGCTAGAACCAGCCCTGTACCTCACATGGATCCAGAGATCTCCCCATTCATTGCTCCAATTGTTCTGCTAGATTGATTTCAGGCACGCAGCTCAGTCGGTGTGTCCTTTCTCGGGGGGGGTCCTTTCTGCTGCAACTGCTACAGAGATAGCTAGTGAAGGTTGAAGATTTAAACTGGGCATGTGTGACCACCTCTGTGGACAAGAAGTAGGGAAAAGAACAACCAGCAGGTGGTGCTATACAGATACATTTTATTGAATAACTCAGTGGGTATACAAACTTTTTAATTACATGCAATTACAAAAGTATTCAGACCCAGGTGCTGGTTTGAAAAATATTTTTCGTAGCACAACCGCTTTAAAGGGGTTATCTGGTATTTATGATTGATGACCTATCCTCAGACCCCCGCAAGTCATCTGTTTGAAGAGGCCGTGACACTCACCTAGTCCATGTGACGTCACCACACCGGTCACATAGTCTAGTTACCATACAGCCCCATTGAAGTGAATAGGGCTGAGCTGTAATACCAAGCACAGCCGCTGTCCCTGACACTTGGACAGGTCATCATTATCTGTCTCTGCATAACTCCTTTACTTTCTCTTTGTGGAGACTGTACAGTATCTTACGGGCCAAAAAATGCTCCCTAACAATGAGGAATATAAATAGGCTCTTATCCAGCTCTTTGAAGCCATTTATTGGGTGACTACCCTATCAGACAATGTCTGGCCCTTTAAATGGGCCTTGGAACAATGAGTTAGGATGTAATCTAAAACCTGACTCTTTTCTATAAGAAAAATACACCTATCCACAGACAGATGTTTCTGGTACTGGTTTGGCTGGGTGAGAGGCCAGTGACGTGATGGAAATGAAGTTTCTCTTTGTGGAGACCACCAACCTGACATAGGGAGATTCATAGACTAGGTTTCGTCCTCCTCGAAAACAGCTTATGTACATATGCATTTTGAACACGCCTTGATTGATTACAATGTGGTATTAAAATGTCATTATGTTAATCCTGCACCATAAAATGCAGGCTACAGGGGAAGGCGACAATCTTTATGTTTGGTAACTAAGCAAAACCTGGCCTCTGATCAGCTGAAACCATTGCCTCCTCCACCCAGACAACCCTACATGCCTGCTGGAACACTCCCTTTTCACTGCAAGTTTTAAACACTTCTATTGAGGACTAAGGGCTCATGCACACGGGCACCGACCGTGGAGCAGCCGCATGCAAATCGCGGAACCATTCACTTTAATGGGGTCCGCGATCCGCACCAGACGGGTCGCACCGCAAAAAAATAGTGCGGAGGCACGGCCAGAAACACCACAGAAGCACTCCGTAGTGCTTCAGTTGGGGTTCCGATCTGTGCTTCCGCACCACATCTCCGGGTTTGCGTACCCATTCAAGTGAACGGGTCCGCATCCGCAATATGGCCACGGCAGGGCAACAGCCGTGAGCACGAGCCCTAATAGTGATTGCTGTACAGACATTTCTACAGGAGGGAAGTTCATAGTTGGAGGGTGTACTCCTTTTTTTCTTACTATGTTTTTCCTCTAGGCTTTGACACTGCACTCAGCTAATTCATAATGACCTACCTACGGTAGATAAATGAATACTTCTGTTGCTGCTGGCTACCCTTAATGCCTCTGTGTTCTTCTGCGTCAGTTGCACCTATTCATCAGGAGAATTAATTATGATAAAAATATATTTGCCGTGACTCCTGGCGCTAGCACAGTGCTCTTATTGAAGTTATAGAAAATGGGTCCCTACAGGTGAAATGTGCAATGTGGTTTCACTCCTTCTCTGAGCCTCATGGTGTTTTTCACTTTCCCTTTTCTATTTCTGAGAAGTATTTAATGCCTTTTTTTTTTTTTTTTAAGTAACCAACTTTTTATATTGTTATAGCCTAGCGTTTATAGGGGTTCTCAGACTTAAATATTGATGACCTAACCTTTGGACCGGTCATCAGTTTCTTATTGGTGGGAGTACAACTCCTGGCAGACCTGCCGATTTGCAGTTTAAAAGGGTATAACATTTGGGAGAGCACAGTGGCCGTTTTTGGGAGCCTTTTATGTCAAGCTTTGGCATGGCATGGTCACATGGCTTCTCTGAGGTTTAGTCCTATTCAAGTAAGGCTGCATTCACACAAAAAACTGGAAAAAAGTCAGTCTGACGACTGTAAAAAAAAAAAGCCATCTCCAGAACCATGGAAGTCTGTGGGCATATTTACACTGCTATTTTTTTTTTAATGGCCAGTGAATAACGGCTGTAAACAAATTAGGACAATTCTCCTAGTTTGGCCATTTTCACAGACCAACGTCCCCCATACAATTGTATGGAGCTATTCTTAATGGCCCTTTTTTAAAAAGCATCCGTTAAAAAAGACTGTTTAAAAACGGGACGTTTTGCTGTTTAACACCACCTTTTTTTTTTAAAACTCATGTGAAAGTACCTTAAAGGGTTTATGCAAAGTCTAAAAGATCCCCTCAATGCGGATCAAAACATCCAGCGACAGATAAGCCAATAGCAGGCCACGACGGGGGCGAGCCTCCCTCGCTGCTCACCATCGTGGCCTGCTATTGGCTACTCACCCATGTCGCCAGATGTTTTGATCCGCGACGATGGGTAGATGCAGTGGTGACCATGCAAAGATCCCGAGCGACACGGGTAGTACAATACCAAGCACAGTCACCATACAATTTTAAGACGCTGTGTCTGGTAAACAATGGAGAGCACTCAGCACTGCATCACCTTAAATAAGACGTTAGAACAGTAATTAGGTCATTTTATCATAGTGACAACATGGTACCGCTTGGCATTTTTATGTTGTGTTATGTTGTAGTGCCCATCTCTCTAAAAGGAGGAAGTGCCGCCATACTGGTAACAGAAATGCGACTACTGCTCTTACATCTGCTTTACTGATGAAAACCACATTACTTGGTGGCTCGGTAACAATCCTGCTACTATAGCTTCCACTTTCCACTTCGTGTAATCAACCAGCACGACGTGCATAGGTTGAACGTTTCTCGGAAGTGAGTTAATTGGGAAGAAAGAGCAAATCAGCCCCTACATTGCTCATCTACGCGTAGAGTCTACTGATTCACCATGGGTGGATTAGGAATGGACTTGTCTGAGAATCTTGTGTTTACCATACTTACTGTGTAAAGAAAATCAAGGTGACCACTAGCCAGAGGCATGCACGAGACTGAGGATATCTGTTTAAGTGCTGTGAACGTATTAATCCAACACACCGGGCAGTAACCCAGCATTATCTGCCGGCCTATATTTATAGCCTCTGCAATCTATTCATTAAAATTCTTTCTCTTGAGCTATTTTGATACCTCGCGGCTTCCTTGGTGAATTAAGGCTGTGATACTTTTACATATTTTATGAAACACTAAGGTAACTGAGCACGGGTTTTGTTAATTATTTAGATGATGGCTGGTATGTTCTGTTCTTCCTATTATATTCTTGTTGAACATGAAACACTTTAACTTGACTGATAATGGTTTGATTCAAAAAGACAAATATGTCCAGCTTTTCTGACCTCATGTTCTAAGCAAACAAACATCTTATGCGAACTTAAACGTGAGGTTTTCCCTATGGTCCATAGCTTACGCAAAGACTTTGGGCAATTCTAAATGACGTCTGTGGTCTTTACTAAAGGAGGGTTTGTTATCTAAATGCACCAATTAGAAATTATTATAACTTATAAGGTGTCCCTATCAAATCTATAGAGAGAAAAGACCGGCCCTCCGGGAGAACATGTGTCATGCCTTCCACTGTCCTGCTATCTGGGGTGGGCACGGGCACCACATCATTCACCTAGCTTCTACCCGAGGCCACAGTCTGGCTACTAGGTCTCTGCCTGTGTGTAGGTGTATTAGCCTTTTTAAACATTAGAAGTCTGATCTGAGGTCCGACTGGAGTCTTATTAACAATGGGGGTCTGAGCCGAGGTATGATTTGGGGTCTTAAAGAGGACCTTTCATCAGGCTAAAAAATGTGTACTAACTATGCTGACCTGTAGAGCGGCGCCCAGGGATTTCCCTGCACTTACTATTATCCCTGGGCGCCACTCCGTTTGCCCGGTATAGGCTCCGGTATCTTCTGGGACTTGGTTATACCAGGCGGAGCCTAGTATCACTTCGTTATAGTAGGCGTATCCCAGGCTGTAGCGCTGGCCTATCGAGGCGCACAGCTCATATCCTTGGAGTTTTTTTTCTCCCAGGCTGTGAGCTGAGCGCTGTGATTGGCCAGCGCTACAGCCTGGGATACGCCTACTATAACCAAGTGTACTAGGCTCCGCCTGGTATAACCAAGTCCCAGAAGATACCGGAGCCTATACCGGGCGAATGGAGCGGCGCCCAGGGATAATAGTAAGTGCAGGGAGATCCCTGGGTGCCGCTCTACATGTCAGCATAGTTAGTACACATTTTTTAGCCTGATGAAAGGTCCTCTTTAACATTGGGGGTTTAATCTGAGGTCTGACTAACTTTGGGGGTTTGATCGGGGCTATAAGCTGAGGTCTCATTAACATTGGGGTTCTGATTGGTGGGATGATCAAAAGTCTAATTAAAAATATTTTTCTTCTTACTTTCCACCTAAAACCTAGATGCCTCTTATGGGGCGAAAAATATGGTACATGCATTTACAAAGTATTGAGAACTAGGTGCTGGTTTGAAAAATCTAGAATATATTTGATGGGACAACCCCGTTAAAGCGTATATTCCCATCTGGACATTTCTGGCATATCCACAGATTATGTCATACAGTAGGTGTTCCCAGAAGGTCTCAAGAACGGGACCTGCACTGAATGGAGAGGTAGTACATGCGAGGCTCTCTCCATTCACGGCTATAGGCGTTCCAAAATTAGCCAAGAAAGCATGCTCTGTTATTTTCAGTAGTCCTATAGAAATGAAGGGGGAAAGTCGTGCATGTGCAGCCATTACTCCTGTGTTACTTCCTGCCAGGGGCGGACTAGGAACTTAACGTGGCCCCTGGAAATAATACTAAAAGTGGCCCTGTTTTGTAGTCAGGTCCAAATTTATGGAAGGCGGGGCCAGTAATACCATATTTTGGCAACATTATACCACCCCAACAGAGCCAAATACCACAGTCCGTCACAAAATACATCCTAAAAAATTGGATATCGGCCCACTGGGAAATTTCCCTGTAAGGTTTATGGCCAATCTGACCCTGCTTCTTTTAAGTTTTATACATAGTGTATGGTAGCATAATTCTCAACAGGGCCCACTTCTTTTTAGCAGTGCTACATAAACACACACATCATGGACCCTTCAAAAGCACTATCCTTCCCTTTTACCAAACAGACAGTTTGCTGATAGCAGAGAGACATATTCTAGGACCGAGGTACAGCAAAGATCACATCAGCTACATGTTCAGGTCTAGTACTTCTCTCTACTGGTTATATAACCTATTCCAATACTACCTCTACCTGACACGTTTGGTGACTTATCCCTCACTTTTGGTTACAATCCGTTACCAGTTAGAAATTGGAAATTCGCGTGGGCAGGTGCCCTTGCGCCTTATGTATTTCATCTACTCAGTGTGGGTAACTTGCATTTTAAATTGTCTTTATGCAGTTTTAAATGTTTCATCAAAATGTCTTCTAATATGAAGAGTCGCAGCAGATGACGGTGATACACACTGTAAATGATAACACGCTTACAACCGGCTCAGGCTCTGCATTTCCTGAGGTGTTATTTTAGATGTTACTCACATTTTCTTGCTCCTTCATAGTTGTATCTACAGATAAAGAATTTTATACAGCATATACTTCCTTGCAAGGAACTGTAAGTAAAATGCATTGCGCTTTAAGCAATCAATTTTTTTTTTTAGCATTTCATTGATTTTCTGCTTTACATTGCTTTTAGAAAAGCCTCATTGACCGCCAGGACCCACATTAAACCAAAAAATGGAGAATGGGTATATTACATGTGATACTATGCACTATTTAATCATGGCTAACGTGAAGAAAGTACTACAAACAAAAATAAATATTATGCCATATTATGCCGTCCCTAACCACTGGTTGGAGACCGTTGACATAAGGATTCAGGAGATGCTGACAGAAAGATCAATCTTACAGCATTAATGTCCAACTTGTATTCTTACAGCAGCAAAGTCCTGACTTATGGTTTAACTCAGGTAAGTGAGCCTCGTAGCATACTTATGTTATAGTCCATCAAAGCTAAAAAAGCACAAAATAAATACTGTACATATAGGAAAGACTGCAAATAATGCAAAACAACTAGACACTGCAAATAATGTAAAAAAAACTACACACTGCAAATAATGTAAAAAAAACTACACACTGCAAATAATGTAAAAAAACTACACACTGCAAATAATGTAAAAAACCTAGACATTGCAAATAATGTAAAAAACGACACAATGCAAATAATGTAAAAAAAAACTACACACTGCAAATAATGTAAAAAACTACACAATGCAAATAATGTAAAAAAAAACTACACACTGCAAATAATGTAAAAAAAACTACACACTGCAAATGTAAAAAAAAAACTGTAAGAAAATCAAATAAGCTTTCAGAAGCATGCCCCCTTCTATAATGTACATGACTTTTTTCTGTAATTTCTATATAATGGCTATTTATGCAACATACCCCTAAATAGTGAGCATACCTATGGAAGTAGCTGATCGTCCTGGGACTATTGCGGGCTGATGATTCCCATCGAGAAATAGCTGAGAACTATTTGCTCGTTCCCTGCACTGCAGCTAAAAAAGCATCTAATAAATTTAGCTTCATGCTGAACCATGATTAACAAAACATGTATTTCAGGCAGTCTGGTTTATTTTCTCACAAATACATAGTGTACCCGGGGTGGTACGGTATGCTTTGCTATGAACGCGGGACATAACCAAGTTTATAGCTAATCACCACAAAGCCACTTGTTTATAGACTTTCATACATTTTAATATGTACAAGGTACTCACAATAAAATAAGTCGTAGCTAGAGTTGAGCGAACTTCTGTTTTAAGTTCGGCTTCCAAAGTTCGGGTTATCGAAGCCAGTGGCGTTGCGAGGGGGGTGCGGGGGGTGTGGTCCGCACCGGGTGACACCAGTCTGATGGGGTGTCACCAGGGGCGGACTGACTATTGGCAGACGCACGACGGAGATGAGCGCTTGCATTGCGCTCATCTCCGTGCGGAGCAGCAGCAGAGGAGGGAGAGGCGTGTCCTCTCTCTCCCTGTTCCTCTGTTAGGCTGCCAGCACTAGGCCGGCAGCCTATCAGAGGCCGGCTCCGGCGGCGCGATGACGTCATCGCGCCGCGGAGCCGTACAGCTTCGAGACACAGGCCGGAAGAGGCCTGCATCGCATCGCTGGAGGTAAGTACAAGTGTTCTTTTTTTTTTTTTTTTTGGGGGCTACTGGCACCTAAAGGGGGCTACTGGCACTAAAGGGGCTACTGGCACTAAAGGGGGCTACTGGCACATAAAGGGGACGGCTACTGGCACTAAAGGGGACGGCTACTGGCACTAAAGGGGGCTACTGGCACTAAAGGGGGCTACTGGCACTAAAGAGGGCTACTGGCACTAAAGAGGGCTACTGGCACTAAAGGGTGCTACTGGCACTAAAGGGGGCTACTGGCACTAAAGGGTGCTACTGGCACATAAAGGGTGCTACTGGCACTAAAGGGGGCTACTGGCACTAAAGGGGGCTACTGACACATAAAGGGGGCTACTGGCACTAACGGGGGCTACTGGCACTAAAGGGGGCTACTGGCACATAAAGGGGGCTACTGGCACTAAAGAGGGCTACTGGCACATAAAGGGGACGGCTACTGGCACATAAAGGGGACGGCTACTGGCACATAAAGGGGATGGCTACTGGCACATAGAGGGGGGACTAATGGCACATAAGGGGAGATGGCTACTGGCACATAAGGGGAGACGCTACTGGCACATGGGGGGAGGCACAAGAGAGGCACTTATTACTAGCACATGTGGTGGCATGGAGAGGCACGTGTTACTGGCACATTATTATGGGGCACTATGTGCGCCTCAATCCTGGGGGTGAGAAAAGAGAAATGATGGGGGACAATCACAAAATGTCTGTTTGTGCCATGGAGCCTGGGGGGGAAGAAAAGAAATGTGCCACCCATTGGAGGGGGGGGGGATGACATGATGAGGGGACAATGATGAAGAGAGGGACAATGTTGGAATCTGTGCCATGGGGGGGAGGGGGGGGTGACATCATGTACCCCCCCCCTGGCACAGTCAGACTTCAACATTGTCCCTCATCATGTCACCCCCCACCCGATGGTACAGACTCCAACATTTCCCATTGGGGATCATGAAGGATCGGAGCTGACGGCTGACATGGGGGGCATGATGGATGGGGGCTGACGGCTGACACGGGGGCTGATCTGAGGTGTGATTAACATTGGTGGTCTGACCTGAGGTATAGTGGAAAATATTGTTTCTTATTATACTCCTCTAAAACCTATGTGTGTGTTATAGTCTTATAGGGCGAAAAGTACAGTCTTCAAGCGATTGAAGCATAGCGAAGATACCAGGACCACACAGAGGAGAAGCCAGCTGCTGCACACAGGACCAGGACCAGGTGAGCTGCGGGCGGGGGTCGCCAAGATGTAGCTTCGCTTGAGCTTGCACCGGCCCAGGTCACGTCACTCACACAGGCACAGCACAGCCTGAACCAGCCCAGACTTGTTGCTGATGTTAATGGATGCTATAACATTGCACCATCCTTCTGAACATACACATCTGTCATCCGCCTTACCTCATGATCCTGGAGCTGTGCTGTACAGTGGCCGCCGAGCTCTACAGCACAGCTCCAGGATCATGAGGTAAGGCGGATGACAGATGTGTATGTTCAGAAGGATGGTCCAATGTTATAGCTATCCATTAACATAACAGCAGCAATTCCTCTTTAGTTATATGTGAAGACACTTCGTACTCACCAGACTGTAAGTGAATTAATAACTAAGGCCCCTCTCACACTACCATTGCTCCTACAGGCTCACTTGCATATAGTAAAACTTAATTTTTCTCAGCACTGCGGGCACTTATAAACATGGAACCAACACAGACGCCTTCAGCTGCCAAGTGCACACGCAATAGGTCAGCGAGTTTCATAGGTACAAATCTGCTGACAGATGCCCCTTAAATATATTTTTGGGCAAATCTGACCTTATATGCAATACATGGTACTGAGAAAAGCTTTTTTTTTTTTAAATATGGTTCACAGTGGGTAAAATGTAAAAAAAATAATTGATACTGACCCTCACTAATCCTCAAACCTCCACTGCCTGGTCCTAGCTAGAAATGCCGGGAAAGACTTACTCAACCACTCCCTGGCAAAAGTAGTGATCCACTTCAGCAGTGACTGGCTGAGCAGGCCTTTCCTATTATGTCCAGTGTGCTGATCTGGAACAGCGGTGGGATATCGGTGAGGTGAGTAATGATTCTTTTTATATCACTGTGAATGTAAGACTGCATATACATTGGGGTGCTCCATATCCATTTTTGACTGAAGATAAAATAGGAGAAAACACAATTTGTATTAAACTATCTGTGAGCAATCATTTGTAATGCTATTTCGAGGTATCCATTTACTATACCGCATTGGTCACGTAACAAACTGCTCTGGACATCACCTGTGTAGGGAACCTAGTAGT
This sequence comes from Bufotes viridis, assembly GCA_033119425.1. Taxonomy (NCBI): domain Eukaryota; kingdom Metazoa; phylum Chordata; class Amphibia; order Anura; family Bufonidae; genus Bufotes; species Bufotes viridis. Next base: position 517,974,751 of record CM065589.1, read on the forward strand.
ATAGCAGCATGAACAGCGCCCACAAATAAACCAGTTAATTTACTCCTTTCTGTGTTTCCTAAAAGATGCTAAAAAATATTTCTAGTCAGACGGGACAAGAACTTATTTTCTTATAGTGATTCTTGTGTAAAAGTTTTTCCTACAGTGTAATGACAAATTCCTTTACTACTCAACATCAAGGACTTTAGATGGGCACTAATCTACATAAGAAAGCAGGGCCTTTTCCTCCATCTGCAATCAATGAGCTGTAATACATGGACATGACAAGTCCTTTAGAGCAGGCATGCTCAACCTGCGGCCCTCCAGCTGTTGCAAAACTACAAATCCCATCATTCCCAGACAGCCTACAGCTATTAGCCTACAGCAGGGCATGGTGGAAGTTGTAGTTTTACAACAGCTGGAGGGCCGCAGGTTGAGCATCCCTGCTTTAGAGGAAGAAAGCCCTTAAAGGGGACCGGAAACATAGCTGAGAGGAGCCTCTGTGGTGGAACTGAGCAATGAGGCACAGGTGAGTGGATTGGTTTCTTTAGGTAAAGTGCAGTACTGGCCAAAAGTAAAAAGTTGCCTAAATCTGGAAAATCCCTCAATTGCCGACCCCATATACCCCCAAAAACCCTGGCCCAGATACTCTGAACACAATATCAAAATATAAACTACATTTCAGACGATGTGGGTAAAATAATGAGAGGAATCTCGGATAGTGTTGGAATAGAATAAACATCCTTCAAAAGACAAAATCAAGCCAAAGGATCAAAGTAGGAGCACTTTTCCGGCATGCACAACAAGAATTTGATGCTGAGCTTCCTGCCATCTACATGTATAAACAATGTCTTTTAAAGCTCAATCCTAAAAATTGCTCTGAAGTAACAGAGGGTATGAGACTTACCAGTTATCTCAGCTAGTTAGTAATACTTTTATGGCGCTTATTCTCACGTAAAGTCATTACTAGGCTGGATCTGATAGAAGTCAGGATGAAACAGGAAGCTAGCTTTCAGTGTGGCTGCAAATTTGGGGAAAGAAATCAAGCTGCTGATTATGAATATGAGAGAACTGTTGTGTTCAGAAACACGATGGGGGTCATTTATTAATCTTAAATATGCCTAGGCATATTCCAGGCGCAGACTATCTGCAACTTAGCCCTTCTCACGCCAGGTCTAAAATTGTGGATGTGGCATGGGCGGGGAAGGGGACAGGGTGGCAGGCCCGTGTCATTCACCGTTTTGTATGACTGTTGAAAACTCAAAGGCTGGCTTACATTTAGAACTGGCACTGGATGCACTGACGTTATGGAGAGACGTGCACCTCTCTTCATAACTTTGGTGGATCCACTATCGGCTATGGGCCTTTACTAAGACTGGCGTCTAAAACGTTGGTCTTAATCAATGTGCCCCAATGTCCCTAAATTAATAGGCATGGAACACTCATTAGGTGATGGAAAAATATATCTCTATAGGCCTCCTAAGCATTTTAGTACCCAAACCTCCTGAGTAGGTTTGAGCAAACTTGTATTTTAAGTTCGGCGTCCAAAGTTCGGGTTATCTTAGAATCCCGTTATGGATTCCGCTACCACGGACTATAATGGAATTTGGAATCCATAAGGGGATTCTTCGATGAAGCCGAACCTTGGACAACACTAAGGACCTGGGGTGACGTCACAGTCATGTGATCAGTGCAGGGGGCGTGGCTCAGTACTGGATTGGATAAGAGGTGGTAAAGGGCCTGGTATAATGATCAGGTGACATGAGGGGCAGAGCTCCTGTGCTCTGTGTGGAGGAGAAGAAGGAAGTAGAGCAGTGAAGGACGGTTGCGCGAACTTGGATTCCAAATTCCGTTATGGTCCGTGGTAGCGAATCCATAACGGGATTCTAAGATAACCCGAACCCGAACTTTGGACGCCGAACTTAAAATACAAGTTCGCTCAACCCTACTCCTGAGCCAAACATACATGTGTATAGGAAAGTTGTGAGAGCTGTCATCCAAATGATCTGGTCAGCCAGCAGATATTAAAGGTGTATGAGCAACTTAAAGGGAGTCCATCAGCGGTTTTGACCATGATGAACTGTTGACAGCACTAAATAGGGTCTGGAGAGAGCACTATAAACATACCTTTTGTGGACATTTTACTTAGATTAGTGTGGATTAGTAAATTAGTGTGAATATTAAATTTCATTCTGCCAGATACTTCTCAAATTCACTGGAGGCAGAGGTTTACTGTGAAGTGCTCTCTGCACTGACCTGCATCACAACCGCTCCCCTCAGAGCGGTGGCAGTAGCATCCGATCAGGAGGCCACTACTACTGTCACGAAGCTCAAAGCAAAGAGCACATCACAGTGAAGCACCGCCTCCAGTGCACTTATAAGAAGCAGAATATGTGTAATGTAGTGTAATATGTAATGCACTCATCCTCCTTCCCTCACTGGCCAACGTCAATGGTCTGACTGAGGAAGTCAAGCGATGCCGTTTGTTGTGCTAAAAGTCTAAACAAAGGAGGAAGTTAAAGAGCCAGAACAGGAAGTTTTTTTTGTAAAACACAATTTCATAGAGTATACATATATGTTCCTAATTTAAAAAAAAAGGTTATGGTAGTATCCTTTTAAAGAGATTTTTCAGTACTTAGTTCTTAGCATAGGTCAACATCAGATTGGTGGTAGTCTGCAACACAGCTCACCAAACCAATCCACTGTTTCCGGCAGCCGCCAGAGCGGGAACCCATAGAGTGGATGGAAGATTGTGGTGCTGGCATACTGCAGACTCAAATTAATGGGAGCTGAGCTGCAGTACCTCAACATGTTAACTAGGTAGTGGATGGAACCTTATGTATAGTTTCTGGTGCCAGCACACAGCTAATCAGTGGAGGTGTGGGCTGTCGGACCCCCACTGATCATATATTGCTGACCTATACTGAGGATAGGCCTCAATATCTAAGCATCGAATAACCCTTTAAGCCATTACACCAGTGTATATAATTTACTAAGTCACATAAATATGATATACTGAGATGAAATCCTGAAAGGATTTAATGCCTTTAGCATTCAATAAACTACCTGTCAGTGAGAAGAAATATTGTAATTGTTTCTAACGGTTTTACTGCTTCAATACAGCATCAGTGATATAAAACAATCCCATTTAAGAAGCTTCAAGATTAGAATGTCTCAGATGTGTGTCTCAGATTTATCTTCTTGCTCTCCAGCATAGAATATTGTTTTAGGTACAGCAAATACAAACCTAAAATAATCTGCACAAATACTGTACAACTGGATGCAGGGTGGATTAAGTGCCCCAAAGGCCCTGGGCTGTTCCTCAAGCTTGGGCCGCACAAGTAATACCGTCCCCAACACTAGTGCTACACACCTAAGACATATTTAAAAGAACATACATTCTGCTCTATCACACATACAGGAGAATACAGCACAACATACTGTAGCTTTCATATCCAGTGATGTCTTCCTAATGTAGGATCAGAGCAGAAATCACAGAAAACACTGGCTTTACAGTGCTCTGCACTGGAAACTTCTAATTAAAGGGGTTTTCTGAAACTGTACTACTGATGACTTATCCTCTGTAGCACCGCAGCCTTCTTGAAGCTTTACGCCAATAAAGTGAATAGGGTTGAGCTGCACAGCTGTTATCAAATGGGTGGTGCTGTGCTTGGTGAGCAGGGAGAAGCTGGCGTTGCTCACAGGAGCGCTGATGCCTTCTCAAGCAGTTGATTGGAGGGGTCCCAGGTCTTAGACCCCCAATGATCAGATACTGATGACCAATTGAATTAACTATAAAAATAAATATGCAACAAGCTACGCATTTCAGTGGCGCTCCGCCACCTTCCTCAGGATTGATCAACTGGAATAGTTAGGTTCTATATAAGCTACATAAACAGGAAGTGAATAGTTAATTTATGTAGAAAATATAGAGCCTAACTATTCCAAATAATCAAGCCTGAGGAAAATGCATAGCTTGTTCCATATTAATTTTCCCATTAGTGCCCCCAGGAGTTTTGATTTTCCCAATAGTGCCCAGTCGTTCAAATTTCCAAATCAGTGCCCCTTGTTGTTCTTATTTCCCTGATAGTGCCCCCAGTAGTTCTTACTGCCCTGGTGGTGCCCCCAGTAGTTCTTACTGCCCTGGTGGTGCCCCCAGTAGTTCTCATTGCCCAGGGAGTGCCCCAGTAGTTCTCATTGCCCCAATAATGCCTCCAGTGGTTTGTATTTCCCCAGTAGTGCTCCCAGTAGTGCCCCTGAGGTGCAGGCCTGAGGCTGAGTTGCCTGATCCGGGCACAGGAGGATGCGATGATATAATTGCACTGCCTTCATCCGGATGCAGGCAGTCGCCAGGACATTATCGTATCATGACTGCCTGCGCCACTCTACAGCCTCATAGGCTTCCGACCTAGTGACTTGTGACTCATACCCTGCCGCAGTATTCAAATCTCGGGCACTGGGCAAAACATTCAGGGTCCAAGCGCCATTGGCCCGCAATAAAGATGGGCATTTTGGGTGGTTCATGGGCCCCACAGGAGCCTCTGGTGGCTGCTCAAAATGCTCCTATTGTATTCCACCATTGTACAGATGCTGGAGCAGAGCGAAGATTATAGTAGGCAATCACATAAAAAGCAACTCCCTCATAGGTCTAGCATGTATATATAGTGGATATACTGTATACAGCACTGTAATACTACTCCTTGGGGTGTGGTTAAAGAATAATTATTACCTTTCCTCTACTGTAGTCAAAGGAGCATGTCCATACACAGACTGGAACCACTTATGGAAAATGTCAGACTGTGTAAGGACACAACTCTAAACTAGTAACTCCAAATTGTCAATTTATTCATAAATTCCTAAGAGAAATGGCCCTACATAGAGTTCTAAGAAAAAGCTCAAACATGTTATTTTATGGAGAATACAGGTATTTACAGAAATAAAAATGTCAGGAGAGCTTCGCTGGAAGGAATACAAGTCATGGAAGTAAACCCAAACACAAGAAAGACCCCCAGTGATCCCACCTTTTTGTGGTGTCACTGATGTCATAAATATTAATTATAAGAACTCCTGTAAATAATGCAATTGTGTGTAAATGGAACCATCAGCTCACTGCAAATGTATCTAACTAGTGAGCAAAATCTATTTGGTAGTACAGCTATATATATGTTTAATAGGGTAATGTGACATCACTAAGACAGGAGACACTTTGGTGGGAATTTAACATGGCACGTGGATCAGTTTTCTGTCATAAAAAGTGTCAAATTTTCATGGCACACCATTTTTTGTGCTATACCTTCCAACTTTTTTATATTTTCTGTAGCTCACACCACTTTAAAATAAAATCAGACAAGGCTTAGCAGAAGCGGTCAGGGCCTTCTCAGCCAGAAAGATTTATCATAACTTATGCCAGAAAGTTTGTGGTGCATGGATAGATCAAAGATGCACCAACTTTTTAAAAGGGGTTGTCCGGACATATCCCCTTCTTCACCCAGGCAGCCCCCCTGATATTAGCATTGGAGCATTTCATGCTCTGATGCTCTCCCTTGCACTGTGCTGGATCGCGCAGGGCAAGGGCTTCTTTGATTATGTTTTTACACTACTAGACAGATGCTTCCGCACAGCAGTGTATTCGGTGACGTCACCGGCTCTGATGGGAAGGCTTTAGCACTGGCCTAGCCGTTTTACAGGCTAGGGCACTGCTAAAGCGCGCCCATCATGCCCCGGGGAGGTCACCGAATACACTGCTGGGACGAAGCCTCTGCCTAGCAGTCCCTACGGACAGTCCAGTACGTCAACGGATCTCCTAAAAAAGTCTTTGCCCTGCGTGATTCAGCGCAGAGCATCAGAGCATGAAAGGCTCATAATATGAGGGGGCTCTGAACCTGGACAACCCCTTTAATACAACTCACTGTATTTTACTCCCATGGAATTCTGACCTACCCCGGCAGAAGTGATGGGATGACTATTTGTTCAGTCGCCACTGGGTGGCAAGCAGACTTTAACAGCACCTTATCAAGTGAGAAAGCCGTGCCAGCTTGTTGGCCTAATGACAGATGCCCACCACAAGGCAAGTAACCTTTAGCACTATCTTGCTCAGGCAGTCTCAGTTCTGAATGTGATGTAGATATTGCTGGAATGCAGAAAGCTTTCCTGCTCTTCTCTACGCTTTCCATCAATGGCAATACAAGGTCAAACATCTTTGGAGAGAGCAGAAACAAACACTTGAAACCTGTCAGTCAAAACCACAAAAAAACAAACTGAAAATAGACTGTGAACTAAGGGTGCAAAGTATTACACTGGGATGCTACAAAGCTCAGATATGGGCTTATTGATTAGTAGGCCTGACAAAAAAAATAATGATTTCATAAAATAAGGACCTTATGGTCTTAAAGGGGTTGTCCAAGTCATAGTTATTGATGACCTATCCTCAGGATAGGTCATCAATATCAGATCGGCGGGGGTCCGACAGCCGGCACGCCCGCCGATCAGCTGTTTGAAGTGAAGGTGTGCACAGTGCAAGCGCTGCCTCCTCTTCATTGTTTACCTGCTCGCCGTCGCATCTGCAGCGGTGAGCAGGTGTAATTACACTTGAATAGGAACAAGACGTCCCCTTCAAATTAATGGGACGGCTTGGGTGTAATTACACCTGCTCACCGCTGCGGATGTGACGGCAAGCAGGTAAACAATAAAGAGGAGGCAGCGCCACTTCTTGGTTTATATAGATCACTTTACTGCAGTTAACTCATATTAATCCTGCCTGTAATGATATCACCTCTGTATGCAGATAAGACAGGACCCACCAGTCACAATAGATGATTGTCAGAGCTTATCTCTTCTTTCCTTATACAATGACCTCTGCACAGGACATAGAACATGCCCAGAATACTCTCCCATAGAAGTCAATGAGGTCCCCTCCTGACCATTGTGTCTATGGACCATGGGGCTGCCATAAGGCAATTTTCTTACTGCTTTCTAAATGCTGTAAAGCTCAGGCAAGATGGCCGCCCCCATAATCATGTTCAGGAAACAGAAGAAATAAATCTACAATCAGAAAATAAAAACCTTTTGGAAAAAAGGGAAATGTGTTACTATCTGATTTTAACTGGCAGAAAAAAAAAATGCCGACACATTTCCTTCAAAAGTGTTGTTTCAACATAGACCATGGCTTCTCAATCTTTTCCTACTTAGTATCACAGGCCAGAACAAGGAGATACACCTATGGATGAAGTCCACACCAAAATAAAATAAAAAGGCTTATTCTATCTTAAAAATGTGTCTCCTGAACCCACTTATGTCAGAAATGTCTCCCCAGTTGCCTCACCAACCAATAGGAGACACTTTAAAAACATAAGTGGCATATCACTACGGTGCTTCACCAAAGACTGGTCAGTGGAGGTCCACAAAAAGCCAAGTAGAGACGACCATCCTGAGGCCTCTGTGCAAGAATGGTACATGGGTCCGCTGCTCATCGATATAGAGCTGCCCCTTGTGTCTCTCTTACAATCCATCAGTATTTGGGAGCCATGAAAGTCATTAGGCTAGTCAGTTTCATACAGGGACTAATAAATGAAAGCTATTTTTAAGATTGCAGTGGGCCCCCTGTACCTTCTTTTATGCAGATGCACAGGCTGCACATATGGGATGTTCTACCTTATTCTAGCAACTGGTGGGAACACAGCGGACGTACCTCAGGACATTATGGAGGAGATTTATCACAGCAGATGCTGGCTCCGTCCCCTTCACGCCCCTTTTTAGGGAAATTGGCGAGGCCGGTGGACAAATGTCACTTGGGCACACTGTTTGTGACATTTTCACAGCACAAATGTGGCCTATCCTAATGATAAATCTGTCCCTATGACTGCTGATGAGGCCTTTGCAGTGGTAGCGACACATACATGGACCCTGTTACTGTAAATTACAAACATAAAAGATGTCATCAAGGGGTTCAGCAACACAAGTCGCGCTCAGCAAATAACACAACATGGTTTTCCCGAGGGTTAATGCTTCTGTACGGTCACTAGACTGGAAAGGTCTGTTTGTGTACAGAAAGAAGTGCGCAGCAGCTCCCATCCCGGCCATCTCATGTCTGCGCTGCAGCGGTGGCCGTAATCCCTGGTAATGAGCTGTGTATAATGGGATGGGAAAATGAATCCAGCCAGAAAAGGAGGCAATATGGACAATCGCAATACATTAGTAAGTGCCTTCTAGTGACTTTATCTACACGATAAACGCCATTTGCTGATGTAAGACACCCCTTTAAAGCCATACACATGAGATAAATGTCAGCTATGCCCCCTGATCCTCCCATATGTACATACTGGGGAGAGGGGAGAAAATCGCTGCCAGACACCGCAGCAGCAGCTGATCTCCACAATCGCAAATGGATCGGCTATTGAAATCCAGTCCATGCCCTACCCTTCTCACCTTCTGACATTGGTGGTGGTGGGGAAGTTAGGAGGCCCCATACACATTAGATAGTTGGCCGAACCCCCTGAAATCAGCGGGTTTAAGGTGTATAGCCACCAATATCCGACACATTCAGCACGTGCTAGTTACATTTTCTTACACACACATTTCCTGCAAGCATATACATATAATAGATAAGCAATAAATACAATAGATTTTTTTATAGTATAGGTACAAGAATCAGGAAACCTCAAACAGAGAAGGCACGCCAGGCATGTGTTAGAGGAGGGTGTGTTTATTTGGTTAATGATTGCCGGCAAGGATTTCAGAGGACAAGGAATTTTGCAACCATGCCTCAATTGCAATCTCTGATTATAGAAATACTTACATGACACTCTACCAGGATCTCGTGTCAGGTTGTTGTTGCTTTTTGACTGTCAGCATTGTTTGGCATGCTGCACTGTTCTATCCACCATTCAACTACACTTACATCAAGGGGGATTACCGGATAGATGATTAATATAATCAAATAAATGAAATATACCAGCAGCAATAGCATAGCTGTAAAAAAGCTATATAGAAATATAGATATGGTATATATACAGTGTGTGCATATATAGAAAAGAAACAATGCACTCTGCAAACACAAATATTGTACAATAATGCCATAATTAGCATAGCTTATTTTATAAATTTGAGATTATTGGCAAATATATTTTGTACAAAATTATTTGGGCCCATCTGTCAAACGTCAAGGCGATCTCTATAAGACGGGAACCTAACACTAAATACTACCTGTAATGTGCCATACCGGCCACCATAAAATTCAGAGTGCAGGTTCCACATGCATGCTGGGTCCACTCTGCATTTTTGGTGCCATAATGGCCTCCATTAAATCCAGGGAATGCAGGTACCAACATGCGTGCATGATTTTCTATAACTATGGCATTATTGTACGTTATTTGTGTTTGCAGAGTGCTGTTGCATTGGGTTTTTTTTTCTTCATGCTAGCCATGGCAGCGTGCACCTGACCCCCTTTTTTTTGCAGTTGTACTGGAGGTGTGGCTGACTCCAGTTGGTCTTGCACCCCTGACTAGCCTGTCTGCCCATAGGCTGATTTTAATTAGAGTTAGTATAAAGCTGTAGTCTGTTCTCAATGTATTTATTGGAAGCTATTTGGCACCAGGAGAGGTATAGAGTGGGCTCAGCATGCATATTGGTACCTGCATCCCTGGATATAATGGGGGCCGTTATGGAACAGGTAGGATTTAGTGTTAGGTTCCCGTCTGATAGAGATCGCCTTGACGTTTGGCAGACGGGCCAAAATATTCTGTACAAAATATATTTGCCAAGAATCTCAAATTTACAAAATAAGCGTTGCATTAGCACCAGAATGTTTTCTATAATTATGGCATTATTGTATGTTATTTGTGTTTGCAGAGTGCTGTTGCATTGTCTTTTTTTCTTCGTGTTTCTAGCCCTGGCGGCGTGCACCTGCGCATTGGGATGTGCTGACTGAGCCCTCATATATATATACACACACACACACACACAAACACACACACACTTGTATATAGTCTCAAACCAATGAGAGGCACCATGCAATGCTCTACTTTTGATCAGTGTGGATCTGACTGCAGGACCCCCACCGATCCTGAGGGTCCCATTCCCCGATATGATGGAGCAGCAGTTTGGGCATGTGCTCCTCATTCTTTATATATATTTAGTCTCAAACCAATAAGAGGCACCATACATTGTTCTACTCCTGATCCCGAGAACAGGGGTCCCATTTCCTGATCTGATGACCTGCAGCTCTATTTAAATGCTTTACTTAAACAACTTTCATTCTGAATTAAAGGGGTTATCCGATCCTGGAAATGCCTGGGGAACGCACACTGATTCTACTTACCTGGCTCCCTGCGCAGCTCCTGGTCCCTGCACCGCTGCTGCTTCTCCCCGTGCACGAATGAAAACATCTGGTGTCAGGGGCAGCCAATAGCAGGCGGTGACAGGGACAAGCTTCCCTAGTATCACCCGGGAAGGCTTGTTCCCGTTGCCGCCTGCCATTGGCTACAACCCCCAACACCCACCACCCCCCGACACTGGATGTTTCCATCTCCACACAAGGAGAATCTGCGGCGGTGGTGCAGGGACCAGGAGTGGCGCAGGGAGCTAGGTAGAATTAGTGTGAGGGCATATGGAGGGGCATTTCCAGGCTCGGATAACCCCTTTAAAATACCAGGATACAAGCAGGACACATGACATGCATCATTTTTTATTAGTTTTTCAGATAGTCACTGATGCTGTTCTGCTAAGAAAAAACAAAGGCTAATTCTTCAGAACTGGCTAAGCCAGACAAAAAAACCTCCAATATTGCAAACTACAGTATGCTTTGTAATTATACATATTTTTCTCCCTGGACCAATGCACATGCAAGTATACAATACTGACTCAATATGTAGCCAAGTGTTTCCAAATGCACCATGGATAACACATCATTGTAAGAAATCAAAAAGGGAAAATAAGGCCTATTTCCAGCATGCTAATGGCAAGCGTATTCCTGTGTAATTTCACAACATTAATTGGCTGATGTGTGCAACTGGGAGTGTTAAATTAACATTGCTAGGACTAAGGGCTCATGTGCCGACCATTCCGTGCATTGGGTACTGCAATTGCGGTCCCCAATGCAAGGGCAACATCCGTGCGGCTGCCGCAGACGAATCCAGACTCATTCAACTTGAATGGGTCCGTGATCCATACGTTCCGCAAAATAGTGCATGCACTAGTTTTTTGCGGTGCGGAGGCTCGGCCAGAAACGCCACGGAAGCACTCTGTAGTGCTTCCGTGGGGTTTCGCTCCGTCCTTCCGCACCGCATCTCCCAGATAAAATCCAGCATTGTGGATCCGTTTGATGGTGGTAGGGTTGTTCTCTGGTATCGAGCTCGATACCAAGATTAGTATTTTATCGATACTCGGCTGCGCTGCAGCAGGTATCAGAGAACTTGGCTGCGCCGATCTCAGCGCGGCCATGTTCTCCTTGGCAGCACGGGGAGAAGGAGGCAGTCTCTCCCTCCCCCTGTGCTGCCGCTGCAACCAATAGAGGGAGAGGTGCGGGCGCACTGGCCACCAATGCCTAGTAACGTTTCATATATAAATGCAGGCAGAAGACACACGCTGCCGGCACCTGCCTGTGACAGAGCGCTGCGATCAGAGGCTATTAACCCCTCCGGTGCCGCACTAGTCATTGGTGGCGAGTGCTCCCGCCCCCCCTCCCCAGTATTAAAACATTGGTGGCCAGTGTGCCCCCCCTGTCCCCAGTATTAAAATACATTATTGGTGGCCAGTGCGCTACTGAAGTCCTGGCTGCCATGGTCAGTTCCCTGCTGCTGTGTGCACAGGGCAGCAGGGAGAGTGTGAGGTCCTATTCACCCTAATGGAGCTGTATCAGGGTGAATAGGATAAAAATGATCCTATGTTCTAGCCCCTAAGGGGGGAGAAGTTAATAAATAAACTGTAAAAGAAACAAAAGTACACCAAAATATTAAGTATAAATCACCCCCTTTCCCAATTTTACATATAAAATATATAAACAATAAATAAATAAAATATTACATATCGCCGCGTCTCAAAAGTCCAAACTATTAAAAAATCCACTTTTATGCGGTGAAGAAAAAAAAAAAGAAAAGAAAAAATGCACGATTCGCCATTTTCTTATAGTCGCCTTTTCCACAAAAAAAGTAGGATAGGTCTGTTGTATTATGGGCCGGACGTTCCATAAAATGTGGAATGCACATGGATTCTTTTGGCGTTTTTAATTTTTTTTGCGTGGTATTGAATGGTATCGAGTATTGCAATACTTTTTTATGGTATCGATACCGAATCAAAATTTTGGTACCGAAACAACTCTAGATGGTGGTACTTACAGCGTTCTCTACACCTACACAAATGCATATAAATAATTAACCCATCACTTTGTCCGCAGTACTAGAGGAAGTTCATATGAACATACAGGCCATGTCATAAGTGGAATCAAATAAATGGCTCCCACCAGTAAAGAAGCGCTATATAGCACACAATGGAATATGTGGCAATTAAGGACTGTCATTGTATTGTCACAAGCTGAAAAATGACACACCATTTCAAAATGCTGCTAATACAGCACTGACCATATGTTCACTGGATAAAGATTAGGGGCAGATTTATCATAGCCGGCGGCACACTTTGGGCTATAATAACCAGGTGACTCGTAATAAATTAGGCGTAGCATTCGGCAGTTTATGTGCCTGAACTGAAATATGATGCGATGGCTGCTGCCCATCCACCTTTTTGGGAAAGTGGCAAGGCCGGGGGAAAAACAGCACTTGCACAAAAAATGCTGTGCAAGTGCTGTTAAAAAGTCGTGCAGTTTGCGACTTTTTCACGCCACAAAAGTGGCGCATTTTTATAATAAATGTAATGAATAGTATTGTAAAGTTTGAAAAATGAGGGGTTAATACATACTATGTATTCAAAATGCTGTAAAATGTATATTTAACTCTTTAAACTAACAGTCAAATACCACCATACCATGGAGTGGTGGGTGAATGACCACAGCAGCCTTTTCAAAAAATGATAATTTATATGCAGCAAAATTCCTTAAAGGGGTTATCCAACCCCTATAATGACCCCCCACAATGCCCGGGCCCCTCCTCTAGAGCATACCTACCCCGCTCCCAGGCACCAGCGTCGCTCCTGATGCCCGCACGGCGACCGCTGCATCTCCATCATGCAGATCAAAACATCCGGCGACGGGGGGAGCAGCCAATAGCAGGCCACGACGGGGATGAGCCTCACTAGCATCGTGGGTGACGCTAAGTAAGTATAATCTATGTGAGGGGTCCGGGCATTGGGGGGTCATTATAGGGGTTGGATAACCCCTTTATGCAAGTATATTAATGTGCAAATATTTCTTTTCTTATGAATCTAACAATAAAGAGACAGAGAGGGAAACGGGGAGGTCATCTGAAGGCACCCAATAATCCACATCTTTCCTGCCCCCAACTGCAAACACCGCCCTGTGGGTGTGATGTGCGTTTAACAGGTACATGACCCATTCTTCTAAGGGCACCTACTTCACTCCCACCGTAACAGTTTCGAATGACCCAGCGCTCTCTTACCATCAGCGAGACATCATAATAATAGGGAGGGCGGAGAACCTTCTCCAGCTGAAAAGACCACCTCTTCCTGTAATAGCCTGCTTCACTACTGACTAATGCCTTATTGTACTTACCCCCCTTCCCGTCACAATTGTCCTCTTCATCCTTCCCTGCCTGCCTCTGGTCGTACTTTAGACCTAATATACCCTGATTGTGAGAGTCACAAAAAATTTCCTAAAACTTATCACAAACTAATCTTGTGAATGCTTCCTACAAGTTCACCGTTTATTTTGTCCCGATGACGACGGGACAGGGACAACATACCAAGTTCAGCATAGCACTGAAAGCAGGCGGACATCCTTGCACTGTTTTGACCTAAATATACAGAGCTGGAGCCGGCAATGGTAAACTGAAGTTACCACTAAGGAACCAACGAGCCAAAGAGGCTGAAATGTAGCAAGCCTTGTGAGGAGCATGTTCTGGAGGAGTAACGCTACATTGACAGCTCAATCACAACAGGATGAGTAAGACTACCATCATTAGCTTCCCTCCCGCTCCTAGTTAGAGGTACAAATCGTGATTGATTCCACAAAAACCTGTTGATCTTGTTTCCAAGGAAATCTTCGGCAGTATCTTTTATGTGGGATTAATCTAGTTACATGAGCTGGTACTAGAGATGATTAAAGGGATTAGAGGAATTGTGACTGCCCATCACATCGAAACAAAGGATGCCACATGTGCGGGGGCTGTCTGAAAAGACTCTTCACTAGTGTTGTAACAGAAGGATATGCTTTTATTTCTCACTTGCTGTCTTTGAGCAAATGAAATCAACAACGGCATAAGTGATAAAATGAAGTTTACTCCTCAGGGTCATGCTACTATAGAGGCCGCATAGCAAGAAAAGAAGAAGGAGAGAGACTGAAAGAAATAAAGTCAAAAACTTACAAGGAAGACAACAAACATACTTTATACTCAAAAGTTTGGTCTGTTGTAGCGCCATCATGTTGCTACCAAAGGGCCTTTTACACAAAGTGACAATCGTCCAGTCACTGCCCAATGTAAAGGTGTCTGGTAATCAATGATTGCATCTTTTACAATGATATAAAAATCATATGTCAGCATGCGAACAGACAATGTGCTGCTGACAATAATGGAAACTGTATTGGGGGGGTAACAATTGCACCAATGATCACATTTACGAGGAAAGGCTGGTAATTGAAACATATACGTGTTATTATATTGTCCATCTGCACTAGTGGGCAATTTATTTGCCGGAGTAAAACAATGATTTTTAAAAACTCCTGAGGATGTCATAGTGACGTGGCAGAAGTTATGATCAGCGAGGGTCCAGGTGATGAAACCCCCCCCCCCCCGATCACTCCGAAAAAAAAAAGGAGCAGAAATGCTGAGCACCATTCTAAGGGTCCATTCACACGTCTGCAATTTTCAGATCCGCCAAAAAAACGACCTGTTCCATTTTGCAGACCGCACATGGCTGGCCCGGTGATAGAAATGCCTATTCTTGTCTGTGGCTGCGGAAAAGAATAGGACATGCACTATCTTTTTTTGCGGGGCCGGATGTGGCCCATTCATACAGACGTGTAAATGGACCCCAGTTCCTTTCTGCTCAGCTTTTGAAGGAAAGCTTTCTTTGGATCCCCTTGGAACAGCATCCTGACATGGCGGAGAGACTAAGTCTGTCCCCACACCAATTAATAAAACCTTATATCAATTCTTGATAAATGTTGCCACAACCCATTTAAATAATTGTTGAGTACTTGGTGAGTGTATATAAATTTCAGGTCTTTCAAAACTGGCATAACCTAGCAGTGATGGCTAACCTCCGGCACTCCGGTTGTGGTGAAACTACGACTCCCAGCATGCTCCATTCATTTCTATGCGTTCCAAGAACAGCCAAGCAAGTGTATATCTTGGGAGTCGTAGTCACTTGGGAGTCACAGTTGGAGTGCCGGAGGTTAGGCATCACAGGCCTAGTGGGTCCCAGCAAGCTCTTTAGGGTACATTCACACGTCGACATTTGTCGCACTATTGTCGTGCGACAACTTTTATAATGGGAGTCTATGGTGTCGCATTGCGACATGCTGCGACAGTCGCAAAAAATCCATTTAAGATGGACACCATAGACTCCCATTATAAAAATTGTCGCGCGACATTGGTGCGACAAAATGTCGCGTGAGAAATGTTGCAGTGAAGCTAAGCCCTATTTGTCGTGTGAACGTACCCTTACCCTCAGCAGTTTTCATATGTGGCCAATTTATAGATCCTCAAGTAGATTGCAACTTTGGCATTATCCTGTCATCTATGGCTTTTCCTTCACAAATCCATGGTCAAGCTGCCTCGCATACAATCATCTCCTGAACCATTCTGTTCTACAGTGAAGTTTACAGTAATTTTACTGGCAGCAATAGTTATACCCTACATATAGCCATATCCCATAATACTGTATTTTTTATATGTGTTGTGTATTCATTACTGACTTACAACAGACTCACTGCCTCACATTTAAGCATGACCATCACCGTCTTTTTGCACCTCTAAAAGAAATGGATATTAGAATCCTAATCATTTAAAGTGAGTTTATTGGGTTCATTTGGGAAAAATTATGAAAAGGTATAGCAGCCATTTAAATATGTAGAATGACCAGTATAGCCTTCATAAATGCTTTAGTGCCAATTTTATGTATGTATTACTGCATGTAGGACCATAGCACTTTGACTCCAGGATATATCATTACATTCTGATCATTGATGATCTGCCCCCTGGGACCATGCCAATCTCAAAAATGATGGGACAGAGGTAACTGGGTATTTCTATTGCACATATGGTGCTCTTGGTGCGCCGCAATATGCGACAGATATACACCAAAAGGTGGCATATATCTGTTAGTAACTGACCCTCATAGACCCTGCTTTCTCTCTTCTCAGGGTTAGTCTCCTGTTATTGCCAACTAGAAAGCAGACACTTCGTTTGATGGCAATGACCAAAGATACACTTTAAAGGGGACCTTTCACCTGAAAATGCATGTTAAACTAAAGATATACCCTAACTTACCGGCCCCCGGTGGTGCTTATTCTGCTCTTCTTTTTTCTATATGTGCCCCCGTTTGTCCGCGGTGCCCCCCTCAATATCTCCCGCCGTGTATGCTAATGAGCCATTCGGCTCAACTGGGCGGGCCTGCAAAAGTTCTCCCAGGGGTGTCTGCCTTCCCCCTGGCACGGAGCGCAACCAATAAGCGCGCTCCGCTCTTAGCCAGGGAGAAGAGCGATTTCATCCATCCTGAGCCGATGCTGGCTGCAGGAATCCAAGATGGCGCCGGCTCAGGATGGATGAAATCGCTCCAGTTCTCGCGAGAACTGGAGCGTCTTCTCCCTGGCTAAGAGCGGAGCGCGCTTATTGGTTGCGCTCCGTGCCAGGGGGAAGGCAGACACGCCTGGGAGAACTTTTGCAGGCCCGCCCAGTTGAGACGAATGGCTCATTAGCATACACGGCGGGAGATATTGAGGGGGGCACCGCGGACAAACGGGGGCACATATAGAAAAAAGAAGAGCAGAATAAGCACCCCCGGGGGCCGGTAAGTTAGGGTATATGTTTAGTTTAACATGCATTTTCAGGTGAAAGGTCCTCTTTAAGCAGTATATTTTTGTCAGAAAACTGAAGTATCTAGGTGGAAACTCCATGAAGACAGGATTAGCACACAATGAAAGGGTTAACATGCGATGAAAGCATAACTCTGGCAGGACAATCATGCCAAGAAAAGTATTACTTTATTAACAAGAAATGGCATGATGCAACAGTCAAACTAAGAAGATAAGCAAATCATCTTATAGAAAATCAATGCAAGAGTGCTGAATAGCAGCAAAGTACCCTGCTCATAGCAGAAAGAACACTGGTCATATAAAATGTGCACTGGAGAAAGAAATCTCCCAAAAAGATGGTAACAAATCTTTTGTCTATGCTGAACAGAAGGGAAGACTAACGAATAATTCCCTCATTATAAAAAGGTTAGTAATAATGCATCTATGGAACACTTGCTGCGCTCAGCACTCACGTTTTTGGCATCTCGGGTGTGAAGGTTACTGACCACTGCGTCACCGTCTGTTCTATCCCTCAAACTGTCAATATGGAATTGGGTCTATACCAGCTACAGTCTGATGTGGCTGAATGCAAGTCAAGTGCCACAAACATTGTTCTCATATTGGCTGAGGCTCAAAACACTGCTGTCAGATAGGAGAGGCGAGCTTCCTTAAGCTGAGAGCAGGAAGAAGGCGTAGTTGTAGAAAGAGTCTTCATTGTTCGCATTTTAAGTAAGGTTCATTACAAAAGGACTGCAGGTCAAACTACAGAAACATTTGTAGGAATTATTTTTTGGAATCTTCAGCAATCCGTTTCTTCTTTACTGAATATCTTAGGGGGTCATTTATTATCATTTATATGCCGGTCTTTATAAAGCCCTGCACTGGCGGTGGATCCAACGCAGTTATGTAGAGGCACCGGCCTTTAAATAACTTCAGTGCCTAAGGCTCCATTAACACGTCCGCAATTCTGTTCCGCGTTTTGCGTAACAGAATTGTGGACCTATTCAATTCTATGGGGACACACTATGTCCCGCCCGGATCCGGAATTGCGGATCCGCACTTCCGGGTCCGCAATTCTGTTCCACAAAACGCAATTCCGTTCCGCAATTGCGGACAAGAAAAGGCATTTTCTATGAGAGAGCCAGCGATGTGCGGATCCGCAAAACACACACAGATGTGTGAATGGAAACTAAAACAGGTGTAGAAAATGGTAAGCGAGACGGGCCTGCCAGCAAATCCTATTCCCTGCTACGCCCACTAGAGTCAGCAGGGAGATGTCGCAGATTGCAGTGCAAAGGACCTTTGCACTGAAATGTGCGCAATAAATAAGTTTAATTTAGGTGTATTTCTGTTTAATAAATGACCCCCTTAGTGTCTATGTAAGTTTTCACATTGTTCTTTTTACTTTTAAGTGTAATGACTGTAGGTAGGGACAGATAAGTGAGCCCTAAGGCTAGTACCCAGCCCGCTTTCTCTACCTACTTACAGTACAAGCCCTAGATAGCTAGAATACAACTGTTCGTCGGTCCCTACGCTATATAACTGCAGAGACTGACTAACAAACAAAGACAGAAAAACACAATACAGAGTAGTATGCAAATGGGTCACAACCAGTCGGGCTACGCAGTACCAAACGAGACAGAGTGATTATAAGACAAGCCGGGGTCGGAAGCACGAGTAATCGAAATAAGCCCCAAAACAGGAACCAGGAACACAGCTAGTGAGTCAAAGACTATCACTGGCGTATGGATAGGAAGGGATTTAAATAGAGCGCTGAGTCCCAGGATCAGAACCTGATAGATGCTCCATTAGTCAGAAACACTAGCGCACAGGAATAGAGCAGCTGAGCAACCAGCCCACTGCTAATCTCCTCCAACACACGCTCACTGTGGGAAGAAACACAGCATTGCATCCTGTCACTAATAATGCGGTCGCATCATCAGGGGGTGTGGCTCAGCATGGTGGTTCTCCCTGCACAGCCGTGCCGATGCTGAGGATCGCACCCATGGAACCCGGGCAGGTGAGTTCGTTACAATACAGTAGAAGATACCATTACAAGCATTACACACTTGAAGGTTAAGACAAAATGTAGCAAAAAAACAAAAACAAATTCCGGATGGACAGGGTCATGTGCACCTCTGCAGCCAATGACAGGACTCAGTGGTGAGGTGCCCCCAAGCAGCATGTCACTGCTGGGTTCTGTGCCACTTGAGGACACGTCAGTCATTGTTTGCAGTGTCACACGTGACCCTATCCTTCCAGAAGTTTACAGGATGAAGAGTGGAAGACCGGAAAAGGGACCAAGGGAGCAGCAACTAGCAAGTGAGTAGAGGTAGGACAAACTGTTATTAACTTTTAAAAACTCAAAAAATCTGGAGAACCGCATTCTGCCCCAAGATAGGGCATGCGGCCTTCCTCATGCTCCCATTGAAATTAATGGAAGGCTGTTTTGACACGTTTTTGGAGCTGATTTTGAGGCAGAAATGCTTCAAAATGAGCGCCAAAAAACTATGCAAACTGGCTCAAACAAGTTATACATAATCAAACAAGGACAGTGTTCATCCATGGCAAGGAACACGGCAAAATCTTTGCAAGGCAACAGAACAGGTACCAATGAATATGTAGTGGAAGAACAGAAAATGTTAGATGAGTTGCCTGGGATTACAAAGATATATTTTCCCCAGAAAGGTGGGCTGGTATTGCAGCGCAATTCCATTCAAGAGTATGAGATTTAGCTGCAACTCCAGACACAGCTGATAGACAACAATGGAGCTGATTCTGGAGAAAAAAAAAAAAAAAAATGGGGGTCAATTTCAAAGACTGGCTTTTTACGCTGGTCTTTGTTACCCCTGCGCTGCCAGACGATTTGCCTTATTTATGACGAGGTATGCGACTGACTGGAGTATTTTTTGCTCCTCTTTTATGCTGTTTTCAGGCATAAATTATAGTAAATTTGGCGGAGCTGAAGTCCCGGCCACTCCACTGCCATTCCCTCACCACTCCTAAGCAAGGACTCCTAGCAAGGATGGCGTAAAAAAGGGGCCCTGCAACTTTTTTATGCCAAAAACTGACCCTCACTATTTCCCTAGACAACTATTTTGAGGAAATAAAAGAGAAAAGGAATACGAAGAGTAGAGAATAGAAGTTACGAACTGAAAGAAAAGCAACTGAGTGATGTGAAGAATAAAAATAGACGGGGGTCATGTAGAAGTTAAATGAAGGACAGAAATGAGAAATCTATGAAATGAAGAAGAAAAAAATGAGAACTGTGGATGTAGAGGTGTAAAATTAGAATCAGCACTGGATTTATATCTCCAGGAGTGGTAGACACCGCTGGTGTGGCACCTGAGACTCCACTCATCAAGTAGGCCATACTTTGTCGTGTATGGCTTTACAATGTTTGCCTGCTGCTATAAAGTAAAGCAGAACACGGTGGTGTGCTTCTCACAAAATCCAGCGCCCTTTGTAGTCCCCTCCTGAGCATCATCTTCTTGCTTCTTATATATTTCTAAATTTTACATATTAACACACTTTGGTTAAAACACAGCCTTTTTTGTTAGTTGCGAGTAGAATTTTACCTCTTTTGTATCACACGAGTAGTGATACTTTAATTTACAAGACTTCCCATGGACTCCGAGGCACTACAGCAGTATTAAATCACTCATAAGCCATAAAAGGTAAAGTTTTATCGCTAGCTATAGAAAACATTCCAGCAAAAGGTATCATTTGAGAGCCATAATGTGCCGAGAACCATAACATTTTGTTTTAGGTGTTTTGTATGAAATAAATCCCTAAAGTTTAGCTTTTCACTGAACAGAAATCCGTAGAGTGTCATTACCCAGGACCTTACTACTGGATGACAAAATGAATTAAGTCTTATGTACAATACATTTTTTTTATGAAAAAAATTCACTTGTCACGCTTGCAACAGTCTCTTTCTTCTCCCTGCGCTGCCATAATAATGAGAAATTCAGTGCACATTAAAAGCGGAAATTTCCATCTAGGGAAAGCTCCATTAATCTGAAGGTATAGAAGGGAATGGAACATAGCACTAGGTAGAAGCCTTGATAAAGAACTAGAGGCAGGGTTAGCAAAGTGCCACATTTGGGGAAAAAAGTCATCTGGGACTGGATAGGATGCAGAGACTGACTCAAGGGGAGATTGCCCCTCATCAGCGCAGAGCAGAGAGTACTGGCTTAACCAGGTGAGAGGCCTAGGTCAGACACTGGGGGGCTACTATCTCTCCTTGGGGAGAGCACCTTATAGGATAGCTGATAAAGTTATATTAAATCCGGCAGGCAGCAGCCGGTCCTGCCAGCTAAGCCCCAACCCTTTTCCAATCATTTTTGAACAATGGTGTGAAATTCAAAAAGTTACAAATTGCGGCTGATATATGGTGTGTGCCACAATTTGTGACTCTTAACATAAGAGGTGTAAATAGCCCAATAACTCTGCCCCTATATTCCATAGCATCTTGGATTGTAATGTTCTGTACACTAACCATTATACATTGTTACATAAGAGCGATTGGAATTGATTCCCCGGTTCAGCAGTTCATTGTAATAATTGCTTGTTAGAGCTGTAATGGGGAAAATTTGCAATGCAAAATACCCACAGTAAATGAGAATACCTCCGGGAATATGCAACCAGCCATTCACCTCTGTGAACATTTACCATCAAGCCAAGCAGTTTTTTGAGATCCCCAATAACTATTATTCAGCCGTAATGAGATTAAACTTCAGATCTCGGTAAACAGCGGAATATTACATAATTGCCGAGGTCAGCTGCTGCTAACATGATGTCCAGCCTGTAGAAGAAATAATTAGTGCATCAGTTCTGAATCACTATAAACACCTGAGCAGGGACGCATCATCTCAGATAATTTCAGTGTTTAGCTATCCTCGCGGCATATTTTTTAGATAAGGACGAGCAGATGTTTCTGAGTCACTGAGGACTAAAGGGAGAACTTAATTTCCATTCCACAACTGTAATAACCACCCAAGAAGTGCAGGGAAAATGTGTGTATAACCAGGAGGAACAATGTTGGGCTTGTAAACATCAATAATAGCTTAAAGTTTACTTTTTTAGAACCTGACCCCCCACCCCCCCAATGTTACCTGTTGATATACTCACCTTCTCCTGCTGTTTGGTTCCAGCTCCTTGGCTATCTTCACTGGGCTTCCATTCGCCATCTGTCAACTTCCACAATGACTGGCCTCAGCGATGTCTTGTCCCCAAGTGACACATGACCCAGCAGTGACATGCTGCTTGGGGTCACCGCTGAGGCCAGTCATTGGCTGCAGCAGAAGCACTGTATGTGACACAATGTAAGTCAATTGGGACGGATTCATTTTCACTGACACAAACTGGCACAACAGAAAACGGATCCGTCCTCCATTGACACATGCTGTTCAATACGGATCCGTCTTGGCTATGTTAAAGATAATACAAACTGATCCGTTCTGAATGGATGCAGATGGTT
The DNA here is from genome assembly GCA_033119425.1 of Bufotes viridis. Lineage (NCBI taxonomy): Eukaryota > Metazoa > Chordata > Amphibia > Anura > Bufonidae > Bufotes > Bufotes viridis. The sequence goes on from CM065589.1 coordinate 517,997,349, forward strand.
GTATTATCTGAACGGATCCGTTCATGACGATCCGCACAAAATGCGAGTGTGAAAGTAGCCTTAAAGTGATCACCCTGGTATGCCTGGAGCCAAGATAAACACTGGCTACATCTGTAAAAGTTCACCACCCAATCTAAGATCAAGCGAATATAGGGAAAAACTGATATAGTTGTCGAGGCAACTCTACAATGTGTTATATCCAGTGCTGAACAGATAGAGTTTGATTTGATGCAGGAATTAAAGCACATCAAAGAGAATCTGTGTGCCGTGCACCATCCCTTAGGCTTTGCACGAGGCATAGCGCAGGCAGATTTAGCAATCTATTTAAGCTACTTTTTTTTACATAAATACACGGATAAATAAGGTGTTTGGCTGAGTACTATATGTATGAAGTCAACGTGCACAAGATTTCAAAATTGCCCTTAGCTTTATTTACGATGTATATCTGACACTTTTCTACTTGCAAAATCTTTCCAAATACAAGTATGGATGTTCCAGATTAAATAAAGTGAGGGGAATTTATTACACCATGCACCCCAGAGCACCAAATGTGACTTTTTGCAATCTTAAATCATTCACTCCAGTTTTGAAAAAGTAGGTGGAAAAGTTAGCATGGTGATATATGTTAATGAGTTTCACTCCAGATTTATGACTGATACATTTGGTATACTAACACAGACAGAAAGAAAAACTGACTACATACAGTGGCATGTAAATGTTTGGCACCCCTAGTCAAATTTACTGTGGACAGTAAAAATTAAAAATGAAAGATAGCACTTTCCTTTGTATTTTAAGCACAAACTCTTTTTTATTTCCATTTTTTTTATTACAAGGGCCTGAAGCAAAAGTTTGGGCACCCTTCCTGGTTAGTGCCTAGTTGCACCCCCTTTAGCAAGTATTACAGATTGTAATCACTTTTTGAAGCCAGCCAAGAGTCTTTCACTTCTTGTTTGAGGGATTTTCATCCATTCTTCCTTGCAAAAGTCTTCCAGTTCTGTGAGATTCCTGGTCCATCTTGCATGCACTACTTATTTGAGGTCTATCCACAGATTTTCAATGATCTTCAGATCTGGGGACTGTGAGGGCCATGGTAAAACCTTCAGCTTGCGTGTTTTAAGGTAGTCTATTGTGGATTTTGAGGTGTGTTTAGAATCATTGTTCATTTCCAACTTTAGCTTTTTTACAGTTGGTGTTATGTTTGCTTCCACAATTTGCTGGAATTTAATTGAATCCATTTCTTTCCTTTACCTGTGAAATGTTCCCCATGCCACTGGCTGCAACACAATCTCAAAGCATGATTGACCCACCCCCATGCTTAATGGTTGGAGATGTATAATTTTCATGAAAGTATGTGTCCTTTTTCTTTCTCCAAACATACCTTTGCTCCTTGTAGCCAAAGAGTTCTATTTTAACCTCATCTGTCCACACAGCATTTGTTTCCAAAATGCATCAGACTTGTTTAGATGTTCTTTTGAAAACTTCTGACACTGAATTTTGTGTGAGGATGCAGGAGACGTTTTCTTCTGAGGACTCTTCCATGAAGGCCATATTTGTGCAGTACAGCAATGTACAGCAACTCCAGGGTCTGCCTAATCTTCCTGAAGTTCTGTTGCAGTCAAGCGGGGTTTCTGATTTGTCTTTCTAGCAGCCCTACGAGCAGCTGTCTGTGATATCTTTCATGGTCTTCCAGACCTTCTCTTGACCTCTATTGTTCCTGTTAACTGTCATTTCTTAATTACATTTCAAACTGAGGAAATGACAACCTGAAAACGCTTTGCTATCTTCCTAAAGCCTTCTCCTGCTTTGTGCAACCATTTTCATTTTCAGAGTGTTAGGCAGTGCTTAGAAGAACTCATGGCATGCTGTTTTTTATTGGACAAGGTTAGAGGAGTCTGGGTATTTATAAAGCTTTGAAATTTGCATTACCTGGCCTTTCCTAATGATTATTGTGAATAAGTCTGAATCTTAACAGGCTATTTAATGTCCGAGACCTCAGTAAAGTTTTCTGAGCACTCAAATCTACTTGGGTTCCCATACTTTTGCAAGGTACTCCTTTCCTATTTTTTCACACTAAAATTGTACAAAACAAAAAAAAAATACACTGATATTGCTTAAATGTTAAAAAGTGTGTTTCATCTTTAAAACTTGCTAAACTGTTCACTGCAACAGTAATTTTGACCAATTTTGCATGCCACTGTATACTACTCTTATGATAAATTCCCCACAGTATGTTTCTGAACAGTCTATACAACGTCACTGAAGAAACCTCAACAAATCACACTAACATAAGATCAGTTAAAAATACTACTGAAATAAAGTATATGTAGAACAAATCATTTACAGAAAACTACGTTGATGCCTTGAGCAAAGACAGGAGTGAACTGGCTTTATAGGAAAATTTCCAGTTGGGCCGATGTCTAGGAGGCTGCCTGGGCCCTCCTCACGGCCGGCCAGTGGATGTTTATGGGGAAGTATTTTAAGCTGCTGGTATTTTGTGATGGACTGTGGTATTTGGCTCTGTTGGGGTGGTATAATGTGCCACACTATGGTATTGCTGGCCCTGCCTTCCATCAATTTGGACCCAACTACAAAATGTGGCCATTTTTAGTATTTTTTCCAGGGCCACTTTAAGTTCCCAATCCGCCCCTGTGCAAAGACCATACACAATCTCATCATTTAGCAGTCTTCAGTTTATAATATAATGCCATGTTCACAGATCATTTACCAGCTCTCCTTAAACATGGGGTGCATGTTCTGAAATAATACTGTGCAAATCCAACCCAACAGAAGGTAAAACAACTTAGCTACCCCTGCACTGCAGTGTTGGCATCCAGTGGCAAAATGGGGGAAAAAAATAATGTACCACAAGTAGAAATTAGGTTTCACAGAGCACAGCCAAGGAAAAATACCAACGAAAAAACCTACACGGTAACTGGTATTCCTGGGCCATGTTGAGTTTGAGTGCAGAATGCAGTCCTCTAAAGCATATTAGACATTACACAACCGTCTCTTCCTTACTGCTTTCTGGTCTAAATTCTGAACCCTTGCAGCTCCGTTACATTTTTGGCATCTTGATGGCAAAATGGGTGACCCAGCACAGCCCAACTTGTGATCGCCTGCTTTGCTGTAGAAAACTGCAATTTCTAGCTGTACCCTGCTCAAATATGTAAGCCAAGGGTATCCAGAAGACATTGTGTATGCCTACTTGTGTAGTTAAGACATAGAGAATCTGAGACACCCATGTGGAAGTGAACATAGTGTAAACGCAAGTTGTTGCATACAGAAAGGCAAACTAATTTTCCTAGCTGATGGTTTTTTATGATCTCAGTAACATTAAAGGGAACCTGTCAGCTCCGATATGCCCTTTGTCCACCTAGTAACATTGCTGTGGTGGTCGCACATGCTCAGTTCCATCCTTTACCAGCCAGATTGTTTTTCCGAAGCTATGACAGTTACAGGGAGGGCGTTGCAGCAGCATCTTTTGAGAAAGGACACGCCTCCTGAGCAATCCAATTGAAATAAATCTGCAGAATGAATGTAGGGAGCTCTGCATCCATGTGAAGTAGAAGGCTGGTTCTAGGAAAAGAATGTCATTGACGGTATGGTGTCCAATCTTCATAATTTATATTAATCATGGAATAAACACTTATAAATTGCCAATTTCTTCATACATCTACATGTCATAAAATGAATACTCCTCTGAAGCTAAAATATTTTAAAGGTACCATCACTGTTACTGCCTATGAGTACATACAGTATGCTACAAGGCCCACCCCATTTACTACCAGTGCTAGGCTACAAGCATGACTAGAACAGACGTGATTAGCTGTTAATTAGGTTTTATCTGTCTGCCATGTGACCCTTGCTTATGTTGTTACTTCTGAACCGAAATTCCTTCCCCAAGTTAAAAGCATGTTTAAAAGTGCATGCCAAGACAATCAGCTCTCTCCATTAGTAATCATCACATCCCAAGGTTATCTGACTGGGAGAAATGACCACAATGAACTGCCATGATAGCTGAAATCCCTACCCGATTAACTCTGCACGTTATTGTGCTGACCCAAAGTTCTGGACAGATGAGGGTTTTTTTCAGTTTTTCTTTTTTGTGACCAATTTGCTTCCTGCAGGCCAATTGTGTTATGCATACTTTGTAGCATGAACAATGTAAACTGTTGTAACCTGCACTATGGCTTCCGTCTGCCCCCAGCATACTTTCCTCATGTCCTTGTATAGCAGTTACCTGCATGCGGGAACTCATGGAAACTATAGGACATTCCCATTCTGTCTAATGAAAGACTTCATTGTCTGGCAACTTCCATATGAAATAAGTAAGAAGGCAAATACTGCCGCAGATGCAATACAAACACTATCACTGCTTGCTCGTCTATGTCGATATACCATACAGCTATCTTTTTTAATGAGAACTATAATGTACTAGTAGTGAATGGTTTCTAAAGGGAGTAGGTGACCTGAAAGGCTGTTTAAACATAACTTAATGGATAGTTTTATTATCACCATCACTGTGAAAGAGAAGTTTTCATCTGGCATTCAGAGTACCCACAAGTGTCCTCAGGGCAGTCCTTAAAGGGAGTCTGTCACCACATTTGGACATTATAGACCGCTTACACAGCGTTCAGGCATAACGTTAGAGGAATCAAATGGTACTTTTGTTGCGTTCTTCTGTGGTTCACCTATGGCAAAAACGTACTTTCAGTGATATGTAAATGAGGGCTCGCAAGAACCCAGGGGCGGCGTTAGCTTCTTTGGAGCCCAGGCTGCTCATCCTCTTTTGTTAATATCCCTGCCCCAGCCCCAGCCTCTGCCCGCCCTTCTCTTGCCTTGCATCCTCCTCCTCTCCCTGTGAAATCCCATGCCTGCGATTTGTCTCGCTTGGCCGGAGCATGCGCACTGTGATGCCCACTGGGGGCATGGCATCGCTGTAGCTACTGCGCATGCTCCGGCCAACGGCGCAAACCCAGCTGCAAGGAGGTCATTGGCTGGAGCATGCGCAGTAGCTACAACAATACCGTGCCCACAGTGGGCATCGCAGTGCGCATGCCGGGCCAAGCGAGGCAGATCGCACGCGCGGAATTTCACGGGGAGAGGAGGAGGACGCAAGGTAAGAGAAGGGCCGGGCAGAGGTTGGGGCGGGGATATTAACAAAAGAGGACAAGCCGGGGCTCCAAACACGTTAACACCGCCCCTGGGATCTTGCGAGCCCTCGTTTACATATTAATAAAAGTACAGTTTTTCCGCAGGTGAACCACAGATGAACGCAACAAAGGTACTATTTGATTCTTCTAAAATTATGCCAGAACGCTATGTAAGTGGTCTATAATGTTCAAATGTGGAGACAGACTCCCTTTAACTCTAAAGTGCATTTGTCTCTCTAAAGTAGGAATTACTGTCAGCAGTATCAACCTAATTAAACTAGGCATACTGCCTGTTAGGGTTGATTCTACTGTTAAAAACAATACATCTGTGCACCTCAGCTCTTCTGGTTTACACGTTCCCCTCCCCTTGACTTACAGGTCCAGCCATCAGCGTTCTCTTGCCTGGTCCTGCACATCACAATTATAGCGCATGCGCAGTAAGCAGCTATTCAGCTAAAGCTGATGTGCGCGCATGTGTCAAAACTGTAGCACATGCACCATTACAGAGTCAGGTGGATGGTGAAGCTCTGGCCCTCAATGCACTATAGACCTCATTTACGTATATATAGACTAAAATTATGTTTTCATTGTAATGGAGAACAGATATTTTCCAACCAGGTATTGTTTAACCCTTTCATGACCAAGGGTCATTGATGCCTCTGCGACTACGTCTAATTTTGCAAATCTGACATGTGTCACTTTATGTGGTAATAACTTTGGAACACTTTTATTTATCCAAGCCATTCTGAGAATGTTTGCTCGTGACACATTGTACTGCATGATAGTCATAAATTTAAGTCAATATATTTCACCTTTATTTATAAAAAAATCCCAAATTTACCAACAATTTTGAAACATTCACAATTTTTTAAAGCAGAAAGTGATACCTCATAAAATATTTATTACTCAACATTCCCCATATGTCTGCTTTATGTAGCCATCATTTTGTAAATGTCATTTTATTTTTTTAGGACGTTAGAAGGTTTAGAATGTTAGAAGCAATTCTTAAAATTTTTAAGAACATTTCCAAAACCCACTTTTTAAGGACCAGTTCAGGTCTGAAGTCACTTTGTGGGGATTACATAGTGGAACCCCCCCATAAATGACCCCATTGTAGAAACTACACCCCTCAAGTTACTCAAAACTGATTTTAAAAACTTTGTTAACCCTTTAGCTGTTCCATATGAATTAAAGGAAAATGAAGATTACATTTCTACATTTCACTTTTTTGGCAGATTTTCCATTTTAATCCATTTTCCATTTGATCCAATCCCTTTGAGCTGTCAGCTTGATATAAATCTAGTAGAGCAATGAACGGGGAGATCTCTGGATCCATGTGAGGTACAGGGCTGGTTCTAGCTTTGTTAGAAAAAGATTGTCATGTGCTATATGATTTCTGATTTTCATTTTTTACATTATTCGTGGGATAACCCCTTTAACATGGGCAGAAATATGGGAATCAAATGTTGGAAGGGATAATATAGCAAATAATGGTTAAAGGGGTTCTTCAAGAATTAAGAAAATGAAAATACTTAAATATTACTTTTTTATAAATATATTCCCAAATACTTTTCATTAGTAATAATGGCTCATATTTTGTCCTGGAAGCAATCATTAGGAGAAATAAAATGGCCGCCGTTCTATTAGAACACACAAAACCTGTCCTAATCGCACAGCAGGACAAGTTACTTCAGAACACTGAGCTAAAGACCTGCCTCATCCTCCTCTCCTACTTAAGATCTTCAGCTGAATCTCTGTAGGAATAGAGTTCATGAGAAGACATGAAGCACAGAGAGGACAGACAGGACAGAATGTGGTAATGGAGACTGCATACAAGAACTGCTGCTCATTACCCCCACCCTCCACTCTGTACTTCATGTCTCCTCTTGAACTCCATTTAATTCTCGGAGAACCCCTTTAATCTAGGAAGAAAGTGAAAAGACACTAAAATTCATACTTTTATACAGGTTCATGGGATTGCCAGCAAATTATATGAGCAGTAACGTAACGTAAACTGAGAAAAATGTTCTAGAAGTAGACTCTATGATCTTTTTTTTCTCCAACAATTCTATGAAGTATTAAAATATTCTGCCTTTCTAATTTTGCTTTCTTGAAATTATTTTACTTTTTATCTCCTTTAATAATATCAAGTGCAGCTCATGCAAAACGTTTTCCCCTGGGGATCCCAAGTACAATGGCATGTCTCAAAGAAATGTTACATTAGATGAAGCATGCCTTTCTTCATACTTTGTGCCTCACGTGGCTCCCTGGTATGAGATCTGTCATGATTTCTGTTTCCCCATCTTCAATACATATTGAAAATGAGTTTCGCTAATTGTTGGAAATTTCTCTACAAAAATTGCTTTAATTGCTCGTAGTGTCTGCATGGACTTGGATGCCGGACTGCAGCGCTCAACAACTTGCTTTTTACTTAAACAGGACTGACAACATATCTCTAGGCAGAGAAAGAGACACACTTGGCTGTAAATTGTTTTTTGGCACTGGTAGAAGCTTCTGCATTATTTAAGCGCAGAGAATAATTGGGATCAACCAGCATAACAGAAATGAAATATTTAGTAGCAAAAACAAAATCTGTTATCACAGCCTTCCTTAACTTGTAAAGTGCTGCTGGTGAAATGTATTTTGGTGGCGATGTAATCACAGTACACCGAGAATTAGACTGCTGCCTTCCGTTTTCTAATGTAGCAATGCAACGTTTATAAACTGCCTTATCAGTCTTCAGCCAGAGCTTTATAACCGAGACAAAATTCTTTACTATGATAAATAGGTCCCTCAATCTGTCCCCAAGACAGAGGAACTGAAGGATTCCTCTATTTAGGGAGCATTCACACGACCGTATTTTTCTTCCGTGTCCGTTCCTCAATTTTTGCTGACAATGCACAGACCCATTCATTTCTATGGGTCCGCAAAAATTGCAGAATGCCTTTTAGTGTCATCCGTGTGCTGTCCGTTCCGTGTGTCAGTTCCTTTTATTTTAGAACATGTCCTATACTTGGCCGCAAATTGCGGTCCGTGGCCCATAGAAAGTTAATGGGTCCATAAAAAACGGATAGCACACGGTCAATTTTAACCCTTCCGTTCTTTTTTGCGGACCGTGAACACACGGAAGCACCACGTCCATATTATACGGACGAACGGAAACGGAAATATAACAGACATATGGAACACACGGATCCGTGAATTGCAGACCGCAAAACCAACACGGTCATGTGAATGCTCCCTAAGGCCCCATTCACACGTCCGCAAATCTGCGGAACAGGTGCGGACCCATTCATTTTAAATGGGGACGTGATGGATGCAAAGAACACACACTGTGCTCTCCGCATCCGCATTTGCGGAGCTCGCCGCTGATCTTCCGGCCGGCGGCTCCGCAATAATATAGAGCATGCCCTATTCTTGCCCGCAATTTCGGACAAGTATAGGTATCTCTATGGGGCTGGCGGCAAGGTGTGTTGCAGACCCGCAACACACTACAGACGTGTGAATGGGGCCTAAGGCTTATTGCACACGAAGGTATGGTTTTGTGGTCTGCAAAAAACGGATCCGCAAAAGAAACGGATGACATCTGTGTGCAAAAAAACGGCCCGTACACTTGCAAAAAAAACCTTTGTGTGCAAGAGGCCAAAGGCCTGACTCACACATAAATGTTTTAAGCTTATATTACATGAATAAATCATGCAGGCGATTATCGGGAGGGAAGCAAGAAGACCTCTGCTATTATTATGCAGCATTCTCCTCCTTATGCCATCATTCGTCCCTATACTGAATCGCGATTACCCAGAATCATCTGCTGCCAGCAAACCTGCTGAAAGATTCCAATTACCTAATGAATGAGCGTTTGCTTGTTCATCAGGTAATCATCTTTTCTGACCCATCGTAAGGTGAAACCAGACTCCACATACAATGTCTCAGATCCAACCAATCCAGGCCACTTCTCTGGTAAAACAGCTGTATTATTTGCTGGTTATCAGCTATTCCTGACTGTTATATGTAAGGACATGTTTAATTTGTCTTAGTTATCTGCTTATTTTTCTTAACTCTTCATTTTCTCTTATCTTGGATGAAATTTTAGGGCTTTGGAACCGATCACTCAACTTACAATGGTTTCAACATACAATGGTCATCCTGGAACCAATTAATATTGTAACTTGAGGGACCACTGTATTCTGAATGGAGGATCCTGTCTCCTCATCATTAGAATAAAATATAACAGCGGTAAAGTGATCTGTACAGACCAAGAAGTGATGCCTATTATTAGGCCTAGTGGCCAGTGCAAAAACTGCAGGAATTTATGTTTTTGTTTAAATATAGACAGTGACGTGGAAAATAAAAAATCTAAATATTCTTTAAAAATATGTTAAACATAAAAACGTGATTTAAAGAATAGGTCAATTTCTGATGAGACATTCTCTTTAACTACTGTATGTAATTACATTTTCATAGGTTTTATGAATAACAGTAACACTTTGAAAACCAGTGCAAATTAAATAAGAAGTAGTTGACATAGCAGCTTATCAGATCTCTGCTTTCATTTTTCAATTCTAAGGATTTTTATCGAGATAACAAAAATTACTGAAAACTACCTACAGTATGTGTGCACTGAATACTCACACGTGATGTCACCATAGATCAGACATGATTATATTTCCTTTTAGTTATCTTGCCCAGTTCTGTGCTGCACCTTTGTTTTGATGCTGCTAGGGCCTGCAGTGGGAAAGATTACTATTTAAAGATTAACTAAAATCTTTTATAATAATTTTTAATATGTTGTCCCTAATCCCATAATTTTTTTTCTAATATACTTTATTATTTTCTATTTTTACTACACTTTTACATCTCTAAAGTGTGCACTTAAAACTCAGTTCTTCCTACAATGCTGACAGCTCAGCGGAGTGCGGAGTACTCATTTTATGAATGGGGCCGCAGCAGCGCAGGGAGTATGGTCACATTGGTCAGGAGTGCTCATTGCTGCTCCTGCCGGTGCTCCCTGGACAATTACTAACTCTTGGCCAGGATTAGCGGAGCCTGCTCCGCTAAGCTAAGAGAACTGCATGTCATTCATAAAATGTGTGCATTTAGGGATGTAAAAGTGTAGTAAAAATAGAAAATTAATAAATTAAGTATATTAGAATTTTTTTTTTAGGGGATTAGGGAAAACATATTAAAAATCATTATAAAACTTTAGATACTCTTTAAAGGACTACAGTTCCCATGGTTCATCTCCCCTTATCACAGTTATTGGCTCTCTTTACAGCTGCCTGTGCCCCTTTGTAACAAGCTGCAAGGCACAAGTTGGAACATTTGGATGTCAGATTACTGTATATTTCAGTGTGTCACGTATTTGGAGCCCATATTAGAGGCTGCTGTTGCATAATATGAGAGTTGTTATTCTATTGAGGGCATTATGGGATGTACTGTATTGTATACTGTGAATCAGTATACACTCTCACCCTGCAGGTACACGTGGGCTCAAGTACTAAGCATCTGTCCACTCGATCTCTCAGGCGTCTCTATTTAGTATTCATAGGGGGTCATTTACTATGCTGAAATATGCCTAAATTTGGAGTATTTCAGGTGCAGATGGCGGAGCAACAGTTAGTTGCGCTGCTATCTGTGACTTTGCCCCGCTTATTCCAGGTCTAAAATTGTGGGCATGGCGTGGGCAGGGAACGGCCTGTCTTACATTTAGCACTGGCACTGGATGCACCAACGTTATGGAGAGGCCTGCGCCTCTTCATAACTTCGGTGGATCCACCGCCAGCTATGGGCCCTTTTGACGGTCTTAATAAATGTGCCCCATAATGCCTACATCCTAAACCATTAGCATTTTGCAGTGCTGATGCTTCCCTTTTGACATCCAATAGCAGCTAACACATATTATGAGATGATGACTTTTCTAATTTTCTACTGTAGGTTGTTGCACAGAAGCAAATAAAAGTACTCATATTATAATTCCTTACAAATGCATGAAAGCAATTAATAATTATTAATAATAATGAAAAAGAAAATCTGTATTACAATTTAGGAGTAACCTATGCATGATTCAGAACTCACAGTTTGCAGTATTTGAGCTGATTTGCCTCTTGGCCACTGTTCAGTCATGCATCCAGAAAATTAGAGCACTTTACAAAAGAGGGGATTTAAAGCACTAAGAACCCAAATCTCCTGTCTTGAAAAGGGATCCTGCACGTGTGGTTGAGAGATAACTACACAAACGCACCAATGATGTGCCAACCAATTTGTACTGGATTAGTATTGAGCACCCAGTGATATTATTTCAAGCAGACAAGCACTGCCAATACTTCACGTGGTGTGGACAGCTTTATCCAATTCTATACGGATAACGTATTTATCACTTTACCATAAATGAGCAGCTTTTATATTCTTTACTTCTAATAAAATGGAAAAAAATTAACAATTGAATGGTGTCATACTTTAATGGTACCAGGCACTATCAGTATGCTGAAACCATTATCACTGCAGCTCCTAATTAACAAGCAGAGTTACATCAGCCAAGCTCCTCTGGAAGAATTTGAACATATAGCGTCCTGTGTGAGTTAATAGGTGCAAGAAACAAAAAAATAAATAATAATCAGCTTGCCCTTTCTTGACAGGCCTCAAGTTTAGGGAGAAGAGAGACATTACTTTTGTTTTATTTGAAGAAGACTCGAGTTAGAGACCGAAACGCGTCACATTTAATATTGTTATGCGCCAATAAACCCCAAAGAATTGCAAATTCAAAGTGAGTGCTGGTCTTAATTTTGCATGAATGATGTTATGATTTGAATGTCTAATGAAATATTACACGAGTATACTCAGTGATGATGTTAAAATCTTAGAAAACCTGTCATCTTTCAAGTCTTCATTACTTCCTAACACTGCTCTACTATTCATAATACAGTTCTGTTCCTCAGTGTTGCTTTCTGGACTTTTTGCAAAAAGACATTGGGTGCCACCACCCTAAATACATAAAAACGGGACCAGCTGCCATCTCTAGTGTCCAGTCACTTTAGGCAGGGGGAGTACATGAGACAAAGCATTGTGGGTATGATTAGAAAGGGGAGAATCGCAGCAGGCAGCGTCTCTTGAATCTGAGAGACCTGCGGATATACAAATATACAATGCTATTGATCTTTAAGTTACAAAGTATCTTAAAATGTTCTGTAGCATTCTTCCGATACGACATCAGTGCAATACGCTAAAGTGATGGGACTAGCACGTGGTTTATACCCTCTAGTGATGTTTATGCTGGAATATACCTGTAGTAGAAGTCTGGGTTCTAAAAGGTTGGTCATGAGCAGAACTAGTATCAGCAATTTGACCAGGGTCAGAGAATTAGTTGGGCTTCTCTTCATCAGACGAAAATATTCTCTAACCATGTATCTGTTCATTGGCACCCAGCACAAGGGCACATGCTTCAGCAGCACCCCCTTAGCTAAACCCCTCAATAAAAGATATTATTTCTGATCTTCAGGTGTTATATATCAATTTATTTTACGGCCATATCATAGTGTATTGCTGCATTCACCTATGTATGCAGAAAATTGTTCCTGCCTGGTCAAAAAACAGCACGGCAATAACGTTACACTTCTGTCCACACTTGACTTTTGTTATAAAGTTGCACAATAGTGAATTAGACTTTGCAAAGTTCTGGGTCCTAAAATGCTATTCTTCTATTGTTATGAACACTTTATGTTCCGTAGGTTGAGATATTTGAATTGATTAAACTCCGTATACTACATAAACCGTAGAGAAATAGGAAACATGTATAATACGTCTTAATAACTTGTATACAACATATAAAGGCAGTTTTGTGAAAACATTCCCTCCCATAATTTCCATACTGTACTCACCCTGTGACCTTGGTAGCTTTATAATACTGACTCCGAATCTGCAGTTTAATGGCAAAACCTTTGGTTTATCCTTTTCCTCAGTCCGTCAGATGGTTACGATTATTTCCTAAAAGAACAGAGATGGTGAGAAACTCATGGACAACATTTTTAAGTCGGTTTAAAAATATTCGTCCCCCTTTATTAACGTCCCTGTGCCAGAATTCTATCATAAGTTCCTTATTTTTGCCGCAAATCAAATTGGATACATTTATTGTTGATGTGTGCCAAAAAGAACAGTTTGCTACAGACTCTTTCCAAAAGTACCTAGAAAAGGGGCACGGTTTTGTGGAGTCATAAAATGCCTCAGACTTATTCCAGTTTTCTGGCACAAAATTTTGGTCTAAAGTAAGCCAAGTAAGAGTTGGCTTAAAAAAAGGAATATATCCAACTTCTAGCAAGATGCGTCATAGCTAGTGTTCAGCAAACTTGTGTTTTAAGTTCTGCGTCCAAATTTTGAGTTATCGAAGAATCCCGTTATAAATTCCAAATTCCGTTATGGTCCGTGGTAGCGGAATCCATAACAGGATTGTTCGATAACTCGAACTTTGGACGCCGAACTTAAAACACAAGTTCACTCAACACTAGTCATAGCTATCATACAGAGTGCACTGTTTTGATAACTTTAGTGCAACCCATGGCTCTGTTGTCCTAGGGTACACCAGGGATCAGCAACCTCGGTTAATCCAGCTGTTCTGAAAGTACAACTTCCAGAATTCTCCTTTCATTTTTATGGAAATATTACAACAATCGAGCAAGTGTGCATGCTGGGAGTTGTAGTCTCACAGCAGCTGGAGTGCCAAAGGTTGCTGATTGGTGGTCAACACTGTCTAACTACTGTATTACACTCCATTAGTAAATGTCGGCCATATTAAAAAGCAGCACGGTTCTCTTACTACTGATATCATTGGATACAACTATTCATTAACATAACCATAGAAAAGGCAGGTGCACTCTGCGGCAATACTAAACCCTCACACTGATGTTAAAATTGAGAGGTTAGTTCGACATATTCTACATATCCTAAAATTGAGAGGTTAGTTCGACATGTCTTAAGCTCGGACACCACGTCAATGTGCCTGCTTTTCATCTACAGGCTACATTCAGGTGCACCTGGGAGGCTCTGGGCCACATCAGTTGGTCTCGGGTGGGGCTCACAGGCACCTCCCACCTCCCATTGCAAGCATGGTTACATGCTGGAGGTCACTGGTGAGCAGTTTATGAGTCAGGCCTTACGATCCCGTAATGCCCAACGGCCCCTGGTATCGCCCATACGGCACAGGTAGGTTGAGTGGTAGGGTCTCGGCTACTTGAGAGACCTTGACGTGGTGTCCGAGCTTAAGACATGTCCTCCTAGTAGGATGTGTCGAACTAACCTCTCAATTTTAACATCAGTGTGAGGGTTTAGTATTGTCGCAGAGCGCACCTGCCTTTGCTATGGTTATGTTTTTGATTGTTCTCCACATCCACATTATTGTTATCGTATGTAGGATGGTTATTGTGTTACTTGTAGTCCGTTGCTGGCATCTTCCATTGTATGCATTTTTTGCTGTTGATTGCCCCTAGCAACGGACTACAAGTGCAGGATGTGCTCCCCTATATACATGCACAACTGCATATGGGTTGAGCATATCCTGCTTGTTAAACACCACACCCTGTTTTCTAATGGTTTGTACAACTATTCATTACTCTTGGTATTCATATGTTTGAGATTTTTGGTGACATTTTAGATTCTTCTGCAACAAGGCATATTAATATGTCATAACTACTAGCTGCTGCCGCTGCTAGTGCTTTGTGGTGTGTCATGTATTACTATACACGGTATTACTATACACAGGGGAAATGACAAAGGTTAGAAAACAAGTTATAATGTTTCTGAGACATTATAACCTGGAATCACTGATATTGCTACTACTAAAAAGAATTCAGAGTGATATCTGCATTACTGTGCTTCTACTGTCATATTAGCCCATACTACAACCATGGATCGGTGGGGGTCCGACACCCAGCACCCAACTGACCAGCTGTTTCAAGCTGCCACAGTGCCGGAAACTACCAGTGTACGGAGCAGAAGCAGAAAGCTCTGTATACGGTGTAGTTTCTAGCACCAGCAAATTGATGCTCAGCTCCCATTCACTTAAAGAGCGGTCTGCCTCCAGCCCCACACACTGTATAGTGTCCAGCTCTGCCACAGCGGAGGACAGAAGAGAATTGGGAAAGGGGCACCATGATGAATCTTTAACCTAACCCAGGGATATACATACATATAGAGGGGGTAATTGGTGGTCCAGTCAGGATCCACTACAAGGAAAAAAAAAAAAAACTCATAATCAATAAATATAACATACGGACCGTTCTTGGTCCAACAAGGGAATCCTGTGGTCCAATTAAACTCGGCAATGCATTAAAGCACTTATCATTGTAAGAGTGATTAAATAGAGCATATAAAGGATAGGTTCTCATTAAGGCCCAGCGGATTCACAGTCCGTAGTCTGTAAATCCACCGGGCCTCCTTTTGAAGAATTCTTCTTCCTAATCACCTCCTCTGGGCGAGGGATGAACGACCTCAATAATCTGGAACCTGAGACTTTTTGGGTTACCACCATGGAATTCCCAAACATGGCGGGCTAGAGGGGTATCCTGCCTATTGGTAAGGCAACGTTCACACTCGCGTTTTGGCTTTCTGTTTCTGAGACCCGTTCAGGGCTCTCACAAGTGGTCCAAAACGGATCAGTTTTGCCCTAATGCATTCTGAATGGAAAAGGATCTGCTCAGAATGCATCAGTTTGCCTCCGATCAGTCACCAGTCTGCTCTGAAGGCGGACACCAAAACGCTGCCTGACACAATCTGGCACAACAGAAACGAATCTCTACCCCACTGACTTTCAATGGTGTTCAAGACGGATCCGTCTTGGCTATAGAAGACAATACAACCGGATCCGTTCATGACGGATGCATGCGGTTGTATTATTGTAACGGAAGCTTTTTTGCAGATCCATGATGGAGCCGCAAAAAACGCTAGTGTGAAAGTAGTCTTATACCCCCCACATGGTCCCCAATTCTACACCTCAGCTCACGCCTGGGCAAACCAACCTCAGCTGTTCTACAGTTGCTGCATGTAAATGTAGCTTTCAGCTCCTCTAACAAGCAGGCAATTATAAGGAATGAATGGCGAGTCGGCCCACATAAAATAATAACTATTACCGTATTTTTCGCCCCATAAGACGCACTTTTTCCCCCCCAAAAGTGGGGGAAAAATGCCCCTGCGTCTTATGGGGCGAATGCTGACAATTTACATCGTAGCCTGCGGTGCTCCAGCATCGCAGGCTGCATTGTATGAGCGGGGAAGGAGGAGGGGCTGGAGGCCGACAACTTACGGCGGGCCCAGTGCAGTCACTGTACTTACACTGGGCCCTGCTGCTCTGCATAGTATTTCTAAACAGCAATGCTTAAGTTCCTAATAGATTTAACTAAAGCTGCGATCTCTCGTTTATTATAACTTACAAGAAATCCTCCGTAGCAGGCAGAGCGGCTGGCTGGGTTACGTCACTCACTGACGTTGCATGCCTGCTCCGCCCACTTTATGAATGAAGCAGGCGGAGCAGGCGTGCAACGCCAGTGAGTGACGTAACCCAGCCAGCCGCTCTGCCTGCTACGGAGGATTTCTTGTAAGTTATAATAAATGAGAGATCGCAGCTTTAGTTAAATCTATTAGGAGCTTAAGCATTGCTGTTTAGAAATACTATGCAGAGCAGCAGGGCCCGTGTAATATAGGGGACATTGTTATACGGGGGATCTGTGGATGACACATATTATAGCAGTGTCATCCACAGATCCCCCATAACAGTGCCATCCACAGATCCCTCTCCCCATATCAATGCCATCCACAGCTCCCCCATAACGGTGCCATCCACACCTCCCCCATAACAGTGCCATCCACAGATCCACCCATAACAGTGCCATCCACAGCTCCCCCATAACAGTGCCATCCACAGATCCCCCATAACAGTGCCATCCACAGATCCCCCATAACAGTGTCATCCACAGATCCCCCATAACAGTGCCATCCACAGATCCCCCATAACAGTGCGTCATATATAGATCCACCATAATAGTGTCATGTACAGACCAGCATTCTTTCAAAACCCACCAAAACCACACCTTTTGGTAAAAAAAAATTTTTTTCTTATTTCCCTAGCCAAAAACCTAGGTGCGTCTTATGGGCCGGTGCGTCTTATAGGGCGAAAAATACGGTAATTATTTTTTTATGTTTATATGGCAATTTTAGAAGTGAGGACAGGCAGATATTTTCCTTATTATAGGCCTAAAGTCAAACTGGTAAATATATTTTTCACACTGCACGGCAAATATTTACAGCTTTCAAACAGGTCTACCCACTACCAATACACCCTACAGTATAATCCTAGCTAATACCAATACAAACCATGTTATTACAACAGTAATACACTGTACAGAGCATTTGCGTTGTGGCACATTACAACATGCATGCTCATAAATCATTATGGAGTCAAGTGTGACCTGCATGCAGAGGGAGGCATTGTACACATAAGATTAAATTACATTTACTTCCAATGGGCCTCCATGTCAATTCAGTTCATTAACGTGAGAGTGGTGGGAATCAAGCGGCCTACCGAGGAGATAAAGGGTCCTCCTGGATAAAAGACATTCCATGGGGGAAAACCTATTTGCCTGTGAAGTGATATATATCGGTGAGTTCAAGCTTCAAGTGAAAGAATGTTGAATCACAGCTACTGAAATAAGTTTAGGGGGAAGCTGTTCTGTGCTCCTCTTCTGTCTGCCGGGACTCGATCTACAATTCCCATTGAAGTATTAAGCCCTGGGAAACGCGGATTAATGGCGAGAACAGGTTTGTTTGTCCGCCATAACAATGTGTTTTGGGGCTGTTGCCACAAGCCTTCATCAAAGCTCGTCTGAGGTATACATGATATGCACATCTCAAATTATTCTAACCCGAAAAGATACTGTGATTGCTTTCTGGAATGTTAAATACAAATCCCAGCATTTTTTCATTTGCGGGGGATCTTCAAATTAGGATTCTCACAGGCTGACCCTGTCATAATTTCAGACAAGTGCATACGAGCATAGCTCCCCTACAGTGTCACTATTTACTGGCAATCTGTCCTGAGTCCGAGCATTTTAACGAGACACGTTTAATCCATTATTTTATCCTGTTTTGCTCTTTAAACCAGTGCTACTGAATATTTGAAGGGGTTGTCCATTTCTCACACAGCCAGCGGCACTTATCGAAATAGCCATACCCACTTGGACCAAAGCACTCCTGCTCCGCTCCCCAGCTCTATGTACTGGACTTCCAGTACTTGTCTGCCAACTTTCACATGGATGCAGCCAAACACTGGACTCAGCAGGAATGTGTCCCAATTGGCACATCACTCCTCATTGTGTGCCATTTAGGGACATGTCCCCACTGAGCCTCAGCGGTGAAAGTGACCCTGTCCGTGTGAGAGATGGGGACGGAAAGTGCAGTGAAGAGTGCCAGGGAGCTGGAATGGAGAAGGCAAGTGTGGATCACTGATAAGACCACCTCCTCAGAGAGGGAAGGCTGTCAGTCACTGATAGGACCACCTCCTCATAGAGGGAAGGCTGTCACTGATAGGACCATCTCCTCATAGAGGGAAGGCTGTCAATCACTGATAGGACCATCTCCTCATAGAGGGAAGGCTGTCAATCACTGATAGGACCACCTCCTCATAGAGGGAAGGCTGTCAGTCACTGATAGGACCTCCTCCTCATAGAGGGAAGGCTGTCAGTCACTGATAGGACCACCTCCTCATAGAGGGAAGGCTGTCAGTCACTGATAGGACCTCCTCCTCATAGAAGGCCGTCAGTCACTGATAGGACCACCTCCTCATAGAGGGAAGGCTGTCAATCACTGATAGGACCACCTCCTCATAGAGGGAAGGCTGTCAGTCACTGATAGGACCTCCTCCTCATAGAGGGGAGGCTGTCAGTCCCTGATAGGACCACCTCCTCATAGAGGGAAGGCTGTCAGTCACTGATAGGACCACCTCCTCATAGAGGGAAGGCTGTCAATCACTGATAGGACCACCTCCTCATAGAGGGAAGGCTGTCAATCACTGATAGGACCACCTCCTCATAGAGTGAAGGCTGTCAATCACTGATAGGACCTCCTCCTCATAGAAGGAAGGCTGTCAGTCACTGATAGGACCACCTCCTCATAGAGGGAAGGCTGTCAGTCACTGATAGGACCACCTCCTCATAGAGGGAAGGCTGTCAATCACTGATAGGACCACCTCCTCATAGAGGGAAGGCTGTCAATCACTGATAGGACTACCTCCTCATAGAGGGAAGGCTGTCAGTCACTGATAGGACCACCTCCTCATAGAAGGAAGGCTGTCAATCACTGATAGGACTACCTCCTCATAGAGGGAAGGCTGTCAGTCACTGATAGGACCACCTCCTCATAGAGGGAAGGCTGTCAGTCACTGATAGGACCACCTCCTCATAGAAGGAAGGCTGTCAGTCACTGATAGGACCACCTCCTCATAGAGGGGAGGCTGTCAGTCGTCTGTATTCTATGACCGAAAAAGTGGAACAGGTGCTTCATAAATATGGCGCTCGTTCTGAACACCATATTTCTAAATGAATTTATACCACACAACTGGCATAAATACATTAAAGGAGTATTCTGGTTATAACATGTCATCCTCTTTAATCCAGTGACTTCACACAATGTAAACTTCACACAATGTAAATCCATCACATTGTGGATGATGTGACTGGCGGCAATGGTTGGCATTAGCCGCATCCGTTTCTTTGCCGTCCTCCCTTTCCTAGCAATGGGATTTCAGCCACTGGAGCACCATTCGGTCGTTCTTGATAACATTTTCATCCCAGTGATTTCAATATTTAAGAACAGATTGGATATTGTCAAAAGTTATTTCAGACGGGAAAATACTGCACCCAAAGTTTTCCTGCTCACCGTAAATGATGGGCAACTCTAAGTTCTGATCAAAATGAAATGCCATTGAGACCAATGGAAGATTATTAGATATTTTCTCATTTACTTATGATTTTTTTTATATAACTGATAGGAAGAGACCCTGATATCGGAAGACAACAAGAAGATTTGTTGTGCAGACTTAACATTTTCCCTTAGTCAATGACAAGCCAATGGAGAGGCTGCATCGTCTGACCACAGAGGATAGTGAAGCGGCTAGAAAAGAGATGTCACACGGAGAGATAGCGGGCTGAGGATGGGAGGCACGAGCTGTGCATGGAGCAGAGAGCGAGGCAGGCTGGAGCTGTGCGCAGGGGGAGAAGCACCCCTATTATCTTTCTATTGTGCACTGAACTGTTGAGAGGGGATCACATCCCACCTCCACGGCTTCACTCACACAAAGACGGAATCAGCCATCATTGTGTTTGTGTGTGAGAGAAAGTCCATTCTTTATTTGGAGCGTTTTTCACATGGGGGATGCATGAAGCTACTTTATTCTGAATACCTGTGTGCAATTTACAAATCCTATTTGTCAAGGGAAAAAGAAATGTTCACAAATGATGTGTAAACTGAACTTTACAGTCAAACTACTTAAAGGGAACCTGTCACCGGGATTTTGTGTATAGAGCTGGGGACATGGGCTGCTAGATGGCCGCGAGCACATCCGCAATACCCAGTCCCCATATCTCTATGTGCTTTTATTGCGTCAAAAAAGGGATTTTAGAGATATGCAAATGAACCTGATATGACTCCTGTGTCCGGGAGGAGTCACATTTTCTGAGCGCAGCACCGCAATCTCGCGCATGCGCAGCGTCGGTGCTGCGCTCAGAAAATGTGACTCCTCTCCGGACACAGGAGTCATATCAGGTTCATTTGCATATCTCTAAAATCCTTTTTTTGACGCAATAAAACCCCATAGAGCTATGGGGACTTGGTATTGCGGATGTGCTAGCGGCCATCTAGCAGCCCATGTCCCCAGCTCTATACACAAAATCCTGGTGACAGGTTCCCTTTAAAGACAGACTGACATAGTGCAATTGAGAAAATGGGTTATAGAGGTCACCATAAGTCATATCTCTGCCTACAAATCTTTCTTGCTGCTCCGAAGGCAGGAGTAGCCACAACCCGTCATATGATGCTTTTCAACCAATCATACAGCAAATACTCAGCCATTTGGCAACTGGCCAAAAAGCATCATATGGCACGCTGTCTATGCTGTGGACTCTTATGCATACCGTAATTTACACTGGCTGCAGTTTTGTACAGATCTCCCCCATGCAGGTGTTCGTTAGCATAGATCAGACTAAAGGAAAATTAACGGCCATTTTGCATATGCCCAATGTATCCAGACGGCCCCATTCACCTGACAGAGACTAAAAGATTGTACTTTTAGTCAGAATGGCTACCAAAAAAATGTTAAAACCAGCAAAGCAGTCCATTTTTAGTAGTTTTTTTTCCCCACTGATGCCTTTCTGGGAAACGGAGATTAAAACGCTCCCCTCCAATTGTATGGGGGCTGTCGGACAAAATAGGACGTGCCCAATTTTTTGACGGCTGTTATTTACCATTCTTCTTAAGAAAGTTGTGTGGCAGCTGTTACCGTCTTGTGAATGTAGTCTTAGGCTTATATATATCCATCTGCCATTTTTCTATAAAGCATAGTGCAGCAGACTGCTCTGTTCCACAAAGATACACCTTTTAAGAAAGGTATACTACATGCAGGCTTGGACGGGTACAGGCGAATCCCCGGGGCAAGGTGGGCCCATTGTCCCCCATCCCCTGCACAAGTGGCAGGGGGTAGACTTCCTAAACTACATATTGATAGGCAGAGTACAGAACCTTAAGAAACTATCCAGTTTATTATTATAGACACATTCATGTCTCGGAGATGACATCTACGTCTAAAGGCAGGCCAGCCAGTGTCCTCCTTTCCCAGGGACTTGCCTTCTCAAAGTTGCTGCAGGGACCCCATAATCAATCATCTTGTAGCATCTTGCTGCTGTGTGAACAGGTAATATTTGGATGTATCCGTAAGATGGGCCCCCAAAATAAATTTAACTGGCTGGCCCTAGACAGCCCAGTCCAACACCGACTACATGGTATATGTTTTTTTGACAGTAGGCAACTATGGGCAATTGATGCAAAAACAGCCTAAAAGGCTAGGAAAAACAAGCATTTCTTGCACTGAATAACCGATAGCACCCTTCTTAATATCAGTGTCCCGCGCTGGGTATAGCGGCACATGGCGTTTTCATGCAGATAATGAGCACTTTGGAGTTGCACTTTTCCTGTTGACTAGACGGTACTGCTCTAAATACTCAGCCAAAATTGTTTTGGTGAAATGAAGGAGAATTAATTTGGAATATTGACAAGAAATGTGACAGGGAAGGCATTTACACTGTTGACTGCACAGTTATTCCTCTTAATGATTATGATTCATGGGAAGCAAATGCAGGAAAAGCCCAGCTGCTTACCACAATGAGGATTGGGCGAGAGATACTGCTTTATTTCACACGACAAACCACTTACACAAGATCACGTATAATAATAAACATATGTCAAATGCAATGCTATATCATTACAATGCATAAAAGGAATATAAAAATCATGCTCGCTGCCATTTTAACATCCCCATTAAGTTTTTAATAGTTTTTTTAACCCTTTTTTAGGAATAAAACTGGCTGCTGCAGGGAAAACGTAGTGTTGGATTTTAGTGACCAAGTCTGCCGATAATCCATTGAGTGTCTCTCAGCTCATAGTGCAGGTTCCTCAGTAGGGAAACTCCTGTATACTGTTGATAGGATATAATAGGCTTAAGACTTTAAAGATATCCTTCCTCAGTATGGTTCATTAGGATTATCATTACATTTTAATCCATATCTATCATGGATATGACATTAATGGAAGCCTTGACACATAGGGGCAGATGTTGGAGCTCCTAGCATCCACTCAGCGTTTAGCTTGCAGTCATTATCCTCGGTCCTCCCTTTTTTAGCTCCTGACCTGTAGCGGTACAGCAGCAGCATGGCCTTGCTGTATACAGTCCATGGCTAGTTGTTGCAATTTGAAAATGAGTGAGATAACTGGTATCTCTTGGGCTTCAAAACTAGGACTTTCTAAAGAACCTGACCTGACCCTGTCCAAATCTTTACATGGTCGAACAAGCAGTCCTGTGTCTGTGACGGTGTCACATGAAATAAATCCAAACTTCAAATTAATAACCTATAAATGGTCATTTCCTATCTTGCTCATTATCAAAAGATTATGTTCTAAAGAAAAGAGCAACTTGTATTGGGAAGCACGACAAAGAGGTTTAGCAGAATAATGAAACCATTCGTAATTGTTACCTTACAATATCAGCATTTGTGTGACGGGAATAACAAGTCATTAACCAGATGGTGTTTAATTGCTATTAGTTGGGATTAGCATACCAGAAAGCCTTAGTCAACTGCAAGTCTGCACACAGTGACTGGAGAAACAAGAGGTATTTCTGATAAAGATGGCAGCTTACGTCTTTTTCGAAATATAAGCTACTTACATACATATGCCACGCCACACATAACATAATTATCAGTTCCGTTCATTAACTTTATATGGTATCATTTAACCTTACTGACCACAATTTGACCATGCCAGTGGTGATTACTGTATTTTGCACGCACCTGCCAATAAGACAGCCCTAGGATTTAGAGGAGGAAAATAAGAAAAAAATATTTTTCAACAGAACTCCAATGTTAATCAGACCTCAGCTCAGAACCTCAATGGTAATCAGACCTTAGCTAGACCCCCATTGTTATTAAGACACCTAATCAGACCTCAGATCAGACCTGCATGTTAAAAAGACCCCGAATCAGACCTCAGATCAGACCTCCATGTTAAAAAGACCCCAATCAGACCTCCATGTTAATAGGACCCCCAACCAGACCTTCATGTTAATAGGACCCCCAATCAGACCCCCATGTTAATAGGACCCCCAATCAGACCCCCATGTTAATAAGACCCCCAATCAGACCTCAGATCAGACCCCCATGTTAAAAAGACCCCCAATCAGACCTCAGATCAGACCCCCAATCAAAACTCAGATCAGACCCCCATGTTAATAAAACCCCCAATCAGACCTCAGATCAGACCCCCATGTTAATAAGACCCCCAATCAGACCTCAAATCAGACCCCCAATCAGAACTCAGATCAGACCCCCATGTTAATAAGACCCCCAATCAGATCTCAGATCAGACTCAATTGTTAATCAGGCCTCAGATCAGACAAAAAAAAAATAAAAAATAAATCAACTCACTTCTCCTGTTCTGGACACCGCTCTTGAGATCCAGTGGTCTTCCAGCTGCGCTGTGTTGTGACCCGATGTCGCACAGCTTGAGGTCATAGAGCACACCAATGTCCTCATACTATTCGTAGGTTCCAGCACAGCGGGTAGCGATGGCAGAAGAAGACCAGGGAGCGCTGCATTCAACTCTCCCCAGTAAAATGGAAATGCTCGTTAGTATTTGCCCCATAAGACGCACTGATATTGAGGGAGTAGTGCATCTTATAGGGCGAAAAATACAGTAATTTGGCACACCTGCTAGTTTAATAGAATCTATTGAAAAACAAGGTTATGTGAACATCTAGAGGACATGTGTCGCTGCAATTTAGGACAAGTCCCAAACTAGGGGACTACACTTGCTTGTCTGTGGGATTCAAATTGGTTAATAAGTTTTCCCCATGTGCCAGGGAAGGCGGTCGACCTAAAGAATCAAACAGCCAGACAGGTTTGCTGGTTAAACGATTCTTTGCCGGGCAGCGCCCAACGAGACGATTTTATTGGATATACATTGTGGATCTAGCCAACCCCCTTTAGCCATTAATTTTAATATGTCCAATCACAAGTATTTATTACAGCAACCAATCAGAAAACACAATGGTATGGAAAAATACATGCAACCACACATAGGCATGAGTCATCTCTCTGCAAAAGTCCCCCTGTCTGTATATATCACACAGCTGCTTAATAAGGGGGCTTCTCAGTCCGTAAACACCCGACACCCACCACTTTTCTGCAGTTACTGGTTGTCAATGGCACTGGAGAGAAAACAGTGGACATGGGAAGGCTCTTTACACTATGCAGTGGCTATAACAATGTACTGTAGCTCAACTCTCATTCACCTGACTGGGAGTTCAGATGCAGTACGTCTTGTTTCCGTCCAATGATTTGCTTCCAGTCCCAGTGGCTGAAGAAAACAGCTGATCGGTGGGGTGCTAGGTGTCGTACCTCCTGCACCTGATATGGGTGACCTATCCTACAAATACGTCATCAACATCTACAGACTAGAAACCCCCTTTTAAAGACTGGAAGGGACTTTCATTAAAAATAAGGTTTCATTAGAAAAATGTTGCATCATTTGGCTTCAATGCATCACAGTATATATCAGGCTGCAAAATACTGTTCAGAGTGTTCTGAGAGCTCACTGGATGACTAGATCTCCAGTCCCTCTCTCTACTCTCCTGAATGATCTACATACACATGCAGTAAAAGGCACAGGGGAGGGATACAGCAACAGGCTGAGCCAGTCTTCAGACCTTTTAGATTTTTACACATTTAAAAAACAAAATCAAGTTTTTCCCAATCAGTCCGCACTCAATAGCCCATAATGACAAAGCAAAAACAGAATGTTTTAAATCTTTGTTACCATATATACTTGAGTATAAGCCGAGTTTTTCGGCACAAAATTTCTGCCGAAAAACCCGAACTTGGCTTATACTCGAGTCATACTCGAGTCCTATTGATAAATTCATAAATTTGATTCGGTGCGCACACATCGCTGTGGCGTCCGTGAGTGCACACTAGGGCTGCACAAAGTACGGTAATCGTATAGTACCGGTAATTACTATGAATGTACTGCAACGAGCGGGCCGGCCGGCGCGTGACTGACGTCACTTAGTCACGCTCCTGCTTCATGAATGAAGTGGGAGGAGCGTGACTAAGTGACGTCAGTCACGCGCCGGCCGGCCCGCTCGCTGCAGTGTATTCATAGTGAATACCGAGGCTGGCCATTTTATCAATAGAAGAGATATTGTTTCTTTAGAAATACGGTAAATATTGAAAAACATTTAACCTACTGATTCCTCAATTATTGTAATTGTTTTGGGTATATACCGGTATTTTTATTTTTGAAATTTACCAGTGGCTGCTGCATTTTCCACCTTGGCTTATACTCGAGTCACTAAGTTTCCCAGTTTTTTAGGGTAAAATTAGGGGGGTCAGCTTATACTCGGGTCGGCTTATACTCGAGTATATACGGTATTTAGAGCCTTTGCTCGGTACTTAGTTGAACCACATTTGGCAGTGATTACATCCTCCAGTCTTCTTGGTCATGCCACTAGGATTGCACATCTGTAGATGGAAGTTTCTACCATTCTTTGCAGATTCTCTCAAACTGTTGGTGGACAGCCATTTATAGGTCTTTCCAGAGATGTTTGATTGGATTCAAGTCAAGTTGAGTTGCTAAGACACTACTGTACTGTCTTGGCTGTGTGTTTAAAGTCATTTTCTTGTTGGAAGGTGAACCTTCAACCCAGTCTGATGCCCAGACTGAATATCTGAAGAATATATCTGTACTTTTCTAAATTCAGCTTTCCCTCAACTCTGACCAGTCTCCCAGTGCCAGCCACTGAAAAACACTACTACACTGATGCCGTCACCAACACGTCTTACTGTACGGATGGTATATTGGGCAGGTGATGAGCAGTACCTGGTTTCCTTTAGACATGACGCTTATAATTGAGGCCAAAATGTTAAATCTTTATTTCAGACCAAAGAATCTTGTCTCTCACAGTCTGAGCGTCCTTTAGGTGTTTTTATGTTAACTGCAGGCAGGCTTTCATGTGCCTTTTACTGAGAAAAGGTGTCCTTCTGGCCACTCTGGCATACAGCCCAGATTTGTGGACTGCTTCAGTGATGGTTGACCTTCTGGAAGTTTCCTTATCTGCAAGGAGGATCTTAAGGAGCTCTGCCAGAGTGGCTATTGGGTTCTTGGTCACCTCACATAGCTTACCTCTGTGTATCTCTGTTTTACTACAGAATTACGCTAATTACTTTGCTTAGTGGGGTGGCCAGCACTAAGAAGAGTCCCGGTTGTTCCAAATGTCTTCCATTTAAGAACTATGGAGGCCACTGTGCTTTTGCAGCAGACATTTGGGTATCCTTCTCCAGTTCTGTGCCTCCAATCCTGTCTCCACAGCTCCACAGGCAGTTCTCTTCTCCTCATGGCTTGGTTTTTGCTCTGAAATGCATTGTCAGCTGTAAGAACGTATATAAACAGGGTGTGTCTTTCCAAATCACGTCCAATCAACGGAATTTACCTGAGGTGGACTCCAATCAAAGTGTAGAAACATCTCAAAGATGATCAAGAGAAATGGAAGGCCCCAGAGCTTAATTTCATGTGTCATAACAAAGGGTCTGAATATTTATGTCCATGGGAAATTTTAGATTTTCCTTTTTAATACATTTGAAAAAAAAAAAAAAAATCTGTTTTCACTTTCTCATTATGGTGCATTAAATTTAGCTTGAAGGGGAAAAATGTGATATTTTTTTAGCACAAAGTTGCAACATAACAAAATGTAAAAAATGTTAAAGGGTCTGAAAACTTTCCGAATGTATTCATTTTCAGTGTAAAATGAGCTAAGTATTTATATTACTGTGCTGCCTCTCATATAGTGAAGGTACAATTAATTACGCGTATGATTCAAATTCAATCAGCTCACCTCCATCCACAGGGCTAGCTCCAAGTTAATATACGGAAACTTTATCTGAGTGCTAAACAAGCTTCTATTTTCCCCAATTACCTATATTTCTGGGAAATTTTGCAGATTAACAGCTTTTTATAAAAGAATTATTCTACCAGTCAAAGCATCCAGATTTGTATCGCATACCAATTTTTCCAACGTAATAACCATTAACCTGTTTTAAAAGTAGACATTATTAAGCAGTCTTTTATGTTGAACATTATTTTTATTATATATATTTTTTATTTTTTTTTCTCATGTAAACACATAAGAAGGAAGAAATAAATTTATCAAACATCTAACGTGCTGCTAAGTACTGTATTTACTTGGATCTTTCCGGAAATCCAGTAAACTGATTTTGAGAAGACCACAGAGAGCATGACTGCTTCTCCATTCAATCTGGGTGTGGTGACCATATTCCGATGCAGCTTGGCAAACAAAAAGATGGTCTCCCTGCCACCAATGCTATAGAGTTATTGAAGGGGATGATAAGGATGCTAAGCAACATAGGTGCACAGTGGACCGCCGTCTGGCAATTCGGAGAACCTAGCCAATCAGGCAATCAGGGTGATTGGCCGGTCAGCCAATCATAGACTGAGTAGCCAAACAGGGCACTTGGTGCTCTCTTTGAATGCAGCCTGCCAGCACCACAGTGCTAGTTACCAGTATATTACCTCTGTATTGTCGATATTTACTGACCTGGTTTTGTCTATGACCATTCTCCTAGACATCTCTAGGTATTTTGTCTTGCCAACCCTGAATCTTGGATTGTTGGACCTCTCACTAGCCTGTTGATTTAGACTGATTACACCATTTCTGGTTTGTCCCTTGGCCTACTACAAAACAGAAGGCAGCCTATCAGAGGGCTGCGTAGGCGGTGCGATGACGTCATCGCGCCGCCTGAGCTCTACAGTGCGGGACACAGGCCGGAAAAGGCCTGCATCGCATCAATTGGCAGAGGTAAGTATAAGTTTTAATTTTTTTAAATACAATACTTAGTTTTACTGGAACATGGCACATAATGGGGGGAGGGTTGTTATTACTGGCACATACTGGGGGCTGTTAATACTGGCACATGATTGGAGGGGGCCTGTTATTACTGGCACATGATTGGGGGGGCTGTTATTACTGGCACATGATTGGGGGCTGTTATTACTGGCACATGATTGGGGGCTGTTATTACTGGCACATGATTGGGGCGTTATTACTGGCACATGATTGGGGGGGCTGTTATTACTGGCACATGATTGGGGGGGCTGTTATTACTGGCACATGATTGGGGGGGCTGTTATTACTGGCACATGATTGGGGGGGCTGTTATTACTGGCACATGATTGGGGGGGCTGTTATTACTGGCTGATGAGAGACACTGGGGGGGGCTGCTGTGAGGCATGGGGCTCTTATCTGATGTCTGATTGGGAGTCATTCATATTGGGGTCTGAGCTGAGGTGTGATCTGAGGTCTTATTAACATTGGGGATCTTATTGGGGCTGTTAGCTGAGGTCTGATTAACATTGGGGGTCTGATTGGTGGTCTGACTTGAGGTGTAATGAAAAATATGCTTTTCTTATTCTGCCCACTTCCAGCCCGGAGCCCAGCTGCCCAGAGCACTGATCCGGAGCAGCTTGGAGAAAAAGGCCTCACAGTCTCCCACACTCCTTCTGCCCGGCCAAGCCAGCCAGCACCCCTAAGGCCAAGCCAGCCAGCACCCCTGAGGCCAAGCCAGCCAGCACCCCTGAGGCCAAGCCAGCCAGCACCCCTGAGGCCAAGCCAGCCAGCACCCCTGAGGCCAAGCCAGCCAGCACCCCTGAGGCCAAGCCAGCCAGCACCCCTGAGGCCAAGCCAGCCAGCACCCCTGAGGCCAAGCCAGCCAGCACCCCTGAGTCTTCAGAACTGTAAGTAAATTATATATAAGAGATTTTTTACACACACTTAAAATTTTATGATATAAACAACTCGCAGTTTACTGAATAAGAATATACCCGGTGAGCAAAAATGCTGCCCCCCCAGATTTTTGGGGGTTCCTATACCCATGCATCCACACGCTGGGAAAACAATCCAGTGGAACCCACGGTGAAACTGGCCTGTGGTGTAGACTTTAAATCTGCTGAACAACACATGGGGTGGATTCTGTGGCAAATATGCTTCAAACTTCTTGATAATGATCATGTAGAGAAAGCTAATACCAGCCACTTACTAATGTATTGTGATCGTCCATTTTGCTTCCTCTTCTGGCTGGATTCATCTTTCCATCACATTATACACTGCTCGTTTCCATGGTTACGACCACCCAGTAATCCATCCGCAGTGGCCGTGCTTGTACACTATAAGAAAAAGCGCTGGCCTATGTACACTCCCATGGTCGCGGCCACCAGAGAGCCCAGTGCATTTTCCTGTAGTGTGCACGCACGACCACTTTTGCTGGATTGCATGGTGGACATAGCTATGGAAACGAGCAGTGTATAATGTGATGGAAAAATGAATCTAGGCAGGAGATTTATCATCCACCCTGAGCCCCTGTGATAAATATGGTGCAGGTCCAGACATCCAGTCTAAGCCTGCGCCATTTTTAGGATGAGTAAATCTGGGCAATTATTAGGCGATTATAAAGAATAGGTTTCGGTCTCATTCAGGGGCGCATACTGTACCCATCTTTACTATATTTAGCATTAACAGACCCTCTGCTGTTCTACTGAACCATCCTTGTGTTGTATACTATACTTGCTACTGTATATTGGGCCATGTTCACACATTCAGAATTCCATCAGGATGCTGTACCTATATCTTCACAGAAATCACTCACATTCTGCCAGTAATACAAGTGAATGCTGAATTTTAAATCCCCTTCACACGCAGAGTAGCTGTGGTCTATTGGGGATCCATCAAGGTTTCCATCTCTCGGACAGAAGAGCAGTACTGCATGATGGTAACCCGAAAAGCTTTGTAGTGACCGCGAACGGGCTGGCTATCCCAGACTATACATACTTATCACCGTATGTTATCTTGTTCAGTATAATAAAGTTATAAAAGGGCAGGTGTCAGCAACTTCCTGTATCAGATGACCATACACACTGCCAAAACCAACAAAAACACAGAAATGCCAATGCATTGGTAACCCACTTGTGAATACTGTACATGCGTCACTAGGCTGATGAAGGCTTGTACTGTTCTGTGGGAGTGGGGAGCTGGCGAGGATTTTTTACGTTATATTCCCAATCTATTTGACACCACCTTTGGAAAGTTTACAAAGGCATCACTGTGTCGCCAAAACCTGCACAAAATGTTACTGTTTGCTGCTCCGAGCCCAGAGGTAAATTGAAGCTATAAAAGGCATTCCGGTTTCCCCGCGAGACGCCTTTCTTGTAGCTGAATATGGGCAGCTATGAATGGCCTGTGTCTACCTTCCATGACCTTCACTGCACTTATGAAGCAATGGTCAGCTGGGAAAACGAGAAGCATCCTGAGCCGAGCTTCTCAGAAGGACCAAATAAAGCCTGGCGATCATGTGAAAATCTAAAAACTATTCAGCAACTACAGAACACGGACTAATAAAATGACATGGTTAGTCTCTCATAAAATCACATTTCACTGAGATCTTTTCAGGTCTACGCGGTGGGTTTTTTCCTTTTTTTTCTTACACTGCTATTTTGTCTGAGTGTACAGTGCTGAGTACAGTACTACTGACAAGCTAGAAGGCATATTTTACATATGGTTTTGTGTTACACAGTACTTCTCTTTGAAGTCAAAGAAGAAAATAAATTCAAGAAGTAGGCCATGCATCTTTTATAGAAACAAAGGAATGGCGTTGAGTATCATATGCTCGCCTCAGCAACTGGACCACCCGGTCTGATGCTGCATCCCCTGAGAACTTATGGGATCTTCTCAAGACAAAGATTTACAGTAATAAGAAATATAATGCTCGTTTCTGAAAAGTACATGTAAGGGGTTGTTCATCGTTTACTAAGTAATGGCCTGCATTCAGGATAGGCCATCACTGGCTGATAGCTATTACACATACTGTCCTACAGAGGAAACACAAGGTGGACACCTTACACATACTGTACTACAGAGGAAACCCAAGGTGGACACCTTACACATACTGTCCTACAGAGGAAACCCAAGGTGGACACCTTACACATACTGTCCTACAGAGGAAACCCAAGGTGGACTCATTACACATACTGTACTACAGAGGAAACCCAAGGTGGACACATTACACATACTGTACTACAGAGGAAACCCAAGGTGGACACCTTACACATACTGTCCTACAGAGGAAACCCAAGGTGGACACATTACACATACTTCCCTACAGAGGAAACCCAAGGTGGACACATTACACATACTGTCCTACAGAGTAAACACAAGGTGGACACATTACACATACTGTCCTACAGAGGAAACACAAGGTGGACACCTTACACATACTGTACTACAGAGGAAACCCAAGGTGGACACCTTACACATACTGTCCTACAGAGGAAACCCAAGGTGGACACCTTACACATACTGTCCTACAGAGGAAACCCAAGGTGGACTCATTACACATACTGTACTACAGAGGAAACCCAAGGTGGACACATTACACATACTGTACTACAGAGGAAACCCAAGGTGGACACCTTACACATACTGTCCTACAGAGCAAACCCAAGGTGGACACATTACACATACTGTACTACAGAGGAGACCCAAGGTGGACACATTACACATACTGTACTACAGAGGAAACCCAAAGTGGACACATTACACATACTGTACTACAGAGGAAACCCAAAGTGGACACATTACACATACTGTACTACAGAGGAAACCCAAAGTGGACACATTACACATACTGTACTACAGAGGAAACCCAAAGTGGACACATTACACATACTGTCCTACAGAGGAAACCCAAGGTGGACACATTACACATACTTCCCTACAGAGGAAACCCAAGGTGGACACATTACACATACTGTCCTACAGAGTAAACCCAAGGCGGACACATTACACATACTGTACCATAGAGGAAACCCAAGGCGGACACATTACACATACTGTACTACAGAGGAAACCCAAGGTGGACACATTACACATACTGTAGTACAGAGGAAACCCAAAGTGGACACATTACACATACTGTACTACAGAGGAAACCCAAAGTGGACACATTACACATACTGTCCTACAGAGGAAACCTAAGGTGGACACCTTACACATACTGTACTACAGAGGAAACCCAAGGTGGACACCTTACACATACTGTACTACAGAGGAAACCCAAGGTGGACACATTACACATACTGTCCTACAAAGGAAACCCAAGGTGGACACATTACACATACTGTACTACAGAGGAAACCCAAGGTGGACACATTACACATACTGTCCTACAAAGGAAACCCAAGGTGGACACATTACACATACTGTACTACAGAGGAAACCCAAGGTGGACACATTACATAAACTGTCCTACAGAGGAAACCCAAGGTGGACACATTACACATACTGTCCTACAGAGCAAACCCAAGGTGGACACATTACACATACTGTCCTACAGAGCAAACCCAAGGTGGACACATTACATATACTGTCCTACAGAGGAAACCCAAGGTGGACACATTACATATACTGTCCTACAGAGGAAACCCAAGGTGGACACATTACACATACTGTCCTACAGAGCAAACCCAAGGTGGACACATTACATATACTGTACTACAAAGGAAACCCAAGGTGGACACATTTCACATACTGTACTACAGAGTAAACCCAAGGTGGACACATTACACATACTGTCCTACAGAGGAAACCCAAGGTGGACACATTACACATACTGTCCCATAGAGAAAACCCAAGGTGGACACATTACACATACTGTCCTACAGAGGAAACCCAAGGTGGACACATTGCACATATTGTACTACAGAGGAAACCCAAGGTGAACACATTACACATACTGTACTACAGAGGAAACCCAAGGTGGACACATTACACATACTGTCCTACAAAGGAAACCCAAGGTGGACACATTACACATACTGTACTACAGAGGAAACCCAAGGTGGACACATTACATAAACTGTCCTACAGAGGAAACCCAAGGTGGACACATTACACATACTGTCCTACAGAGCAAACCCAAGGTGGACACATTACACATACTGTCCTACAGAGGAAACCCAAGGTGGACACATTACACATACTGTACTACAGAGGAAACCCAAGGTGAACACATTACACATACTGTCCTACAGAGGAAACCCAAGGTGGACACATTACACATACTGTACTACAGAGGAAACCCAAGGTGGACACATTACACATACTGTACTACAGAGGAAACCCAAGGTGGACACATTACACATACTGTACTACAGAGGAAACCCAAAGTGAACACATTACACATACTGTCCTACAGAGGAAATCCAAAGTGGACACATTACACATACTGTACTACAGAGCAAACCCAATACTGTACTACAGAGGAAACCCAAGGCGGACACATTACACATACTGTCCTACAGAGGAAACCCAAGGTGGACACATTACACATACTGTCCTACAGAGGAAACCCAAGGTGGACACATTACACATACTGTCCTACAGAGGAAACCCAAGGCGGACACATTACACATACTGTACTACAGAGGAAACCCAAGGTGGACACATTACACATACTGTCCTACAGAGGAAACCCAAGGTGGACACATTACACATACTGTACTACAGAGGAAACCCAAGGTGGACACATTACACATACTGTACTACAGAGGAAACCCAAAGTGGACACATTACACATACAGTACTACAGAGCAAATCCAATACTGTACTACAGAGGAAACCCAAGGTGGACACATTACACATACTGTCCTACAGAGGAAACCCAAGGTGGACACATTACACATACTGTACTACAGAGGAAATCCAAAGTGGACACATTACATATACTTCCCTACAGAGGAAACCCAAGGTGGACACATTACACATACTGTCCTACAGAGGAAATCCAAAGTGGACACATTACATATACTTCCCTACAGAGGAAACCCAAGGTGGACACATTACACATACTGTCCTACAGAGGAAACCCAAGGTGGACACATTACACATACTGTACTACAGAGGAAACCCAAGGTGGACACATTACACATACTGTACTACAGAGGAAACCCAAGGTGGACACATTACACATACTGTCCTACAGAGGAAACCCAAGGTGGACACATTACACATACTGTCCTACAGAGGAAACCCAAGGTGGACACATTACACATACTGTCCTACAGAGGAAACCCAAGGTGGACACATTACACATACTGTCCTACAGAGGAAACCCAAGGTGGACACATTACACATACTGTACTACAGAGGAAACCCAAGGTGGACACATTACACATACTGTACTACAGAGGAAACCCAAGGTGGACACATTACACATACTGTCCTACAGAGTAAACCCAAGGTGGACACATTACACATACTGTCCTAAAGAGGAAATCCAAAGTGGACACATTTTCTGTAGAACAGAGAGAATCCAAGGCAGACTAGTGTTTAAAGGGGTTTTCTGAGACTTAAATACTGATGACCTATCATCTGGATAGGTCATCAGTATCCGATAGGTGGGGGTCCAACACCCAGCAGCCTTCTTACCGCTTTTCCTAGGCCGTGTGACGTCACGTTCATTGGCCACATGGCCTAGGTGTGGCACTTTAGAATGTACGGCGCTGTGCTTGATAAGCTGTGAGAAGGATGCGGCGCTGATGCCTTCTCAAATAGCTAATGAGCGGGGTCTAGGATGTCAGACCCTCACCTCCAGAGGATAGGTCATCAGTAAAAAGACTCCTAGAAAGAAAGAAAGGCTTCCTAAATTAGGCTTGGCGTCTCCTGTCTTCAGAAGGGATCTTCACCTATAATAATTTGGGATGACTTTGGGATAATTTGCTGTGCCTTTATGTGACAGTATACTGTATAGAATGAGGGTCGTTAGGTTACATTGTGACATAACTGAAAGACGCCTCTTCATGCTGCTGCAAACTTGAGCTCAACTATGGCGAATCTGTGCCCACACCCATAAGAATACTATTGGCGTACCCCACTGACTAGGTTATACATTATGGTCCCCCTCTGCAGCATCTTCATTCTAAGGATATGTAATTACTTACTGTAGTGGGAAAACCCCCTTGAGGAAAAGGCCACCCAAACATAAAACTTCTATCCAAGCACTTACATTAAAGGGGTATTCCAACCCAAGACATTTATCAGGCATCCACTGGCTAGGTGATAAATGTTAGACTTGATGGGATCCTCATTGATCACTTGGCCTGCCATGCCCACAGCCATAACAAGGATGAGTGTCAGTGGAGCGGTTTCAATGGAACTGGTGGCACCTCAGTTTTCTGGAGCAAATGATGGACAGAATAGTGGGGCAGGCATTGGTATTTTATCCAATAAAAACAAAAAAAATTGATATTTCACAGAAAACTGACTAACGCTACTTTCACACTAGCATTTTTTTGCTGATCTGTCATGGATCTGCAAAAAGGCTTCCGTTTACAATAATACAACCGCATGTATCCATCATGAACAGATCCAGTTGTATTATGTCTTCTATAGCCAAGACGGATCCGTTGTCTATTGTGTCAGAGAAAATGGATCCATCCTGGAACACAATGTAAGTCAATGGGGAAGAATCAGTTTTCTCTGACACAATCTGTTTGGCTCAGCTTCGTCAGGCGGACAGCAAAACGCTGCAGGTGGCTGAACGGAGGCAAACTGATGTATTCTAAGTGGATCCTCAGAATGCATTAGGGCAAAACTGATCCGTTTTGGACCGTGTGTGAGAGCCCTGAACGCATCTCACAAACGGAAAGCCAAAACTGAAAGTAGACTATGGGGTGCATTACACCTGCTGATTTTTCAGTATGAACGCGCGTTAGCGATCTGGCAGTGTAACACTGCTGCCAATCAGCTGATGAACAAGCAAACACTCATTCATCAGACAATCCAAATCTTTTGACAGGTTTAAAAACCATCGTTTGCAGACAACAAATCGTGGTGTCCAATTATGATCTGCTGCCGGCAAACCAGTATACAGCATGGGGACGAGCGATGGCATAGAGATCACTCCTCCCTATACTGAGGAGGAGATTGCCGCATGTAATAGCAGTGGTCTCCTCCGCTAGCGAGCCGGCAATTGCCAAGAAGGAAGAGTTCCTTTTCCTCAATTGTCTGCTCGCTAGCTACTATTACATGCAGCGATCTCCTCCGCAGCATAAGGAAGTGTGATCAATATGCCATTGCTCTTCCCTATACCGAGTCATTGTTGCCGGCGGCAGATCGGCAGGACAACTGGCGGCAGTATTAGACTGCAAGATGATCACTAAAGAGCGTTACTACAAAAGCTTGTTAGCGATCATTTGCCAGAAAATTGTCAGGCGTGATACACCTTATTACACCCTTTAGGCTGGTTTCACATTAGCGTTTTGCGAGCGAACAGCCTGCCGGGTCTCTCTGGGTCCGGCCTTACCGGAGACTACATGAATACCGCCAGGCCCCATTAACTATAATGGGCACCGGCGGAGATCCATCCACAACACGGCAAATATGCCAAGAATCGGCCAGACTAATGCCCCTGCGCGCACAGATTAGCTCATAATATATGCGTCTAATGCCACATGAACCCTGTACCATGACGCCAGGCTCTGTTCACAATAGCACCATGGATTCTGCTTATCCCCTCTGTACATCTCATGTGCACACAGTGTAAGAAATCCACAGAGGAAACGGATTCACTGCAGCCATTGTAGAGGAGGAGGTGTTGTCAGTGACTGACAGCTATCTGTGTATATACACAATGCTATGAATCACTGGTAACACCTCCCTCCTGTACCAATAGCTGTTGACAGGAGGTGGAAAATGCGGAGATATAAAATGTACAAATTACAGGTTTTCCTGAATCTTTTCCCAAAAAAACATATATCAATCTGCTCAGCTCCTCCCGCTCTATAACTTGCTGCTTTCAGATTACATTACATTTTGTGATGAAAGGTCCTCTTTAAGATCCATTTTGAATCTGGCCTGGTCAGGTTTGGTACATGAAAAAAAAAAAAAATTCTAATCTGCTCTCCATCCCTGCTCCATGGTCCCGTTCCCGGCTCGTTCTGGTCCCCGGCCTGTAAACTTTTCAAAGGGCTCATGTGCACCTTGCGACCATTCATTAGCCGCCGACCTGAAATGTCCTCAAACAGGACGTGATCCATAAATGACGTGCCAAATGGGGACACGTCACCACTGAGTCCAGTGAATGGCCGCAGCAGTGTACATGACTCTCCGTCTGGAAGTTTACAGGCCGGGGACCAGAACGAGCGGTGAACGGGATCATCTAGCAGGATGGTGGGCAGGTGAGTAATCAGGCAGTGTAATTTTTAGGTCTCACATCCATGGGCGTAACTACCATAGCGGCAGACCATGCGACTGCTATGGGGCCCAGGGCAAGAGGGAGCCCAGTCTTAGTTGGGATTATCTTGTCTTCTACTGGGGGTGAAAACTTGGTGAGGACTCTATCCTTTAACCTGCTCAGGACCGCCTAATGCACGGATGCGCCCGGCGGGCAGTTCTGTTGTTCTGGCCGGAAGCATCTGTGCGTCATCTCGCGAGACGCGTGGTTTGTTAACAGCGTCTGATATACCTGCTACCTGGTCCTCTGGTGGTAGCTATGTAAAGTAGCACCAAGCACCACACTACCCCCCCCCCCGTCACTTATTAACCCCTTGTTAACCCCTGATCACCCCATATAGACTCCCTGATCACCCCCCTGTCACTGATCACCCCCCTGTAAGGCTCCATTCACATGTCCATATGTGTTTTGCGGATCCACGGATCCGCAAAACACGGACACCGGCAATGTGCTTTCCGCATTTTGCAGATCCGCACATTGCCAGAACTATATAGAAAATGCCTTTTCTTATCCGCAATTGCGGACAAGAATAGGAAATGTTCTATATTTTAGCGGAACGGAAGTGCAGACCCGGAAGTGCGGATCCGCAATTCCGGATCAGAGCGGGACAAAGTCTGTCCCCATAGAAATGAATGGGTCCGCAATTCCGTTCCGCAAACAGAATTGCGGACGTGTAAATGGGGCATAAGGGTCCCTTATCCCCGCCAGTTAGCTAGCTACGTGTTAGGTAGTTAGCGCCCAGCCCACCGCCCCGCAGTCACTGATTTTGGCAGAGATTTTTTCATCCACATTGATCGATGCGAATGAAAAAATCTGTGCCGTTCATTTATTTATTTTTTTCAGCCCAGAAGCTGAACGGAAAAAAAAAATCTCATTACCCGTATGCTCAATATAATGAGAATCGCAGAAACTCCTAATGCTGGCCATACGTGTAATGATTGCGGAGACCCTCAAACTTTTTAAAAAATTTATACAAAGTTGTCAGTTTACAGAGATATTTCTCACACAAAGTATGGGTATATGTAAAAATACACCCCAAAACACATTGCCCTACTTCTCCTGAGTACGGCGATACCACATGAGTGACACTTTTTTGCAGCCTAGGAGCGTAAAGGGGTGTAAAGTCCAATGAGAACCTTTAGGTTTTACAGGGATGCTCACAATTTAGCCCCGCCCAAAATGCCAGAACAGTAAACACACCCCACAAATGACCCCATTTCGGAAAGTAGACACCCCAAGGTATTCACTGAGGGGCATAGTGAGTCCGTGGGAGATTACATTTATTTTTTTTGCCAGGAGTTAGCAGAAATGGAAACTTTATTATTATTTTTTCTCCTCAGAAAGTTTCATTTTCCGCTAACTTGTGAAAAAAAATGAAATTATACATGAACTCACCATGCCCCTCCGCGAATACTTTGGGGGTGTCTTCTTTCTAAAATGGTGTCATTTGGGGGGTATTTATACTTTCCTGGCATTCTAGCACCTGAAGAAACATGACAGGTGCTCAGAAAGTCAGAGCTGCTTCAAAATGCCGAAATTCACTTTTTTGCACCATAGTTTGTAAACGCTATAACTTTTACCCAAACCAATAAATATACACTTATTGGATTTTTTTTTTATCAAAGACATGTGGAACAATAAATTTGGAGAAAAATGTATAGAGAAATGTAGTTTTATTTGGCAAATTTTCCAACAGAAAGTGAAAAATGTCATTTTTTTGCAAAAATTTCGTCAAAAAAAGTAAAAATAAAATAAAAAAGTAAAATATCAAAAAAAGTAAAAATGTCAGCAACAATGAAATACCACCAAATGAAAGCTCTATTAGTGAGAAGAAAAGGGGCAAAATTCATTTGGGTGGTAAGTTGCATGACGGAGCAATAAATGGTGAAAGTAGTGTAGTGCAGAATTGTAAAAAGTGGCCTGGTCATTAAGGGTGTTTAAGCTAGGGGGGCTGAAGTGGTTAAAAGAACAACTTTTTGCAAATGAGGCAGTGGCAAAATGGCCAAGGGTCATTGAAAGGGGTTTAGGCAGAAACCCTTCTGTCCGGTGTGGGGGGCCTGGTTAGATCCTTGCTATGGCGCCCTTACTTCTCTATGTACGCCACTGATCACATTTGTTCTGGCTAGATTTCAAATAAACATTGAAAGGGGTTATCCAACCCCTATAATGACCCCCCAATGCCCAGGCCCCTCATATAGGTTATACTTACCCCACTTCGCTTCTGATGCCCGCACGACCGCTTCTGCATCTCCCCGGTCCGTGGATCAAAACCTCTGGTGACTGGAGGAGCAGCCAATAGCAGGCCATGACAGGGATGAGCCTCTAGACTCGCTGGTGATGCAGTGGCGGGCATGTGGCGATCAGGAGCGATGTGGGTGCTGGGGAGCGAGGTAAGTATAACCTATAGGAGGTGCCCGGGTACTGGGGGGAGGGGGTGGGGCATTATAAGGGATGGATAAGCCCTTTTAAGCTGGAAATCCCCTGTAAAATAACACGTTAGGAGGAGAAAATGACTTCAAATTCACAAACCATAGGAATCATAAGTAGCACAAACATGGACTGCTAGGAATATAAGGTACACAGGACTGTATACATAGCTCTAATGCAGGAGAGTAATGAATGCGGGGCAGGGTTATGCATGTACACAAGTGACCCCAATGCTGCAGGTGGCATCACAATTAATAGCATTCACCCCACGGTGAGGCCGAGCACCACCGCCCATGACAGGTGGAAGGAGGAGGCAGGTCACAGAGATAAATGTCACAATGTCACTGTATAACCAGTCAACAGTCAGCCGGGTGCACTTACTGGTCAGCAGACAGACAATGTGAGGCTCAGGGACTGGCACCCAGCTACTGGTGTTACCTGCTCAGGTGTCAGTGTGGTTGGCAGCTGCTAGGTTTCCCCTCAGGTCCAATGTTGTTCCGGACTGTGCAGCTGAGAGGAGTTGTCCGGTACTGGTGCCAGTCACATCTCTGTAGCTTAGGTACTGGTATTGCTATAGTTCCCCAGTGTCCCCAGCTCCTGTGTTGTCAGGTCCAGTGCCGCTCTCAGGTACTGGTGACGCACAATCTTCTGGAGCTCCGGTACTGGTACTAGGCACTGTACTGGCCCCCAGGTGCCGGGCGGCTCTCAGCCTAGGTACTGTTCGGGCTCCCAGGTGCCAGTGTGGCTCTCAGGTGCCGGGCGGCTCTCAGCCTAGGTACTGTTCGGGCTCCCAGGTGCCAGTGTGGTTCCCAGGCACTGTTGTTCCCCTCAGGAGCCGCCGTTGCTGTGCTCGGTGCCGCTCAGGTACAGTCCCAGGCTGTGTAGCGCTGTTTACACTGGCAGCAAGTGTGGAGCGGCTTCAGTCAGGGCCAGGTGGAGGGCAGGAATGGAGAGCAGAGCCGGGAGCGGAGGCTGAGCTGCTGCTGCTGCTGCTGCTGCTGGAGGAGCGCGGAGCTATTTGCAGCCTCCTCAGACGGCAGTGAATACAGTGTGCACAGAGAGAGACCTCCCTTCTTCTCTCCAGGGTCTCCCTACCTATCACAGCACAACATGCCAGCCTTACACTGTACCTATCACCACAACATGCCAGCCTTACACTGTACCTATCACCACAACATGCCAGCCTTACACTGTACCTATCACCACAACATGCCAGCCTTACACTGTACCTATCACCACAACATGCCAGCCTTACACTGTACCTATCACCACAACATGCCAGCCTTACACTGTACCTATCACCACAACATGCCAGCCTTACACTGTACCTATCACCACAACATGCCTTACACTGTACCTATCACCACAACATGCCAGCCTATACACTGTACCTATCACCACAACATGCCAGCCTTACACTGTACTCTATCACCACAACATGCCAGCCTTACACTGTACCTATCACCACAACATGCCAGCCTTACACTGTACCTATCACCACAACATGCCAGCCTTACACTGTACCTATCACCACAACATGCCAGCCTTACACTGTACCTATACACCACAACATGCCAGCCTTACACTGTACCTATCACCACAACATGCCAGCCTTACACTGTACCTATCATCACCACAACATGCCAGCCTTACACTGTACCTATCACCACAACATGCCAGCCTTACACTGTACCTATCACCACAACATGCCAGCCTTACACTGTACCTATCACCACAACATGCCAGCCTTACACTGTACCTATCACCACAACATGCCAGCCTTACACTGTACCTATCACCACAACATGCCAGCCTTACACTGTACCTATCACACCACAACATGCCAGCCTTACACTGTACCTATCACCACAACATGCCAGCCTTACACTGTACCTATCACCACAACATGCCAGCCTTACACTGTACCTATCACCACAACATGCCAGCCTTACACTGTACCTATCACCACAACATGCCAGCCTTACACTGTACCTATCACCACAACATGCCAGCCTTACACTGTACCTATCACACACAACATGCCAGCCTTACACTGTACCTATCACCACAACATGCCAGCCTTACACTGTACCTATCACCACAACATGCCAGCCTTACACTGTACCTATCACACCACAACATGCCAGCCTTACACTGTACCTATCACACACAACATGCCAGCCTTACACTGTACCTATCATCACCACAACATGCCAGCCTTACACTGTACCTATCACACCACAACATGCCAGCCTTACACTGTACCTATCACACCACAACATGCCAGCCTTACACTGTATCTATCACCACAACATGCCAGCCTTACACTGTACCTATCACCACAACATGCCAGCCTTACACTGTACCTATCACACACAACATGCCAGCCTTACACTGTACCTATCACACCACAACATGCCAGCCTTACACTGTACTCTATCACACCACAACATGCCAGCCTTACACTGTACCTATCACATCACAACATGCCAGCCTTACACTGTACCTATCACCACAACATGCCAGCCTTACACTGTACTTATCACCACAACATGCCAGCCTTACACTGTACCTATCACCACAACATGCCAGCCTTACACTGTACCTATCACCACAACATGCCAGCCTTACACTGTACCTATCACACCACAACATGCCAGCCTTACACTGTACCTATCACTCACAACATGCCAGCCTTACACTGTACCTATCACCACAACATGCCAGCCTTACACTGTACCTATCACACCACAACATGCCAGCCTTACACTGTACCTATCACACCACAACATGCCAGCCTTACACTGTACCTATCACTCACAACATGCCAGCCTTACACTGTACCTATCACACCACAACATGCCAGCCTTACACTGTACCTATCACACCACAACATGCCAGCCTTACACTGTACTCTATCACACCACAACATGCCAGCCTTACACTGTACCTATCACACTACAACATGCCAGCCTTACACTGTACCTATCACCACAACATGCCAGCCTTACACTGTACCTATCACACCACAACATGCCAGCCTTACACTGTACCTATCACACCACAACATGCCAGCCTTACACTGTACCTATCCACCACAACATGCCAGCCTTACACTGTACCTATCACCACAACATGCCAGCCTTACACTATCACCACAACATGCCAGCCTTACACTGTACCTATCACTACCACAACATGCCAGCCTTACACTGTACCTATCACACAACATGCCAGCCTTACACTGTACCTATCACCACAACATGCCAGCCTTACACTGTACCTATCACCACAACATGCCAGCCTTACACTGTACCTATCACACCACAACATGCCAGCCTTACACTGTACCTATCACCACAACATGCCAGCCTTACACTGTACCTATCACACCACAACATGCCAGCCTTACACTGTACCTATCACCACAACATGCCAGCCTTACACTGTACCTATCACACCACAACATGCCAGCCTTACACTGTACCTATCACCACAACATGCCAGCCTTACACTGTACCTATCACCACAACATGCCAGCCTTACACTGTACCTATCACCACAACATGCCAGCCTTACACTGTACCTATCACCACAACATGCCAGCCTTACACTGTACCTATCACACCACAACATGCCAGCCTTACACTGTACCTATCACACTACAACATGCCAGCCTTACACTGTACCTATCACCACAACATGCCAGCCTTACACTGTACCTATCACACCACAACATGCCAGCCTTACACTGTACCTATCACACCACAACATGCCAGCCTTACACTGTATCTATCACCACAACATGCCAGCCTTACACTGTACCTATCACCACAACATGCCAGCCTTACACTGTACCTATCACCACAACATGCCAGCCTTACACTGTACCTATCACACCACAACATGCCAGCCTTACACTGTACCTATCACCACAACATGCCAGCCTTACACTGTACCTATCACCACAACATGCCAGCCTTACACTGTACCTATCACACCACAACATGCCAGCCTTACACTGTACCTAT
This sequence comes from Bufotes viridis, assembly GCA_033119425.1. Classification (NCBI taxonomy): domain Eukaryota; kingdom Metazoa; phylum Chordata; class Amphibia; order Anura; family Bufonidae; genus Bufotes; species Bufotes viridis. The sequence continues at coordinate 518,042,115 of CM065589.1, forward strand.
CACCACAACATGCCAGCCTTACACTGTACCTATCACACCACAACATGCCAGCCTTACACTGTACCTATCACCACAACATGCCAGCCTTACACTGTACCTATCACTACAACATGCCAGCCTTACACTGTACTCTATCACCACAACATGCCAGCCTTACACTGTACCTATCACACACAACATGCCAGCCTTACACTGTACCTATCACCACAACATGCCAGCCTTACACTGTACCTATCACACCACAACATGCCAGCCTTACACTGTACCTATCACACCACAACATGCCAGCCTTACACTGTACCTATCACACCACAACATGCCAGCCTTACACTGTACCTATCACTCACAACATGCCAGCCTTACACTGTATCTATCACACCACAACATGCCAGCCTTACACTGTATCTATCACACCACAACATGCCAGCCTTATGCTGTACCTATCACACCACAACATGCCAGCCTTACACTGTACCTATCACACCACAACATGCCAGCCTTACACTGTACCTATCACACCACAACATGCCAGCCTTACACTGTACCTATCACACCACAACATGCCAGCCTTACACTGTACCTATCACACCACAACATGCCAGCCTTACACTGTACCTATCACCACAACATGCCAGCCTTACACTGTACTTATCACACCACTTCATGCCAGCCTTACACTGTACACCACATCATGCCAGCCTTACACTGTACACCACAACATGCCAGCCTTACACTGTACCTATGGCATACCTACATACTGTGTGACTGAGTGAACAGCATTTTACCTATCACTGGTGTCATGTATAATAAAAGCTAGGGGAAAACTGCAGCATTTGCCCATAGAAATAATCAGATTTCACTATCACAGCCTATAGGCAACTCCTTTCATAAATGAGAGATGCAGAGCACAAGTGGCACTTCAACGTGGAAAAGCAGCATAGTATGCGTCATATTATAAGAAACAGTGTGAGCAATGTCATAACACTGGTGAAAAGATTAAAGGGTCGTCTGCTCATCCTATAATGATGACCTATCCGCAGCATAGGTCATCAATATCAGGTTGGCAGGGGTCTGACTCCCGGCACCCTCGACGATCAGCTGTATGAAGAGAATGCAGCACTCGTACTCCTTACTACGCCGTCAACATTGCAGCGACGAGCAGGTGTAATTACAGCTCCGACGACCTATTCCCTATTCCCTTTAATTGCATGGCTCCCGCCTATTCACTTGAGTTTACCATACAGTCCTCACCATAAACAGCTTGGAGGTGGAGATAATCCATGCTACCAACAAAAGGGGGGGGGAGCTGAAGTTGCAGACTTTACAGGTTGCTGCCTTGGACTTCTGGGGACAACTGTCAGCCCATCAGCAAGTCAAATAGCAACTTCATAATAAGATAAAGGATCTTGAAAACAGGTCATGCCATAATATTTTTTAGCTAGGGGGCTGCCTGAATCTATTTGCTCCTCTGAGCTACTTGGCTTTTGCAAAAAAGTTACCGGAGACCTTGGGGCTGGGCTTCTTTTGCCGAGTAGAAAGTGCTCATAGAGTCGGCCCGACCCGTTACAACTGCACGAGATTGTGATATGACCCAGGATCAGAAAAGACATCCAAGTATGCACTCATTGGACTTCAACAATAAGGTGGTCATATTATGAGCCATCAGAAGACAATGGTTTCCACTACCAGGGGACAGGACATGCTGCTCTTTGAAGACTACTCCTCAAAAATCAGGCCCACAAAGCATTTCTCTTCTCTGTTTCGCAAGAAGGCTCGATTCCAGCTGCTTTATCCTGCAGTCCTAAAAATTTTCCATGAAGATGGAACTACCTTCATCTCCAAGTATGATAATTTCATGGAGATAATTCAAGGGTGGTGGACAGAATTCCAATGGGATAATGCCCCTCATGAGATAGATGTATCTTTTTAATGGGAGACCGCTAAAGCTGTTTTGCGCGGTGGACTGATGGCAAACATTACCAAATTACATAAGATGGTGTCTTGACATTATCAAGAAGCAAGTGCAAAACTGAGAAGTGCTTGTACCCAATTTTTACAAGGTGCCTCACCATGCACCAAAGAAACTTGGATAAAGAACAGACGTGACTTTGAGTGGTGGTTGGATAGAAGACGTCTTTCAGACAGAAATTTTTCATTTTGGCAATAAATCAGGAAGGTTGTTAGTGAGCTTAGCTTAATGATGTTTTTCTCCGACTCTAACATCTTTCCTGAGAGATGGACAGGGCAGTCTTAAGTCGAATCCCAAAACCATAAATTCCATCTTGGAGGGAATAATATACCATCTTGTATCAGGATCATACCATAGACATGACTAAGTGCTCACATTTCTTATCCTCAATTACACTTACTATTGAGCTCAGAACAAGAGGAGGCTTTACGCTTTGACATGACTGAAGCCACCAAAAATCATTGCACATTGGCAAAACACCAGGACCAGATGGGTATACTGGATCGTTTTTAAGATTTTATCAGCACAGGTTTCCCCAATTCTATTCCACACTGGTCAATTGCCTAAACATTCTAATATGGCCTATATTAACCCCTTAAAAAAGCAATTACACCACAGTTTTGCGGGTTTTTAAATTCTGACGTTCGATGTGGGATAAAACTGACTGGTTACTTTTACTCTACAGGTAGTATGAATCTGGCGATACCCTATATGTATAGGTTTTCTTGCGTTTTGATAGTGAAAAAAAAATTCAAAGGTGGGAAAAAAATCAGTTTTACTTTTTTGTCACCATGTTTTGACCCCTATAACTTTTTTGTAATTATATGTACAGAGCAGTATGGGGGCTCATTTGTTGCGTCATAATCTTATCTTTTTATTGATACTATTCTAGGGTGTGTATGACTTTTTGATCACCTTTTATGTTATTTTTTGTGGAAAATGAAGTGACCAAAAATGGCGAATTCGCCATTTGGACGCTTTTTTCCGTTTTGCTGTTTGACGTATGGGGAATATTTTTTTATATTTTTATAGTATGGGCGTTTTGCGACACCCATTATGTGTATTTTTTTTATTTTTATTTTAGCAAAAGGGGGTGATTTAAACTTATGTTTTTTAAATTTTATTTATTTTAACCTACAATTTTAACCTACAATCATTTGATTGCGATTATCATACAATCCAATGCAATAACATTGGAATGTATGAAAAAAATCGCATATTTCCTATGAAGCCTACTATAGGCGAGGCTCCATAGGAAATACTACAGAGCTGCCTGGGTTTCATTCATAGAAACCCAGGCTACTACAGGCGCACTCCGGATCCTCCGATCGCCACACGGAGGAGACGGAGCGTAAACCGAAAGAAAAAAACTTTCGGTTTGTGCGCACTCAGATGCCGTGGTCAGGATTGACCACGGCATCTGAGGGGTTAAATGTCGACGATCGGCATTGCTGCCGGTCGCGGACATTAGCCACGGGTGTCTGCTACAAGAACCATGCGGACACCCGCGGCTAAGGCGCCCGCATGAAGCAGGAGCGGGCTCCATCTTTAGGGACAGGACACAGGGCGTACGGGAACGTCCTGTGGCCTTAAGAGGTTAAGCTGTTATTGAAGCCTCATATGAAATCCACAGTGTCCCAGCTCTTACTACTTCATTAATAAATCAAGATTTTAAGATTCTCAAGAAGATTCCAGCAGAGACACTGGGTTCCATTGTGCCATCAATAGTAGGCCCTTTGCAAGTAGGCTTTATTAAAGGGGTTTTCCAAGATTTTAATACTGATGACATACAGTATCTTCAGGATAGGTCATCAGTATCTGAACAGAGGGGGTCCGACATCCGGGATTCCCACTAATCAGCTGTTTGAGAAGGCACCTGCACTCCTGTGAGCACCGCGGCCTTCTTGCAGCTTTCCAAGCACAGAGCCATACATTGTATTGCGGTTGTGCTTGGTATCATGCTTAAACCCATTAAACCCATTGAATGAATGGTGCTGAGCGCGATATCAAGCACAGCCATTATACAATGTACGACTCTGTGCTTGATAAGCTGCAAGAAGGCCGCGGCACTCACGGGAGTGCCTGTTCCTTCTCAAACAGCTGATTAGTGGGGGTCCGGATGTCGGACCCCAACCCATCAGATACTGATTAGGTCATCAATATCAAAATCTCAGAAAACCCCTTTAAGGTCCGTTCTACAGTGGCAAATATTAGGAAGGTGGGGGAGTTAGATTCAGTCCACCACTGCTCCCATACTATTAGCTTTGGATGCCAAAAAGGTTTTTGATAATGTCAGGTAGGCCATCCTAGACATTCTTAAATGGTCTTTACATGAATCTGACTGCTAGAATACATTCTTCTGTTTTTCTGTCTCCCTCGTTCCTCCTTCAAATGGTACCAGACAGAAGTATCACCTATCTCTGCTTTTATTTGATTTAGTGTTAGAACCCTTAGCTATGTAGAGGTTTGGAAGATACTGGGCCAAAGGGGGTCAAAGTGGCTCTTTATGCGGTTGACATCTTGGTTTTCATGTCACAGCCGCGGAATCATATGCACCCTCTATTAGTTCTGATTGAGACTTTTGGATCTTTTTCGGGAAACAACATAAACTCACCAAAAAACAAAATTCATGCGTTACAGAAGGAAAACCCTACTAGATTCTGTCAGGATCTGGGTTTTTGCACCCAATTTGGTCGAAACTTATTTATCATATCTAGGGGTGAAAGTGGGAAGGCTGCAAAATTCTTTATACACCTTGAATTATTTGCACCTTATACAGAACATTTTGCTGGAGCTGAGAAAATGGCAACATTTCCCTCTAGATTTTTTGGGACTCAAAATGAAGAGCTATACCCCTTCCAGACCATCCCTCATCTGATAAAACACATATATGTCTCCTATCTTAATTCTGCCTTCCTCGCTTACTGTTGGTTTTTAGAAAAGCCCAGCATTTCTTAACAAAAATGAATTCTCTGGAAGCCAGATGGGAGGTGAAATTTCATAATACACGGGGATATAATCTAACCTACCTCATGAAACATATAATAGATTGGTTTCATTGGAATGATCACTTCTCCAACAGGGACATCGAATTTAATCTAGTGGCCCTGAAGCTTGGTAGCTAGCTTACATTCTAGACCAGCCAACCTTCCTGCCAATAATACGTTTCTGATCCTCTTGACAGATATAGTGGTGCCATGGAAAGAAATTACAAAGGCCTTTGGACTGTTCTTTTTTGTGTCCGCACACTCCTAGGAGCTAAAATATATTTACCAGCTAGCAGACTCTCACTTTTTAAAAAAACAAGGTGAAGAATTTGACTATTGAAGCTTCCACTACCAGTTTTGACGAAATAGTGGTTTCCATTCCATGCCTGGTTTGCCTTTCGGGGCTGTACTGGGCTTTGTCCTCCAGCTTTTTGAATATAACAGTTTCCAGTTTTTTTTAAAAATAGGGACACATAATTCTGGACACAGAAATAAGGGAGAAAATTCTGTAAGGCAGCTTGAAGGTTCACACCTGTGTTATCGGTAAATGTTAGATAGAGACCTTCAGGGGCGGACTGGGAAGTTAAAGTAGCCCTGAATAAAAATACTAAAAGTGGCCTAATTTTGTAGTTGGGTCCAAATTGATGGAAGTCAAAGACATCAATACCATATTTTGGCACATTATACAATCTCAACAGAGCAAAATGCCTCAGTGCATCATAAAATACTGCCAGCAGCACAAAATGCATTCCCAATAACTTCCACTGGCTGGCCCACTGGGAAATTTCCCTGTAAGGTCTATGGCCAATCCACCCCTGGAGACCTTCTTCAAATTGATGCATAAGGCTGTTTACAGATTTAACTTACCTGCCCCTCCTCTGTTTGCAGATCGGATTTCTCATAGTTCTAGATGTAAGGTCCCAGCCACTAACCTCTCGCACAAGATATGGACATGTCCTATAGGTCTTTATTTTCGGAAAGGACTTGCTAGATTACATAAACACTCACTGGTCCTTCACTACCCCAATGGAGCCATAGCTTCTCTTGTTTCAAGAAACCTCATAGCTTTCCTTGTTTTCTTCATACTGTGTTAATGGTAGCTAAATGGGTACTACTACAGGACTGGCTGTCTCCCTCCGTGCCAAGAGTGTCAAATGTTATCTTACAACTAAAAATGCTGCCGAAATCTGATCAATCTGAAGTGGAGAGACATAAGGAGAGCTCAGCTGCCAAGTTTTTCAGGAAGTGGAGAACATCTCTCCCTACGCATCTCACTAGTAAAGAAATTGAGGAGGTGGTCAAACTGTTTTAGTACACCTCTTGGTATTTAACCTCAACTATGAAAGGCATCCCAGGAGCGTTGCGCGTACGTGCTGGTAATGCCACTGCTGACCCTATTGAGCAATTAATATGGTGTTCTAGTCTCACTGGAGTCATTGTCGGACACCCTTAAAATAATCTATAACCCTTATTGAGGAGCCAACTACCAAATTGACATGGGGTTATTACAATTCACCCGTTTCTACAACGGGTCCTCCCGAGCCCTTCTTTTCTTTTTCCATTTTTTATCCTCTTCTTTCCTTCCCGTCCTCTAGCCCCCTATCTAGTTTTGAGATGAGAGGGGAATATTCTATAGTTCTTTTATCGATGTGCTGTTCTATGTACTATTTTGTATGTTGTACAACAGTGTGTTTTATGGAAATAATACATTTGTCATTTTTGAAATGTTTAATAAAAAGATTTATTAAAAAGTTTACCAATAAAAAACATGCAGGGTAGACAGGAATTACACCAGTGTTAAAAGCAAAAAGAAAATAATGATGGGTTAAGAGCTGTTAGAAGCTTACAGTCCTAAAAATATGAGTCCACATTTATCTACCCTTGTCTGCCACTTCTCTGGCATCAATTTTGGTGAAAGTTCTGCTTGCACATAAAATTAAGACTTTTGGGGGCTCCGCATCATACTCAAAGTTCAAGGTAGGTATCCAGCTCACTATCCTAGATTCTGTGTTACCCGTGTGCACGGAGCCCAGGTCAGCAAAACCTTCACAGAAACTTGTATGCAAAAAAAGAAAATATAGGCTCCAGCACTCACTTTTGTTGAAGTATCATTCCTCGATTTTATTGTGCAAAATCTTCATAGATATACGGGACACAATCTCCCTCAAGTGTGGCGACTGTTGACGCGTTTCGAAAAACTTTCTTTTTCGTAACAGTATGTTCGCAACACTGTTACGAATAAGAAAGTTTTTCGAAACACGTCAACAGTTGCCACACTTGAGGGAGATTGTGTCCCGTATATCTATGAAGATTTTGCACAATAAAATCGAGGAATGATACTTCAACAAAAGTGAGTGTTGGAGCCTATATTTTCTTTTTTTGCATGCAAGTTCCGCATCATAATTGCCACTTTTCATAAAAATTGGGTGGTAGAGGCAGGAAGTGGTTAGTGCGGGGCCACGTTTATTATGTTTTACACCAGAGAGCTACCATAAATTATTCCGGTAATCTATGCCAGTTCCTGGCTGTCAGATTTTGGTTCTGGTGCATGGGTGGTCCAAGATGTGCCACAATTAAGTGTGTGCCTTAAATGTGGTGCATCTCATGACAACCCAAAACAGATTAAGACCAGCGTACAAACCAAGGGCCTTTATAAATCTCCCCATAATGTTTATTTATGTGACACTATTATAATGCTGTACACGGCCTATTCATGCAAACCAGTCTTATTTCTATAGCTCATACATTCCAGGGACATTACATAGGAAGTGAAGTTTCTTTAGTATGCGAGAGGAAACTAATAACACTTACATGATGAGAGCTATATTTTTATTACTAAATAGCTAGGCGTCCAATGTCCTCACATTGTGCACTGTGCAGCTGAAAAACAACTGTTTTATAAAACCTAAAATGAGATTAGATTTTTACTTGACAACCGTAGCAAAATGGCAAGTGTGAAGTTGGCTCATGGTGTTTGCCAGAAAATGCCAGCTTACACACTATGGGTGCAATGTAGAATAAGGCTACTTTCACACTTGCGTTAGAGGATTCCGGCAGGCAGTTCCGGAAATCCGTTTGCAAATGGATAGCATTTGCTTGCAGGTCCGTCTAACAAGTGCATTGCAATACCAGATCAGTCTCTCCGGTGTCAACCGGAAGACCGGATCCGGAATTTATTTTTTTCATAGATTTAAAGGTCTGCGCCTGCACAGACCAGGAAACCAGATCCGTTTTTCCGAAACACTTGGTACCGGATCTGGCATTAATACATTTCAATGGAAATTAATGCAGGATCCGGCATTTCGGTAAGTGTTCCAGAATTTTGGCCGGAGAAAATATTGCAGCATGCTGCGGTATTTTCTCCGGCCAAATACCGTAAGAGAGACTGAACTAAGGATATCCTGATGCATACTGAACAGAATGCTTTCAATTCAGAATGCATTAGGATAAACTGAAAACTTTTTTCCGGTATTGAGCCCCTGAGACACAAAGTCCATGCATCCACGCTCTCACATTTAGACCAATAAATGTTGTGTTTCAAGACCTCTGTATTTCTAAGTCACACAATGAACAACTTTTGATGTGCTGCGATGTGGTGGTGACAATGTGACGCAAGTTACAGTATTTGATACTGTATGATGGATATAATTGAAACAAATGGTGGGCTGACCCAATGTGGGACTGGTTCCCTTCCGTTACAGGAATAGCAGGTGCTTTACATAGTACAGGCAATGGACGTGTGCAACGAGCAGCCACGCTGGCATCTTTACATTTCTGTATGAGAGGCTCAAGAAAGAAAAAAAAAGCATCAAAGTTGCAACATCTACTTTCACTTGCAAAACTTAGTTATATAATTGGTATTGTATGAGAACAAAATTGTTCATGTGACCTTAGCTGTCGGCTGTTGAGCTAGGTTACTTTCACACCAGCATTTTCCCTTTCTGCTGTTGAGATCCGTCATAGTGTCTCAATAGCGGAGGAAAACGCTTCATTCATTCATTGTCAACGGGGACAAAACTGAACTGAACAAAAAGCACCAAAATGTGTTCCGTTACATTTGGTTGCGCCCCTATCGCAGACAGAAAAAGCTGCAAGCAGCGCTTTTAAGTGCTTCCTGGGATGCGGAGCAAGATGGATCAAGCAAAAACGCAGATGTGAAAGTAGCCTTAGGCTCTATTCACACGTCCGTGGAATGGGTCCCGATCCTTTCCGCAATTGTGCGGAACAAACAGGGACCCATTCATTCTCTATGGGGACGGAATGGATGCGGAGAGCACACTATGTGCTCTCCGCATCTACACTTCCGGAGCGCGCTCCAGAACTTCCCGTTCGCAGCTCTGGAAAAAAATAGAACATGCCCTATTCTTGTCCGCAATTGCCGACAAGAATAGGCAGTTCTATGGGGGTGCCGACCAGGTGTATTGCGGATTCGCAATACATCACAGACTTGGTTGTGGTGGTGTATCTATAATTCAGCTATGATCAGTGATATGGGGCATATTGCAGCACTACAGGAAAAATAACCTCAATAGGACATTTATTAACCCCTTAAGGACCGGGGGTTTTGGGATTTTTGCATTTTTGTTTTGCGCTCCCTGCCTTCCAAAAGCCATAACATTTTTATATTTCCGCTCACATAGCCATATGACGGCTTATTTTTTGCGGGACAAGTTGTACTTTTTAACGCTACCATTTATTTTTGCATGTGATGTAGTGGGAAACGGGAAAAAAATTCCAAATGGGGTGAAATTGCAAAAAAAAAAGCAATTTCACCACAGTTTTACGGGTTTTTAAATTACAACGTTCGATTTGCGATAAAACTGACTGGTTAATTTTATTCTTCAGGTCAGTACGAATCCGGCAATACCTAATATGTATAGTTTTTCTTATGCGTTTGATAGTGAAAAAAATTAAAAGTGGGAATTTTTTTATTTTATTTTTTGTCGCCATGTTTTGACCCCTATAACTTTTTTGTAATTATGCGTACGGAGCAGTGTAGGGGCTCATTTTTGCGGGGCAATCTGAACTTTTAATTGATACCATTATGGGGTGCGTATGATGTTTTGATCACTTTTTATTCATTTTTTTAGGAAATGAAGCGTCCAAAAATGGCGAATTAGCCATTTAGACGCTTTCTTTCCGTTTTTATGTTTACCGTATGGTGAATATTTTTTAATATTATTATAGTATGGGCGTTTTCGCACATTGTGACACCCATTATGTGTAATTTTTTTATTTTTTTATTTATTTTATTTTCATTTTGGGGAAAGGGGGTGATTTGAATTTTTATATTTTTTTTATTTAATTTTTATTTTTAAACTTTTTTTTTTTTTTTACTACTTTCTTATAGTTCCCATAGGGAACTATAAGATGCAATCATCAGATTGTTATTCTCATATATTCCAATGCAATAGCATTGGAATATATGAGAAAATCGCATATTTCTATGGAGCCTATTACAGTCATAGGCTCCATAGGAATACTGTAGTAGTAACCTAGGTTTCATTCACAGAAACCTAGGGTACTACATGCATGCTCGGCTCCCCTTGTGGCCATCAGGGAGCCGAGCAAACCGAAAGTGAAACTTTCGGTTTTTGCGCGATCAGATGCCGTGGTCAGGATTGACCACGGCATCTGAGGGGTTAAATGTCCGCGATTGGCATCGCTGCCAGTCGCGGACATGAGCTGCGAGTGTCAGCTTGATGAATCAAGCGTTTACCCGCAGCTCATGCGCCCGCTCTGTGCGGGAGCGGGCGCCATCTTTAAAGTGCGGACGAAGGGCGTACATGTACGTCCTTCGTCCTTAAGGGGTTAATCACTTGTCAATATGAAGGGCATAAAATATTTTATTAACACATTTATAAATGAGCTAAAAAATATTCCGATAAAACATCCCGCAGGGCAGAATAAAAAATGTCATAATCCATGTAGGAATCGTAACCACCCTGCATTTAGACATTACACAGGAAGCCTGATCTTTGCATCAACATATAATAAAGCATAATTCAATATGAATGTAACCATTTTAGGCCACCTAATGTTCCGCTTTCCTATTTGAAGAGGTTGTGGTTTATCTTTTTGCATGCCTTCTATTCAGAAACAGAAGGTTTACTTGGGAGGATGCAAATATATAAAAATATTTCTGCTGCTATGACAACCCAAGGCGTGCGACATCTCTGCATAATAAAGCGTTTACTATGTGAAAAATATCAGATGGATCCCGCTACTGAATCTTTGGCCTTGTATCCAGTGGGAATTTCTTGTGTTTAAAGGCATATTTTGTCCTCCCATGGTGAAGAATTGTTTAACATTCCCGGTTAATTGTAGACGATCATTACTTGGAAGATTTCATACTTGACATTCTTGAGGAAGTGTTTGTAAGAACTGGCTGTGGGCCATTTTGTTTTGCTTTTGTTCAGCGATTGTAGCTTTGTGTTCAGGATCCCAGTGTTACGTACACGTCAAAACAACTTGGCTCTTATTACTCATGACACCACGCTGTCTAGTTTCCAGTTCACATTCAGCTTGTCAACTATTTTTGACATTTTGTAACTGGAAGCTAATGGCGTCTTACTTCTGTCACCAGAAACCACTGGCTATTTTGCGACATGAAGACAGCCTTATGTCCCCTCATGTAATCGGATAGGGTATGTAGGCATTTGCATGCATTGAAATGATATTGCTTCCCTCCAATTTATGCAGGACACTTGATTGCAGCTGAAGGATTCTGCCACTGGTAGCCAATGAAGACGACTGAACAAGTCTCCTGCAAAGCATCTCACTCGTAGGAAGATGGTCTTAATCTCTCCCTTGCTTTCTTATATGCACTGCAGTTATTAAGAGGTGCATGCTTCCTAATATTTGGGTTGCATCTTTGCAGGTCTGTGTGACAAAAGCAGGGATCTAAACCAGCAAGCAAGCTGGTGTAGATCTTTACCATAATCTAGGCCCCTTTCCTGGCATAGATACTAATACACTTGATGGACGGCTTGAAAAGTAGCAAATGGTGAATAAAACCCTCGAAAAATTTTGCACTAAAACAGCGTGCACCAAAGTTTACGACTTTTTGGTGTCACTTTTCTGGCTCAGAGGGGATGATAAATGTCCTTCCTAGTGTTAATCCACGTTCGTGAGTCTACCTTGGTGCTTTCCCTACTCATGTGCTTTATAGCTATTACTGTTTCTTGGACTGCTGGGTGGCGAGCTGTAACCCCAGCTTTGCTAGAGTTCTGAAGAAGAAACCTTCAGAATTATGCATACATTCCTTGCCACTAGTGTTGAGCAAACTTTTGAAAAATTCGATTCGGATGCTTCGCCAAATTTCATAAAGTGCATTTCTTTGTAAGCAACCACGCCGCCCCAATCATTGAACCCATCAGATGCCGCGTTCATCACCGTTTGCAGCATCTGAGAATAATAGTGAGGGCTTTCAGGGGTTAATCTGGGTTAAAAAAAAAAAAAGACACAGTGCATGAGATTTTGCGCGGGATCTTCAAACAAGATAGCTGTGGCAACTTCTTCGCCCGCAAATGGATGAGGTGAGTATGTTTTGGTTTTTTTACCACCATTTTGGGGAAAATGGATGCGTTATCACAAAGGAAATTCGGCTTTGTGGCTAATCAAAGTCCCCTTTGGTCGCTCAACACTACCTGCCAAAATAGCTTTACTTAGCAAAGCTACTAGAAAAGCTATGGAAGCTATATTTTTCATAACATTGGTTGCCATTCATACGTATATCCCATACACAGAAAAAATGGCTTATTTTTAATAATTTGACAAAGAAAAGCCTCAATGACCTATATTTCCTAGTGAAACTAAGCAGATGGGCATCAATTGTGTCCCCTGAACTGATTTGACTTAGGGCTACTCCTAAGGGTGTTATCTAACTGGTCCCTCTTGTCTTCACCCCTAACAGGGATCTGAACGCCACAGCATGGGATCTACAAGTCCACTGTCTCTTGGAGTAATCTTTGTTCAAGTGACTGCTGACCCATGGGGATCAAGAGGCACCAGTGTGGAGCACCAAGAGATGAGGCAAAACTGCAGTCAGGGACAGGCTGAGGTCAGGACATGTACAGTAAGTGCAATCTGATCCACAGTCTGAGCTCAGGGTCAGAATGGAGATTAGGCAGTGGTAAGGTTAGGCAATGAAGGTCAATTCCAAATGTTTGTCAAAGTTCAGTAGATTAAACAATACCTTTGCAGGAAACCAGTGTACTAGAACTTATGGCACTGTCCCATATGGGAAAGTTCCTGAGCAATAAGTACCCCAGGGTAGCCAGCAAATGGCTGGGGAAGATTAGGGCATGGGCGTAGCTATAGGGGGTGCAGAGGTAGCAGGCGCTACCGGGCCCAGGAGCCTGAGGGGGCCCAACCACTCTTGTGCCGCATAAGAAGACACACAAAGCACTGAGGGAAGGGGGGCCCAAGATGAACTCTTGCACCAGGGCCCATGAGCCGTTAGCTATGCCGCTGGATTAGGGTGCACGGGCTGGCCACTTAAGAGGCCGAAAAAGTGGACATGCACACTCTCCGGTCAGCATACGGCATTGCTGGGAGGAAGCAGGCATCAGCCTGTTGGGAGAACAGTGTTAATCCAGTGGCTGGGCAGGTAGAGAGGGACGCCTGTGGGACTGAACTAACGGAGCCCTGGAGCTATGGAACACATGAGAAAGGCAACGGTAGAGTTACAATTATGAGTAAAAGGGAATATATCACACATATCCATCTGTCTCCTACGTAGACTTATGTCTATCATTTGTTACAAAGGACAAATAAAACTAAGCAAAATAAATTTGTCTATTCCAGTAGTAATGGCCCCCTCCACCTGTCCCCTATTTATGTTTAAAAGGGCATTTGCTAACATACATATGGTAGGATATTTATTATTCAAACTATTTGGAAAGTTTTTTTTTCTGTTTTATTTTAGATGCATTGGGGCAATAATAATTTACACACTGTACAGTAGGTACAAACGTTTCTAAAAGAAATTAAAGTGTGGCTATGATACATAAGAAAAGCATCTGATCATCTGCTTGTGTAAAACACCTTTAATGGAGATTTCTGGGATTATTATGGTTTTTGAAAAATATGCTCATGTAGTAGTATATCTCCTGTACATATTCCACCATACTTTTTAAAATTTGGGTTCTGATGATACATTTTCATCATTTAAACAAATCAGATGCAGAATACTGACCAAATACTGAATGTATTAAAATGTAATTGTAAAAACATATAGAAGCCTTTAGAGGCGTGGTTTTTAATAAAAATACCTTAACACCCTGCCCAGCTTGTCAGATCTGCTTGCTTCAAACCTATCCAAGGCTTCATTCACATCACCGTTCAGCCTTTCCGTTCTCCTGCTCTGTTTAGTAGCAGGAGAACGGAAAGGACGGATTCAGCACATAACTGAGCCGAACGGAGCCTAAAGACCCCATAGACTATAATGGGGTCCGTTAGGTGTCCGCTCAGAAGATGATTATGGAGCGGAGACAAAGGTAGTGCATGCTCCGTTTGCCACACTGGATTGAACAGAATGGAGCCCAACTTAGATCTTTCAATGAAACCCATGTACTTTAGAAAATCATCTGCTGATGCCGTCAGTAGAACAGTGGTTCTCCAAGAAGCTGCCGTGATCTGCTGTACGACGTTGCTCTTAGGAGCATTCTATTGATAGGAAACAGGTTGCTGAAGGAGGGTTATTATCATAATTGTTCTCTCTTGTAAATTAATTGACACGGATTAAAACGTTGTATAAGGAAATTGCTGATAAAATACTCATTCCAGTGCCTCCAAACAAGCATCATGAATCATGCTATAATCTAAAAATACATCTAAGGGTAATTTCACACTAGCGGCATAGCTATCCGGCAGGCTGTTCTGGCGGGTGAACAGCCTGCCGGATCTGCCATGCCGCAAGTACCCATGCACTGCCGTGCTGCCGCTCGGTCCCCATTGACTATAATGGGGCGGGGGGCGGAGCTACAGCGCAGCACGGCAGTGCACAGCCGGAGATCGCCAGACTAAAAGGTCCGACTTTTTAGTCTGGCGATCTCTGTCGCGCTGCACCGTAGCTCCGCCCCCCGCCACATTATAGTCAATGGGGACGGAGTGGCAGCATGGCAGTGCGGCACGGGTACTTGCGGCATGGCGGATCCGGCAGGCTGTTCACCCGCTGGAACAGCCTGCCGGATAGCTATGCCGCTAGTGTGAAAGTACCCTAACACGTTAGTTATATGACACACCAAAAAAGAAATATAATACATAAAACATTAATCAATTTAATAAAAGTTTGAAAATCTATGACATCTGGTCTAGATCAAGGGTGGACTTCTCAAAGAAGTGGTATATTCCAGAGATTTCACTGTATATCTAAGAAATGTTGTATACTGAGTAATTATATTTCACATATTAAGGCCGGATTGCAAGTTTCATATTTTGGTCTGCCGTATCTAAAATTTATAAAATGACACAAAAGGTAGACTTATTGCTAGAAGATGAGCTTGGACACTGATAGAAAATCTGTACTAGCCCAGTGTTACTGCTATAGTCCATATATGCTACTTCTGTTTTGTGACACCAAGGGCAGGGCAAGGAGTCCTTACGACTTGGGCAAAAATTGCATAATGTGCACCGCTTATACATCATCTGCCAATCAGTACAAATTTCCTCCGTATACTTCCCATGTAATAATACCATATAGCACCTTATAGCAACACAAATAGGGTACAGATCTGGCTATATAGATGCAAATACTATGTATTTCCCTCTCATGTTTGACAAACCACTATTGTACACCATACTACAGTGTGTTATTAATACTTCTAGGTCTTTTAAGGCATTTTAAGTAATATATCTTTTTTTATACAAAGTTCAAAGACAAAATAGTGATTAGTGATTAATCACTTTCTAGGAAGAGATATGCAAATGAATTAGCAAGCCCTGCCTCTGATGCCACCAAATGTAAGGTAGCTATCCTATAAGTCAATGTTCAACCTTTAAGGCCTTGAGACATGACTTTGATAATAATTAAGCCAGTATCCCATCTGATGATGGCTGTTTTGGGGTCTTTGCCGCACATCAGTGCAGAGCAGAGAGTATTTGCTTAAATGGGTGAGGGGCCTAGGTCAGGATTTGAGGGTTATTATATCTCCTTGTGGAGAGGGCCTTAAATGGCATTAGTCTTATAGGCCAGGCAACGCTCCTCTGGAATATTGGCAAGAGGGACTTGTAGCACGTGGAAAATTTGTTGTGGCTGTGACCTCTGTAAATCTCACTATAGCAGTTGTGACGGGGAGGTTTCTGTATGCATTCACCACAGCAATCTCAAGAATTTCAATGATCTGTTCACTCCACTGTTTTAGCTGATCGCTGGAACTAAAGTCTGCCTGCTTTCCAACTTACAGACACACATTTCTCAAAATACATAAAAAGCCCACAAAGTTTTTTTAAGCATTTGTAAGTACAATAATCTGAGTGTTGTTTTTACTTTTAGTTGATCCCATTAATCATAAGTATAATTACTGGAGACATAGTGGTTTCCTAGTTAGAACAAATGTCTGCTAGCAGGAGACGCACTGCTAATAAGACAAGATAGCATAATTAGAGAATACTTTGGTAATTATGGGAGGCTTCTTTTAATTTCAATGAGATGTTAAGACCAAGATGTCAGATTAAAGTAAATTCTGCAGATGTGGGTTTTAAGAAATAATCTAAAAACTTTGGTTGCAATTATTGGGAGCAAACAGTTTGTTCCCAATAATTACCCTCAAAGTCAGCTCAGATAACAATTCATATGTATGGAGATGAGCAATAGCAGTCGTAATAACTCTTCCCCATACAGAAGAAATTATTACTGCCTGTAAATGCAGCTTTCACCTCCTGTGATGAGCAGTCAGTTATCAGGAATGAATGGTTCATTCATAGTAACTGCCTGCAAAGCTGGTCCGTGTAAACAAGACTTACAATAGTGTGACTATAGGTTTCAGCAGTCACATTTGCATCTGCAACCATAAGCCAGGGGTGTTCATAGGCTCACTCCTGGAACTAGAAACTAAGGCTGATTGTACTTATTTGATCTTCACTCTGATCTTTGAAGTCTGGCAGCAGAAGTACTGTATTGTAAATATAAAATGCTAGAGTGGAGGAGACAAGGGAAGAAGATTTATGACACCTTGGCTGCCAGACGTTCCCACTATCAAAAAAATCACTAACCTTTTAATTCCAAAAGTAGCAGTACATCATCATATTGTCAAGGAAGGGAAGCTGTGGAGTAAAATGCAGACAGGTGGCTGCAAGGGTTACAGTGTTTTCATAGTACCTGTCTATATAGAAGAGATTGCTGCTCTATTACCAGTAGTGGTGTGTAGGGGTATATGTTAACTAATGTGAGGCCCATATCAAGACCTACAGACTAGGTAGATTAAAGTTGGATGCTCATTTGCTTGCTGGCACCAGAGAGTAATGCCATTTGATGTATTTTTGCAACAAAATATGCGACTTTTCCCCACTCACACCACTTTTCTGAGGTGGCAGGAAAAGGGGGCGTGGTGTGGTTGAGGAAGAGGGATATCTCATTCATTATTTTCAATGCCAGTTCATACTAGGGAGCTGGCCTAGTTTAAAGCATGTCGCACGTCCGCCGGCACCAAGCACCAAAGTTATGTAGAGGCCCCCGCCTCTACATAAGTTAAGTGCATCTGCTCCCAGTGCAGGGGGATTAAGACCCACGTCAAAATTGCTGGTCTTAATAAATGACCCACAATGTGTGTGCAAGCCAAATACTCAAGATACTGCAGTTGCTATTTGGGAAGAGGATGACTCCAGAGGATATGTAACTGCACTGTAGTCACTGCCTGCTAGTGCTGCATCGATGGGCCCCTTAAGAGACCCATTAATACTGCTAAAAGGGTACAGAGGGTCTGCAGCTGGCAAATGCGAGAAGTTCTGAAGAAAACCCAAGCTGAGCTTTTGCACAAGGGTCTGTTACGCCACTGGCATCTTAACAGTAAGTTTTCCCTGCAGCAAAGGGATATTTAAATGCCACGAGATAATATTGTGAAATTGCTGTAGTTGAGATGAGAGTTAACAGTGGTGTCTCTGTTTTTTGAGATAAGAATAAGTAGGCGTATGTGAATCTTGGGAATGGAGTGAGCTGGAGATGTTCTGGATTTAGAGAAAGAAAAACTGTGACATTAAAAGGTAAGACTGGGAGCGAGTAGCATGACAAGACAATTTACATACACAGAGAAGTTTGGGAAGGGTTCTAATTGTGACAGCAGACATTTCAGTAATTAGCTCAGTTTGTTCTTTTAAGGCCTCTTTCACACATAAGAAGCGGGTGCGTTGTGGGAAAATGCATGATTTTTCCGCATGAGTGCAAAGCGTTTTAATGCGTTTTGCACGCGCGTGGGAAAAATCAGCATGTTTCGTACCCAGACCCGAAGCCGGACTTCATCACTGAAGTTCGGGTTTGGGTTGAGTATTCTGTATATTTTATTATTTTCCGTTATAACATGGCCAAGGAGCCCAGGAACGCCGCCATGATGTGCCCAGCCCGCCTAAATTTGAATCCACAAGAACGCCTCCAGCAGCAGAAATCGCCTCCCAGGCTAATGGCTCCGCCCCCACCTACCTCCGCTTTCAGGCAGGAATAAAGCCCCGATCTTCATCTCGCCGGCTGCCGGAATTCTCGCGTAGGTGCTACGCCAACTGAGGGCAACAGCGCTTGGAAAGCGTCACGGGGCTCGGCGCATGCCCAGTGACACTATTGAGGCTGAAAGCAAAGGCAGCCAGGGGATGGAGGCGATTTCTGCTGCTAGAGGCGTTTTTGTGGATTCTGGGCACATCAGGGGGGCGTTTCTGGGCTCCTTGGCAGAGAAAAAACGCCCCTCTGGGCTCCTTGGATCCTAATTTGCATAATGGAAAAATCTGTAATTTTAAGGAGAATGACAAGAGACAAAGCAAAAAGAACAGATCCAGATATAAGGTACTTTAATACACATGGCTAAAGGGAGAAAAAAAAAATGGTGATAGACAGGTTACAGATTCCCTTAGGACAGGTCAATATTTTACTCATGATAGTTTTGCCTTGTGACAAAACTTTCCTACAAAAGATTATTAGCATATAAACCTTCATAGGTGTTTACTATTTTTATATTTTTTTACTATGCAAGTATCTCAGTATATAAGTATATTAGTTAGATGCTAATACTATGTAATATAATGATATTTTTTGGCTTAATAATGTGTCCAGCTATGTTTGATTTGTCAGACTAGATATAGTAATAATAGTTAGGGGAGCACTGTGACAAACATATTTTATATCTGTAAAACCTGTTCATTATATTAGGAATAGTTTGTATTAGGTGAACATGAAAAGCACCAGCTCTCATAGTCAAACCTCTGTTTGTATAGTAAAATGTGACTGTACTTTAATACATAACTAGAAATGTAATGATTAACAGTTATGTAAATCTCTGTTATGAAGTGGACTTTCTGCTGAACCTTAGATTTGGTTTCCCATCCTGACAAAAATGTAGAAAAAAAATGTCTAATAACCTTATTGTACATATTTCTAATGCAGTGCTATTTATGGTCACTTCTGGATCTCCTTACAGACAATTCTGCTCTCAAGTTGTATACAGAAGCCCCTTATCTTCATATAGCCTTATTACATTACATTAAAAGGGTTGTTACATTATAACAACTTATTCCCTAACCACAGGTTAGAGGATTAGTGTCAAATCAGCAAGGAAATAACTGATACGGTCCCCGATGATCACTAAAAGAGTAGTCCGTGTTCTCCCATGTGTATCTCCGGCTGCTCCATAATGTTGAATAGAGCGTCAGTACTCATGCATGTTCCCTGCTCCATTCAAATGGAGGAACACAGGCCCCCTGTGCTAGTGGTCATCAGGGGTCCCAGTGATTGGACTCCCATCAATCAGACACTTAAATAGGGGATACGTTTTTGTAATGGCCGTCCAAACAGCTGATTGGTAGAGTGCTTGGTGTCATACCCCCACTAATCTGCTATTGATGATCTAGTCGGAGGATAGGCCATCAATATCCAAGTACCAGAAACCCCTTTAAAGGGAACCCGTCACCATGAAAATGCATTGTAATCTGCATTCAGCATGTTATACAGCAGGAGGAGCTGAATAGATTTATATAGAGCAATGTAGGAAGAGATTCAGATTTAATTTGTTTAAATTCCTGCTCATTCTGGGCTGTGAAGTCGAGTAGACGGTCCTATCAGTGGTTGACAGCCTTCTCCCTATGACTGTGTATACAGAGATAGCTGTCAATCACTGATAGGACCACCTCCTCAGAGGCAAGGCTGTCAATCACTGATAGCATTCCCTCTATGAGGGGGTGGTCCTGTCAGTCACTGATAGGACTACCTTCTCATAGAGGGAAGGCTGTCACTCACCGATAGGACCACCTCCTCATAGAGGTAAGGCTGTCAGTCACTGATAGGACCACCTCCTCATAGAGGGGAGGCTGTCAGTCACTGATAGGACCACCTCCTCATAGAGGGAAGGCTGTCAGTCACTGATAGGACCACCTCCTTATAGAGGAAAGGCTGTCAGTCACTAATGGGACCACCTCCTCATAGAGGGAAGGCTGTCAATCACTAATAGGACCACCTCCTCATAGAGGGGAGGCTGTCAGTCACTGATAGGACCACCTCCTTATAGAGGAAAGGCTGTCAGTCACTGATAGGACCACCTCCTCATAGAGGGAAGGCTGTCAGTCACTGATAGGACCACCTCCTCATAGAGGGAAGGCTGTCAGTCACTGATAGGACCACCTCCTCATAGAGGGAAGGCTGTCAGTCACTGATAGGACCACCTCCTGGACTCCACAGCCCAGAATGAGCAGGAAATTAAAGGAGTAAATTACAAATTATGATTAATCTTTTCCCATAAAACTATATATCAGTCTGCTCAGCTCATCCTGCTCTATAGCATGCTGCTTGTAGCTTACATTGCATTTTCATGATGACAGGTTCCCTTTAAACTTGGACATTATAATGATATATGAGCTAATTGTGGGTTACCAGGCTGCGTGTTGAGGGACAGACAGATAATAGAGAGGACACACTGGCAGATAGTATAGCAGAGAGATATTGTGCATCCTCTTATTTCCCATGCTGTTGTTACTCTGAATGTCTGATGGGTTCTTTATTCATCAGAAAGGATTCTGTCATCACTGTGCACGCATTTCTAAATGTCAGGAGCGCTCATTACCTCCCCATTTACCCTGTACACTATGTATGGCCAGTTCCAAGTGACACAACAGACTTTGTTGGGGGACTACAGACAAAACCTATGGTGCGTGCCTGTCTTCTACATGGCTTCTTATGTCAACTCCACAGAGCAACAGAACTATAGACATAGACAATATGTGTTGCCCCAGTGGACTGCTGTAGTGACCAACAACTACTGACCACTGAAAGAGGTCCATGCAGTTTCACAGTTAAAATATGCTGTGTTCCAAACTACAAAGCAAACAAAAACTCTGGGGGGGGGGTTAATTTATCTTTCCCCTACCCTAGCTTTCTAGCATAAAAATCTC
Source organism: Bufotes viridis (assembly GCA_033119425.1). Taxonomy (NCBI): domain Eukaryota; kingdom Metazoa; phylum Chordata; class Amphibia; order Anura; family Bufonidae; genus Bufotes; species Bufotes viridis. Next base: position 518,063,655 of record CM065589.1, read on the forward strand.
CAGTTTTGTGACCTTTTAAACACCATTGCGACTAGTCGCAGTTGGCATTTTTATGCCACCCTCACCACTTTCCAAAAGAAGACATGACGAGAGTGGGATGACACATTTACTAACATTTAAGCAAGTTTTGTGGTGTAATTTAAGGCTGAAATTTACCCCAAGTACAATCTGGCATAGATTTTAATCAGGCGCCCTGAAGTTTATGACAGGGTGTGCGCCTCGTCATAAATTAAATCCATGCTCCTGAGTCACAGGAGATATCATGACTAGCGAAGCAAATGCTGGTCTTGATAAATCAGAGGCTAAGGCTTCGTTCAGACTTGAGCGTATTTGATACGCGCGTTTTACGCGCGTTTTTGTCATGCATATTACAGCGCGTTTTTGGAAATAGGAAACACGCGTCGTACGTGCGTTTGTGTGATTGACCACTGTGGCGTCAATCACAATACGCGCGACAATGCGCCCCAAAGAAGCTCCTATACTTTTTTGGGCGTAGGGCGTTTTACAGCGTGTTCGTACGCGCTGTAAAACGCTCAGGTGAGAACCATGCCCATAGGGAAACATGGGTTTTCGCCTGTTGAGCATTTTACAGCGCGTAGGAATGCGCTGTAAAACGCCCAAGTCTAAACCCAGCCTAAGACTATTTAGTTTTATGAATATTTTTTCTGCTTTTACAGTATGAACATCCGGTAGTATAAAAACGGTTACCTAGCTCTCCTGGTGACATGTATGTTGTTGGGCCAAGGCAAATGCTCTACAGATGGACTGGTGGCTCCGCCTAGAGGAGCAAGGAAGGTGTCATAAATCCTTTGTTCTAATGATCTGGTCCCAGGGGTTGGACCGTCACTGATCAAACATTGATGACCCATATAAAGGATAGGACATCCATGTTTTACTCACTTTAAAGGGAATCTTTTATCAGGGCAGACCTCTTCAGTTTAGGACATCTATATAACCCATTCCAAGATGCCTTTAGTTTCAATGTGGACATCTTTATGTTAGATTATATACAAAATAGATGTCAGTTGTTTTATTAATATTAGTATTATTTTTTTCTCAAAAGAATTTCCTGTAAAGTATTCTTTACGCTTTCTATACCAAACTTGAATATTATTCTTTAGATTAGATTACACACTTAGGATTTACACAGTTTATACTGTTTTGATGAACCTGCAGTCTCTTAATATATTCATCAAAAGGTTTCTTAAATATGGGTGCGCCTCTTCCTTTTCCTGAGGCACCTGCATTCATCTAAACCTAAATGTGGCTCAGGGAAGCTTGAAGTTTAACTTACTGTTGACTTTAAAATCCACATTGCTTTCCTGCAATCTTGTGGCATGCAGACTACAAACATTTACTGTTGGAAAACTGTAGATTGACACCAAAGTTAACGTTAAAATGAAGCCCTTAGGCCCCTGTCACACGAGCGAGTTTTCCACGCGGGTGCAATGCGTGACATGAACGCATAGACCCCGCACTGAATCCTGACCCATTTGTTTCAATGGGTCTGTGTACATGAGCATTAGTTCTGCGTTGCGTGAAAAACACAGCATGTTCTATACTCTGCGTTTTTCACGCAGCCCTGGCCCCATAGAAGTGAATGGGTCTTCAGTGGAAAAACGCATTGCATCTGGAAGCAGGTGCAGATGCAATGCGTTTTTTCACTGATGGTTGCTAGGAGATGTTGTTTTAAACCTTCAGTTTTTTATCAAAAAACTGAACAACTGAATGCAATGGCAGACAAAACTGACTGAGCTTGCTTCCAAAATGGTGCGAGTTTCACTGAATGCACCCTGAACGCATCCGGAGCCAATCCGTCAAGCTCGTGTGAAACAGGCTTTAGAAACTTGAATGGCAGGTGCAATCTGGTAACATGCACATAGTTCTCTATCCAGTGCACCATAAATGATTTTTAGACAGTCCAGTGCTCTATTGCACATCTGTACAATAAGGCCTCTTTCACACGGGCGTCGCGTGCGAGGGCCCGATAGGATGCGGGTGTGTTGCCGGAAATCGCACGATTTTTCCGCAAGAGTGCAATGCGTTTTAATACGTTTTGCACGCGTGTGAGAAAAATCTGAATGTTTGGTCCCAAAGACTAATACAGATGTGATATTTAGCATACAAAGTCAGGTATTGGATGAAGATCATGTCCATCAATGTTTTGTAGAAACAATAAATTATATTCGTTGCTTATCTCTTTTGAGATATTTTGTGCTTAGGTCCACTCCATAGGGGCATGACATTGGATGCTGGTTCCTAGTGGGGGGATAGGACACCTGAAGATGACAGTAGTGATGGACAAACCTTAGTATAAGACTAGATTCACACGACTGTATGCGTTTTGCGATCCGCAAATTGCGGATCCAAAAAAAAAAAAAAAAAAAAAAAGGATGTCGTTTGTATGGCATCTGTTTTTTTTCTGCGGAGCCATTGTAACAATGCCTATCCTAGTCCGCAAAACGGACGAGAATAGGACATGTTCTATTTTTTTTGCGGGGCTACGGAATGTGCTGTCCACATTTTTTGCAGACCCATTGAAATGAATCGGTCTGCATCCTATCCACACAAAAAAATAAAAAAAAAATGGATCGGACATGGAAACAAAATGAGTTTGTGTGAATGTAGCCTTAGTCTCCATTCACATCACCATTTCTCCATTCCGTTCTCCTGCTCCGTTGAGAAGTAGGAGAACGGAAAGGACGGATTCTGCAGATAACTGAGACCTAACTGAGTGTAACAGAGCCTAAAGACCCCATAGACTAAAATGGGGTCCGTTAGGTGTCCGCTGAAAACATGATTTTTGAGTCCGTTTTGCAGACTAAGATAGGCATTGTTACAATGGCTCCGCAAAAAAAAAAAAACGGATGCCATACAAACATCATCCCTTAACGGAGCCAGAGAACAGAAAGGGGAAACGGTGATGTGAACGAAGCCTTACCCCTAATCTTTCTAATGATAATTTTACTCTTACAGTGGTAAGATCAAAATGGAATGTAAATGTTTAGCTAAAATTTTCTAAGCATGTAACTGCACAAGCGTATTCTTACAGTGTGTCCTGCATGGCACCAAACATACATGTAGCCCAGCAACATTTTATAACGTAAACACATGCACAAATAGATATTGTACATAAGGCACGTCCTATGCTGTGGCTCCTCTGGGAATTCCTAGATAAGTGCACAGCTGTGAATAAGGTCAATAAATGTATTTAATTATGGCCACATAGACATTATTAGCGGTGTCATTTTTTGCTGATATCTCTTAATTTTTAAAGTTCAATAAAAAATGCATGATATAAGCTATGCATTTGCTACAGCTATGTTGTTCTTTTTAGATCTTAAGACATATCAGATGTTGCTTAGTACAGCATCTTATACTAATAGAGGGTAGCAAGGACAGCTATGCAATCAATGTGACTGGATGAACATTTACTTTTCATGGCACAATGTGAACATACCCAGGTCTTGTGCTGTACACCAGAATAAATGTTCCCAAAAAAACACTGTGCAGTTTATAGCTTCTATTTGAATCTTTGGATAGATTGTGGTTGGATCTCGGCTGAGTTCCTGGTGCTTTCATTGCTCCTTTGAAGTTAAGTCTTTCCTTTCTCTTTTGTAGTTAGTTTGGGTTCTGTGTGTTGCATTTCCCTATTGTTTGTATTAGGCCTGTAGGAGACTACTGTTGGTCCTTCCTTTTGGAGGAACAGGTAGTCTCGTCCCTGCCATTAGTACCAGGGTCCTATAGGGCTAGATAGGACTCTAGGTGTTCCTGCGTATGAACTCACCTACCTTTGGGGTCTGTTCATACTGGAAGTAAGTCAAGATTTTGGTTAGGGTTTTCACTAGGAGGTGTCCGTTTTCCTTCCCTAGTTCTCAGGCTTGATTCCCTGTTCCCCCCCCCCTTCCCTCCTATGCTCGGTTTGGTGTTTCCCTCCCACGCCGAAGCGTGATTACTATAGGCAAAAAGTGGCATCCTATCTGCAGAACTTATACATGCTATGAATCTGTACCAGTACAGGGAGTAATGTAGAAAACCGGAGTAGCATTTCTAGACAAAAGTTTTAGGTTAAATATGCAGAAGCTATAACAATCAATGTTGTCCAGGAATGCAGACTCGATGAAAACTGACTTCAAATATTACGGGGCTGTGAAAATACCAAATATCAGAAGGGTCTGACTGGTCCACCAAAGTACCAGAGGATCCTCTTGACATAATAGACCTCGGAGGTCTTATTTGGAGTCAATAATTTGCCTAGTTCTTACTCGTTAATTCAAAAATAACCTTTAGCCCTTATTGATGATATATCCTGCGTGTCTGATGATAATAACAAAGTTTTCATTGTGATTAAATAAATATGTGCCATGTTCTGTATAGGATCATTTTGTCTGGTGGGACCAAGTATCTCAAGGGTAGACTCAAGAGTGTGGAATTTTTGCACAGTTGCTCCAAACACAGTATTTTAAATAGATACCAATTGCACCCTTCCAGTATTTTGCTAGTTGAAACACTATTAACAATTACAAACCTTATACTATAGACAAATCCAAAAACAGATCGGTAACTCCAGAAGCATCCAAGTGAATGTGAAGATTATTCTCCCAGAGTACCAATAGCGTTGAAGTCACTCATTTGAACCTTTTTCAAGGCTTGAAAATCATTCCAATGAGGGACTGAAATGTTACTGGTACATTGGGTAAATAAACTTCCCATTCACTTGGGTTTTTCTGAAGTGACGCCTCTTTGTTTTGGGTTTGGCTGCAGTGAGAGATGTTTTGGACTCCAGCTCTCTAAAGCTCTGCACCCACATCAAGGATTGTTTTGACCGTGCTGCCCCATTGCTGACAAAGCAGACTTTATACTACATCTCTTTCATGGATTAATAGATTTTATATAAAGACCACATTTTTAGATCAATGTGTTAGTGAAATTTCACTTATTCACTTCTCTTTGGCTTCAAACACTAATAACCATTTAGGGAATGCTTTAGTTCTATGTAATAAATTATTTACCTCCTGCCTAAATGTGTCCTACACAAGTGTAATGTGTCGATATCAGTACTAAATACACACTTTTATTTGTGGTCATCCTCTTCTGATAGATGATGGTGGTGTGCAGCCATGAATACATTAACTATTTATTACTCCTCTACACAGACATGGATTGGAATTCACTTCACTTGAAACACACAAAACACCGCTAGTACATAGCCTCCAGTTATAGCCAAGCATTTGTCCTCTCATAATCCTCTCTTCTACTATGAATTAGTTATATGATTTCCCTCCTAAATCTTAAGTATCATATTATTGCTAGAATTATGTAACCTTCTGCTGTTGATGTACATGAAATATGCACATTTACCCAAACACCAACAGAGTCCAGGACTGTGTGGTGTCTGTTATTGACAAAGCTTCTTCAGTTCGAGAAAAAAAATTACCCAACAACATCTTGGCAACGTTGCATTTCCATTTCAAATGAATTGTAGCTTGGAAAGACGCTTGTCATTTTGGCCAGTCCTTCATGAAAATGCCAAGACCCTGAAGTCATGAATACGAGCAAGGCTTAATGTTTCTAGTAGAGAAGGTTTTATTCCTCTTTCTGGCAGCATGGCACTCCCTAGACAGACTGTCAATACTATGGTTTTTTGTCAAGTAGATTTTACTATGGAAATTTATTTCAAGAGGGCTCTCAGACTGGAGACAGTTGCCAGAATGTACAACTCCCGATCATCTTCAGTAAAAGAATATGTGAATTTTCCACAGCAGCAAATCTTGTGACTTATTCATCATTTCTTTCACAGGGTACTTCTCTAAAGTATCTGTGGCTAAGAACTAGTTTGCGCCGTTTGATTACTGAAGGGTCTCCATAGTTTAATTGATGAATAAAGAAGTTGTATAATGTATTGTAACTTATATCACATTATATACAGTGCACTGATTTTTTTTTTTATTAATGTGACAAAGTTACCTATGGAGACGTCTTTCCTAAAAACTATGAGCTTTCTATGACAGGATTCAATGAAGGACAAGAGGAATATGAATTACATTGTATGTACATTCACCTTTGATGACTGTTATAAGAGATTTTGGCTGTGAACTTTCTAAATATAATGCATTCCTGTTAAGTTTATTGCTGGTTTCCTAGCAGAGAGTACTTCTGACAGGCCTGTTTGGTTGTCATCATCAAGTTCAATAAGCCAGGCCTTCACACGCTTGGACAACGCCCTTGGCCACTGAAGTGATACATTTTCTCCCTACTATGAAATTATAAAAACAGGTTTCCTAATCTTCTTGAAAGTTCTTGTTCATTTATTAGGTGGATTTACTAATATGGAACATTTGAAACAAAATTGGTCACACACTTTACATATCTGTTGGCTTAATATTTATTTGATCAATACCTTAATGGGTTTACCCAAACATATTGTTTAGTTTTAAACCCAGCACATTATTATAGATATTTTTAGGTATTTACACAAGAGCCACCTGCTCTTTCTATTGAACAGCCGTTCTGTGTCCATCTCAGTAAATGTGCCAAGGTGGACAAACATGCTCAATATTGCTTCTCTTTCTCCTTATTCGAGTATCGGAACGATCTCTGGTGTGGTGAGCCAGCAGCTTCTGAAGCTGCAGCATCTTCCCTAGTTCTCAGAAGACATACGCAAGTGCATTTACATTAATGCGGTCTCACTTTCTTAGCAATTGTCAACCGGACACTTAGCACTTTAAGTACACAGTGACAGAAAAGTTTAACTTGGCTTTCCCATGACTTTTGTTGGGTTGTCAATTTAAACTTTGCTGCAACTATGTATTTAACATGTTAAGTGTCAAGTTGACATTTGCTACATCTGTAATTTGCTGGGAAGCAGAGAAGACTCATCTTCAGAATCAGCTGGCTCACTTCACCAGGACTCCCTTCCCAGACTTGGAGGTGCAGACAGAGAGGCTAGGCCGAGCATGTGTGTCCGCATCTGAATTTTGACTGAGTTGAACACAGAAAAGCTGTTCAAACTGCAGGTGGCTCTATTGTTTAGGTAATTCCAGAACTATTTGGAGACATAAGCATTTTTTTCCTACAGGATAGGTGATAAATGTCTGGTCACTGAAGGTCTGACCACTGTGAACCCCACCAATCACTATCAGCGTACAACTGCATGCTCAACAACCATTCCATTCTTTAGGGCCTAGGATTGGTGGGAGTTCAAGTGAATGAGTCCCCAGCAATCAGACATTTGTCATTAATGTTGTGGATAAGTGATTGTGATACAACCCTTTAACCTTATCATGAAGATGCACACTTAACTGAGGGGTAGGTTGACAACTTTCAGTCGGACACTTATGAAATCAGCTTATTTCCTTGCTAAACAATGGCATCCAAGAAATTGAAATCCAGGGTCTAGTGTATGGGAAGCCATAGAGTCCTATTACAAGGGCAGATAAGTTGCCCATAACAAGTGCTGTTCATTGGTGCTAGTTTACATTCGTTTTCACAATGATTGTTCCTCCTGTCATGGAGTACATTGTTTATCGGCAATTATAAAAGTGAATTGCAAGTATAATGCCTGCCTAATGCCTATCAAGAATGGCCTTTTTTTTTTTTTTACTCTGAGTTGATGTGAACGTGCTTAGATTTTTGTCTAAAGGATGTAAATAGCAAATAAGTCAAATTAGTGTAGCATTAAAATGTATAGAAAGTGCACATTTTCATGGTTGGTTAGGTACCTTCATGATTTAGCCTTGAAAGCTTCTAAATGTATTCTTTATTGAGAACTCAATTTCAACTAATAAAGGGTATGTATGAGTTGTGTGTCTTGATTCCGCTTCTATTAGTTTCCAGTTGTGGTAATGATCAATAGTTTACTCCTCAAGACACTGGGATTGATACATTCAAAATAGTAGGTGCAACAGTGACAATTGTGCGTTGTCAATGTTCTACCCATTACACATACATGAGGTTCCTTCAATTGGAACGTGTGGTATAAATCTACAATGTACATTTAAGGCAAATTAATAGACATAATGATAAAGTTCCTGCCACTGCCCAACTCACTAGGTTTCTTTGTCCCAGCAGCACAGACCCACCTCCTTCCCTCCCCTTCCCAGTGGCAGTGGGTCCAGCCACTGGGGTTGCTCTGTCTCTCCACATAGGCTGTGGCCTGCTTGCTGGCAAGGCCTCTCCTCCGCTGACCACAAAGGCATAGCGGCCTGGGTGTTCCCCTGCAGCAAAGTCCAGAGTCCTGTACAGGGGTAAAGGGTGAAAACCAGGAGCATGCCAGGCTAATGTCCTTACATGTGTCCCAAAGTCAAATCTGTTGGTTGACACAGTGGTTCCACACCCACTGCCGTTACAAGAATCTTTGCTTCTGAGCAGCAGATGACTATTTACACCGCATGAGCTGCTGCCCACAAATAATGATTTGGGCGACTGTAGCAGCGATGCTTCCACATGATAAACGAGCATTTAGGCTCCATTCACACATCCGCAAAATAGGTCTGCATCCGCTCCGCAATTTTGCAGGTGCGGACCCATTCATTTCCAATAGGGACGCATTTCCGGATCCGCACTTCCGTTTCCGCCAAAAAATAAAACATCCTATTCTTGTCCACACTTGCGGACAAGATTAGGCATTTTCTATTATAGTGCCGGCGATGTGCAGTCCACAAATTGTGGAACGCACACTGCCGGTGTCGGTAATTTGCGGATCCGCAAAACACTTACGGATGTATGACTGGACCCTAACTCGTTCATTGGGTGATCGGCGGCACCCACTGGGATTGCTCCGATCATTGACCTGTGTAAAGTGGCCTCTATGTGAACAGGCAGTAGTATTGAGCAGATTGAGATAGTAGTTATTGAATCTTTAGTTCAAATTACCAGTCCATATCCCTTCTATTGCCAACATCTCACAGGGCAATAAATTGATGTACATTTGGTTTGTGGATTAACTAAGATGTACTCTTTCTTTAATCATTTATTATTTTCTGTGGAAGCCATATCTTGTGCTATCACACACAATGTTCTTTATGATCTCTAGTGCACTGATAAATGCAGCCCTTTCACAGTTCTGTACAGATCACTGATATGCTGAAGACACTTCTGGAAAATTGTTAAAGTTATAACAATATAATATTTTAGGGCAAGCCTGCCAACTTTGTCATGTCATCCTCGATGGCATATGAAGTAGAGGGAAGGATTAGGCATGTTAGATGCCTGCAGTAGATAAACCGATGCCAGGGGGCTTTGGCAGCAGCTTATTCACCCCTCTCCATTGAAGTCAACATGCAAACGCTTTCAGCTTGCAACTATTGTATGTGTATATCCAGCTTAAGACCGGACGTACTGCAGGGGATAATAGCCATAATGTTTCAGTCTACTGTTAATATTAATCATGGCCTAGTAAAACATCTAGCATTAGTCATAATTTCAAAATTATTGTCTGCTTACATTCAGGTGCCTATACACATTCAATAGCTATGTTTCCCGACTACCTCCTGGCTCTCCCATCCATATACACTTGGCTTGGCCGAACATGTACAGTAGGTGTATGTAGTGAGGAGAGCGGAGAGCAGTTGTTTATCTCCTGGGAGAACAAGATTTGGCAAAAATATTTATTTCACTCGATAATTCTCTCACCTGACATCACCTGTCGGGGGAGAGTCAGGAGCTACACACGCATTAGAGTTCTCAGCGATATCGGCCGACAGAAGACTAATGTGTATGGCCATCTTTTGTCATATGGTTGCTTACAGTATTTTTTACAAAAAACAATGACAATTCAACTAAAAACTAAAGTAATGCATCTACTTCTAAGACTCTACCAGTATGATGCAAATAGGTATATGGTATACTAAAGGTAGCCCTCAAGCTCCCCTTCCCCAACTTATCCTGAGGGTAAACCAAACGTGCGCTTTTACTGGTTAATACTGTGTATAAGGGAATATGTAAATTCCCATATAAAACAGTCAAGTCATTGCAAAGCAGTAATAAGAAATATATAGAAATGAGAATGAGGCCCCTGCGATCTCCTGACGGGAGTTCCCTTGATGGGCATTTTAAGTGTTTATGCTTAAAATGTCTTTTACTAAACTATTATTATAATTTTAATAACTATGAGCTCAAAACGATCACAGTGAAAGAAACAGATGCTTGATGTGCCTAATTACAAAATGTCTTTGGACTAATTAGTTTTGTCTGAATATATCTAGTTATGTTTTATTTTCTATTGAACTTTGTAGATACTGTATATCAGATAAAATCCAGCTCTCAAGCATCCAAGTCATAGGCAGTCAGGGATCAGTTGTTTGGGGCTCTTTATGACACCTTCTGATGGAATTATTCTCTTCAAGAAGCAATGTTTCTCAAGGGGAACCTTCATAATATGGAACATGCCACAGTTTTTTTCTGTACAGATTCAAAACCTGCTTTTGCCTAAGTATGGCTACTTTCACACTCGCGTTTGGTGCGGATCAGTCATAGATCTGCACAAACGCATCTGTTCAGATAATACAACCGCATGCATCCATTCAGAACGGATCCGTTTGTATTATCTTTAGCATAGCCAAAACGGATCCGCCTTGAACACCATTGAAAATCAATGAAGGACGGATCGGTTTTCTATTGTGCCATATTGTGTCGGGGAAAACGTTTGGCTCAGTTTCGTCAGACGGACTCCCAAACGCTGCAAGCAGTGTTTTGGTGTTCGCCTCAAAAGCAGAATGGTGACTGAACGGAGGCAAACTGATGCATTCTGAGCAGATCCTTATCCATTCAGAATGCATTAAGGGCAAAACTGATCCGGTTTAGACCGCTTGTGAGATCCCTGAACGGATCTCACAAATGAAAACCAAAGCGCCAGTGTGAAAGTAGTCTATAAAATAGCAGGTATACAGTAGGGCACCATAGAAGTCTATTGGCGTTGTATCCTGGCTCTGTAAAACCCAGAGGTTGTAAATTAGTGATAAGAGTAAGTTCTCGTCAGTAAAAATGTGGATGCAAGGAAGCCCATTTCCAATAAATTTTTGACCGAATCTGTGGACATGGAGGCAATAAGCAATGTAGCAACCTTAATGTGACAGTTAACACAGTTGCAGCAAACTTTACATTGACATTTTTAACTAATTTTGTTCTGTTAAGTGTCAAGTTATAGTTTATTGCAACTGTGTATTTAACATGTTAGGTGTCAAGTTAAAGGTTTGCTGCATCTGTACATGGGATTAGGCATATATGGTCAAGAAATTCAGAGCGACACATTTCACCTTCTCATTGCCATGTTAGAACAACAATAGCTTCAAATATATTACTGGATTCCCTAAAGTTATCTATTGCAGATAACGTTTTCAGCATTTTGTGGACTCCTCCTACTTGAAGAAGGAAACTTTAAGAAAATACTTAAAAATAATTAACCCATAATTAGGAGACTTTTGATAATTATACATCACAAAATTACTGTTTTTATGCAACAATAGATAATTATTCAATTATCTATTGTTGCATAGGACTTCTCAAACCTTTTCTTCTAAGGCCCCATCAACCAGAACTTGCTGATGCTTTAGTTTCATGGCTGGTCAAATTCCATGGCAAAATTAAAAATATTGCTCAATGTATCTTTCATTCATCTCTGGGGTGCAGTATAACATTATATTATGAAAAATATAAGATAATTATGTTGTTAAATAAGAGATTGCTGCAACTAGATTAAAGTGACCCTCCGGTTCAAGGAAAAAATTCACATTAAATAAGAAACAAACTTATCTGCTGTTTTCCTTTTCATCTTTTTAGTTAGCAGATCCTCTAATTCTGAGGCTCCTCTTCTGCCATTCCAGATGGCTACACCACTTTTTAGACTATATGATACATACTTTGCATTGGTAGCCCAAGACACTTCCTACTTGTCCAGTCCTGCTCTTGGATTGACCAGCACTGCTCACCTGAGCACAGGGGCTGACTGAGAACTTAAAGCCCTGGAAAAAATACTAAAAGTGTCCCGTTTTGTAGTCAGGTCCAAAGTGATGGAAGGCAGGGCCAGCAATACCATATTGTGGCACATTATGCCACCCCAACAGAGGCAAATACCACAGTCCATCACAAAATACTTTGGCCAACAGCACAAAAACATCCACTGGCCAGCCGTGAGGAGGGCTCAGGTGGCCCCCTGGGCATCGACCCAATGGGAAATTTCCCTGTAAGGTCTATCGCCAATCCGCCCCTGCTTGAGCAGCTCTGGCCAATCCAAGGGAAGCAGGAAGTGTCTTGAACTACCAAATTCACAGTATGCACTGGGCAGTCTGAGAAGCGGAAAAAGAGGAGGCCTGGAATTCACAGATCGGCAGCTGAGAAGATAAAAAGGAGGTCATGTATGTGCTCTGTTCATTCCCCAGTTAATTGGGACACATGCATATGGCCGTATTAGGGGTCTGTTTTGTACAGAGCTGTTTTCAGGCATATATAGAAGTACATAAGAACCTTGTGTATCTCTGCAATTCTCCAGTTACATATGAAGGCATATAGAGGTTTCCGATTTATACAGAAATGATAAGGCGGCATGCTCCACCAAATTTTGTATATGTACAGTCTTTTTCTATTAGATGCAAAAGAGAATGGCCTGGTATAAATGTAACCTGACATAGCATTTTATGGTGACATATGGCGTTCCTGGAGCTCCATAATATAAAGCCATGTCTTGTTTCATCAACAGCGGGTGTGGAACCTCAGCAGTGTGTCCCGCCTTAGGCCTCATGCACACGGCCGTGGAACACGTACGAGTGTATTACTGTAGTCCAGCGGCGGCATGAAGCGCACAGCGTCATTGCAACCAATGACGCCGTGCGCTCCTGCTGTCAGCTGTGTTCCACGGCCGTGTGCATGAGGCCTTATAGCGTGAGCTGCTGGAAAGCATGTTGCTCTCCTGTTAATCATTTGGAGCACCTATAACAATGTATGCTGAAATTTGGATTTGTTACAAGGCTTTTTTTTTTTTCCTGTAATTGCACACTCCTTACATATAATTTGGCCAGCTGCTAGTGCTAGTCTGTTTGTTTTAATTATCTCTTAGGTTGCGGCTTCATGGCAAACTTGGCTGCGACATTCAACCCCAGAATCACAAAGCCAACCCTGCTCGGTGTTTTTGCAATGCTGGGGTTGCGACAGCTTGCACGTCACTCTGCAACCCCATTTAAAATGTTATGTTTTTGTTTAAAGATAACATAATCAAAAATTATTTAAAAAATATGATAAACATAAAAACGTGATGTAAACAATAGGTCATTTTCTCTTTAACCCATAGGATACCAGCGCCGTGACTGTACGACACTGGAAACTGTGTCTTAAATCTCAGCGCCGTACAGTGGAAGGGGTCCGGCAGTCACTGACGGCCGGACACCTACTGGTGAAAACACAGATGCCGTCACATTAACCCTTGCAATGCCAGTGCTGACTGCAGCATGTACGGTATCCCTGTGAACACAGTGCTACAGAGCCATTTTGGGTGGCGTAAAGGGTGTCGCAGCCAAGATCGCAATGTATTCCCATCCTTATGCTGAACAAACGTATGAAAGATGACAACAATTGTACTAACAAATTTCCTCCAACCATTCCATGCAGCAGAATTATAATAGAAAGCATAAGATGTGAGCAATGTATGTGCACCGTACATTTAGATTATGTACAGAAACTTCCTCCCATTTTGTAGTATCCAAATTCAGTGCCTTCATTTTACTACTTATAATATGATCTACACAAGCTGACTGTTAGACCGACTTTCTTATTACTTGATCCTGTCTTCACCTCCTGAATCATTCAAGACCATGGCCGAGTGTGGCTGGCAGCCAGGTCAGTCTTAATGTATGCATAGTTCACAATAAGTGACACTGCTGCATTAAAGTTACTGGAAATGTTTGATTTTCATTTCTTTTGTTTCATTTTTACTTAGAACACAGGATAAGATAGAAAGATATCAATGTTAAATAATTAATCATAAGAAATAAAGGAAAAAAGTCTGGAGAAAAATGCTAAAAATTAACCTAAAAAAACAGATAAACCCCGATGGAAATGGAAATCACTTTGGTCAGGTATTGTCACTATACCATGGGGCAGATTTATCAAACAGTCTAAATGAAAAAACTGTTAGTTGCCCATAGCAACCAATCACTGCAAACTTTTTATTTTTATTTTTCAAGAGCAAGAGAAATGAAAGCTGTGCTGTGATTGGTTACTATTGGTTGCTCTAGGGAATAAAGACTTTTTTTTGTTAAAGTAGCACTCCCATGAAAATTTTCATTCTCTAACCTGTTACAAAGGTACATGATGTAAACTGTAGTGGAGGTAATCTTCTTACCTGTGACTGTATTTGTGAGTTATAACCTTCCTTCTGATCCTCAGTTGTTTACATCATGTACCTTTCTAACAAGTCAGAGAATAAAAAATGTTTGTGAGAGTGCTTTCTTTAATTTCATAAAACTTCACTTGTTGCTTGGCTGTTTTTTTGATCAAGTGAAGGTCATGTCCTCCTGGGACATAAATTTCACTTGAGACAAATAAAGTATTTGTCCCCTGCCAATATTTTAGTGACAACAATTAATGATTGATGTACATTGCTTAAAGGGGTTATCCCATCTCAGACGATGGGGACAAATCGCTAAGATACATCCCCATTGTCTGATAGGTACGTGTTCCACCTCTGTGACCCGCACCTACACTGAGAATGGAGCCCTGAAAGTTATGGAGGGCGCGCTGTACTAAAGCCTGCCCATTAGTGTCGGTGACATCACTGGGAACACTGCTGTGCGGAAGCCTCTGCCTAGCAGAGACCCCGTACTTCACCGGATCTAATGAAAAAGACCCTGCCCTCGCCCAAGGGAGAGCATAAGAGCATGGAATGCGCCAATGCTCATCCCAGAGGGGCTGCCTGGGTGAAGAAGGGGATATGTCCAGGTTCAGCTCTGAACCCCTTTAGAAACCAGATAGCAACACATATCCTTTTTGCAGATCTATTTATTCTATTTCCTGAACATGATTATGGGGCGGCCATCTTGCCTGGCATTTAGAAAGCAGTAAGAAAATTGCTTTACGGCAGCGCCATGGGCCATAGACACAATGGTCAGGAGGGGACCTCATTGTCTTCTATGGATGAGTATTCTGGGCATGTTCTGTGTCCTGTGCAGTTGTCATTGTATAAGGAAAGAAGAGATAAGCTCTGACAATCACCTATTATAAATGGTGGACCTTGTCTTATCTATACACAGAGGTGATATCTTCTTATCATTTTAGGCAGGATTAGAATGACAGATAGGGAGATGTGCAGGCCAAGAAGTGACGAGTCCAAAAACTGCAGAATTTTATGCTTTTTGTTTAAAAATAACATCATAATATGTTAAACATAAAAATGTGATGTAAACAATAGGTTATTTTCTAAATGCACCCGGGCTGCAATACCAAACACAGACGCTGTACAATGTACAGTGCTCTGCTTGATAAACTGTGAGGAGGCTGCAGCATTATGGCCTTATCAAACAGCTGATCAGTGGCAATGCCAGGACTCTCCGTGATCGGATATTGATGACCTATCCTGAGGATAAGTAATTAATACTCTACTCCCGGAAAATCCATTTAATGCAAACCAGAAGATGCCTTGGCAATCCCTGTGTATCATAGTATTGACTATATGGTGAATAATGCAGATATGTACAGTGCATGAATGAAAGTGTATCTGTCATTCAAGTGTTAGAAACTACAAAGTGGTGATGTAACTGCGTGACATGTCTACAACTACACTTTTATGCTTGCAATTTATAAATGTATGTTACAATAATTATTTTTGGATCATCTAGATTAATTTTTAAGAACATGGCCAACCCACTTTGGGTTTGCAGCTATATTGACCATACTGCTATGTTCATAACCATCAATAAAACCATAAAGATAATTAGTAATACATGTCTACTGTTGAGCGTGAATATTCAAAAAGCAAATTTTTATTTCAAATATCGCGCTATATATTCATAATCATGAATATATATATTTTTTTTTACACACTTATTTATGCAACATTCTTCTCAGTAGAATAAGAATTGAGATTTATAAAAGGTCAGAGATAAGGAGCTCATCAGCTCCCTGCCTGACAAGCAGAGAGAACATACAAATCCTGCTAGTAGATAAACTCAAAGCTGTGGAGGGAAAACGGCTCATCATTTTTTAATAAAGACCAATTGAAAATAATAATAAAAATTTCCACCAAAGGTGCACATAGCCTTTAATGTAAAATCTGAAATTTACTATAATTTTCCTGCAAGCTGTATGTTCTAAGTCACATTTATACACCTCTCTATCATCTTCACTGCAGCTCACTGTCATTGCTAATGGCATGGGGAAAAAAAGAAATGCATACAGCACCCCTCCGTAAGGCAAAAATGCTTGAGGAAGTTTAAGGATTAGCCGAAATGTCACATGTATTTGGACTGCCATAAAAAGAACACCTTTTTCACGGCTTCTTTGTTGGAGCTGTATACATCTTTTTCTTCTAACGAGCATGGGAAGTAGGTGTTGCCCATGAAGATGGTCTTTAAAAGCCTTGTTTCATTGTACTAGCAAATGTTATATTTTTTATTATGTCTTTTTGATCCAGGTTGCAGAATATATTGGCATGTGAAACATAACTATATGCTTAGAAACCTGGTGGGTAGAGCTTTGCCCATTTATTGACTCATGGTTGGGTAGAATTGGGGTACATTAAATCTGAGAGCGACAGATACAATATATATATATATGACACTGTACTTCTCATAGGAATCTGTCAAAGATATATGTCAGTAAAAAAGGTTATATGTATGGGGCATCCAGACTACACCTCATCCTAGATATAGGGGGGAAACAAGATTGTAGATATTGTACACAAACATCCTTTTTTTCTCCCCAAGAGTAAACCTGCATGCTCAACCATTCTGCGGGTACAGGTTTATAGAGGATCTAGGAGATGGACAGCTATGTTACGGATATAACATAGTAACATAGTAACATAGTACATGATAAGACCGAAAAAAGACATTTGTCCATCCAGTTTGGCCTGTTTCCTACAAGTTGATCCAGAGGAAGGCAAAAAACCCCTGTGAGGCAGAAGCCAATTTTCCTCACTTAAGGAGAAAAAATTCCTTCCCGACTCCAATCAGGCAATCAGAATAACTCCCTGGATCAACGACCCCTCTCTAGTAGCTGTAGCCTGTAATATTATTACACTCCTGAAATAAATCCAGGCCCCTCTTGAATTCCTTTATTGTAATCACCATCACCACCTCCTCAGGCAGAGAGTTCCATAGTCTCACTGCTCTTACGGTGAAGAATCCACCGACATGGAAAAGGATCTAGGAATTTTAATAAACAGCAAACTAAGCTTCAAAAACCAGTGTCAGGCAGCTGCCGCCAAGGCCAATAAGATAATGGGTTGCATTAAAAGGGGCATAGATGCCCGTGATGAGAACATAGTCCTACCACTTTACAAATCTCTAGTCAGACCACACATGGAGTACTGTGTACAGTACTGGTCTCCTGTGAAGAAGGCAGACATAGCAGAGCTGGAGAGGGTTCAGAGGAGGGCAACTAAAGTAATAACTGGAATGGGGCAACTACAGTACCCTGAAAGGTTATCAAAATTAGGGTTATTCACTTTAGAAAAAAGACGACTGAGGGGAGATCTAATAACTATGTATAAATATATCAGGGGTCAGTACAGAGATCTCTCCCATCATCTATTTATCCCCAGGACTGTGACTGTGACGAGGGGACATCCTCTGCGTCTGGAGGAAAGAAGGTTTGTACACAAACATGGAAAAGGATTCTTCACGGTAAGAGCAGTGAGACTATGGAACTCTCTGCCTGAGGAGGTGGTGATGGTGAGTACTATAAAGGAATTCAAGAGGGGCCTGGATGTATTTCTGGAGTGTAATAATATTACAGGCTATAGTCACTAGAGATGGGTCGTTGATCCAGGGAGTTATTCTGATTTCCTTATTGGAGTCGGGGAGGAATTTTTTATTGGAAAATTGGCTTCTACCTCACAGGATCACAGCAGGGTGACAGGCCGAACTGGATGGACAGATGTCTTTTTTCGGCCTTATGTACTATGTTACTATGTTACTATATGATGTGTGAGCGCATTTGGCTGTTCCTAACACTCCCATTCTTTGACCAATATAACAGGTCAAATGGAGTGAAGAGGGGTAGTCATGGTATAACCCCTTTAACAATCACATATATGTTTAGACAAAGCAATTGAATCGCACTGTGGTGAGGCATGCTCACCCAGCTGATTCCAAAGTATAGGAATTCTAGGATTTGCCATTCTACACATTGTCCCTCCAGCTCATTTTCTATTGGTCACATTTCTAGCAGTCCATGACTTAAAGGGAACCTGTCACCTCAAAAACACATATAAAACTGCCAGCATTCCATCATAGTAGCCCCCAGTCTGTTAATAATCATATGTTTAATCCGGTAGTCTGATGCTCCATAGATTCAAAAAACAATGTTTTTCTTGCTTCGAGTCTAGGTAAGCACGCCCCCTAAAAGTCCCCTCTTTTGTTAGATTGTCAGCCCAGTGATTGTCATAAGTCTCGTGCATGCGCAGTGCGCTGCTGAAACCCGGCTAACAGTGGCAGCCGGAGACAGGATCACACCTTACCAAGGAGCGCACCACGCATGCGCAAGACTTATGCGATCCCGGCCACACTGCAGGCTGTCAATCTAACAAAAGAGGGGACGGTTAGGGGGCGTGCTTACCTTGACTTGAAGCAAGATTTTATCTATAGGGGCGTTTTTTAGGCGGAGCTGATGAGATTGATTCCGAGAAAATATGACTCGTCTCTGGTCACACAAGTAAGATATGACTCTTTTATGTTAATTTGCATAAAAGGCGGGACGTACAAAAATGCATAATACTTATTTAATTTGTCTGCAAATGAAATTAAAAGTGTAATTTATATGTTTAGGGAAACACAATGAAATTTAGAAATGCTCAGTGAGGGTAGCATAGTAGAGGTGACAGGTTCCCTTTAAGGCCTATTTACTTAGACAATGAGTAGGTCCGTTTTTGGGAATGAAAGATAATTCCCAATAATTTGCCTGTGTAAATGTGCCATTGATCAGCCAGCAAACAATCAAATGTCTGCAGCCCATAAAATAGTTTTTTTTTTTGGCCGCACACCATCCTGTCTAAGTGGGTTTTTTTTTATTCTCTTTTTATTGACAGGAAGTATACAAATAAAATGGTAAGCATCCATAAGCATCGAAACATCAGTAACATGCAATGAGGTAATATACGACATAAGAATATCAACACATATATATCGAGAACGCTTCCTCGCACAGCAGCTACAGGAGTATCTCACATCCTGAGAAGCAGTAGACAAAATAAGAGGGTCACTGAGAGAAGCAAAGCAGGTTAGAAAATAGGAGAGGGGGTGAGAGAAAAATAAGAAAAGAGAAGAGGGGGATAAGAAGATGGAAGATCTTGTACTTCTCTCTATTTAGGGATAAAGGTTTATACATGGTAACCGCAAAAGAAGCCCAGCAATTTTGTGAGCTGGGTAAGTAGTAACTTATAAGTAAGTAGGAGCCAGCAGATTAGGTTGCTTCCGTCCCGTCTGCCACCCGAGATTTGGATAGATTTCAGAGGTGAGGAAATTAAGCCCCTGTACACCCTCCACGGATTCTAAACCTTCAGAAATTTTGAGCAGGTGTTGGATTCCCAGTGAGCCAGTTCTTCAATTCGGAAGAGCTGGTCAACCTTGTCCACCCAGGCTGGTAGAGTAAGGGTAAGTAAGCGGTTGTTTAGGTGGATTTACTGCCAACAAATATCTATACTCTAGTTTTGAAATGATGGTGGTAGTGATTAGAGAAGTTTTAGAAAATTTGATTCTGCAGCTTTGCCGAAGTTCCCCAAGAAGTTTGATTTGTTACAAATTAATTTGTCATGAATCGCTAAGAATCAGGTAAACCCAGTCCATTGTGCTTCAAACATTATGTACGCGGCCATTGGCTGGCCACTGCATGCATTGGGGACCACAATTTGCGGTTCCCAATGCACGGGCACAATTTGTGCGGCTGCCGCAGACATGTCCAGACCCATTCAACTTGAATGGGTCTGTGATCCGTCTGCACCACAAAAAAATAGAACATGTTACATTTTTTGCAGTGCGGAGGAATGGAGAAAAACTCCACATAAGCATTTCATAGTGCTTCAGTGGGGTTCGGTGCCGCCGTTCCGTTCAAGTGAATGGGTCCGCATCCGGGATGCAGTGCACAAACGGCCGGGGCCTGTATATTACGGACCAGCTGTTTGCGGGTCAGAATACGTGCATAGCTGGGCAAAAGCCATGTGAATGAGGCCTTAGGGTAGGCATCCTCAAACTGCGGCCCTCCAGCTGTTGCAAAACTACAACTCCCAGCATGCCCGAACACCCTGCAGGTGTCAGCCTACAGCAGGGCATTGTGGGAGTTGTAGTTTTACAACAGCTGGAGGGCCGCAGTTTGAGGATGCCTGCCTTAGGGTATGGCCACACGGAGTGGCCGTGCTGTGGTAAAGAACCGCATGGGCAATTAGCCCGCAGCTGCCTTTCGTTTAATAAAGAAGACAGCACTGTATAGACGGTCTTCATTGTTAATGGCCGTGCGGCACGTTTAATTTACCTTTAAACAGGGGCTGTTGCTGGTGGAGGGGTTTGGCTGGTTAGGTGGGGCACAATATGCTGGCATACCTAGTTCTCCAACCCCAGCACTCTCCTGCCCTACAGTTAGGAGCCCTTCTTCCATCTGCTCTTCCTTCTTTTCCACATCGTCTAATATCGATGAGAATGTCATCAGGAACATCCAGCTCCTTCTCTCTCTACATCTTGATGACTTTTCTAGGAAGTAAAGCCAGCAAAAGATGTGGATGGTCATCATTAAAACCTGGCCACCCTAAGGGGTATGGGTTGGCACACTGAGCACTGGAATAATAAAGGATTCTATCTTATTGGTATTGAATTTATCTTTAATTTGTTTTCAGCAACACTGTCCCTAGCGCATGAGAGCTTGCCACGTTTCTCCCTATGCTCAGCTCACAGGACAATGATGGAGACCACACGGAATGAGAGTTTTATATGGCTGTGACATCAGTGGGGATGGCGATCTGTAGATTAGCTGGCTTCGAAGCATTATGGGTGATCTCGCGTTCCCTGGCATAGTTTTGCTTTGTAACACGTGCAGCCACCATTTTCGAAAAACCTGATTCGTTACCCATGAAGCGCAAGGAAACTTCGATTCATTGCGAATTAACGTTTTCCTAACCTTCAGACTAAATTTTGCTTTGAATGCTTTGCTCAACACTAGAGGTGATGGTGAGGCACAGAGTTTATCAAAAGCATTGGAGCCATAAATTCAAAGTTGTACAGCCCCCTGCTATAATAATAATGTGTTATATAGCTGCCATCATGAAGAGCTAGGTGTTTTGGCGCAGTCCTTGTAAACAGGTTAAGACGGCAGCGTGCAGCCATAGTGGTATGTTTCTGGGTGGACCCTGTGTCTGTCACCTTCATTTATCTTCCCTCAGAAGGTGGTAATAAAAAGCATATTTCTCTTACACGCCCAGCGTCATCAGATTGTTACACTTCCTTTGTTTCACACTTTATGTACATGGGTATGGGATTACAGGTCCAATAACTTGGCTACCTGTATGTATTTCTATTATACATATAGTGCAGGCCATTCCAATCACACGTTCATTGTAAAGCAAAATGAAATCCATTGCACAGTAGGAAAAATAGCATGCAGCATTACAGGACGGGGGAGGGGTGAGAAAATCAATAGCATCACAATGCATAGTAGATATGAGGAGACCCCCTGGTCATTAAAAGACCTAAATAGTCATTCAAAAGGAAACAGAAAAATTTCAATTCTAAAGAAACGGCGGCGGTAAAGCCTAACCGTACTAAATCTGCATGCTTCCACCTCGATAATACTGGGTTGTACACATGTGCACAGGGATTCATGTCAATAAAGTTTATCTAAAGGATATGACAGTGACATCAATACGCCTATTGTGATTAGAACTTGAGCCGCATTGTGAGTCCATATACACTGTATCAAACAGAAGACCTGGACGACGCTATGGATATGTTAATGTTTGCGTGCATAGTGACGGAACAAAGAAGATGCCTTCTGTAAGGAAGGACATTGTAATCGCTACTAGTTGAGCGAATGCAGCACGTTTCCCTGCTTCCTGAGCTCTGCGCTGGTGTGTGGAACTGCATCCCTTCCCTGTTATAGGATTTAAACATTAACCCATGGCCGCTTCTCCTGCCTGTATTGATGACCTTTACCAATATTGACAGCTCTGGTGTCCCTAAGAGACCATTGATGGTCGAGGAAGAATTATTGGTGGGTGTTGGTCTGTGCTGCGGTTATGAATATCTGACAAGTAACAAACTCAGTTCATTGTGTGACAGATCCTGTTTTCTATGGGGGAAAGTGAGACGGCGTGCAAAATATAATAGCACCGCACTGTATGCGCTCCACTCCCAGCTGGCTGTCTATTCTTCCCTGTGACTCCATGCTAGGAAACCCGGTGGGTGTGCAAAGCTGAGTGGTGGGGTGGATGCTGGACAGAATTAACCCTTACTGATCCGTGGCATTGTAGGTTGCACGAAAAAGCACCCTTCCCCTGCCGATTAGAAAATAATTGACTAACTTTTACTAGTCAGGGTATGGCAATGCCCTGTCAAACATAAAGACATGCCACCTGCTAGCCTGACCTAGATAACATAACAATGGTGAGGCAGGAGAACATTCTTGTAGGCCAAGTGCTTTGACATCAGTGCAGTCTTTTTATACATCATATCTTCTGAAAGCCATGATTTCTTATTATACATCACACAATTTCTATGCCGTTTATACAGCATTTTAGGTATCAATGTGATATTAATGCCCGCAAACAATACAAATGTATATACATTTCTTCAGCAGCATAGGTATCAATGTGATAATATTGCACGCAAACAATACGAATGTACGGTATATACATTTAGTCAGCAGCATCGGTATCAATGTGATATTAACGCACGCGAACAATACAAATGTATATATATTTCTTCAGCAGCATAGGTATCAATGAGATATTAACGCACGCAAACAATACAAATGTATATACATTTGTTTAGCAGGTCGAAAACGTCAAATTATTAAGAATATCAAAATCAGAGCAGAACATTTACCTTGGAGCAAATTGAATAGGATGCTATTTATTATGCAAGCACATGTACATGTCTGATATTGTGCTCCCCATGAGCGGGATGAATTCTTACCTTGTCGTGCAGGTAGATGGAGATCGCAGTGATGTGTACCTTGATCCCCCAGTTAAAGTGTTCAGGAAGGGTAAGGTAATACCAGAGCCGGCGCAGGGGCTGTGCATTGGAGCTCAGAGCCTAGAGGAGTGATACACCTGCTTCTTCTCTACTGCTGTCTTCTTGTATTAAGAAGGGAAAAAAAAGCACAGATTACAAAAAGGGCAACACCCTTTGTTCGGGTCACTAAGCTTCCCTTGTGAGCAGCTAATACTGAGCCCTTCAGATAACGTTGCAGGGAAACCTTGCCTTTACAAGACAAAAAACCCCTACTCCACTGCCTGATAAAGGATATGCAGCATTATCAGCCTGCATTCCATCTTCTGCAATCAGCTCCTAGTACAAGCAGTCAGCAGCTCATCAAAGCAGGGACCTGAAGGCATTCTCAGCCGCAGTAGTGATCAGCAAGCCCTGCTGTAGCCCTCAGTAGATGTGATTTATGCCCTGTAAATAAAGGATATAGCAGGGCATAACGCAGCACACTGCTGCCTGGGAGGAAAATGGCTGGTCCTTTCAGCAGCAGCGCAGATAGCTCATTGGGCTGCACTGGCTTTTTGTAACTATAGAAACAGCCAACAGACGAGCTTACACAGCAAGCATGGCCGACCATGTGCAGGTCACCAGCCCTGAATGCTAATTTCTTTCAATCACACCGTGCTTTATCCATGTCTGTCATCTTGTTAATTGTATCATTCCTGCATATGCTTCGCCAGCACTCAGCAGTTACTTACTTACGTGTGGATTTCAGTTTTTTTGTAATTTATGTAGCACTGAAATGATTGTGATCAATGACCTGGGAAGCATATACTTTGATTGAGTTTTATTTTGTCATTGTGCAGACAACCTGAAGTATCTATATATATAAAGGAGGACGTATATATGTGTATGTGTGTATGTTTCGCGATCACTCAAAAACGCAACCATCCATTTCAACTAAACTTGGTATACACAACCCTTGCTACCTGAAAATAAATCTTGTGGGGTCACAGCTCTCTAGGACGTACCGTTCCGGAGATATTCCCCAAAAATGACCTGCATTAGCCAATACAAGCCTGCAAGTCTTTCTCTTCATATCCCAACTGCCATACACACGGTCACATGTCCCATATCAGCCAATAGAAGCTCGCAGGTCCTTAGTCTCCACATACACACGGTTTTACTCCAGGTTTCCATAACAATCAGGCCGTTGCTACCATAGGCCCCTTTCACACGGGCGAGTTTTCCGCGCGGGTGCAATGCGTGAGGAGGACGCATTGCACCCGCACTGAATCCGGACCCATTCATTTCTATGGGGCTGTGCACATGAGCAGTGATTTTCACGCATCACTTCTGCGTTGCGTGAAAATCGCAGCATGCTCTATATTGTGCGTTTTTCACGCAAAGCAGGCCCTATAGAAGTTAATGGGGCTGCGGGAAAATCGCAAGCATCCGCAAGCAAGTGTTTTTCCTGCATGGTTGCTTAGCAACGGGACCCAATCTCTATTATTTTCCCTTATAACATGGTTATAAGGGGAAATAATAGCATTCTTAATAAATAATGCATTGTAAAATGAAGTGGAAGGGGTTAAAAACAATAAAAGTTAACTTACCTTAGCCTCTTGATCGCGTAGTTGCGATCTGTCCTCTCTTTCCCTGCATCAGCTAAGATCTACAGGACCTGTGATGACGTCACATCACATGGTCCAACTTACCATGGTGATAGACCATGTGATTGGACCATGTGATGTGACGTCATCACAGGTCCTTTACTTCTTAGCTGATGCTGGGAAAGAGAGGAGAGATCGCGACTACGCGATCAAGTGGCTAAGGTAAGTTAACTTTTATTATTTTTAACCCCCTCCACTTCATTTTACTATGCATTCTTTATTAAGAATGCTATTATTTCCCCTTATAACCATGTTATAAGGGAAAATAATCAATTCTCCAGAAGACCCGAAACCGGACTTCAGTGATAAAGTCCGGCTTCGGGTTGGGTACCAAACATTGCGATTTTTCTCACGCGCGTGCAAAACGCGTTACAAAGGTTTGCACCAGCGCTGGAAAAACGCGCATATTCCCGCAACGCACCCGCCTCTTATCCGGGCGTCAAACATGACGCCCGTGTGAAAGAGGCCTAAGGCAGAGCAAGTGACATGTGTCGCGTGTCAATAAATCGCATGACACATGTGGCACAACTACACCAATGTCGTGAGACAAGTTTTGTAATAATATGGTCTATGGTGTCGCACTGCGACTGTGACGCGACAGTCGCAGAAAGATGAATTTTGGATGGGTTTTTTGCGATTGTTGTGTAGCAGTCGCAGCATGTCGCATGACGCAGCCTTAAAGGGACAGGGTGCTGTGGAGGTCACTGTTATGTTGTCAGGGGCCACAAGTAAAGGGGCAGATGCTGTGTAGGTCACTGTTAATAGGGCCGGGGCCACTATTAAATGAGTAGGCTGCTGTGGAGGTCACTGTTAAAGGGCGGGCACTGTGGAGTTCACTGTTAAGGGGGCAGTGGCCACTATTAAAGGGGCTGGCACTGTGGAGGTCACTGTTAAGGGGGCAGGCCACTGTGGAGGTCATGGTTAAAGGGACGGGCACTGTGGAGGTCACTGTTAAAGGGGCGTTCATTGTGGAGGTCACTGTTAAGAGGGCAGGCCGCTGTGGAGGTCATGGTTAAAGGGGCGGGCACTGTGGAGGTCACTATTAAAGGTGGCAAGCACAGTGGAGGTCACTGTTAAAATGGCGTGAACTGTGGAGGTCACTATTAAGGGGACGGCACTGTGGAGGTCACTTTTAAAGGGGTGGGCACTGTGGAGTTCACTGGTAAAGGGGCGTTCACTGTGGAGGTCACTGTTAAGGGGGCAGGCACTTTGGAGGTCACTGCTAAAGGGGCGGGCACTGTGGAGGTCACTGTCAAAGGGGAGTTCACTGTAGAGGTCACTGTTAAAGGGGAGTTCACTGTGGAGGTCACTGCTAAAGGGGCAGGCACTGTGGAGGTCACTGCTAAAGGAGCATTCACTGTGGAGGTCACTGTTAAGGGGGTGGCACTGTGGAGGTCATTGTTAAAGGGGTGGGCACTGTGGAGGTAACTGGTAAAGGAGCAGGAACTGTGGAAGTCACTGTTAAAGGGGCGGGCACTGTGGAGGTCACCGTTAAAGGGGCGGGCACTGTGGAAGTCACTGTTAAAGGGGCGGGCACTGTGGAGGTCAGTGTTAAAGGGGAAGGCACTGTGGAGGTCACTGTTAAAGGGGCAGGCACTGTGGAGGTCACTGTTAAGGGGCGGGCACTGTGGAGGTCACTGTTAAAGGGCAGGCACTGTGGAGGTCACTGTTAAGGGGCGGGCACTGTGGAGGTCACTGTTATGGGGGATACTGTCAATATCTTTTAACAACACACAGAAACATTAAATAAAATAGATGAAATATGCCAGTGCGAAGCCAGGTCCTTCTGCTAGTAGTGATATGAAAGTCACACAATGCACTGTTTGTAAATCAAGTACCGTAAATATTTATTGAAATATTTTCTGAAAATTTTACATTGTAAATGAAATCTGTTAGCAGTTTAGACCTCACAGAACTGCTGACAGTGCTATATAGGTGACAAGTTAAAATGTAACCATATAGGAGCATGACTGAGAAAATAAGTATTAATTTATCACATGCTGCAATGCTAAGTGTCCACTGGGTGTGTCCTAACTTGGAAGTGTATTGGACTCTCGGCAGTAAACACTACTTAGGCCTTCCCCTCTGCTCCTGTGAGACAACTCTTACTTTTTCTTAGATGGTGTTGCAGCAGTGGCTTGAGACTTCTGTTGTCTCACTCACCTGCTCTGGTGGTGCAGGTCATGGCATTGTGCACCTGCCTCCTGCTTTCCATATCCTGCCAGTGGGCCTGACCATGGGGGAAGCTTTGTTCCCTCACACAGGCTGCAGCCTGCTTGCTAACCTATCCTCTCCCACTCTGTCCTTAGGGTATGTGCTCCTTCCGGCTCTTAAAGAGCCAGTGTGCATGCCTTAATCTTTACCAGCCTGTGGCTTGGGTACTTAATGTACCTTCCCCAGCGGGAGGGTGCCTGAGCAATAGGTTATCTAGTTTGCTAATCCCTTGCAAAGGTGTGTCTGTTTGTCTGACTTCTGTCCAATTCCTGGATTCTAACCCTCTACTGCAAGAACTGTACTTGACCTCTGTATTGGCCCTTCACTGTACTCTGACTGCCCTGACCTCAACATGTCCCCGACTATAATTTTGCCTGATCCCTCAGTGCTCCACACCAGTGGGTCAGCTGTCAGCCACACAGAGACTACTCCAGCCTGGTGGCTGCCATGGAGCAAATTCCAGATCCTTGTATACGGGTTAAAAGGTGAAAGCCAAGGGACTGCCAGGATACCATCCTTAGGACTAGTCCAAAGACAAATCTGTTGGTTGACAGAGTGGTTCCACGCTCACTGCTGTAGCAGATGGACACCAGTGCCATCATTCAAGAGCAGAAAGGAGGGTATGGGGAATGTTTACTGTAGACAGCCCAGGACACTTGCTGTTGGAGAAAACCCAAAGGACACTTAACAGATTTAGGGTAGGGTCAGCTAGGAGATTTTGTGCAAATCCACAACAGAAATTGACATGCTGCGGGTTAAAAATTCCATGGCACTGGTCAACTTCCATGCAGAAAAGTGTCACATCATATCGAGGAAATTTCCATATTATTGGCACTTTAATCCACTGTAGATTTTTTGTGGTCTAATCTGCGCAGAAAATATGCAACATTTTTACTATTATACACGTGCATTTATCCTAAAACTCCTCCACTGCCATCATATGTTTAGACTGGTTTCCTGGTCCCTTAGGCCTCATGCACACGACCGTTTTTTTATGCTGTCCGCAAAAAGGGGTTCCGTTGTTCAGTGATCCGTGTCCGTTTTTGCCTTCCATTGTGTTTCCGTGACCCAAAAGATTTTACCAAAAGACAGGCTGACAATTTTTGCCAAGTGCTTGCCAAGGGATCCGCAAAAAAAACAGACGCGGAACGCGGATGACACACGGATGCCCATCCGCATTTTTTCACTGTCCCATTGACTTGAATGGGTCCGTGAACCGTTTTTCACGGACAAGAATAGGACAGGTTATATTTTTTTGACGGACTGGAATCACGGACCACGGACACGGAGGACAAACAGTGCATCTGCCGAGTTTTCCACGGACCCATTGAAAACCAATGGGTCCGCAGAAAATCACGAAAAACGGAGCAATGGACACGGAATCAAACAACGGTCGTGTGCATGAGGCCTTAGTGTTGTTGGCATTCTTTATGGGGTAAAAACTGCTCACTGGTTCCTTTTTACATCAACAAAATGTGCCCCTCCCACAGATTATCCGATGGAATTAACCAAAATTATAAAGCGAGAACCATAAAATCCATTGCAATTAAGGGTCAATGACAGGTTTTAGCCCAGTTGTTAAAAAAGCATTGCATAAATCATATTTAAAAATGTTTGTATGAAAGTCAGTTGTCTCCGCAAGCTAGTCTTGGTCCAAATTTATGGAGTTGTCCAACAGCTCAATATGTTTGCTCCTCTTACAAGAAAAATCATATCCTTTGCACAAATCATTGTTGCCAGTTGGGTTAAGTCATAGGTTGGCATAAGGACAAAACCACTGGTGCCCCTACAATAGCTGCACATCCACATTCCCCAGAGGGGATAAATAGAACTGTGGGCAGACTTTGGGGGGAAATGCAGAATGACAGAGAACGAGGCATAGCATTGTAAGAGAGGGAGATGGAAGCTCTGCAATTTCCTCTATGTAGCTAGCTACTGTAGCAGTAGAGGTGAGAGGCCTTAAAGGGATTTTCCAGTCTGTTGATATTGATGATCTACTCTCAGGATAGTTAATTAATGTCAAATCAGTGGGAATTCGACGCCTGGTACCCCCACCGATCAGCAGTTTTCAATAGTTGCCAGGGTTGGAAACAATACAGTAGACGGAGCTGGGGGCAGAAAGCTCTGTCAACTATGTAGTGGCCAAGCCGGTTTACTGCAGCTCAGGTCCCATTTGGATATGAAATGTGTAACCAGTAAAAGTTAGAACGAAAATTGCATGACATTAGGTTTATAGAAGGAAAAAGCTGCAATTGGAATAAACCAATGTACGACATAAATGGACACTAAGCCATCTAGTATCTTTGTAAGTAATTTTGGAAAAGGTTAGGGTGATCACATTTAAGAAAATAAATATAAAATAACCTAACTAATCACTACGCTATACTTTACATTTGATGTACCTACCTAATATAAGATCATTTGAACATTTAGTAATCCTGATGCATTGTCTGAAGCACAATATGTCAATGTTTCCTCAAGAAATCTCCCCCAACCCTATATATTATATTCCATAGGACCCTAGCCTGTGATTTTGGAAACAATACATGAGTCATCAAGCCATTATGGGTGAGTCCCAATAATCCTCTTCATTGTGTAGTGTCAGCTTGTTAATGATTTCAATGTTGTCATGAAATATTCCCCTGTAAATGAAGTAGTCCGTCATGAGTCATTACTCACATGTTGATTTTTAAGTGGTACTTTGGAACCGAACCCCACTTCGGTAAAAGGTTTTTTACAGTAGAAATTAATTTTTGAAGTTATTACCGAATGTCTCGCGAGACTTCATGAAGTACTAACTTCGGCTCATCGGAGCCAATACATTCTAATACTGTACAGAGGTCCCGCTAACTAAGATTTATGCGAATCGACTTCGGATGTTTCATCCGAAGTCGAGTCACTCATCCCTAAACAGTATTACAGCTCTATTGATTCTTCCTTGATAGGTCTATTCGTAAATAAAGATGTCCACAGAACAGTACTGCACTTAACAGTGTATTGTGTGATGCTCTTATTGAGTCACTCCCCCTCCCCCCTGGTTGTTATATGTTCTAAAGCCTTTTGTGTCGTGTATAAGTGGAAAAAAATAAAGGCCTATTTGCCGTTCAGGGGTGCAGTTCTATGTTTTAAAGACTTTTTTGTTGTGTATAAGTGGAAAAAATAAAAATATATTTGCTGTTCAGCAGCGCTGTTATATGTTCTAAAGCCTTTTGCGGAATGTATAAGTGGAAAAAAGAAAAATATTTTTGCCGTTCAGCATGGAAAAAAGAAAAATATATTTGCCGTTCGGCGGTGCAGTTATATATTTTAAAGCCTATTGTGTCGTGTATTAGTGGCAAAAGAAAAATATGTTTGCCATTCAGCGGTGCAGTTATATATTCTAAAGCAGGGATGCTCAACCTGCGGCCCTCCAGCTGTTGTAAAACTCCAACTCCCACCATGCCCAGCTGTAGGCTGATAGCTGTAGACTGTCTGGGCATGCTGGGAGTTGTAGTTTTGCAACAGCTGGAGGGCCACAGGTTGAGCATCCCTGTTCTAAAGCCTTTTGTGTTGTGTATAAGTGGAAAAAAGAAAAATATATTTGCCGTTCAGCGGTGCAGTTATATGTTCTAAAGCTTTTTGTGTCGTGTATAAGTGGAAAAAAATAAGGGCCTATTTGCCATTCAGGGGTGCAGTTATATGTTTTAAAGACTTTTTTGTTGTGTATAAGTGGAAAAAAGAAAAATATATTTGCCATTTAGCAGTGCTGTTATATGTTCTAAAGCCTTTTGCGGAATGTCTAAGTGGAAAAAAGAAAAATATATTTGCCGTTCGGCGGTGCAGTTATATATTTTAAAGCCTTTTGTGTCGTGTATAAGTGGACAAAAATAAGGGTCTATTTGCCGTTGAGAGGTGCAGTTATATGTTCTAAAGCTCTTTTTGGCGTGTATTAAAAGAAAAAAAGTATATATATTTGCTGTTCAGCGGATATGTTCTAAAGCCCTTTTTGGTGTGTATTAGTGGGGAAAAAGAAAAAGGGCTTATTAGCCGTTGTGTGTTGAAGTGAAAAATCGACAGCCCTTTTTGGTGTGTATTAGTGTATTAGCAACTAGCAGAGCTTGCCCTGGAAAAGCTGTCCTGCCCGGCCAGCAGTCTGGCATCAGAGCGGGTGTTTAGTGTGGCGGGGGCTATAGTTACCCCAAAAAGAACTCGCCTGTCCACCCAAAATGTGGAGAGACTGACTTTGTCAAGATAAATCAGGTGTGGATCAGTCAGGATTTCCAATGCCTGATGCATCAGACTAGGTCATCCATGGTACCACACGAACACTTTGACAAAAGAGACTGGTTTCTTTTGGCTACCTGCCTCAGCTACTATTCTTATGCTGACACCCGCCTGATGCTACACAATCTGATGCCAAGTGCTCATTCTTACCCCCACCATCTTCAGCTGGTACTCGTATTGCCACCCACCTCCCCACTCTGTCACCGGATTACTCTGTGGTCTCCTGATGCTGCTGCCATCTTCACACTATGTCACCTTGCCATTCTGTAGTCTCCTGATGCTGCTGTCACCTCCACACTATGTCACCTTGCCACTCTGTGGTCTCCTGATGCTGCTGCTACCTCAACACTGTGTCACCTTGCCACTCTGTGGCCTCCTGATGCTGCTGCTGCCACCTCCACACTGTCATTGTGCCACCCTGTGGCCTCCTCCTGATGCTGCTGCCGCCACCTCCACACTCTGTCATTGTGCCACTCTGTGGCCTCCTGATGCTGCCGCCACCTCCACACTGTCATTGTGCCACTCTGTGGCCTTCTCCTGATGCTGCCGCCACCTCCAGACTCTGTCATTGGGCCACTCTGTGGTCTCCTCATTCACATGTCCTCTCTGTTTTGGATCCACTCCTGTTCTTTTTGGTATTAGCAATACTGATGGATTACTGACCAATTGCTGACCGGGTGAAGGTGGATGCTCAACAGACAGGATCAGTTTTTTTGGGGTTATTGTTCTGACGGATCAGAGGAAGGGCAAAAAAATCAGTGATGTCAACACAAACTTACTGCTGACACCCTCTCCACTCTGTCGGGGTGGGGGGGGGGGGCTCTACTTGTATAAGCATTTAATAGAACAGGTTCTGTAGACATCTATCTGGAATCAGCTGATGACGGTGTACAAGGAGTGCGCTTCTTCTTGGCGCTAACATTGACCTGTAAGGCTGAGTTCATACTTGAGTTATTTAGTCAGTTTTTGCTCCGTGACTGCCCAAATAAGTGAAGAGTGCAGTGATTCTAAGGCCTCTTTCACACGGGCTTCATGTTTGACGCCATGTTATAAGGGAAAATAATAAAGATCAGATCCCGTTGCTAAGCAACCATGCGGGAAAATCGCAACGCATCCGCACTTGCTTGCGGGTGCTTGTGATTTTCCCGCAGCCCCATTCACTTCTATGGGGCCTGCGTTGCGTGAAAAAACGCACAATATAGAGCATGCTGCGATTTTCACGCAACGCAGAAGTGATGCGTGAAAATCACCGCTCATGTGCACAGCCCCATAGAAATGAATGGGTCCGGATTCAGTGCGGGTGCAATGCGTCCTCCTCACGCATTGCACCCGCGCGGAAAACTCGCCCGTGTGAAAGGGGCCTAAGAGCGACGCCTGCCATCTGCATGTCATACTGACTCAGTATTATTTCACTACCACAGCAGAGTCCCATGCGTGCTACTGCAGGGCACAGTGTTCTACACCACTATAAAGGCTCTCTGCAGCCAGGAAATAGCCGTTTTTAAGGCAATTCGCCGCAAATAAATTTGGATCGAACCGATTTTTTCTAAAACCAGCCGAATGGAATTTTTGAAAAATTCGCTCATCTCTAGCCATCAATATCTGACTAGTGGAATCCAATATCCTACACGCCTGCCGATCGGCCACTCCCAAGCAGTGCTGGAAGTCGGCATAGGAACTACACTACTCTATACTTGTAGTGGATGGAGCTGGTTACTGCTCCCGTCAACTTCAACAGGAACAGCACTAGCTGCTGATAGATCCCTGCCTATCCGGAGAATAGTAAAATAAATAAAATAGTAAAATCCTTGAATACCCCTTTAAGTTATAACAACATGCTTCTTTGAATAGTAGTATGTGTATTTGTTTTCATTATATGTGAAGTTTTACTGCATCTTTATCGTATTAATATCTGAATATTCATATGTTAGGTTGCTGTTTCATATTACACCTAGTACCTATAACTACAGTATATTGACATTTAGCTTTAGGGTGGCTTCTTCCTTCCTCTGGATAATACATACTATTTTCGGTGTCTGTTCAAGTGTCAGTTTAAATAAAAATTTAGAAGAATTTTCAGTATCGAGGGTCATATCAGTGATCCGAGACAAATCTACAATCTGTGCTACGTTGAGTGAGCAATGAAACGTAGGAGTATGTGGAGGAGTTCGCATTGATATCCACGTCTTCATGTTTTCTTGTTATTCATTCATCCTCATATGTTTACTTTGCAGTTATATGTGAAATGTATCAACATAATGCTAAATGCCATTCTGTTTAATTATTGGGGTCCTAACAAGTGACAGAAGGTGTAATGTTCAATTGTACTCTCCAGTTTTTGCCTCTCTGCTATGATAGCAGGACCTCTGGGGAGGCCATGGTAAGAGAAGGAATGCAATGGACAGCTCATCTAATGTTTCTCAAAGACAAAGTATTTGCTAGTACACTACACTCACCAGGGACGGACTGTGTTAAGTGGTTCTGTAAAAAACCCTTTGTTGTAGGTGGGTCCAAAGTAACAGAGGGCGGGGCAACAGAAGTAGACAGGGCCATTAGAAGTATGCGGGTTTAGCAATACTTTAGTGCAGTATAAAATATCGCCTCAGCAGAACCAAATACCAGAATGCAGCATAAAACAACAAAAACAAAACATCCGTCTACAGGGGAGCAGCCAATAGCAGGACGCCACAAGGACGAGACTCCCTATCATCACCCGTGGGTACCGGGGAGCAGGTAAGTATAATGTATATGAGGAGCCTGGGCAGTGTCGGACTGGAGTACCTAGGGCCCACCAGTAAAATTTATTTTGGGGGCCCACCGTATGGATACATTCAAATATAATAAATAATTTAACAAGTTTTTTTTATATGAACATAGGCTGGTTGAGGTGCTGTACATTGAATATATGTATGTAGTGCAGTAATTCTAATGTTTTATGTGCCACTTGTGCAGGGGGTGGGAGACTAGGGGTCCACCTTGCTCAGGGGCCCACCGGGGGATTCCCCTGTACCCCTGTGGGCCAGTCCGAGCCTGGGCCTGGGCATTGGGGCGGTCATTATAGGGGTTTGATAAGCTGAACCCGGACATGCCTCCATTTTCACCCAGGCAGCCCCCCCGCCTTGAGCATCGGAGCAGTTCATGCTTCGATGCTCTCCTCTGCCCTGCGCCAACTCGTGCAGGGCAAAGGCATTTTCCGGAGTTTCGGTGATGAAACGGTCTCTCCATGGGGCTGTCAGGAAGCCCGGTGACGTCACCGGCACTGATGGGCAGGCTTTAGCGCGGCCCTAGCCTGTAAGGCGGCTAGGGCAGTGCTACAGCACGCCCATCAGAGCCGATGACGTCACCGAACACACTGCCGGGAGGAAGCTTCCGCCCAGCAGTGTGTTATTGTAAACAAAAGAGCCCTTGCCCTGTGCGATCTAGTGCAGGGCAAAGGAGTGCACCGGAGCATGAGATGCTCCGATGCTAACATTAGGGGGGCTGCCTGGGTGAAATTATGGGTATGTCCGGGTTCAGCTCTGAACCAGGACAACCCCTTCAAGTATTTTATAAGTGTAGAAAAAGGCACTTTTGTCTTATAACATATATTTAAACGTTTCTTATCTTTACTTGAACTATCAATGCAAGTTTATTAAAATAACAGTGACTATTTCCTTGTTTTCAGCAGTTTCTTATAATGGCTCCAGCCTACCAAAGTATTTTATTTTTATCTGTGTAACTTTTGACCACCACAAGCACTCCATAGAACTGTGTTGCTTACTGCAGGTTAAGGCCTCTTTCACACTTGCGTTCTGAGGATCCGGCGGGCACTTCCGTCCCGCCGGATCCGTCAGAACGCAAGTGGCCGGAGAGCATTTGAAGACTGATCAGTTTCCTGATCAGTCTTCAACATGCTTTCACTGTTACCATGGCAGCCAGGACGCTACTGGAGTCCTGGCTGCCATGGTACTCAGCAGCGGTGTACCTACCTGCGCTGCGGCGGCCGGGCGCTCCTTAATGACGTCACAGGTCCGGGCAGCGCATAGATCAATGCGCCGCCCGGACCTGTGATGTCATAATCGAGCGCCGGCGGCCGCAGCGCAGGTAAGTACACTGCTGCGTTGTACTTACCATGGCAGCCAGGACTCCAGTAGCATCCTGGCTGCCATGGTAACCGATCGGAGCCCCAGCTTACACTGTGGCCCCGATCTGAACAGCTGCTGCGCATGCGCAGCGCTAAACGTCGGATCCGGCGATGCGCCGAATCGACGTTTAGCTTAATGCCGGATCCGGAATAATGCTCTTCAATGGGCATTAATTCCGGATCCGGCATTGCGGCATGTCCTCCGGCTTTTTGGACGGAGACAAATCCACAGCATGCTGCGCTTTTGTCAACGTCCAAAAAACTTTGACATACTGAACGGATGACATCCTGATGCATCCTGAACGGATTTCTCTCCATTCAGAAAGCATCAGGATTATCCTGATCAGTTTCTTGCCGTCCTAGAGCCCCGAGGACGGAACTCTAGGACGGAAAGAAACAACGCTAGTGTGAAAGAGCCCTAAGAAACTAAGGTTTAGACTGTGCTCTCCTCTAGGAGAAGTGTTTATGCAGCTGAAGATTTTTTGTAAAGTGTATATCTCCCTTTAGGCAATTGTTCACAGGCGCCTGTTTGTTGCATTTTTTAATGGAGTCTGTCAGTAGCTTTAACCATGCTAAACTGTTGTCCGCTGTAGGGTTGGATAGAGCAGTACAAACACACCTTTTCTGGAGCTATTATTATTATAAGTAGTGTGAATATACACTTTTACTCTACCAGGTTCTGCTCCTACAAGTGCATTGGAGGCGGAGCATCACTGTGAAGTGCTATCTGCATTGGGATGCTTCACAGCCCCTCTGCTCTTTTCTATGTGATAGCTGCAGCATCCAACCTGGAGACGACCACAGTTATCACTCAGCACAGAGGTGAGGGGTAGTAAACCACCTCGAGGCAAAGAGTACTTTTCAGTGAAGCTCCGCCATATGCGGACGTGAGTAGCAGAATCTGGCAGAATACAAGTTCACATTCTCACTAATCCTAATACTAACGAATAAAAAAAAGGTATGTAAGGTTTTTACTCTCCTCCCCAGCCCCTACCCAGTGCTTTCAGCTGTTGAGCATGGTTAAGACATTAAAGGGGTTATCCTGGAAAATATATTTATGACTTATCCTCTGGATAGCTTTTAGCATAGAGGCAGGACAACATGCTAGTGGCAGAGCGCTGTTGCATTTCTGTGTTTGTATCTTTATTTTGCAGTGGCTGCGTGCACCTGCAAACAGGGACGTGCTGACTGACCCCCCACCCCTTGTGTTTCTGTTTAGTATATGTTGGAGGTGTGGCAGCCTTCTTGTCAGTCGTGCACACCTGGCTAGTTTGTCTGCCCTAGAGGCTGGTTTTAATCAGAGTAAGTATAAAAACTGCACTTGCATTTATAGTACCCGTCAGTAGCCATCTGGCTCCAGGGGGGGGGTATATATAGTGGGCCCGGCATGCATGTTGGTACCTACATCCCTGGTTCTAATGGAGGCTGTTACAGCACGGGAAAGGGTTGATAAGCATGGTTGATCCGGACACGCATGCTGGGCCCACGCTCCCTGGATTCTATGTGGCCATTGTGACCCATAACAGGTGGGATTTAGCGTTAGGACCACTCATGGAGGCGGTCTTGGCGTGGCGAGTGGCTTATTGCTTTTTGATCAAAATGTACACCAATGACCTCTGATAGCTTTTAGCATAGAGGCAGGACAAAATGCTAGTGGCAGAGTGCTGTTGCATTTCTGTGTTTGTATTTATCCTCTGGATAGGTCATCAGTATCAGATCTGCGGTGGTGTAACATCCGGGAACCCTGCTGATCATCTCATTAGAAGAGGCTTTGAGTGCCGCAGCCTTTTCCTAGGCCAGTGACATCCCTGTACATCAGAAACACAAGGGGGAGGGGGGGGGGCAGTCAGCACGTCCCTGTATGCAGGTGCACGCAGCTATGGCAAAATATACATACAAACACAGAAATGCAACAGCACTCTGCAACCAGCACTCTGCCCTGCCTTTATGCTAGAAGCTATCAAAGGGTCGTGGTGTACATTTTGATCAAAAAGTAATAAGCCACTCGCCACGTCAAGGCCGCCTCTATGAGTGGTACTAACGCTAAATGCTACCTGTTATGGGTCACAACAGCCACATAGAATCCAGGGAGTGCACGCCCAGCATGCATGCTTGGATCAACCATGCTTATTAACCCTTTCTCGTGCCATAACAGCCTCCATTCGATCCGGGGATGCAGGTACAAACATGCATGCTGAGCCCACTGTACATCAAGTCAATGGGGCTGAGTTGAAATACCAAACCCTGCCACTGTATGATGCATGGCGCTGTCCATGGAAAGCTGCCAGGAGCCTGCATCGCTCACTAGAGCTTTGGTGAGAGTGGCGGCTCCCTGAAACAGCTGATCGGTGGGAATGTTGGGACTTGGACCTTTGCTGATGTGATAATGATGACCTATGCAGAGGATAACTTATTATCTTTTCCAGTGTATCCCCCTTAAGTCATGCTTGTGATTGGTGTTTTTTCACATTTTGGCCTTAATATAATGCACAACCAGATGTTTTGCCATGGTTTTGTTGCTCATGGCTGTAAACAGAGGTTCCTGGATATTTTATTAACAGCAAAACCTAAAAAAGCAACTCCTTTAGGCTACTTTCACACTTGCGTTGGTGCGGATCCATCTGTTTATTTGCGCAGACGTATTCGCACCTATAATGCAAACGTTTGTATCCGTTCAGAACGGATCCGTTTGCATTAGTTAAAAGAAAAATGACCAAAAGTCCAAAACGGATCCGTTTTGAATTACATTGAAAGTCAATGGGGAACGGATCAGTTTTTAAATGCACCATATTGTGTCATTGAAAACGGATCCATCCCCATTGACTTACATTGTAATTCAAAACGGATCAATTAGGCTCCGCCTCTTCAGACGGACACCAAAACGCTGCATGCTGCGTTTTGGTGTCCTCCTCAAGAACGGAATAGAGGCGGAACGGAGCCGAACTGATGCATTCTGAACGGATCCTTATCCATTCAGAATGCATTGGGACTTAACTGATCCGTTTTGGACCGTTTGTGAGAGCCCTGAAACGGATCTCACAAACGGAATCCAAAACGCTTGTGTGAAAGTACCCTTAGATGGCACTTGGGTTGTCTATACATAGTATGGTGTTCTCTATTACATAAATATCTGCAACGCACAGTAACAAACATGAAGATGCTGTTTAATAATGGGAATAGTTGGGTAGCAAGATACATCCCACATATTATAGTAATAAAAGCATGGGAGATTATTTTATATTTAGTGTTGTAGAATGGTCAACAGACATTATTTAAACACTCATAATTATGTGTGGAATAATGTGTAATCTAGTATATACTGTCAGCATTACTGTATAGCATTGTTCTTTGGTATTGAAGAAGGG
Organism: Bufotes viridis; assembly: GCA_033119425.1. Classification (NCBI taxonomy): domain Eukaryota; kingdom Metazoa; phylum Chordata; class Amphibia; order Anura; family Bufonidae; genus Bufotes; species Bufotes viridis. The sequence goes on from CM065589.1 coordinate 518,102,629, forward strand.
ACTGCAGACTTGTCCAGTCAACAGAGCTGCTACTTTTATGTGCCGTTAATTACAGCCTCCTCAGACAACTACTTCTGCTTAGCTCTAATCTTCTTTATGTTTCCATACCGAAATGTGATTGGGTGGGGGATGGGCTGTATCTCTTAAACCATGGGTTTAAATGGTTGCGGAAAGAGTTAAAACTATAATTGCTGATTAAAATCTGCCTTGTGTCTTTGTGTGGGTATTCCCATTTTATTATGTGCACATGAGCCTACATTTATTACATTATTTATCTTAGTATGCAGTTATGTGATTTCATACAACTCAGAGGAAACTGGAAAGTATATACCTTAATGGACAGTGTGGTAAAGAATATACTATTTTAAACAATAAAATAGGATTTCATTTTGTGCGGATTGTGACATCTTTCTTATGAATGACACAAGCGACATAATACATTTGGTGCAAACTAGGACATACTAGATGCTCATACCAACTCATGGCTGTTGTACATGGATGCCATTTTTTGCACTAAGAAAGTAATGATTAACCCCTTAAAGGGGTTGTCTCGCTTTACCAAATGGCATGTAGAGAAAGTCATTACAAGGCAGTTACTAATGTATTGTTATTAACCGTATTGTTTCCTTTGCTAGGTGGATTCATTTGTATATCAAATTATATACTTCTTGTTTCCAGCAGCAGTGGCCATGCTTGCACTTTATAGAAACCGGGACTGCAGGAGCGGACATAGGCCAGTGCTTTTTCATATAGTGTGCAAGCACGTCCACCAATGCTGGATTGCAGGGTGGTTGTAACCATGGGAACAAGCAGTCTATAATGTGATGAAAAAATGAATCCTGCCAGAAAAGGAAGCAATATGGACAATCACAGTACATTAGTAAGTGGCTTGTATTAACTTTCTCTATGTGATAAATGTCATTTGCTGAAGTGAGACAACCCCTTTAAGTATGGGCCTATTTTAGTTTTTTTCCTCCCCATGTTGCAATAACCATAACTTTTTTAATTTTCTGTTTCATATAGCTATATAAGGGCTTATTTTTTTGCTTGATAAATTGTATTTTTTAATGGCTGGGTCTCACCGACACACTGTGAGTATAGTACACTACAGCATGTATTATACTACATTGAGACAGGGATCAGACACTGAAAGGTTGAAGTCCCATACTGCAACAAAAATAAAAGCTGAAAAAGAGTTAAAAAAAAGTGTTTTATAAAAATAAATAAAATAAAAGTTTACAATAAAAAGAAGAATAGAGACAGAAAAATATGATCCCCCCCCCCCCCAAAATGCTCTTGTTGTGTAGAACTGAAATAAATGCAACAAAATAAATATATTAGGTATTGCTTCATTCGTAACAACCTTCTCTATAAAAATATCACATGATCTACCCCCTCAAGTGAATTCCATAAAAAATAAAATAAAAACTGTGCCAAAACAGAAATTTTTGTCTCCTTGCCCTAAAAAAGTACAATATTGAATAATCCAAAAATTATATGTATCCAAAAATGATACCAAAAAAAGTCAACTCTTCCTACAAAAAATGAGTCCCAACACAAGACAATCGGCAAAAAAAAAAACCCATATAACTTTCAGAAAATGAAAACACAAAAACATGCGTTTTTCAAAAATGCTTTACTGTGTAAAACTGAAACAAAAAAATAAAAATAGACATATTTGGTATCATCGCATCCATAACAACCTTCTCTATGAAAGTAGCACATGATCTATCCTGTCAGCTGAACACCGTAAAAAACTAAAAATAAAAACTGCGCCATTTTTTGGTTACCTTGCCTCACATAAAGCGTAACATCGAGCAATCAAAAATCATATGTACCCCAAAATCGTATCAATAAAACTGTCACCTTATCCTGTAGTTTCCAAAATGGGATCACTTTTTAGGAGTTTTCTGCTGTAGGGATTAGTGATAAGTGAGCATGCTCGGCCGAGTACCGGTTCGGCTCGAGGATCGAGTCTCCGTCCGCACGTTTCGTGGGTTTTAAGCAGCCAATAAAGGTGCAGGTAAGTACTGCACTCACTGTAATGCCAGTAGCCATGTTAGCTGGCATTACAGAGATTGGCTGGCCGGAACACGTCATCAGAGGTTATATAGCACCCGATGAAGCATGATCGGCTCAGACATAGTCAGGGAGAGCATCGGGTAGGAAGGGAAAGACAGAGCAGGGAGCGAATTTCAGCGATTTAACAGCAGTGTCAGGGACATCCGTGCTAGGAAGGGACAGATAGTACAGGGAGAGAAATTTGCTGTATTTAATACCAAAAGCTTTTTAAGGGCTACTATGTGTGTTTCACAGTGGCAAGATATTTTTATTTTATAACTATTAGTGACATATACTGTACATCATCCGCAGACTGACTCTTTAATACTCTGGGTCACATCTAGTGTCCATAATCTGTGGTGTTCTCTGTAACCAATACTGTCCTGTCTCAGAAAACACTGTCAGTGTTACAAATTCCAATAATCTGGTCCTCATATAGTGTCTGTAATCTGTGGTGTTCTATAACCAATACTGAACTTAATCTGAAAACACTGTGTATATTACAACTTCCATTGATCTGGGCCTACTAAAGTGTCCACAATCTGCGAGTTTTTGTATCCCATACTGAACTGAATCTAAAAAAAGTGTGTATATTACAATTTCCAATAATCTGGGCCTAGTAAAGTGTCCACAATCTGCGAGTTTTTGTATCCCATACTGAACTGAATCTAAAAAAAGTGTGTATATTGCAATTTCCATTAATCTGGGCCTAATAAAGTGTCCACAATCTGTGGGTTTTTGTATCCCATACTGAACTGTATCTGAAAACACTGTGTATATTACAACTTCCATTAATCTGGGCCTAGTAAAGTGTCCACAATCTGTGGGTTTTTGTATCCCATACTGTCCTGCATCAGAAAACAGTGTCTTTAGCGGACAGTAAAACAATCGCCACATCTACAGACAAAACCATTAATATGAAAAAGGCGAGCACAAATAAAAGGGGAGGTGGGCGTGATGCTGATGGTGCAATCAGAGGCTGTGGCCTGCTGTCAGTGCACCAGAAAAAACTAAAATATGCACCTTACCAAGCTTCATGTCCAACTTAGCTGGGCGGTGCAGGACAACACTGTCCGAGTCGGACCAGTGCGAACAGGTGGTCGGTTGGATTTCTGAAAATAATGCTTCCAGTCGGTTAAGAACCACCCTCTCTTCTACTAAGTCCAGACTCTGTAGGTCAAGCCAATCCTCACTCTGATCCTCCTTCCTCCCACCATGTCGCATCTGGCCAAACAAGTGATCCCACACTCGGATATTCACATGACCTCTTTTAATCACTCGCCAGTACTTGGTTTGGCTCTCTCACCAAGCATGCTTGAAGAGGTACCTCTCTTATTGTACCACAATTCACAACCTCTTGAGCCTTCACAGTCTCAAGACGATGACGGTGGTGAACTGCAATCATTCGTTCACAAGGTGGATGATGATGAGACACAGTTGTCAATTACTGAGGTTGTGGTTCGGTCAAGTCAGGAGGATGAGCAGAGTGAGGAAGTGGAAGAGGAGGTTTTGGGCAATGAGGTCACTGACCCAACATGGTAAGGTGAAAAGCCAAGCGAGGACAGCAGTACAGAGGGGGAGGGATCCGCAGCAACGCAACAGTCTGGAAGAAGCAGTGGGGTTGCAAAAGGGAGACATCGGCCAACACCAAACAGGCCGGCAACCGTTACACTGAGCACCCCCATGCGTAAATCTACCTTGCCAAGGGGTAGGTGTTCCGCAGTATGGTGCTTTTTTGAGGAAAGCGCAGACGACAAAAGAGTGGTTCTTTGCAACCTGTGCCATACCAAAATGAGCTGGGGCGTGAACACTAGCAACCTCACCACCACTAGCATGATCTGCCACATGGCATCTAAGCACCCTAATAAGTGGGCCGAATGCCTTGGTCCACAATCTGGGTCTCGCCTCGCCCTGCACCTGGACCTTTGCATGAACCGCCAGCAACAACATCCACTTCCCTGTCCCAGCAGAACGTCCAAATTTGGATAACACAGGCATTTAAACGCAAGCGCAAATACCCACCCACCCACAGGCCATAGCACTAAATGCGCAACTTTCAAAATTACGTGCCCTTGAAATGTTGCCATTTAGGCTTGTTGACACTGAGGCCATCCGCAGCCTGATGTTAGCGGCTGCCCCTCGGTACGCAGTCCCCAGCCGCCACTATTTTTCACTGTGTGCCGTGCCCGCCTTACAGCAGCATGTGTCCCAGAACATCACCCCTGTCCTGACCGACGCACTTACTGGGAAGGTCCACCTCACCACGGACACATGGACAAGTGCTGGTGGCCAGGGAAACTACATTTCCCATACCGCACAGTGGGTGAATGTTGTGGAGGTCGGGAGTGAGTCGTACCCTGGGATGGCACAGATGCTACCCACGCCCAGGATTGTGGGCCCTACATCCATCAGGGTCTCCGCCAGCAGCTATGTTACTGGCTCCAACCCCCATTTCTCCTCCTCCGCCGCCTCCTCCTCCAGTTCCACCTCCAAAAGCAATCAGCCATCAGTCGTTAGCTGGAAGCAGTGTAGCACTGCTGTGGGTAAGCGTCAACAGACCGTGCTGAAGCTGATCTGCTTAGGCGACAAACAGCACACCGCTGCAGAGCTGTGGCAGGGTATAAGGGACCACACCTAACTGTGGCTCTCGCCACTCAACCTATAACCAGGCATGGTTGTGTCTGACAATGGGCGTAACTTGGTGGCTGCTTTGGAGCTCGGCAACCTGACACACATCCTATGCCTTACCCACGTTGTAAACTTAGTGGTTCAGCGGTTTATAAAAACCTACCCCAATTTGGCAGAGCTACTAGTGAAGGCGTGGAGCGTGTGTGTCCATTTCCACAAGTCGTCCACAGCTTCAGCCAGTCTGTTAACGCTGCAGCAGCGCTTGTGGCTTCCAGCTCACCGACTGTTGTGCGACGTGAGCATATGCTGGAACTCTACGTTCTACATGTTGGCCAGGCTTTGTGAGCATCAGAGGGCAGTTGTGGAATACCAGCTGCAACATGGTCATCACCTTTCCAGTCAACTGGCACTATTCACAAGCGAGGAGTGGGTCTTGATGTCAGACCTCTGTGAGGTTTTAAAAAACTTTGATGAATCCACATAGATGGATAGTGGAGATAACGCTATTATCAGCGTAACCATCCCACTGCTGTGTCTACTCAAATGATCGCTGCTCACAATTAAGGAGGACGCTATGAATGTGGCAGACAAATAAATGGGGGAGAACATTACACAGGGTGATAGCCAGACCACCCAAAGTTCATCTCAGCGCGAATTGGGCCATGAAGAGGAGGAGGGGAAGCTGGAGACACTTGCCTCTGCTACAGAGGGTAATACCCATGGAACTTTAATTCCATATGTTCAGCGTGGATGGGCAGAAGAGGAGGAGGAGGATGAGGGGATGGAGAGTCATCCTGATGTCGACATCGACGTCTTGCCTGTTGGTACTCTGGCACACATGGCTGAATTCGGGTTAGGCTGCCTTTCCCGCGACCCTTGCGTTATACGCATTTTAGATAACACAGATTACTGGGTGTTCACCCTTTTCAAAACCCGCTACAAAGAGAATTTCTCATCTCTCACTCCTGTGGTGGTGAGGACAAGTAAAACGGTGCAATACCAGAAGGTACTTGTTGAGCGATTGCTCCAAAATTTTCCATCTGACAACGCGGCCGCCAGAGTCCGAACTTCCTTAGGCAACCGAGGAAGGGAGACAAGGGGAACACACAGCAGTTCCAACAGAGGCAGGGCAACACTCTCCAAGGCATGGGACACTTTCATGACACCCCAACAGCAACCTCACCCTGAAGCGTGGCCTAGTGCTACAAGGAGGGAAAAGTTTTGGAAGATGGTGAAGGAATACATCGCAGACCGTGTCAGCGTCCAAAATTATCCCTCAGTGCCTTACAACTACTGAATGTCCAAGCTGGACACCCGGCACTCTATGCCTTGGAGGTGCTGGCCTGCCCTGCTGCCAGCGTTTTGTCTGAGTGTGTATTTAGTGCTGCTGGTGGCATTATAACTGATAAGCGTATCCGCTTGTCCACTGACAATGCTGACAGGTTGACTCAGATAAAAATTAACAAGGCCTGCATTGCCCCAGACTTCTTAACTCCACCAGAGGAGAGCTGAGATGATGATGAACATAAAGGCAATTTCAATGTATTGTATACTGTATATTCCCATGCACCTTTTCCACCACAAAAAAAGTGTATATGGTTGAATCTTGTTTTCTCCTCCTCCTCATCTAGATTTTATATATTCCCTCCACCACAATTTTTAAAGAGGGTCAGCTCACCAGCAGGCTATCAACCATAATGCCTTATAAGGTCAGCTCACCAGCAGGCCCTCAACCATAATGTTTTACAGGGCCGGCTCACCAGCAGGCCCTCAACCATAATGTTTTACAGGGTCAGCTCACCCGCAGGCCCTCAGCCATAATGTTTTACAGGGTCAGCTCACCAGCAGGCCCTAAACCATGATGCTTTATAAGGCCAGCTCACCAGCAGGCCCTCAACCATAATGTTTTACAGGGTCAGCTCACAAGCAGGCCCTCAACCATAATGTTTTATAGGGTCAGCTCACCAGCAGGCCCTCAACCATAATGTTTTACAGGGTCAGCTCCCCAGCAGGCCCTCAACCATAATGTTTTAGAGGGTCAGCTCACCAGCAGCCCATCACCCCTAATGTTTTAAAGGGTTAGCTCAGCAGCAGGCCCTCGCTCGTAATGTTTTTTTTTAGGGTCACCAGCAGGCCCTTGCTCCAAATGTGTGTGAGGGTCACCAGCGGGCCACCAATCATAATTTTTCAAGGGTGTGTATGATGCCCTCCTTTGTGTGTAATAAAGGGTGTATTGTAGTGCCGGTTCCTTGTAATTTTTGGCAGCCCTTTCACTTAGTGCATAGGCTTTATGAGTGTAGGAGTCCCACTACATGAACAATTGTACCACAATGTGAACGGGGCCCTCCTTTATGTGATACAGGCTGTTTCGGAGTGCCTCTTGCTTGTAATTTTTGGCAGCACTTTATATACAATTGAATATACAGGAAAGAATGTTTCCTAACAATTTTTCCTGTGAAATTGTTTCTTTTTGGGGGGGTTTTGTGCGTATTTTTGTCAGTCTGTAAAAGTGGTGTACAACTTGGACAACATGGTTCCCAGCAGCAACCTGGGAGTCCAAGATGCATACATACATCGTCCCCATGCTGTTCCCGATCAATTTCAGTGGTGTTCCTGTCACTTTCAGACCTTTTCCAATAGACCAGGCACCCTCCCCTCTTCAGAGCAGGTGGTGCCTGGTTGTCTCCCATTGACTTCCATTATACTCGGGTGCTCAGCCGAGCGCACGAATATCACGGTGTATACGCGAACACTTTGGTGCTAACTCATCACTAGTAGGGATGCATCAGGGGGTCTTCAAACGAGACATGGCAACTTTAACTTATTCCAGTGAAACCTGCCATCCAAAATCCATATGGTGCTCCTTCCTTTCTGTGCTATGCCGTGTGCCCATACACAAGTTTTCAACCAAATATGGCATGTTGCTGTAAACTGCAGAATCAGGGTAATACATATTGAGTTTTGTTTGGCTGTAAAGCCTTGCTGCCTTACAGGGAAAAAAAATGGATTAATACGAACAACGCGAAATTTTGAAATTTTCCTTTAATTCTTGTGGAACACTTAAAGGGTTAACAAAGTTTGTAAACTCATATTTCTAGTTTCTAAAATAGGGTCATATAGGGGTGTATCTGTTTTGTAAGCCCCACAAGTGACTTCATAACTGAATTGCTCCTTTAAGAAGTGGGCTTTGGAAATTTTCTTAAAAATGTAAAAAATTGCATTCAAGAGTACTTTCACACTAGCGTTAAACTTTTCCGGCATTGAGTTCCGTCGTTGGGGCTCAGTACCGGAAAAAAACACTTCAGGTTTATCCTAATGCATTCTGAATGGAGAGAAATCCGTTCAGTATGCATCAGGATGTCTTCAGTTCAGTCACTGAACACCGTCCAAAATTCCGGAACACATGCCGGAATACCGGATCCGGCATTCATTTCCATTGCAATGCATAAGTGCTGAATCCGGCATTAAAAATACCATAATGACGGATCCGGCATTCCGGTCTGCGCATGCGCAGACATTTAAAAATGTGAAAAAATAAATACCGGATCCGTTTTGCCGGATGATACCGGAAAAACGGATCCGGTATTGCAATGCATTTTTTTTAGACCTGATTAGTCTGAAAAATGCCTGATCAGTCAGAAAAAATGACATGAGTTTGCATACAGTTTGCCTGAGCAGGCAGGCAGTTCAGGCAACAGAACTGCCTGCCGGAATCAAACAACACAAGTGTGAAAGTAGCCTAAAATTCTAATCCATCCAATAATTTTTTTTTTAAAGGGAGTCTGTCACCACATTTTCACGTTTTAAACAGTTCACATAGCGCTGTAGCCTAACCATAGATGATTGAAATGGTACCTTTCTTTGTTTCTGTTGAGCTTCAAAACAGGCAAAAACGCACTTTAATTCATATGTAAATGAGGGCTCGCAAGTGCCCAGGGAGGGGTTTACTTCGTTGGAGCCCAGGCTGCTCGGCCTCTTGGGCTCATATCCCCGCCCCATCCTCTGCCTCAGCCCGCCCTTCTGTTCCCTGGTGTTCGTCTTCTTTCTATTGCGATACAGTGATCTCGCGATGCCTGCGCTCTTTAAGTATCATGTCGGGTTTATAATAATCCAATTAAGAATTATTAATTATGGTCATAAAAAAATTAATCATAAATTTTTCATAGCTTGTCGAAATTATGAAATTATGACCTGGTGAATTGTAGATAACCCAATCGATACAATTCACATCTGAGGCCGACTATTTCCTCAGATAATAAGTTCTTTTCATGAGAGATGACATTAATGCTAAAGATGTAGTTTTGACATTAAATAATACGCAGATATTATAAAAATATGCAGATTTTATTAGTTACACGATTATAAACAAATAGGTATATAAACACGATTATATATGCCAAGGAATATATATGGCAATGATATATGAAGCATTACAAGCTTATCATAAGTAAATAAAAAATGATATATGCCAATTAATATATATGGCATTGATATCAGGCACTAGAAGCTTCACAATAAGTAAATAAACACATGTGGGTAAGAGCAGCTTGTCACATTATAACAAAGCTATTTGGTTAGGATATCAAAACAAGAAGTAAAATTACAGTATATACATCACTTCTGTTCAGAGGAAACCTCATGATATCAGGATGGGCCTGTCTAATCCTAGACACCAATATCGAATGCTAACTACATTCTGCCCCCCTCTAACCAACTACACCTCACAGGAATGAGCAAATCCATCCAAGGATATAACTTAGAAGAGATAATTGTATCCTTCCGCCCCATCCTGGACTATTCTCACATGTATGACTTGGTAAGACTATTAAGACAAACAACAGAAATGGGAAGAACTTGAAACAAGTCTTTCCAGTGGGAATTTATCACCTAGCTTGGCGAAGAATGCTACTATCAATATATTTATATATGTATATATATACAATCATTTAATACTTTGCTAGATTATGAGCCTTGATTCTTCTGCAGGTAGAATGAAGCCTCACAATATCCTAAGACTACATCTCAATATGGAGATGATCAATTAATTAATGTGTTTATGTATTCGCCAATCTAGATGGTATGACTTCACCCACATTATCCAATTAGTCTTAATAAAATGAAATCTCATTCTTCATGTCTCTTACCAAGTCCTAGCAGGAATCACACTTCTGCTCCTAGGAAAGCTGGGTGGTCCATCATCGCATGTCTCACCATGACTCTCATATTGATAGAGCCCTCTCTCTTGAGCGTTCTGCTGAATCCTGGAATGTTCTTGTTCTTTGCTTGTTGCTTGTTCTTTGCTTGTCTCCTTTCTTTTTTCTGATGCTCATCTATCTAGGGTAATTATCTCCCTTGTAATCTAACATTACCACCCCCTGGATTAGTATTCTCCAATCAATTAAGGGGGTGTAAACATATGTAATAAGATCCTATGAGATCATGTTTACCCATAATGCAACTATGGAGGATGGTGTAACGATATCCATCTCGGGATGGCACTGTTGTGCAAGCTATTAACACCATACCATAAAGACTTAACTAGGGTATTTTTGCATCATATACATTTGACCCTCGTCGTCGTAAATCAGAGATAAGGATAAATGTAGACATTTTGTATCAACTAAAGATAGACAACTTGGAGTCTCATTGACACTATTGATCTATGGGCCATTATGGTATGAATGGGCCTTGTTCTCTAAGACATGTCTGGAGAATCCAGTGTACTCCCTTACAGATAAGACCACATTTGTGGCAATAACTCTTAAGACACAATACTCTCTGTATTTTTACACAGATTGAGCTTGGCATGACTTCATCTTGGCCTGTTTCTACCACACAGCAAAACTTTGGCTCAAACTGTTTCTTAAGGACAATGAGCATGCATTTTGAATATAATATGACCAGGTATCAATATATATACCTATGAAAATGCCCGACAATCATCTATGGTTAGGCTACAGCGCTATGTGAACTGTTTAAAACGTGAAAATGTGGTGACAGACTCCCTTTAAGTATCACATTCACTATCTGACTTAAAAGCAGAGAAATGTAATTTTTTTTAATTGTGTTAATGATTTAAATTTAAAAAAAAAACTTTTTAAGCAATAACTTATAGCCCTTTTAGAGCCTAGATGCTGAGATCTTTTGATCCCTTCTCCCATAATAGAGATTATGGTGAATGGCATTCTGATGCTTTGTGCACAGTTTAGCAGGTGGCTTACTATGGCAGGCCTGGGAACCTACAGCAGGCCCCAGGCTGTCATGGTAACTGATCGAAGCCCCTCAATTTCATTACAGGGACTGCGATCAGAAGGCAGAGGGAGCTGCATCCCTCTGCCTAACCTCACAGATGTTGGGATGTTGAACACAGCATCCGATGGGTTAAATTACCAGTTTTGGCATCATTGCACATCCCAGTTATTACGGCTGGGCGTCGGCTGTTTCATACAGCCGACACCCGCCCATATGGAGCGGGCTGCTGCGCTACATTCCCTCAGTCACTGTGACATACAAGTACGTGACTGAAGGGGTAAAATAATTCTCCTGGATATAAATATTGATGGCCTATCCTTAGGAACTTTAATTATGATTGCCTATCCTAAGCTTGGGTCATCAATGTGTAAAGTGGCTATGCCATGATTGATGTAAAAAAAAAAAATCTAACATCATTTAGTACATGACAACGTTTTTCTAACAAAGCTAGAACCAGTCCTGTACTCGAACCAGAGATCTCCCCATTCATTGCTCCAATCGTTCTGCTAGATTTTTTTCATGTTGGAAGCTCAAGGGGCGTGTCCTCTCTCAGGCTTGCCCTTTCTGCTGCAGATCTTTTCTTGTAACTGCTATAGTTTCTAACAGAAGATATGGCAGTTGAAGATTTAAACTGAGCACATGCGACCACCTCAATGAGGTGGACGGAGAAAAAATGAAAAGAACAAACAGCAGATGGTGCTATACTGATACATTTTATTACTAGCTCAGTATCTATTCTAAATATTTTACTCTATGCAATTACAAAGTATTCAGAGCCAGGTGCTGGTTTAAAAAAATGGGGTATATTTTTTGTGCAGAATCCCTTTAAATCTTGAAGAAGCTCTGTAACACATGTTATGCCACATTTTCTTTATATAAGTGTACTAAACCAAGTGTTTTCATTGCCAAGTCGTGTTTGAGTTGTATTCTGTATACGAATGAAATAGTTATGATGGCTCAGGTAAGAGCTTACATGGGCGTTAATTTGAAGTGCTGTTTATTTGAGGGTTCTCTGGCTGGTAACTCTATTGAATTTATCTGCACTTGAGGATAACGTCAATTCTGGAAACTTTCCGAATCCATTTTTAAAGTAATGATGGACTGTTGTTTCTCTTTATTCAATTTACAGGGCCCAGATCACAGATGAAATAATGACAGTTTTTTAGTTGAAAAACGCAAAGGGGGGTGTTCAGTCAGCACTACCTGAATACAGGTGCACGTTGCTATGGCGATTATACATACAGACAACAAGGTGCAACAGCACTCTGTAACCAGACCTCTGCCCAAGATGAAAGCTACAGAGGACATAAATGATATCATATGCAAACAGTGGAGACATTGGTTTACATTTTGATCAAAAGGTAGTAAGCCCACTCACCCCGACACGGTTGTCTCCTAGAGCGGGTACTAACACTAAATCTGACCTGTTATGGGCCATAATAGCCGCATAACATCCTTCTAACGCTAAATCTTACCTGTTATGGGCCACAACAGCCACACAAGATCCAGGGAGTGTGAGACCAGCATGCATGCTGGATTTAACCTTACTTATTAACCCCTTCTGGTGCTATAACAGCCTCCATTAGATCCAGGGATGCAGGTACCAACATGCATGCTGAGCCCACTGTGCACTCCTCCTGGAGCCAGATGGTAACTGGCAGGTAATGTGAGTCGCATTCAGCTTTATACTCACTCTGATTAAAAACCAGCATCTATGGCAGAGAGACTAGTCAGGTGTGCACGACTGAAGCGGAGGCTGCCACACCTCCGACTCTTACTAAACTGAAAAACGCAAAGGGGGTGTTCAGTCAGCACTACCTGAATACAGGTGCACGTTGCTATGGCGATTATACATACAGACAACAAGGTGCAACAGCACTCTGTAACCAGACCTCTGCCCAAGATGAAAGCTACAGAGGACATAAATGATATCATATGCAAACAGTGGAGACATTGGTTTACATTTTGATCAAAGGTAGTAAGCCCACTCACCCCGACACGGTTGTCTCCTAGAGCGGGTACTAACACTAAATCTGACCTGTTATGGGCCATAATAGCCGCATAACATCCTTCTAACGCTAAATCTTACCTGTTATGGGCCACAACAGCCACACAAGATCCAGGGAGTGTGAGACCAGCATGCATGCTGGATTTAACCTTACTTATTAACCCCTTCTGGTGCTATAACAGCCTCCATTAGATCCAGGGATGCAGGTACCAACATGCATGCTGAGCCCACTGTGCACTCCTCCTGGAGCCAGATGGTAACTGGCAGGTAATGTGAGTCGCATTCAGCTTTATACTCACTCTGATTAAAAACCAGCATCTATGGCAGAGAGACTAGTCAGGTGTGCACGACTGAAGCGGAGGCTGCCACACCTCCGACTCTTACTAAACTGAAAAACGCAAAGGGGGGTGTTCAGTCAGCACTACCTGAATACAGGTGCACGTTGCTATGGCGATTATACATACAGACAACAAGGTGCAACAGCACTCTGTAACCAGACCTCTGCCCAAGATGAAAGCTTTTTTAGTTGATGTCATCACAAACATGGATGTGTGACTGAGCCCTAACATGTTATTTGTGCTAAATGTATTTTAATTAAAAAGGGTTAGGCTACAAGACTGCGCCATGTTTTGTGGCCCACAAATTGCGGATCTGCAAAACACGCATGCCGGCCTTGTGCATTCCGCAATTTGGGTAACGTAATTGACCGCTGATTATAGAAACAGACAAGAATAGCATATGTTCTATTTTTGTTTTTGCAGCGCCACGGAATGGAGCAACAGATGCGGACAGCACTCCATATCTTATGTGGCCCCATTGAAGTGAATGGGTTTGCATCTGAGCCCCAAAAATGTTGGGTTTGGATGCGGACCAAAACAATGGTTGCATGCATGAGGCCTTATCCTTAAGATAGGCCATCAATATTAGATCAGTGGGGTCAGACACCTGCCACCTGTCATTCACCTGTTTGATGGGATCAGATTAATGGGATCCTTTTATTGTTTCTCAGACAGCACAATTCTGCACTTTTTGTCGTAGCTGTTAGTGTTAAGTGAATCGAAGTCTGCTCTGAATTTTAGGGAAAATTCGAATTTGCTGCGAAGCCGAATTTTCTCATGCTTTGCGGTAGTGAATCGAATTTCCCTGAATGGTGGTAAAAAAAAGTACCTACTGACCGCCGCCATCATCTTGTTTGAAGGTTTCCCAGGAAATCATGTGCACGGTAATATATGATGTCACCACTCCGGATGACATAATGACATCATCCCGGGCCACGCAATATTTAGCGGTAGATCTTCAATCAAGATGGTGGCAGCTAGCTTGTCGTGATAAATGGATGAGAAGAAGTGTGATTTAATAAATTTTTTATTTTTTTTTATAGTGTGTTATTACCTTCAGAATTCGCAATTAGCTATGAAGGCGGCATCTGAGGGGTACAATGACAAGGATTAGTGCACTAGCCACTCCGTCATTGCACCTACTACTTACAAAGAAATGTGCTTCGTGACAAAGTAATTCATCACAAAGTGACTTTTTTTCTTTTGTAAAACTTGGCGAAGCAGCCAAATTGAATTTTCAAATACTTTGCTCATCACTGGTAGCTGTGCCTGCTGTTATAACTTTTTTTTCTACCTTTTTAAGTGTATAGGACTGAGCATTAATACCAGGAGCAGCTGCTGGTTAAAATACAGAACTGCGGGAATGTGTTGCTCACTGGAAACCTCTCCAGTAGTTGATCAGCAAAGGTGCCGAGAGTCTCCCCAAAATCTAATATTGATGGACTGTTATGAGAATTGGCTATCAATTTGAAGTCCCTGATAACACCTTTCACTGATGGCTGGACACTGTAGTATCCTGTTCGAGATTCTAAGGCCCCTTTCAAACGGGCAAGTTTTCCGCGCGGGTGCAATGCGTGAGGTGGACGCATTGCACCCGCACTGCATCCGGACCCATTCATTTCTATAGGGCTGTGCACATGAGCGGTGATTTTCACGCATCACTTCTGTGTTGCGTGAAAATCGCAGCATGCTCTATACTGTGCGTTTTTCACGCAACGCAGGCCCCATAGAAGTGAATGGGGCTGTGGGAAAATCGCAAGCATCCGCAAGCAAGTGCGGATGCAGTGCGATTTTCCCGCATGGTTGCTTAGCAACGGGACCAGATCTTTATTATTTTCCCTTATAACATGGTTATAAGGGAAAATAATAGCATTCTTAATAAAGAATGCTGTGTAAAATGAGGATGAAGGGGTTAAAAATAATAAAACTTAACTTACCTTAGCCACTTGATCGCGTAGTAACGATCTGTCTTCTCTCTTCAAGCTTCAGCTAACAGCTAAAGGACCTGTGATGACGTCACATCACATGGTCCAATCACATGGTCCATTTTACCATGGTGATTTACAGGTCCTTTAGCTGTTAGCTGAAGCTTGAAGAGAGAAGACAGATCGCTACTACGCGATCAAGTGGCTAAGGTAAGTTAAGTTTTATTATTTTTAACCCCTTCATCCTCATTTTACACAGCATTCTTTATTAAGAATGCTATTATTTTCCCTTATAACCATGTTATAAGGGAAAATAATAAATTCTCCAGAATACTCTACCTGAAACCGGACTTCAGTGATGAAGTCCGGCTTCGGGTCTGGGTACCAAACATAGCGATTTTTCACACGCGCATGCAAAACGCATTATAAACTTTTGCACCCGCGCGGAAAAATCGTGCATATTCCCGCAACGCACCCGCCTCTTATCCGGGCGTCAAACAGGACGCCCGTGTGAAAGAGGCCTAAAAAGGCCTGTGCAGCCAAGAAGACAAGATAAAATATTTTAAGAGATGTTTTTCTTACATATGTTTTTACATGCAGATGTGTTACTCATTTACGCTACTTTCACACTAGCGTTTTTTGTGGATCCGTCATGGATCTGAAAAAACGCTTCCGTTCCAATAATACAACCGCATGTATTTGTCATGAACAGATCCGGTTGTATTATGTCTTATATAGCCAAGACGGATCCGTCATGAACTCTATTAAAAGTCAATGGAGGACGGATCTGTTTTCTATTGTGTCAGAGAAAACTGATCCATCCCCATTGACTTACATTGTGTGTCAGGACGGATCTGTTTGGCTCAGTTTCGTCAGATGGACACCAAATGCTGCAGGCAGCGTTTTGGTGTCCACCTCCAGAGCAGAATGGAGACTGATCGGAGGCAAACTGAAGCATTCTGAGTGGATCCTTTTCCATTCAGAATGCATTAGGGCAAAACTGATCCATTTTGGACCGCTTCTGAGAGCCCTGAATGGATCTCAGAAATGGAAAGCCGAAACGCTAGTGTTAAAGTAGTATTATGAGAATGAGATATTCTGCCACTTTGTTATTGGTGGTACATTATAACAAAATTGAATCTAATGGACTCTCTGGAAAGCAATAAATAAGAAGAGGCTGCACATGTAATTAAAATAAATTGCTACATAAATAACTATAGGAACAGTGAACTATTCTATTAGAGCAACAGAAAAGCAGAACACAAACAAACAAAAACTGATCAAACAGACTGAATAATGGATATAAACGGACCATCTTCAGTTTCTACCTGTCTTGTGTACACAAATATCATAGGGTCCCATAGCAAAACAGTATGGGTTCCCCCCCTCGTCTATTCAGTTTCCCATTATGCATGCGTCAATCACTACCAGACAACAAAGCATAATGGATTTACAATTTTTCTATGTCAGAAAAAGTGGAACAAGTGCTTCTTCATGGCGTCCATTCTGAATATCATATTTCACAATGTATTTATACCAGACAGCTGGAAAAATACATTGATAAATCTGTCTCCAGCTTCAGCGTGACCGCACAGGAAGAGATACACTATTAAGCCACGCCCCTGGTGGCACAACAGTATCCCTAGCAACAGGATGCAATGCTCTATTTCTCTCCACAGGGGGCATGTGCTGGAGGAAAACTAGCAGTGCTTGATTCTTCAGATTTTCTGTTCCTGTGTCCTGTGTCTGACTAATGGAGCACTGAGTCATGGACCTATCAGGTTCTGATCCTGGGACTCGGTGCTCTATTTAAATCCCTTGTTGGCAATTCACCCTTGCCAGTTATAGGTTTACTCTGTTGCTGTGTTCCTGGTTCTGTCTGTGAGTGTTTTGGATTGTTTAGTATATTGACCTGGGCTTGCCTCCGACCCTCCTCTGTCTTGTGATTTTGCACCAAGATACCTGTCTGGTTCTAACTTTGGCTTGGCTATTTTGACTACCGTCCATCCTCTGATTTTGCACTGTATTGTCCTCCCGGTTTTGACCCATTCCCATACTACCCTTCTTCTTATGGTTGCATCTCTAAGTCTGTCTATCTTACACTTGAGCATCACACCCTACAAATAAGAACACACCGGATGTGCTGAGAACTGAAGTAGACAAGCTGTTCTAATCCACCCATGCACTTCTATATTTATTAGGTGAATACAAATGGAGTGGCCAGCTTTTGGGTGGCCCCAATGCAATTCTGGGTCCCCTGACCCTGTTGAGGTGTCATCATGTGTTGCTGCTCTCCAGAGGAGATGGCAAGACGTCGGTCACCCCAATGGAAAATAAGGCTAGTAAGTCTGGGTTTGCAGTAAACCAGTGGGCCTCTTTATTGGAGTAACATAAGTGCAAAACAATACAGACAATGCACTGAGCTAGCATCTTCAGTCTGCTGTCTTGTAGAAGAAGGTCCTGTGCTGAAAAAGGGCCTAAGTTAGCTGTCCCTCTCTCTATCACAGGCTGGTACCTTGGCCCAAGGGCTGGTCGACCAGGGTCTGTGACTCAGTCGTCCGTCTTGCATCCTGGTGAAAGGACTGGTGACCCAGGGTCTGTGGCAGAGGGTACTCATCTCAGTGTCTTCTGGTCACTTGTGCAGTTTGGCAGAATCTCTCCTACTAAGCACTGGTCCCTATCTGCAGATAACTAGTGGCTCTGACTGCTCTCTATTTACACAGTTTTTTAACTGAATTAGAACATTCTAGTGGGAAGGGTTAAGTAGAGAATCAGATCCTAACAGAAAGATTGTTGCAATTTCAGTCTGCCCTAGACTGGTTTTGAGTCTCAATACAAGTCTATGAGGATGACTAGCAGTTTTTAGATGTAAACAATAGTCTACACAGTCTAAAAGGGTATTCCTATCACATTGTCACTGGTTATGGGGAAGGGGAAAACACCAAATACACAACAACAACCAATAGACAAGAGTCTAGGCCTCAAAAGCTAAGGAAGAGGGATGGTAACCTCCTAGTAATCCCTAGACCTTTCCCTAACTCCTGCCAGTATGAGCAAATCCTGATGGTGGAAATGCTCATACGCCGGATACCTTATGCCCTGCTAAAACTGACGATCCCTAGGATAGGTAGCAGGAGATAAGACAGCTGGTAACTTCCCTGATGAAGGAACTCGCATCTCCCTGAGACCTAGAAATAACATACACCAGAGAATAACAAACAACAGAGGCAACAAGTACTTAGCTTAGAGATGAATGGAGAAGCAGGAGATCCAAGACAACCAAGCTCTAGCAATGCCAAGCAGAAACTATCAACCGCATGGTCAGCTGTGTTAGGCGGACTTAAATAGAGGCTCATCAGTGATA
This sequence comes from Bufotes viridis, assembly GCA_033119425.1. Taxonomy (NCBI): domain Eukaryota; kingdom Metazoa; phylum Chordata; class Amphibia; order Anura; family Bufonidae; genus Bufotes; species Bufotes viridis. The sequence goes on from CM065589.1 coordinate 518,121,205, forward strand.
ACCAGCGGCACCTGAGGAGAGGTGAGATCCTGCCGAACAACAACAAACATAGAGGAAAGCAGAGAGACCTGTCAGAGAGCCTCACGTGCAGCAAGTCTTTCCGATCTTCTCACCTCTCTCACAGGAGGGACCGTTACACACATACAATGGGGGCATATCGCTAGGATATGCCGCCATTGTATGATAGAAATGAATGGAGGGCGGCTTGGCATGCTCAGTGCACCCTCCGTTCATTTCTTCTCATTGTAGGTGCGGTTCCCAGAGGTGGGACCCAGACTTATCAGACAATGGGGGCATATCCTAGCGATATGCCCCCATTGTCTGAGATGGCAAAACCCTTTTAACCAGTAGAAAGTTAGCTTTGTTTGTTTTCCATCCAAAACTAGCTCTGCATATTCTCTTATAATAACTGTGGAAATCTACTAGATTCTCAATGCAAAGGTACAAAGTCTCAGTCTCTCAGTAATTGGCTGTGTATTAACCTTTTCCACAGTGCAGTGCAAATCCAGTGCAATAACAATGGAAATGAACAGAATATATTACAATAAACATATAAAATGCAGTTCAACAAGATAAAACAATATAAGTTTAAACAACAGCATAAATCATAGTGCAAGTTAACCCTTCAAAGTGCAATAAAGTAGGGAGTTGATGGCTTTGCATAATAGCAATAGGGGCACATTTTAACAAATGTTCATACTCCAAAGTATACTCCAAAGCCACTACACAAAGATAAAATAAAATGGCAAATAATTAAAAACAACATTTTACTATTGAAAATACAGAACTTGGAGAACTTATAGCTATAATTATATTTGTGTAGAAGTGTCAATCTACTGGAATAAAACATCATAAAGCCTAGCTCTTAATGGGCGTATGCAGTTACTTTTTATATGAACGATTTTGTACCACAAACACTAATCGATTTTATGAAGGTAAATTTAATCCTGGCTTAATATGTCAACATGTATCAGCATAGACAAGGCTTAATATTTAACAGTGAGACAAAAATAGTATAGAGGACCTGTTGCCACTCCTGATTAATTCGTATTAGGAATGTGAACAAAAACATCAGTTCTACTACATTTTTATAGAACACTACACTCCTCCTTTATTATCCCCTGAATATTAATCAGTATATTGACAGCTGGGTGTTGTCACTGCATTTGTCAATGGAATGTGTCCCTTCCTAGTCTGGCACTGTCAGCACTGATTGAACTGGTTGCTAGAACCCCCAATAATTTAGCTGTTATCTCTTGGGAAAGCTGCGAGTGGCCAAACATTTCCACTACAGTAACCGCTACAGGGGCAATGCAGTTGAATAATATTGGAATACATTCTAGCACCAAGGGGCAGACTTACTATATATCCCACTGGGAAGATTCCCGGTGGCTCGATGCCCAATGGGCCACTTGAGCGTCCTGACTGGCTGCTGGCCATGTAAATATTGCTCTAAAGATTTAATTAATGCTGAGATCATCAGGCATCTACATACCCGGCAAGCGGCAGCAGGTGTCCTGCTGTATTCTACTGTATCGCCATCCTGAGGATGGTTACACTGTTGAATACTATAGTTGGGAATGGTAGCTGATGGCTCCCCGCCATTCACCCTCGTAGGCTTTAGCCCAGGGGAGTATGGTGTGCTGCATTGTGGTTTTTGGTTCTGCTGCAATAGCATTTTGTATTACTGGGGCAAAACATTGTTGCTGCACTGTGGTAATGTCACCGCCGGTTCTGGGAGACGGTCGGTCAGAGGTTCCTCCCTGTCTTGTGTATGACGTTCTTTGTTTTGGTTTTACTTTGCTCAGTTCCTTTCTCTCCCTCAGCTGCTTCTTATCTTGATTAATTGGTTTGCTTTATATTCCCTCCCTTACTGCTTCTCCGTGTGGTTTATATTACTTCCTGGATGAAGTGTGTGCTGCTGGAGGCTGCAGTTGTTTTGCTCTAAGATAAGTGCATTCCGTTTACTTTGTGTTTTGTTTGCTGGCTTGATTCTAGGTGACCCTGACTCCCTCCATATTCTGTGCAGGGAGCTGGTGGCCGTTCCCCTCACTACTAAAGGGAATTCAGGTGTCACTCAGTTATAGGTACGAGGGCATGTATTTGTCTACCACCGGGACTTGTACATGTTCACAGTAGTTTGGGAGAGTTCTTAGGGATTTATAGGGCCCCCCTATATTTTTCTCAGTTTGGGATCAAGCCAGTCTGTCGTTATTTATCAGTTCCTGCTAACTGTACTCCATCCTTGACAGGTAATTGGTTTTATTGGGGCAGTCTTTTGTGCTGCGCTGTGGTATTTGGTTTTGCTGGGACAGTAAATTGTGCTACACAGTAGTATTTTGTTCTGCTGGGGCTGGATATTGTGCTGCATTGTGTATTTGGTTCTGCTGCAAAACCAAATGCCAAAGTGTAGCACAATAAATTGCCCCCTATGGTATTTCTGTCCCTGCCCACTTGAGATAACCTCACATACTCATTTTGACCCCACCTTCCGTCAGTCTGGGCCCAGTTAGAACATGGTGTTGCTTTTAGTTTTCTTCAAGGACCACTTTAAGTTCTCATTATGCCCCTGTTTGCATGAGTTCTGCAAGGAAGAAGATACAGCTGCAGTTCATTCTGGTTAATAGAAGGTGTGATGATCCCTTTTACAATGAACATTGTGGACTCAGAGGCGTAACTTGAAGCTCCTGCACCCCAATGCAAAATCTACAACAGGACTGTCCAGCTGGCAGGCCCCTCAGACTCCAAGGTCCAGTTGCAACTGTTCTCTCTGCACTCCTTCTGGCCACGATTCTGCTTTTCCTTTCTTAAAATAGTTTTTACAGCTAGTAGCAAACGATAAGCTTTTATTTACTGAAGAGGGTATCTGTAAAGTTTTAAGGTAGAGTTAAAAGCAATGCATGGTAATAGGTTTGAGGATGTTTTTAACTAGCTTTGAGTAGGGGATATATTCACATTTGTGGGACCACATGAATGTAGTGCCCATAAAAATTTTAAAACCTCTTGAACTTTACATATAAAAAGGGTATATCTTTAAAAATGTTTTGATAATAGAAAATGTAAAATGCATTTTAGAATTCTAGCTATCCATTTCAGCCTAAAAAATGAAGGAGAAGAGTGTAATTTAACCCCTTCCTGATGCAGCAATTTTAAGTTTTTTAATTTTCCAAAAAGGGTGGAATTTGGATTTTAAAAAAACGTAATTCTGCCACAGTTTTATGGGTTTTATTTTTATGACTTTCCCTATGTGGTAAAACTGACCTGTGGTCTTCATTCTATGGGTCGGTATGTTTACAGCGATACCACATTTATATAGTTTCTCTTGTGTGTTAGTACTGGAAAAAAACAAAACTTTGTATGGTCATATTCTGACCCCCATTACATTTTATAGTTACGTCTATGGAGTGATGTGAGGGCTCATTTTTTTAACGCCAATTGGTACTTTTGATTAAAACCAATTTGTAGTGTGTATATGGTTTTGATCACTTATTATAAACATTTTTGGATTTGTTAAGCGACAAAACAGCAATTTAACCATTTCGTGTTTTTTTTTCTGTATGGGATAAATCTCTTTATATTTTATATTTATATTTTAATACTCAAGCATTTTCAGATGGAATGATACACTCAATACCCCATAATGCCAAAGTAAAAACAGCAGGTTAGAAATCTAAGTTAATTTATTGAAAAGGAAAAAATCAAATATTGCATTGACAAGTATTCAGACACTTTACTCAGTACTTATTTGAAGCACCTTTGGCAGCGATTGCAGCTTCCAGGTCCAGTCGTCTTAGGTGTGATTTGAGGATTTTCTGCCAATCTTTTCTGCAGATCCTCTTAAGCTCTCTCAGGTTGGATGGGGAGTGTCGGTAAACAGCCATTTTCAGGTCTTTCCAGTGATGTTCAATGAGGTTCAAGTCAGGGCTCTGGCTGGGCCACTTAAGGACATTCACAGAGTTGTCCCTAAGCCACACCTGTGTTGTGACTGTGTGATAAGGGTCATTGTCTTGTTAGAAGGTGAACCTTTGGCCCAGTCTGAGGTCCAGAGCTCTCTGGATCAGTTTTTCATTAAGAATATATCTGTATTTTGCTCCATTTAGCATCCTTCAACCCTGACCAGTCTCCCTGTCCCAGCCACTGTAAAACACCCCACAGCATCATACTGCAACCACCATGCTTCACTGTAGAGATGGTATTGGGCAGGTGATGAGCAGTACCTGGCTTCCTCCAGTAATTATGCTTAGAATTTAAGTCAGAAAGTTCAATTTTGGCATCAGACAATCTTGTTTCCCACAATCTGAGAGTCCTTTATGTGTTTTTCCCCCCCCCAAACTCCTGGCATGCTTTCATGTGTCTTTTACTGTGGAGAGACTTCTGGCCATAAAACCCAGATTAGTGGAGTGCTGGAGTGATCGTTGCCCTTCTGGAAGTTTCTCTTATCTGCACACAGGATCTTTGAAGCTCAGCCAGAGTGACCATCAGGTCCTTGTTTACCTTTCTTACCAAGGCCCTTCTCCCCTGATTACTTAGTTTGGTGGGGAGGCCAGCTCTAAGAAGAGTCCTGGTTGTTCCAAATGTCGTCCATTTAAGAATTATGGAGGCCACTATGCTTTTGGGAACTCTCATTGCAGCAGAATTTTTTTGTACCCGTCTCCAGATCTGTGCCTCCACACAATCCTGTCTCTGAGCTCTACAGGCCATAGAGAACTGGATGTCATATTGACCCATGGAAAGGTTGCCCTGATGTAAATGTAAAAGAGGTATCCAGGAAGTCTCTGAGGTTATTTGTGACAGGAATATTCCTCTCTTTAACAGGTTAACCCTGGCCAGCATCTCTCCAGAAAAATGAGACATCAGAAACACCAACATAGACCGGCTGGTAGGGAATTGGTGGGGTAGTTGCTCAAAATGAAAAGTACACTGGTTTATGAAACCTCTGCCTTGCTTAGGGTCACCATCATAATGTGGAGGAGAAAATAAAAGAGGACAGGATCTTCCAATGGAGCAGGCTGTGGAAGTAGTATAGATGTGGTGACAGCTGCGGGTGGTTGCTGTGCCACTTTGGTAGTAGTCAATGTGTTCAGATGGGCAGACACATTGTGCAAATAGGCTAGTATGTGCTCCTGTCTTGCATGTTACTGAGCTAATTCTTAAAAAACCTCTGACAGGGCTATTTTGGTTGGGCCAGCAGGGTCCATGACCTCAGCTTACTGTTATGGACAGTGGTTGTGGACCCACTCTGCCGACTAGACAGTTTGGCTTTGGGCTAAACCTAAGGGCATTTACATGGTGATCCCCTGGTATTCACCTTTTAAGTACTGTACATGGATCTGGACTTTGCTGTAGGAATCCAACCAGGCCGTTACCTCCTGGAGTAGTCCCAGTGTAGTTGGTAGCTGATCAATGGGGGTCAGAGACACTGGTGCATAGCACAAAGGGATCAGACAATCACATAGTCAAGAATCAGGCCGTGGTCAGGGCAGGAGACTATAGGTCAGAACAGTAAACAACCTAAGGTCTGAGTGGGAAGCGGAATATCAGAATCAGTCAACAGGCAGAGGTTCTGTACATGGGCAGGGAAACTGGAAAGCACACCTTTTCTGGTTAAGCTAGGAACTAGAATCTTAAAACTCAGGCACTTTTAACAAGTGACCAGCTATTGGCTGGGAGCAACCATGGAACCCTAGTCACAGGCCTGGAAGTCTTCACAGAGAAGAGCAGGCTAAGGCCAGCAGGAAGCACACAGAATGCCTTTAAACACAAGAAAAACTATATAAATATGGTATTGTTGTAATTGTACTGACTCAGAGAATAAAGGGCACGTGACAGTTTTACCACATAGGTAACCCATCAAACTGGGACGGTATATTTATTGTAATTTTTTTTTCATTTTTGTATTCTATATTAAATGGTGGCATTAAAAAGTACAACTTGTCTCGCAAAAAATAAGCCATCATACTGTTATGTGAATGAAAAAATAAAAAAATTATGGCTTCAGGAAGACAGTGAAGAAAAATGAAAACAAAAAAACTTCCAGCATTCAAGGCGTTAAAGTAGAAGAGGAGAAGGATGGAGTGTTGCACTGAAGTTGCTGGGGACGGAGGGCCCCTTTCAAAAAGTTGCTGTGGAGCCCAGTCAGTTCTACTTACGCCCCTGTGCAGAGACAAGATGCAGCTGAAATAAGCCATCATGGCGGTCTTGTCCGAATGGAGAACATGAGGAAAAGAATTTCTACATCAGAAGAGACGTCACTAAATTTAACCACTTGAAGACCACAGGTTTATACCCCCCTAGTGACCAGGCCCTTTTTTACAAATCCGCACTACACTACTTTCACCGTTTATTGCTCGGTCATACAACTTACCACCCAAATGAATTTTACCTTCTTTTCTTCTCACTAATAGAGCTTTCATTTGGTGGTATTTCATTCTTGCATTTTAATTTTTTTGACGCAATTTTTGCAAAAAAACGACATTTTTCGATTTCTGTTGTAAAAATTTTCAAATAACACTACATTTCAATTTAAATTTTTCTCTAAATTTATTGTTCTACATGTCTTTGATAAAAAAAAAATGCAATAAGTGTATATTTATTGGTTTGGGTAAAAGTTATAGCGTTTACAAACTATGGTGCAAAAAAGTGAGTTTCCGCACTTTGATTTTCTGAGCACCTGTCCTGTTTCCTGACGCACTACAATGCCCAGACAGTAGAAACACACCATAAATGACCCCATTTCGAAAATTAGACACCCTAAGGTATTCTCTAAGGGGCATAGTGAGTTCATGGATTTTTTATTATTTGTCACAAGTTAGCGGAAATGGAATTTTTTTTTCAAAAAATTTCATTTTCTGCTAACTTGTGTCAAAAAATAAAAACTTCCATGAACTCACTATGCCCCTTAGAGAATACCTTGGGGTGTCTACTTTCTAAAATGGGGTCATATGTGGGGTATTTATACTGCCCTGGCATTTGAGGGTCTCCGCAATCATTACCCGTATGGCCAGAATTAGGAGTTTTTGCGATTCTCCTTATATTGACCATACGGGTAATGAGATTTTTTTTTCCGTTCAGAAAAAAATGAACGGCACAGATTTCTTCATTCACATTGATCAATGTGGATGAAAAAATCTCTAAAAAATGTGCAAAAAAAAAAAAAAAGAGGGGAAAGCTGTAAAGCTGCGATCGCTAAGGGACCCTTAGGCCTCATTCACACGTCCTCAATTCTGTTCCGCAAAATTTTGCGGAACGGAATTGTAGATACATTCAATTCTATAGGGACAGACTTTGTCCTGCTCGGATCCGGAATTGCGGATCTGCACTTACGGATCCGCAAAAATATAGAACATGTCCTATTCTTGTCCGCAATTGCGGACAAGAAAAGGCATTCTCTATATAGTTCTGGCAATGTGCGGATCTGCAAAATGCGGAAAGCACATTGCCGATGTCCGTATTTTGCGGATCCGCAGATCCATGGATCCGCAAAACACACACGGACGTCTGAATGAGCCTTACAGGGGGGTGATTAGTGACAGGGGGTGATCAGGGGGGGTGACATGGGTGATCAGGGGTTAATCAGTGATGGGGGGTGGGGGGTGTGTGTGTGTGTAGTGATTGGTGCACTTTACTTATGTTTGCCCTGGTGGTCCCAGACAAATGGACCACCAGAGGAGCAGACAGCAGGCATATCAGATGCTGTTTACAAAACAGCGCCTGATATGTGTTTTAAATGCGTTTTTTTTTTCGCATCTACAGCCTGCCAGCGCATGATCAGCGCTGGCAGGCTGTAGTTTCAGTTGTCCCAGTTACGATCGCATGAACGCGCACGCACGGCACGCGCGCATTCATGCGAAATCTCGGGTCTCACGAGATGATGCCGATAGGCATTAGTGAGACCTGAGAGAGCTGCTACGCTGACGCCCATCGGCATTAACGTGGCGGCAAGTGGTTAGTAGGTATACAGTTCTGTATTACCCAGTATGTTTTGTAACGATGTATGTAATGTCTATCAACATATGTCTTTAACAGTAGGGCTGGCAGGGAAGCGTTGGATTGAGAATTTGGCATTTGGCACGGCAATTTTCGTCTCAGACAGCAGTAAGGCTAGGTGCATCCCTGCTCTCCTGTTGAGGGCTTGTTTGTTTGCGGGGCAAGCTGTAGTTTTTACTGCTACAGTGTTTGGGGTGTTTTTAATTTTTGATAATTTTTTATTCAATTTGCTACCTGTCACATGGTGCTTCGGCCATGACTTTGCAGGCAGCTCACTATGACAGTGCTAAGAGCCTTTATAGGACCCCAGGCTGTCATAGTTATTGATTGGAGCCCCGTGATTTTGCCGCAGGAGCTCTGAACGGAGGACAGAGGGAGTCCCCTCACTCTATCTATCCCCTCAGGTGCCACGGTACCTATTATGTTGTGGTGCATGTAAGATTTAGTAAGTCTTTAATAAAAATGTAATTAATTATTTACTAATTACAATGCCACTGAAGGATCATATTTTTATAGCCATACTTTTATCACTCCTCCCATTCATTGCTTATGGATTTAAGTAGAGTTCATCGCTAGGAACAGTGAAATATGCTTTAGGATAAAACATCTGAGTCTGTTTGCTTTTTCAAGATGATGATTAATTGCACAGTAATGAAGACAATCAAATCTCTTAATGATATAATAAGCATCTGTGCACAGTTAAATGAGTCAGAAAAGATGAGAATAGGCTTACAAACAACTGACAATACTCATTACCAAAAGCCTTTTTTTGTATTCTGTTCATTTGGGCTTTTTTTTTTTTACTGGCTTTCAGTGTATACAAGGCAAGGCTACGGCTGGCTTTTACATGGTGGCAACAACCCCGCCGACACCCGGCAGCCAGTGGCAGCATGAATTGAAGGTAACACCCCCATTAATATGCAAATTTATGTGGCCAAGGGATGCGAACTTGGTATCCAGTATGCATACTTAAAAACAGTACTAGGGTGTTTGGTGTTTTCCTATCTAAAACCTCTATGGCATTTACAGGATATGCAATAAATGTCTAAACAGGTGAGGGGTCTCTTCTTATTGGGAGAATGTAATCAAGTGTGGTCATATGGAAGGAGATGGAATGGAGAAGCGGATGCTCATACGTACATCACTCTCCATTAAAGTCAATGGGAGTTATGAAAACCTTGCAAAGTTGGGACAACATATTTAAGGCTCTGTTCTCCCTGAATTTGCAGTGTATGTTTAAGGCATATATCGAGAAATATTCCTGAAGTATTGGGTGTAGGGATGAGCGAAACTTTACAGGTTCGGGTGGTGTAGGAGTTCCATTATAACATAATCTAACTTAATTCGTAGACGGAATGCAAAACTGAAGCCTTTAAGAGGCATTCTGTTTAGATCCGTCATAATAGAAGTCTATGGCCAAGCATAACGGATCCATCTGGTTTCTATTATGCAGGACTTTGTTTTCCATCCTGCATAAACACTTGGCCATAGACTTCTATTATGACGAATCAAAACGGAATGCCTCTTGAAGGCTTCCGTTTTGCATTCCGTCTACGAAATCCATTATGTTCTGTTATGACGGAATCCATAACGGAATTCCTACACCACCCGAACCCTGAACCCGAACCTGTAAATTTCGGGTTTGCTATTCCCTAATTGGGTGTAGTAATGGGAGCCTTTATCATATATCTCTGAATTAGCATACAGTGCAATATGTCACTTATTGACCCATATTTTAAAGCACATTTACAGCACATTTTATGGGGGAATTGCTCCATATAGAATAATTGACTATTACCCTGGGTTCAGACCTGAGCTTTCTTAAAACGCACGTTTTACGCGCGTTTTTGTCGCGCGTATTATAGCGTGCTTTTGCAAATAGGAAACGCGCGTCGTACGTGCGTTCTTGTGATTGACTACTGTGGTGTCAATCACAATACGCGCGACAAACGCCCCAAAAAAAGCTCAAGTACTTGTTTATGCGTAGGGCGTTTTACAGCGCGTTCGAACGCGCTGTAAAACGCGAAAATGTGAACCAGTCCCATAGTGAAGCATTGGTTTGCATGTGTTGAGCGTTTTACAGCGCGTTCGAACGCGCTGTAAAACGCGCAAGTGTGAACTTAGGGTTAGACATGAATTTACAGAAATTAATTTTAGTTCCAATTCGGGAGTCAGATTCAGTCAATTCAGTCAAAATAATTGGTTTGAATTGAAAGGGCTGGGATTGCCCTGAATATGTGTGTGTGCCCTGCATGTATGATACTTTGAGGTCTCCTAGGATTGAAGCCAACCCCTTTCTAGCTCTTTAACACCAAGACCGCATTAGTAATGTCAAAGTGACAGCCACATATATGGCTATGGGGAAATGGATGGTAGCCAGTGCTAACAAACAGCCTTGACAATTTTCCATTTTTCTGTTTTCATTTTTCACTCCCTGCCATCCCGGAGCCATAACATTTTAAATTTTCCATTCATATAACCGTATCAGTTTTTTTAAAAATAATTTGTGTGCCACAAGTTGTACTTTTTAATATTGCATATGATGTAGTGATAAACTGCAAAAAAAATAATCTAAATGTGATGGAATTTGTTTAATTGGTTTTATTTTTATCATTTAGTCATGTCAATACGATTGCTGCAGTATCACATTTTTACAGTTTTTCTAGTGTTTTAATACTTAAAAAATAAAAAGTTAAACGGTTATTCTAGTTAGATCACATTATTCCCTATCTACAGTATAGGGATAACTATTTGATCGGTGGGGTTCCTTCCACTGGGACCCCCTACCAATGATAAGAATGGGGGCCCCATACCCCCTGCAGCTCACCTGAAATGATTGGAGTGGCCAGTTGGGCATGCGTGCGGCCACTCAATTCATCTTTATGGGAATTCTGGAGATAGCTGAGCGCTCTACTGGGCTATCTCTTGAACGCCTATAGAAATGAATAGAGAGGCCAGGTGTTGCTGTTACACCTAGAGGCTCTGCTTTCCCTGCAACTACAGCGCCCTCTCCACTTTGATTGACAGGGCTAAGCGTGATGATGTTTTCACTTCCTGTGAATCAAAGTGCAGGGGGCATGGCAGTTGTAGAGAGAGCAGAGACTCTAGGTGTAACGGCATATATTATAACATCGTTTTCCTCAGCAATGCGGGCACATATTAACACGGGACCAACACACATGCCTTTAGCTGCCAAACGCACATGTAACAGGTCAGCCAGTTTTATAGATACAAATCTGCTGACAGATTCCCTTTAAACTGAATTTAAATGACAGCAATTTTTGCATGTCAAGCACACTATGCTTTAATTACAGTACATTTTTATTTAAAAATGTAGACTAAAGTGTAAGACTTGGACTCTTGGGTTAGGAGAACCTTACAGAAATTCCTATCAAGTTTTGTGAAGCTAAATAAAAGGTAAAGGGGTTGTGTCATTTCAGCAAATAACATTTATCATGTAGAGAAAGTTAATACAAGGCACTTACTGATGTATTTTTATTATCCATATTGCCTGCTTTGCTGATTATATTCATTTTTCCCTCACATTATACACTGCTTGTTTCCATGGTTACGACCACCCTGTAATCCAGCAGCGGTGGCTGTGCTTGCACACTGTAGAAAAAAGCACTAGCCTATGTGTGCTCCCACGGTCCTGGCGACCAGAGAGGCCAGCACTTTTTCCTATAGTGGTCAAGCAGGACCACCCCTGATGGATTGCAAGGTGGTTGTAACCACTGAAACACGCAGCGTATAATGTACATTGGTAAGTGCCTTGTGTTAACCCCTTAAGGACCCATGACGCACATGTACGTCATGGTAATCGGGCGGGTGCAGGAGCTGCGCCCGCCTGATCAGCCGCAGGGATCCAGCAGTCACTTATAGCCGGAACCTTGCTGTATGCGCCGGCATCGGTGAAATCACCGATGCTGGCACATCAACCCCTGCATAGCTGCGCTCAGCGCTGACTGCTGCACGTGCGGGCTGCAGACATGTGCGGGGTGGCCATCGGGTCCCTGTGCTGCTGTGACGGAGACCCAATCGCAAAGAAGGCAGCCCGATTTCTTAGGCATCGTGTCTGCCTGCCGGGAGAGCCAGTGAGATCCAGCCCCTGGATCTCACAGGCAGGAAGCTGTATGTGTAATACAGTCTGTAATACACTTACAGCCACACAATACAGAAGTATTGTAAAGCATTGTTAAGGGGATAAGACCCACAAAAGTTGAAGTCCCAGAGTGGGACAACAAATAAAATGAAAAAAAAGTAAAACAAAATAAGTTTTCCCCAAAAAATTTCAAGTTTCAAGTACAAAAAAAGCATCCTTTTCCCAAAATAAAGTATAAAAAAATTGTAAAAAATAGGAAAAAAAAGAAAAGAACAGTAGACATATTAGGTATTGACCAGCTCTATAAAAATATCACATGACCTATCACCTCAGGTTAACACCGATCAAGAAGGCGTATACCCCCAAAATAGTACCAATCTAACCGTCACCTTACCCCCACAAAAAATGAGCCCCTACCTAAGACAAACGCCCAAAAAATAAATAAATTTTGGCTCTCAGACTATGGAGACACTAAAACATTATCTTATTGTTTGAAAAATGATATCATTGTGTAAAATTTAAATAAATAAAAAAAGTATACATATTAGGTATTGCCACGTCCGTAACTACCTGCTCTATAAAAATATTACATGATATAATCCCTCAGATGAACACCGTAAAAAAAAAAAAAACGGTGTCAAAAAATACTTTTTTTTGTCACCTTACATCACAAAAAGTGTAATACCAAGTGATCAAAAAGTAATATGTACCCCAAAATCATACCAATCAAACTGTCATCTCATCCTGCATAAAATGAGACCCTACCTAAGACAATCGCCCAAAAAAATAAAAAAACTATGGCTCTCCGAATATGGAGACACTAAAACATGATATTTTTTTTCAAAAATGTTGTTATTGTGTAAAACTTAAATAAGTAAACAAAAGTATAGATATTAGGTATTGCCACGCCCATAATAACCTTCTGTATAAAAATATCACATGACCTAACCCCTCAGGTGAACACCGTAAAAAAAAAAAAGTGTGTAAAAAAAAAGCCATTTTTTGTCACCTTACATCACAAAAAGCGTAATACCAAGCAATCAAAAAGTCATATGCACCCTAAAATAGTACCAATCAAACCGACATCTCATAATGAAAAGAATGAGCCCCTACATAAGATAGTCGCCCAAAAAATAAAAAAAAATATGGCTTTCAGAATATGGAGACACTAAAAAATATTTTTTTTCAAAAATGCTTTATTATGTAAACTGAAACAAACAACCAAAAAAATAGTCATATTTGGTATTTTCATGTCTGTAACAACCTGCTCTACAAAAATACCACATGATCTAACCTGTCAGATGAACATTGTAAATAACAAAAAATAAAAACGGAGCCAAAAGAGCTATTTTTTGTTACCTTGCCTCAAAAAAAGTGTAATATAGAGCAAGCAAAAATCATATATACCCTAAAATAGTACCAAGAAAACTGCCACCTTATCCTGTAGTTTCCAAAATGTGGTCACTTTTTTGGAGTTTCTACTGTAGGGGTGCATCAGGGGGGGTCTTCAAATGTGACATGGCAGCTTAAAATTATCCCATTTAAATCTGCCCTCCAAAAACCACATGGCGTTCCTTTCCTTATGCTCTCTGCTGTGTGCCCGTACAGCAGTTTAAGAGCACATATGGGGTGTTTATGTAAACTACAGAATCAGGGCAATAAATATTGAGTTTTGTTTGGCTGTTAACCCTTGCTTTGTTAGCAGAAAAAATTTATTAAAATGTTTGTAAAGTTTTTAAAATCAGTTTTGAATACCTTGAGGGGTGTAGTTTTTAAAATGGGGTCATTTTCGGGTGCTTTCTATTATGTCAGCCCCGCAAAGTGACTTCAGACCTGAACTGGTCGTTAAAAAGTGGGTTTTGGAAATTTTCTGAAAAATTTCAAGATTTGCTTCTAAACTTCTAAGCCTTCTAACATCCCAAAAAAAAAGAAAATATCATTCACAAAATGATCTAAACATGAAGTACACATATGGGGAATGTACAGTAATAACTATTTGTGGAGGTATTACTATCTATTATATAAAAGTAGAGAAATTAAAATTTGGAAATTTGCAATGAAATTACATTTTTTGACTCAATTTTACCACTGTCATGAAGTACAATATGTGACGAGAAAACTGTCTCAGAATGGCCTGGATAAGTAAAAGAGTTTTAAAGTTATCACTACATAAAGTGACACTAGTCAGATTTGAAAAATGGCCTGGTCCTTAAGGCAGGTGGGTGAAAAATGGCAGGGTCCTTAAGGTGAAAAATGGCAGGGTCCTTAAGGGGGCTAACTTTCTCTACAGGATAAATGGCATCTGCTGAAGTGACACAACCCTAAGTGACTAAGTGACTAGTCTATTTCTGTTTCAATTTTTCTAGTCTGTTTTTATTTTGGAATTTTTGGAGTAACATTAGCTTGTCATACTGTATCATATCTGAGAACTAACTTTCTCGGTTAGAACAGGCCATGTGGTATGTAAGTCTCTAATTTGATAGCACTTAGATGAACAAGACTTGAACCTTGAAGTTACAACTTCAGGCTGGAAATGTTTTCCAATTCTTTTAGTATGAATAATAGATGTTATAGCTTTGCTACACGCTAATGTGTAGAAAGTTGTGTTGTTTAGTAGCTCTTTATTCCCACTTATGTTACTCGTGTTTATCCCATCTGGCTTTAAATTGAGAGACGATAAGTATAATTAAGTGCATGTCTTTAATGGGACTTTTACTTATGTTGTTAGATGTTAATGGAGATAAGATCATAAACATTGATTTTGGCTCTAACACTGGCATATTAACAGCAATAGATGGCATCTGCTGGTGTAGACTGTATCTTCATAAAGATCTGAAATCCCAGTCCTTTGAAGAGATATAACACATTATTATTTGAGCACTGCATGGCTGTATTTGTGCTCAGTATGGCAATATTATTTCACCTTTGTATGATGGTATTCTTGAGCACTATGCATTGGTGCTATTTGTACACAGTATGGCAGAATTATTTGTCCACTGTATTTCAGTCATTGGTTGATTTGAGTAAAATTGCAAGATGTAGAGAAAGCCCAGGTCTAAGATCTGTTGGGCCTGTTATTTTTTGCCCTTGCTATTGAGTTTATGAACAGTACACTGCAGATACTGAATAAGTCAGTTCATACTTCACCATGAATGTCACGGAGATGATGCCTACCCTTACAATGAGATTATGCTCATCAAAGCAACAAATGGTAACAGGCATAGCAACAGTTTTTACTATGCCTTACTGATATGCTGTCTCCTCTTAGGCCGGGTTTACATCGGCGTTATTGAATTCCATTATAGGTTCTGTTATACTGGAATATAATGGAATTGTAGGAGGGAATGCAAAATGGAAGCTTTTAAGAGGCATTCTGTTTTGCTCCGTCCTAATACATGGTTGTGTCATGAAACATATTTTTAATTTTTCAAACCAGCACCTGGTTCCGAATACTTTTGTAATTGCATGTAAAAATTTACTATAGCCAGTGAGATATTCAATAAAAGGTAACTGTGTAGCACCACCTGATATTTGTTCTTTTCCTTATTTTATGTCCGTTTAATTCTTTAACTGCCACCATCCATATGCTCTATTAGAAGCTGTGGCAGTTACAGGGAGAGACCTGAAGAAGAAAGGACATGCCCCTGAGCTTCCAGACTGAAGATAATCTGGCAGAGAAATTGGAGCAGTGAACGTGGAGATCTCTCATAGAATTATTGAGTAATACTGTACGCCTGTAGGTAGGGACAGACAAGCACAATGAGCCCCAACCTAGAACCCAGCCTGCTTTCCTTATCTACTTGCAGTATAAGCCCTACTTGGCAGAACCACAACTGGACGACGGTCCCTACTCTAAATCAGTGCAGAGACAGTCAAACACCAACAGACAACAACACAAGTCGTACGGCAATGGGCTAGAACCAGACAGGTATGCAGTACCAAACGAGAGACAGAGAATGGCCGGTAGACAAGCCAAGATCAGAACCAGACAGGCTGCACAGTACCAAACACGTGAGAGAGAATGTGGACAGAAGACAAGCCGGGGTCAGAAGCACAGAGGAATCAGTACCAAATGCAGGAACAGGGAACAAGGAACCTAGCTAGTGAGCCAAAGAAGACTCTCATTGGCAACAGTGTATTGCCAGGAAAGGATTTAAATAGAGTGCAGAGTCCCTGGATCAGAACCTGATAGGTCCATGACTCGTCGCTCCATTAGTCAGAGACACTGGTACACAGGAATAGAGCAGCTGAGAAATCAGCCCACTCAGGCATGGGATCCAGCCGATTCTCTCCAGTTCTGCCGAACCGTTTGTTAAAATTACAGGCGGTTCGCAGGACCGGTGAGAAGCAGGGATCCCGACCCGGTCCTGCAGCTGCGCCTGCACCCCTGTATTTTTCAGCCTGCGGCCGTTACTTACAGTCAGCGTGTGTGTCAGCCAGTCAGGACTTGTCTTCCACAGCGCTGCCGCCGTCCCCCCGCCCCCAGCCTCGCAGTCATGGCAACACAGGAGAGTGTCTTGATAGTGAGCAGCGCCGTGGCGGCGGGAAGCTGCCAGCCCAGAACAGAGAAGGAGAGAGGACTGTCTGCAGAGTGCCCTAGTTGCTGACAGTCCACACCCTACACACTGCCATGAATGATTGAAGAGCCGGCCCCTAGACCAACAGAAAGGAGTCTGGACAGGTCAGGACTCAGGAGGACAGCCTGGTTGGTTGAGTGTGATTTGTGTGACACTGACAAATTGGCATTAAGGAGGGGACCACCGACCAGGGGCTGAAATTGAAATGTGACAACATAACAAAAATGGAGGGGGCCATGAATCTGTGGGGAGAAGCAAAGTGAGAAGTTTGAGAACATGGAGGGAGCCATGAATCTGTGGGGAGAAGCTATGTGAGAATATGGAGGGGGCCATGTGGGGAGAAACAATGTGAGAACATGGAGGGGGCCAGGTGGGGAGAAGCAATGTGAGAAGAGAACATGGAGGAGGCCAGGTGGGGAGAAGCAATGTGAGAACATGGAGGAGGCCAGGTGGGGAGAAGCAATGTGAGAACATGGAGGGGGCCATGTGGGGAGAAGCAATGTGAGAACATAGAGGGGGCCATGTGGAGAGAAACAATGTGAGAACATGGAGGGGGCCAGGTGGGGAGAAGCAATGTGAGAACATGGAGGGGGCCATGTGGGGAGAAGCAATGTGAGAACATGGAGGGGGCCATGAATCTGTGGGGAGAAGCTATGTGAGAATATGGAGGGGGCCATGAATCTGTGGGGAGAAACAATGTGAGAACATGGAGGGGGTCATGTGGAGAGAAGCTATGTGAGAACATGGAGGGGGCCATGTGGGGAGAAGCAATGTGAGAACATGGAGGGGGCCATGTGGAGAGAAACAATGTGAGAACATGGAGGGGGCCATGTGGAGAGAAACAATGTGAGAACATGGAGGGGGCCATGTGGAGAGAAACAATGTGAGAACATGGAGGGGGCCAGGTGGGGAGAAGCAATGTGAGAACATGGAGGGGGCATGTAGTGTATATATGGTGTATTTGTGTGTAGCATATATATGGTGTATGTAAATATGTCGTGACTATGTAAATATGTGTCGTGACGCGCTGCGTATCCACTGCTGAGTAGGGAACCTGTTGTTAAAAATTTGAATCCCACCCCTGAGCCCACTACTAATCTCCCCCAACATATACCTGCTGCAAGAAGAAAAAGAGCATTGCATCCAGTTACTAAGGATGCGGACGCATCACCAGGGGGCGCTGGAGCCTGGACAGGTAAGTTTATTACAAATACCTAGGAAAATGTAGTAGAAACATTTTACTTATTCTTTAATGTTGAATCAGGGTCTCTAATGCGTTGTGTTAAATATCTAGATATACAGATATCACATGCTCAGCAGCACTTCACACAAGCAACATATATACACAATGACAACTGTAGTTTTATAGTCTAATTTTTATACCTTGATTGTCTATATTCTTGTAGCAAGTAAAACAGAATCGTAGGCAATTGTGATGCTCAAATGCACATTTTCTTGGCAATTCAATTAATTTACCTAATGACTTCGCAGCATGTTAACAACATTAATAAGTGCAGAGGTAAATCAATATTCTTGGGGGTGGTAGAATTAGTTATGGTTTTAATAATTTGTGTAGGCTTATAAACTCTTTTATATTGTGAACCAGCTGCGGGCTTAAATAAATCCTGACAGTATGCGTAATGCAGGTGAAAACTGCTAGGGGTATTTTTTCTTCAAGGTAGATGCTGGAGAAAATGATTGTTCTGCCAGGTGACACAACAGATATAAAAGGTGAGTTCTCTGCTATGTGAAGCGTGACACAGCAGTATCCAGTAGTGCTTACATAGTTGTTAGAAGGAGCAAGCGAATGGAAAGGTCATATTCACACCAATCTAAAGAGTGTTGTGAAGTCCTTACACATTAAGTCAATGTCCTAAATAAGTCCAGTCACTAACATATTACATGCTTGGACATGCAAGAAATGAGACAATTATACTTGTACCCAGTATCTGGAACTGTGCCGCACTATCCAGTGTTTGAAGCCCACTAGGATCATGTTACTAGAAAGCAATTATAATCGCCCGTAATGCATTTTTAGTGCATACCTCTCCCACAAAAACATGCTGTTAACTACTGACTACTTTGGCTTGACTTTATATATACAGTATGTCTAAAAAGAACATGAAATGTAACATTTTAGTGAAAGTAAGATGTTTGCAAAAATCTTTACTCTTTGACAAAATATACATAAAAAAAAAAACATGTAGTAATGTCAAATTGCTGCAAAACGCGCCATGCAGTTATGTCTCAGGCAGACATGTAAATGATTACAGGGGTGGGCTGTTTTGACATTGGGTCTTGTCAGGCATAAGAGTGATTCCCCTGCTGCCCCATAAAAAGGCTCTCAGAGGCCACCTTTGATTAGTGAACCTCTTGGTGAGATGTTGCTGGCCGTTAGACAGGCCTCTGTGGAGCATTTAAAGAATGTTTACAAAGTTGACAGACTTTAAGAGGAGATGCTCCATTTGACTGAGAGAGACAGAATGGTTGTATCAACGAATTGGACGCCATTGAAGCTGTTCTGACCTAGCTGTTAGGAGGTGTTGGGATCAAAAGTTATGTGAGGGCATGCAGACACGCCTAATGGCCCAGACAGACCACCAGTAGAGTGGATTGTTTTATCCGTTGACCAGAGCAAGCAGCTCCCACAATTTGTGCAGAACATCCTGCGGACACATGTGCTGCCTCCCATGGCAGGGCTTCTAACTGGCATTTTTCAGCAGGATAACGCTCACCCACACACAGCAAGAGTTCGCCAGGAATGTCTCCCCCAGATTGTAACACTTCCTTGGCCTGCCCGATTGCCAGATTTATCGCCAATTGAGCATTTATGGGCCCAGCTAGGACACACGCTTCAGCAACCTACAAGTGTGCAGGATCTAAATGCCCAGCTGCAACATTTGTGGTCAAATGCACTGCAGGATACCATATGGAACCTGTATGCCTCCATGTCGAACTGTACCTCATTTTGTATTCAGGCTAGAGGCCGTGTCTCATCTTCTGTCCAGGCTAGAGGCTGTGTCTCATTTTGTGTCCAGGCTAGAGGCTGTGTCTCATCTTGTATCCAGGCTAGAGGCCGGGTCTCACCTTGCATCCAGGCTAGAGGCCGTGTCTCGTTTTCTGTCCAGGCTAGAGGCCGTGTCTCATCTTGTGTCCAGGCTAGAGGCCATGTCTCATCTTGTATCCAGGCTAGAGGCCGTGTCTCATCTAGTATCCAGGCTAGAGACCGTGCCTCATCTTCTGTCCAGGCTAGAGGCCGTGTCTCATCTTGTATCAAGGCTAGAGGCCGTGCCTCATCTTGTATCCAGGCTAGAGGTCGTGTCTCATCTTGTATTCAGGCTAGAGGTCGTGTCTCATCTTGTATCCAGGCTAGAGGCTGTATCTTATCTTGTATCCAGGCTAAAGGCCTTGTCTCATCTTGCATCCAGGCTAAAGGCCTTGTCTCATCTTGTATCCAGGCTAGAGGCCGTGGCTTATCTTGTATCCAGGCTAGAGGTGGCCAAAAGGGTACTAGAAATTATTTTGAATTGTAGTTTTCCCCAATTCACTTACAGATATCATCATTACTTTCACACATAGAAAGTTATATATATATATATATATATATATTTATAGTGGGATTCGCTCTGGTAGGAAGGGTGGGCGGACGTAGAACAGAGACACCAAAACAGTTCTTGATCAAACTGCAGTTTTTTATTCACACTAGCAGGTTTAACAGTTCAGTAAACAACTTCACCTTAGTTGAAAGTCCTAGTGTTCATTCACACCATGCTGCAGGTTCTGCATAAAGAGTCCAAGCCGGTGTTCACACTTTGCCAACAGGTCCCCACCAGGATTTAGTCGTCCTGTCTTCCCCAAACAGGTCACAAACCTTCATTCAGGCACAAGCCTCGTACCTTAACACAGACAGCTCTATCCCACACTCTAGCTGCCTTTAATGAGAGTTGGGCGTCCACAAAGCTCGGAACGGCAAGTGAAATCCGACCTGGTGCTTGACCTCACCTTGCTGCAATCAGTCTTTGCAGCATATGCTGGGAGGAAAATACCTCCCATCCACCAACAAACCTTTCACTGTGTCACAATCAGTGGCGGATTATAATTGGGGCGTTTGGGTCGGCCGCCCCGGGCCCAGCATCGTTGGGGGACCCAGCACCGACCCGAACGCCCACATACTGCAGCGGGGCAAGGAAGCATATAGTTCCCTGCCCCGCCGCCTATCACCGCCATAGGCTTCAGGCCTAGTGGACCTGAGGCCTAAGTGGTGGTAGAAGCCCGGTGTGCGTGCTGACATCATCGTGCAGCGTGCGTGATGATGTCATCGTGCACCTGATGATGTCATCAGCACACAGGTATGTATTAGCCTTTTTTTTGTTTGTTGTGTGTGCTAACTTTGGGGGGGGGGGGCAGAGGAGATGTTAGAGGAGGAGGAGATATTAATGAAGTGACAGTGGGGGCATGTTTCCATGGTGGCAAATTAATTAATGGATGGCAGTGTGGGGGCAAATTAATGGATGGCAGTATGGAGACAAATTCATGGATGGCAGTATGGTGGCAAATTAATGGATGGCAGTTGTGGGGGAAAATTAATGGATGGCAGTATGGGGGCAAATTCATGGATGGCAGTGTGGGGGCAAATTAATTAATGGATGGCAGTGTGGGGGCAAATTAATGGATGACAGTGTAGGGGCAAATTAATTAATGGATGACAGTGTGGGGGGAAATTAATTAATGGATGTCAGTGTGGGGGCAAATTAATGGATGTCAGTGTGGGGGCAAATTAATGTATGGCAGTGTGGGGGCAAATTAATTAATACATGGCAGTGTGGGGGCAAATTAATTAGTGTATGGCAGTGTGGGGGAGATTACTATATGGGGGCAGTGTGAGGGAAATTACTATATGGGGAAGTGTGGGAGAAATTACTGGATGGGGCAGTGTTAGAGAAATACCTATGTATGGGCAATGTAAGAGAAATTACTATGTGGGGGCAGTGTAAGAGAAATTAGTATGTGGGGGCAGTGTGGGAGAAATTACTGTATGGGGGCAGTGTGAGAGAACTTACTGTATGGGGGCAGTGTGAGGAAATTACTGTGTGGGGGCAGTGTGAGGAAAATTACTATATGGGGACGGTGTGGGGAAAATTACTATATGGGGCAGTGTAGGGGAAATTACTATATGGGGGCAATGTAGGGGAAATTACTATATAGGGGCAGTGTGGGGGAAATTACTATATAGTGGCAGTGTGAGGGAATTTACTATATGGGGCGGTGTGGGGGAAATTACTATATGGGGCAGTGTAGGGGACATTACTATATGGGGCAGTGTAAGGGAAACTACTATATGAGATTAGCGTGGGGACATTGCTTTTGAGGGACATTATTTTTGGGGACACTATACAGGTATTATTACCTGGAGCAAAATATAGGGTGTTGTTATTATTACTGGGGGCACTCTAGGGGACATTATAGCTGCAGTAGACACTATGGGGATCTTTGGAGAAGTCACTGGATGTAATAGGTATGTGATGCTGTATTCCCCTATATGTACAGCTGGCTCACTACTGTGACCTGCGTCTCATCTTCTCTTCCAAGTCTTTATCATAATCATATGTATTTTAAATTTGGCAACTAAAATTTTAATTTGTCACCTGCAGTCCTATGTAACAGCCCAGATAACAGTGATAACTTTCTGTGTGCAGATAATGTTGTACATGTTCCCTGCAGTCCTATGTAGCACCCCACATAACACAATAATTCCCTGTGTTATGTGGGGTGTTACATAGGACTGCAGGTAACATCTATGCCATCTGTACTCAGAGAGTTATGAGATGGTGGGGGTATGATTCCTGGCAGCCCCGCCAATCAGCTGTTTGAGGAGACCGTGATGTTCCAGTGAGCGCCGCAGCCTCTTTGCTCCTTACCAAGCACAGCGCTGTCCATTTGATAGCACTGTGCTTGGTATTGCAGCTCAGCCCCAATCACTCAGATGGGAAAGAGCTGCACCTCGTCTATGTGAACGATGAATGTGACATCATATGGCCTAGGAAGAGACTGTGATGCTCACAAAGCACCGCAGCCTCTTCATACAGAAAAAAAAGCTTAAAATTAAAATGAAGGGAGGGGCCCAAGTTAGGTAGACAGCCCTGGGCCTATCATGCACTCAGGGCCGGGCCGACACAGAGGCTGGGGAGGCTCCAGCCTCAGGGCGCTCCAGCCTCAGGGCGCAGGCAGGGGCCGGCGAGAGGGAGAGGGACTGACAGGGGGGAACCGCTCAGCGCTCCCTCCTGTCATTCCCTGAGCCGGGCCCCGTCAGAGCGCTCCTCTCACCTCCATTATGCTGCTTCAGGCCCCCAGCATCAGGCCCCGCTGCCTCTGGCTCTAACTAGAAACAGAGTAAGCAGGTGGGCGGAGCCTAACGGACCTCCGTTAGGCTCCGCCCACCTGCTTAATGTGAGGCAGCGCTGGGGCCTGATCCTGGAAGCCTGGAGAAGTGACCATAATGGAGGTGAGAGGAGCGCTCTGATGGGGCCCGGCATTAAGTACAGTGAAAATGCCGGGCCCTCTTTCATTAAGTCTGTGACAACATGGGGGGCAGAAAGAGCATGACAACATGGGGGGTAAAAAGAGCATGAAAAGATGGGGGAGAATGACGGGGCAGAAAAAGCATGACAAGAGGGGGGCATGACAAATTACTATGTGGGGGCACTACTGTGTGGTTGAGGGGGTGTGGGGACATTACTGTGTGGGGGGCAGTGTGGCTGACATTACTGTGTGGGGGGCAGTGTGGCTGACATTACTGTGTGGGGGGCAGTGTGGCGGACATTACTGTGTGGGGGCAGTGTGGCGGACATTACTGTGTGGGGGGCAGTGTGGCGGACATTACTGTGTGGGGGCAGTGTGGCTGACATTACTGTGTGGGGGCAGTGTGCGGACATTACTGTGTGGGGGCAGTGTGGCGGACATTACTGTGTGGGGGGCAGTGTGGCGGACATTACTGTGTGGGGGGCAGTGTGGCGGACATTACTGTGTGGGGGCAGTGTGCGGACATTACTGTGTGGGGGCAGTGTGGCGGACATTACTGTGTGGGGGCAGTGTGGCGGACATTACTGTGTGGGGGCAGTGTGGCGGACATTACTGTGTGGGGGCAGTGTGGCGGACATTACTGTGTGGGGGCAGTGTGACAGACATTACTGTGCGGGGGCAGTGTGGCGGACATTACTGTGCGGGGGCAGTGTGGCGGACATTACTGTGTGGGGGCAGTGTGGCGGACATTACTGTGTGGGGGACACTACAGTGTGGGGTGGCATTATACAAAAGCTCTGCAGATGCAACTCCCATGTATTGGGTCACCACAATTTGGGTGGTCAATCACTAAATGAACCCTGTTATGGGGAGAATCTGTGGATGACACATATTTGTCCCACAGACACCCCCTCCCCCAAAACAGGGTTAATTTACTGAATGACCACCAATAAAAGAGGTGGGGGTCACATATGCTATTTCATAATGACAGCAGGGCCCGTGCAGTGACTGTATTCTACTACCCCCATCCCCTCGCTCACTGGATATAATCTTATTAACTATATAACTGTAGCAAATCACTACAGTTATATAGTTAAGATTATATACAGTGTGGGGGGAGGTGTAGTAGAATACAGTCACTGCACGGGCCCCGCTGGCGCTGTCATCAAAAAAGCAGATACAACCCCACAGCCTCACCCCTTGTATTGGGGGTCATTCCTACATGGACCCTGTTATGGGGAGGGGGGTTCTGTGGATGACACAAATGTGTCATCCACAGATTCCCCAATAACAGTATCATTCATCACAGATCCCCCATAGCAGTGTCATCCACAAGTTGGAGGGGGGGGGGGCGCACTTGGGCAGCTCAGCCTCTGTTGGTGGTGGACCTTGTTCCAGCCCTGCATGCACTTAACTGCCCCGATCACAATCTAATATATAAAGCTGAGAGCCTGAGTGTATGTATGTATGACTGCTAAAGGAATCCGCACCGTCACATTTATAATCACGAAATTTGGCACAATTTTGGTACATCAGGTATCCGGGAAGGTTTTAGACCAGGTCTCAGCTCTCTAGCACGTACAGTTCCTGAGAGGTTCCAAAAAAGTGCATTAGCCAAAAGAAGCCTGCTCACATGACCCTTATCAGCCAATAGAAGCTGCAGGCCCTTAGTCTCCAGACACACAGTTTTAAACCAGGTTTCGATAACAACCCAGCCATTTCTCTTCACTGCTGCAGTTCAGCTTTAAAGGGGCAGGGCAGGTAAGATGGCCATTCAGGCCACCCTCAAAAGACTGACTTAAAAACCCTGCCCCCGGTTCCATTAAGCCATGCCCTCGACCTGATTAGGCCACGCCCCCTCCTCTCCGCAGTCGACGTGGATTGAAAAAATTAAGGTAAAAATCAACTTCTGTCAGCTGCAGGGGTGGGAGGGAGGGTCACTTTCTCCCTGCAGCTCACGCTCAGACAGCACAGTGCTGCTGTCTGAGCGTGAGCTGTTCAAAAGGACAGGTAGTCACGGAGAACAAGGAGTCTGAAAGCCAGACAGTCCACCCTAAATCTGGTCCTCTGGTCACTGTTAAAGGGATGGGCCGCTGTGGAGGTCACTGTTAAGGGTGCAGGATGCTGTGGAGGTCACTGTTAAAGAGGTGGGCTGCTGTGGAGGTCATTGTTGAGGGTGCAGGATGCTGTGGAGGTCACTGTTAAAGGGGCAGGCACTGTGGAGGTCTCTGTTAAGGGGCAGGGAATGGTGGAGGTCACTGTTAAGGGGATGGTCTGCTATGGAGGTCAGTGTTAAAGGGTGGGGTGCTTTAGAGGTCACTGTTAAGGGGGCGGGATATTGTGGCAATCACTGTTAAAGAGAAGGGGTACTGTGGAGGTCACTAATAAAGGGGCGGCCGCTGTGGAGGTCACTGTTTAAAGGGGAGGGCGCTGTGGATGTTACTGTTAAGGGGGAAGGCCTCTGTGGAGGTCACTGTTAAAGGGGCGGGTACTGTGCAGGTCGATGGTAAGGGAGGAGGTGACTGTGGAGGCCACTATTAAAGGGTCAGCGAGGTACTATGAGGTCACTGTTAGGGCAGCAGGGTACTGTGAGGTCACTGTTAAGGGAGTGGGGTACTGTGGCAGTAACTTTTAAAGGGGCAGTCCAGGGGAGGTCTCTGTTAAGGGGGCCTAGAATGGTGGAGGTCACAGTTAAGGGGACTATAACCTATGGTCAGTGTTAAGGGGCGGGTGCTGTAGAGGTCACTGTCAAGGGGGTGGGGTGCTGTGGAACTCACTGTTAAAGGGGCAGGCTGCTGTGAAGGTAAAAGTTAAGGGGTGGGCTGCTGTGTAGGTCCCATTTTTAAAGAGATGAGGCACTGTGGGTGGGGGGGCAGTGTTAAGCAGTGGGGGCTGTGGAGGTGACTGTTAGGGGGTAGGGTACTGTAGATGTCACTGTTATAGTGGATACTGTCGATATCTTCAGCTAGTCGGGTCCTTCAGCTTATATATATATATATATATATATATATTATATATAATATATATATTATATTATATATAATATATATATATATTATATATATATAATATATATATATATTATATATATATATATAAGTATATAAAATGTAATAATTAATGGCATTCCCAACCTGAGGAAAAAAATGAGTGCTAGCTCCAATGGGATAAGCGTCCCTGATTATAAAAGAAAAGCAGAGCAGCACTCAATGAGTAGTAGAAAAGTAGGATGTTTGTTCACCCAGAAGTGACGCAATGCTGGCTCCAACATGAAGCCTTTCTCAAGGGCTTGAGAAAGGCTTCATGTTGGAGTCAAATGTGGGTGTCACTTCTGGGTCTATAAACATCCTTCTTTTTCTACTACTCATTGGAGTGCTGCTCTGCTTCTTCTTTTATATATGTATATATATATATATATATATATATATATATATATATACTTCTTGCTCTCTTAACAGACTGCTGTGTATTATAATAACATGTCATATTATCAGTTAGTTTGACATACAATATATGATAGTCTTTTTGGTTACCTTTTAATTGGCTACATAATCTCTAATGCATTCTTATATCAGAATTTTAGGAGTAAGGGCGGCTGAGGAAAATCTATCTGTGGCTGCACTGGTGCCCATATATGTTGGTCTATTTGGTTGCACATTGATGAAAACAGTTTGTAACTTGTTGCCAGGCTACAGGGAGACCTTGATTTCTCTAAAGATTTCTTACTTTAAGTGCAGATTGTCTCTGCATCTATGGCAGATAACGCAATCCCCTAATATATCCGCTTGTGCACTTCCAATCCAGACCAGTAGTACAAGGCAATTCTACAGAAATGGAATTTAACTGTTTTTGTTATAACAGGTCGCAAGTAAAATTTGTAGTTGAGGATTATTCAATTAATAACAGGAAACGGTGTATGGAGAGTAAAGTGGTTGTCTTATGCAGATGCACCTTAAAAAACGAAACCTTGCACTGTAACTGGTCTGGCACTGACTAAAGTGAGATGCGGAACAGTTCTGAAACATCTTTCTAAGAACTTTGGGGCACATTTATTAAGAGCAGCGTTTTAGACACCAGTCTAAATAAGCCCTATAGATGGCGGTGGCTCTGCTAGGGTTATGTAGAGGTGCCGATTCTAAATGTAAGACAGCTTCCTTGCTGTCTTACACTTAGACCATTTTCTATGCCTAAACCAGGCTTAGAAAATGATAAATGAGACGCCCCCCTCCCATGCCCACTTATTAGACCTGGCGTGAGTGGGGAAGAAGTGGCAGATTCTGCTGCACCATGGTGTGCAACAGAATCTGCGCCAGATATACGTCACAAAAGTGGTGTATATCTGTCCATAAATGACCCACTATGTATTGCATCATTACTGTTATTCATCCTGGATGAATGTATGAATGTATTCAAAACGGGCACTACCATTGCCGTGGTCAATGTGGCTTGTCTGTACACATGTGCCATTTTCTTGTATTTCTTGAAGCCAAATCGAGAAATGAATGAAAAAAATCTCTCTCTGCTTCATACATTTCTCCCACAAAGCTGGCAAACAAATATAAATATACAGTAGATGTGATACAATCACGCCATATCGTGTCAATCACAGCTTGCTATGGATGTTATGTTGTGATAAGGATAAAAAGTTGCTTGGGAAGGGATTTCCTTAGTTCCTGCAAAGTGGTTTTCGAGCTGGTAAACAATGTCAGGATGTTAGGTCCGACAGAAGTCTCTTCAGCTACAAGTTTTACAGGGACTGTTACTGTAAAACGACAGGGAAATTATTACAAAAATTCAAAGTATTACTGGACAGAGAATGTCTACCAAAAAGTATTATTGGGTACAGTGTATAGTATATTAATGCACCAGAATTTAAAGCAGCAGATAAAGTCTGTTGATTATATTTGTTTCACTTAGGCTATGTACACATTTTGCATTTTGGCTTTCGTTCATCATATTGAGAGCTACAACGCTCTGCTGGATCTGTCATATAATTGACAGGACTGGTGCCTGACAGACCCCACTAATCCTCTGCTTCTTTTCCAGCACTTCTTGGCCCATCTCAGTACACAATTACTGGCTGAGGTGGGTAAGTACTGCTGCCAGGGATGGGCTAAGTGGCCATTTGCTGCTTGTCAAGAGGGACCATGGACCAATGACTGGTCAGCTGGTGAGTATTCCTTCTTTTATTAAGAGGCTGTGAAAACAAATTCTTGTGATGTGATCGGGGCTCATAACTAGTATGGGCAGGGAGTCCAAGGTACATTAAAGAAACCTGTCTGACTGTATTCCATGTCGACAGGCCGTTTTTACACAAGCTAATGTACGGGCATATAGATACAGGTATACTGTATGCCAAGCTATTATGGCAAAAAAAAAAAATATATATATATATATATATATATTTTCCTACAGACCTATAGAAAGGGGAAATGATTTAATAGAGCCATGTAAAAAAAATCACACACAAACAAACGTGTTGTATTATTATAAGTAAATGTAATATACAGTAGTTTCCAGTACATAAAATATTATACACATATTTAGTACAATTCATCATAACAACCTGAACATTACATTTTTAGCATAATTTATGTAGTGACTGTAGTAAACAATATAAACAATATAAACACATACGGGCTTAAGTTATCATTTAATATTTAAGGTTGTTTTTATGCCAATTTTAAGTCTGGCTTTGCTCTGTGTGCCTGCGCCAAATGTATTAACTATTGCTTTAATATGTAACGTGAATGTAAAGATGGTTTACACATGTAAAAGCAGACCAGGGGTTTGGCTGGCATGAGATCTGACACTTTTTGTGACATTTTGAAAAGTCACACATAGTAAATGTGCCATAATCCTGGTCTAATCTGAGGTTTTCATCTAGAAAATTGAACTCTTGCAGAATTGATGTAGAGACCAAAATGTTGCAAAAAACAGCAAAAGTAGCAAAAAAGTCTCAAATACGCCATCTGTGACTTTTTAGACTCGAAAACAGACATACTATACCATAGTTCATAAATGAGCCCAATAGTGCCTACATAAAGTACAACTCAACTAGCAAATAAAGGGGGGTATTTGTTAAGACCAATGTTTTAGACGCCAATCTTAATAACCTCTATAGCTGGCGGTGGATCCGCCGAAGTTATAAAGAGTCAATACAAAAAAGCCTAGATGGCCAATTACCAAGTTGACCCAGATAGTTATACTACTATAAAACGTAACATTTAATTGTGTCCATTAAAACTGACTTGTGAGCCAAAACAAAAAGTTAAAAGTAAACTGTTCACTGTCATTGATGCCTCATGTGTACGTGTTTTGTTTCCACTAGCAGGGTTGTGCACTCTCACTGCTGTGATACCAGACTTGTGTGTCACGTCTGCACCTATGCTGCACTGGCTCTAGGTGATCAGAATAATTGCATCGATCCTGGTAATTATCTAGTACCTATAACTGATATTTTTCTATCTGATAATTAGGCTCAAACTGACAGGTAACAGAATCCTAAAACCTAACTACTGCCCCAGACATGTTTCGCCAGATAGACTGGCTTCATCAGGGGTATAGGGCAGCATTGAGGAAGGAACGCTACAAACGAGGTATAAATAACCTCCTAAGTCTGATTGGCAGATGGGTGGCCCAATTAGCTGCACAGACGTCATTGTAGTGGGTGTTTACAACCAGTAGACTTGTCCTATCACATCACATAAGGGTCCGCCTTCTCCATGCTGCGCGGTTAATCACGAAGTTTGTGGGAGTGCCCATTATGACTTCATGCGCATCTTCCCGATGACCTCCAACTTAGACTGAAACCTCCCATATGGCATTCTCTGAGGATGCGCGAGAACTTCAACTTATCCCCAGCTCCGACCTGCAAAGTGCGCATGTCCTGCGCTAGATAAAAATGCGTGGGAACATAGACTAGTTCCAAACTTTACCACACAGAGCGCATGTTCTGCACAACCATTAGATGCGCACAAACTTGGTCCTAGGTATGTAGGATGGAATAATAAATATTAGATAAAATAAGTAAGGAGTTGAACATTCCTATACATTTAGAGATAAACACAGGTACCAAGAATCTTTTGTCTATGGCTGCACAGTAATTAACGATTATTTCAAAGAGACTCTGAAGGAAAACACATACAGGAGATGCAGGTAAGTATAGGTTCTGGAACTGAACTTGAGCCAAATGTCCCACTCTAAATCAATATAATAAAATCAAAATAGTACAGATAATAATAGACAAATATATTGTAGCGTGCTTCTTGCTCACAACTACATTTGTAAATTAATCAAAATAAGATCAACTCATTAGTGTTTACAAAAATGAAGAATAAGTAAAGCCCTCATTTAGTCCCTTTGGACTTAAACAGTACAACCTGTAAATCCATTTTGTTTCTTCCTGTAGAAGGATTCTGTCCAACACATCATCTATATACCTACCCCAAAACAAAATGTGACTAGTGTATGTTTGAAATTGTTCAGTGAAAACAATTGCGTTCTCCCACCCCAAAAACAAATTAGCATAATACGGTTTACATTAACTACCCATCGCGGTTCCATTTAATTGTAAGTAATAATGTCCATTTAATAAAAAATAATTGTGAGTCAAAAGAAAGTGTAGAAGTGTGAGAACGAATTCATTGTGTGAATAGAACTGTGTACCTTCAGTGTACAGAAACGAAAAAGTGGCCAAAACACCCAAATTATGTCTGATACTGGTATATAGCGCTTCTATATCTAAACTCGCCAATTTCATGTTGGCAGTGAACACCCTTTGCCTTTTTTAGCGCAGGGAATCCAACTCAGGGAAAGAGACAAATGGGCCTACAATGAGAAAAAATGAAGATCTTAGGTGATAATACAAGCACTTTAGGGGACAATTTGCAAATTATCAATCTCTCGAAATTCCATCTAGAAGACAACCATTATAGGTTGTTGAGAAAAGGTCTGTCATTTACACCCACGCTGTCTTTTGAATGTTTCACATGGGTGAAGGGTATTAACCTATTTGCTCTCAAATTAGCCCTGCACAAAGCCCATAAACAACAACAAACATATCACAATTATCTACAACAGCAAGAAAAAACAGCTCTAGCCATATTAGAATCTTTGGATACTGAAAACATGGGAGAGATTGATAATGTGGAGCCACCTCTGTCCTCTTTAAAACCAAGATCCAAATTCACCCTTCCTTTTTCACAATTTGGAAATATAGAAACCTTTGTTCAACTAGAAACGGAGGAGCTCAAATCCATCAAAAGATTCTACAAATAATCCATTAGCAATTTAGACATGAACGAGATAAAAGCCATACATGAGGTGGCAAAGAATAAAGAAGTGGTTATAAAACCGTCAGACAAAAGTGGTAACATCATCATCATGGACAGATCCATGTATCAGGAGATGGTAATGGATCTTCTTAATGACTTTCAGACGTACAAAAAATTAGAAGGTAACTCCATGGAGATGTTTCTTACTGACCTTAAAAAAATACTTACCAAAACGAGAGTGGATAATTTGATTTCCAAAGATGAGTTCAAATATCTTTTTAATTCACATCCAGCGATTGCCACGCTGTATGCGATCCCTAAGGTGCATAAGCAAAGATGAACTATTCCAGGTAAACCGATTGTTTCTGGCAATAACAGCCTTACAGAGAATGTTAGCTAATATGTAGATTAATTTTTATCTACGTTTGTCCCAAGTTCGCCATCATATATCAAAGATACTAAAAAACAGTTCCAGTACAAGGAGGGAGGCAGCTCTCACCTGCTAGTCCACTATCTGAGCACCTCCAGGGCGCACCTGGAGGTGACAACAAGTAGCAGGAAAGGAAGAGATGTCCAGCTCCAAAAATAGTGGTAGAAAAATCTTGTATCTTTATTCTGCGGTAATAAAAACTTCCATACAGGATGCTAAAGTCAACATGTTTCAGACCATCACATATTCCTTCCTCATGAGTCATAACATATCAAACCCCCAATGGATTGCTGCTTATGTGCTCCCCACACACCTGGCTCCATAATCCTGAGATCATGTGACCAGTGGGAGCACACATGGAGCAATCACTGCACCAACACATCTTACAAAAATCACCAACATGCAGAGACATTACTTCTAAAAGTACTATTCAGATATGGCATGCATAATGCAGACACAGCCCACTTAAAAGAAATGAATGTATAGAAAAACAATGGCAAGGTTCACTAATATTGCAGAATCAGATCGTGTCTTTTGTTTAGACCATTTGGTTGGCAGGAATCAAGCTGGAAAATCCAGAAAGCTTCTCTGTTTAAAAGTTTCCTTCTGTAGTCTCCTCCTCTAATAGGATTTTAAACTCTTTCAATCCCTTGTGCTACTAGTCCTGATGTATCTCCCCCATGTACTAATGCAAAGTGTAAGCTTGCCGCTAATACATTGCGGCTTCGGTAGTGTGGGACATCAGAGATGTGCTTACAGGACCTAGTCTTGATTTCATTAACAGTGCAACCAACATATTGTAATGTAAATTGCAATACTTGCAGGTAATTAAATATACTGCATGTTTAGTGTTGCAGTTCGAATATGAATGGATCACATATTGCTTATTATTCACGGAGGATCTAAAATGCCTATTAACCCTCGTGTGCTCACAGCATATACACTTGCTGTGACCGCACTTATAGCTCCCTTTACTGACCATCCAAGAGTCTCTTTTTATTCTGCAATATTCTGCAATATTAGTGAACCTTGCCATTGTTTTTCTATACATTCATTTCTTTTAAGTGGGATGTGTCTGCATTGTGCATGCCATATCTGAATAGGACCTTTAGAAGTAATGTCTTTTTACATGTTGGTGATTTTTGTAAGATGTGTTGGTGCAGTGATTGCTCCATGTGTGCTCCCACTGGTCACATGATCCCATGATTATGGAGCCAGGTGTCTGGGGAGCACATAAGCAGCAATCCATTCGGGGTTTGATATGTCATAAGGAAGGACCTTGAATATGTGATGGTCTGAAACATGTTGACTTTAGCATCCTGTATGGAAGTTTTTATTACCGCAGAATAAAGATACAAGATTTTTCTACCACTATTTTTGGAGCTGGACATCTCTTCCTTTACTGCTATCAAAGATACTAAGGATGCGGTCACCAGACTCCAGGAGATACAGGTCACTGCCAACATGAAATTGGCGAGTTTAGATATAGAAGCGCTATATGCCAGTATCAAACATAATTTGGGTATTTTGGCCACCTTCGTTTCTGTACACTAAAGGTACACAGTTCTATTCACACAATGAATTTGTTCTCACACTTCTACACTTTATTTTGACTCACAATAATTTATTTTTTAATGGACATTATTATTTACAAGTAAATGGAACCGCGATGGGTGGTGGGAGAACACGATTGTTTTCACTGAACAATTTCAAACATACACTAGTCACATTTTGTTTTGGGGTACTTATATAGATAATGTGTTCATACTTTGGGAAGGCGCTACAGAACTGTTTAATAAATTTGTCAGATCTCTGAATCAAAATGATATTGGAATGAAATTCACTTCAGAGATAGATGATCATATGCTGACCTTTTTAGACCTCAAGATCTCTATGGTGGTCGCATCCTTACAGAGGTGTACCGTAAACCTACATCTACTAACAACCTGTTTCATTGGCAAAGCTTTCATCCCCTACCACTTAGAAGGGGTATTCTTACCGGCCAATATATTAGGGCCCAGAGAAATTCCACTGATGATTCCAGCTTTTTAAAGAAAGTAACAACTTGTTTTAGTGTTTTACCTAAAAAGGTTATCCCAAGAAAGTATTACACAAGGCATTTGCCCGAGCAAAAGGTATGAATCGATCGGATCTGCTGTCCAATAAAAGTTCAAAGTTCAAAAGTGTATCAAATTTTGAATAAATACTGGCATGTCCTTCAGGTGGACAATGATCTGAGGGATGTAATATACGTCCCAGCATTACATATCAAAGAGGAAAGAATCTCAAAGATATTCTTGTTCACAGTTTTTTCAGGCCTCATTATTCCCAACCAAGTCTAAGGTCGTGGGAACACATCCATGTGGTAGGTGTTCCTTCTGTCCATTTCTTAAAAAAACAAAAATGTTCAGGAATCCGATTGATAATAAGGAATATCACATAAAGGAATTCATCAATTGCCAGACGACTGGCATCGTCTATATTGCTCAGTGCCCCTGTCAAAAAATATATGTGGGTAAAACAATACAAGAATTTAGGCGCCGTATCTGTCAGCATATCAGCAGTATTAATACCAAAGCAGATACTGCAATTTCATCTAGCGCAGGACATGCGCACTTTGCAGGACGGAGCTGGGGATAAGTTGAAGTTCTTACACATCCTCAAAGAATGCCAAATGGGAGGTTTCAGTCTAAGTTGGAGCGCTTCGGGAGGATGAGCACGACTTTATAACGGGCACTCCCACAAACATCGCGATTAGCCAAGTGGCATGGAGAAGGCGGACCCTTATGTGATGGGACAAGTCTACTGGTTGTAAACACCCACTACAGTGAAGTCTGTGCAGCTAATTGGGCAACCCACCTGCCAATCAGACTAAGGAGGTTATTTATACCTCGTTTGTAGTGTTCCTTCCTCAATGCTGCCCTATACCCCTGATGAAGCCAGTCTATCTGGCGAAACATGTTGGGGGGCAGTAGTTAGGTTTTAGGATTCTGTTACCTGTCAGTTTGAGCCTAATTATCAGATAGAAAAATATCAGTTATAAGTACTAGGTCATTACCAGGATCGATGCAATTATTCTGATCACCTAGAGCCAGTGCAGCATAGGTGCAGACGTGACACACAAGTGTGGTATCACAGCAGTGAGAGTGCACATCCCTGCTAGTGGAAATAAAACACGTACACATGAGGCATCAATGACAGTGAACAGTTTACTTTTAACCTTTTGTTTTGGCTCACAAGTCAGTTTTAATGGACACATTGGACACAATTAAATGTTACGTTTCATAGTAGTATAACTATCTGGGTCAAGTTGGTAATTGGCCATCTAGGCTTTTTTGTATTGACATAGGAATTATACCAGTACCCAGATAGGGTCCGTTTATGTAAATTGCACAAAGTTATAAAGAGGCCCCGGCCTCTACATAACTTCAAACGTATCCAGTGCCAGTCTAAATGTAAGACACCTTCCTTGCTGGCTTACATTTGGACCATTTACAAGGCCTAAAATGGAGTAGAAAATGATGAATGAGACAGGCCCCTTCCCTGCCCACACCACGCCCACTTTTTTATACCTGTCGTTGTAAAGTCACAGATTGCGGCTGAAATAACCTTTGCCCTGCAATCTGCACCAGAAATATGCCTAACATTCCCTAATGATACAACCTCGATGAGCTGGTGCATTGTCGTCCATGAAGAAGAAATTAGGCCTATGTTGTTCATACAGAGGTACTATTGACTAGACACACCTGCCCACACTGTAACACCACCACCACCAAAGGCTCGTCTGGTGACAACAGTGGCTGATGCATAATGCTCCCCTTGATGTATCCAACATCATTGGTGGCCATCATTTCTGCTTAGCCTGAATCTACTTTCATCAGTGAACAGCACTGAGGCCCACTGGTCTCTTGTCTAGCATAGATACTCCCTCACCCATTTAAGACGATGACGCCTGTGGTCAGGAACCCTTGTAGGTCGTCTCGCACGTAGACCACTGTGATGTTAACGGTTTTGAATGGTCTGATGTGACATTTGGGTGCCTCTCAACTCCCTTAAATGTGCCTGGAGTTGTGTGACATTCATCATCCAGTTCCGCAGGGCATTGTTCACAATGAAGTGGTCATCAGTGTGGGATGTGGCCGAAGGACGTCCACTTCTATGCATTTCTTTGACTCTTCCAGTCTCTCTGTATCTCTGTTGCAACCTGCTGATGACACTCTGTGATACTCTAAACTCAGTGCCCACTTCCGTCTAAGAACATCCTGCTTGAAGCTTTGAAATGGCAAGGTACTATTGATCAATTGTTAGGTGTCGTCTTTGTCTCATGATGTGTGTCAAAATATGAACAGCATGTTGAGGAGGATTGTCTAAATACCAATTCTAAATGAACCAGGAAATGTATTGGGTGATTCATGGATCCAACACCTGTTGTAAATTTTGCTGTTAAGGTCCTTGTTAGAGAACAGCAAGTTGTGCAAAAAGTACCAAAACATTGAACAGTTGGACACGTGCATTCAAATGTTTAGAGAAGGTCACATTAGGTTCACCTGTAAAGGTTAGGCCTCTTGCACACGGGCGTCATGTTTGACGCCCGGATAAGAGGCGGGTGCGTTGCGGGAATCGCCACGATTTTTCCGCGTGTGTGCTAACGTTTGTAGTGCGTTTAGCACGCGCGTGAAAAAATCTGCATGCTTGGTACCCAGACCCGAAGTCAGACTTCATCACTGAAGTCCGGTTTCGGGATGAGTATTCTGTATATGTAATTATTTTCCTTTATAACATAGTTATAAGGGAAAATAATCGCATTCTAATTACAGAATGCAATGTTCCCCGGGCTATAGAGGGTTAAAAATAATAAAGAGTTTACTCACCTTCTCCCATTGTACGTGCAGAGCCCCAGAACGTCTTCTCTCTTGATGATTGCTTGCTTCAGGACCTGTGGTGACGTCACAGGGTCACATGGTCCAATCATAGAAGCATTTGAGTGGACCATGTGACCCATGTGATCCTGTGACGTCACCAAAGGTCCTTCATCCAACAGATACCTTCCTGGAGGTGCGGCCAGTGAGCCCTCGGCCCAGTTCATCCCCACCACCAGGGGCTCTGTGAAGACTGGGGCTCACTGGCTCTCCGCCCCCTGAGTTTGGCTTTGGTCTGCTGGTGCACTTGGTTCTGTGGTAGTTCTCTCACTTTTGCTTAACCTGCATATGTTTTACTGTCATGTTCTATTATTACAGTTCTCTGTCGGTCCTTGGTCTGTTTTGCCTGTGCCCTGTTTGCATGACGTCCCGGAGGTCTGCTTTGGGCCTCAGGCACGTGACACAAATATTCCTAACTTTTTGTAGTGTATTATGCATACTGGTCATCTTAAGTGGCGCCTGCTGACACCTCTAGCACCACATATGCATTACTAAATTTGCATAAATTTCACTGGGAGGGGCCCTCACCAAGGCTAAATTGACTTGGTGAGGTTCCCAAAATCTCTGGTTCCATCATACACAGGACACTGCCGGTGACCAGCAAATGCCATTGACTATAATGGGGTCTGTCAGGTTTCTGAAATGGGTTTATAGATTTCCAAATAGTGGTGTTTCATTTTTGTTTTTGTTGGAATCTGTGATTGAGACTACAGGAGCTTCCTTCACATGAACCTAGTTTTGCTTTGGGGTCCTGTGATATCTGTGTACAGCAGATATGGCATAGATGTCGAATATGAGAAAACTCCTGTTAAGATTAACAGCGGTATCTCACAAAGACAATCCCTTTTCAGATTGATGATAATCTCTCAGAAATCAGCGAAAGTTGCTATGAAATGCTGAAACAGGAGTTGAATAATAGTAGAGGCTGGATTCACTTTAGTGTAAATCTCCATTGGTTAACATCTATCACGTGGTGAGAAAGGGAGATTATTGTCAATTGCAAGTCTGGGAACTTTGAAAATAGGCAGGATTTTTAGAAATGTATTGAAAAGGAGATATGGGATATTTTTTTATCTATTTTTGTATGAGTTTTATTTGTATGTTTGATATTTAAAGTGTGGGATCACCACCGCAAAAAGTGGCGATGAAGGGAGGGGTTATAAACTCCTATCCATATAAAATACACGCCCTTTGGAGGGTGGGACAGTCTCCCCTGAAGAAGCAAATAGGCGAAACCTAGGTCGGGCAGATCAGTGCGGCTTGATGCATTTTATTCCAATGCTTGTTGACATACTTCCTTTGTGAGTATAATAAATCTTTTTTATGACCATAATTTTGGTGGTACTTCACTATGTGCTCAAACCTCTAACTTCCACAGAAGGATCGT
The DNA here is from genome assembly GCA_033119425.1 of Bufotes viridis. Lineage (NCBI taxonomy): Eukaryota > Metazoa > Chordata > Amphibia > Anura > Bufonidae > Bufotes > Bufotes viridis. The sequence continues at coordinate 518,159,401 of CM065589.1, forward strand.
TTTGAGAAAGGCTATCCCTGTTGGATACTTTGATGTTTGGTTGCATATAAAAAGACTGTAATAGTCTGATTACTTTTTGGATGCCTTTGTTGAATTCGACAGCGCGAACACCTTTACATAGAGATTGAAGACTAATGTGAACGGAACCCACTTCACCCGGAGATCAGCAGCGCCAACTATAAAGACAAAAACAACAAGGATCGTTTTGAGAAAGGCTATCCCTGTTGGATACTTTGATGTTTGGTTGCATATAAAAAGATTGTAATAGTCCGATTACTTTTTGGATGCCTTTGTCGAATTCGGCAGCGTAATCACCTTTACATAGCGATTGCTATGGAACGCTGTTGTTGACCATATACGTTTTATAATGCATGCCAAAGTATCACATGCTGCCATTTAAGGCCTCTTTCACACTAGCGTTTTAGCTTTCCGTCCTAGAGATCCGTCCTCGGGTCTCTAGGACGGAAAGCTACTGATCAGGAATATCCCCATGCATCCTGAATGGAGAGAAATCCGTTCAGGATGCATCAGGATGTCTTCCGTTCAGTATGTCAACGTTTTTGGACGTTGACAAAAGCGCAGCATGCTGCGGATTTGTCTCCGTCCAAAAATCCGGAAGACATGCCGTAACGCCGGATCTGAAATTAATGCCCATTGAAGTGCATTAATCCGGATCCGGCCTTAAGCTAAATATCGTTTCAGCACATCGCCGGATCCGACGTTTAGCTTTTTGTCAATGGTTACTATGGCAGCCAGGACGCTAAAGTCCTGGTTGCCATAGTAAAGAGTAGGGGGAGCGGGGGAGCGGCATACTTACATTCCGTGCGGCTCCCGGAACGCTCCAGGATGACGTCAGGGCGCCCCAGTGCATAGATCACGTGATCCATGCGCGAGGGGCGCTCTGACGTCATTCAGAGCCCGGAGCCGCGTGAATGTGAGCATGCCGCTCCCGCTCCCACTGCTACTATGGCAACCAGGACGCTAGTAGCATCCTGGCTGCCATAGTAACACTGAAAGCATTTTGAAGACTGATCAGTCTTCAAATGCTTTCAGTTCACTTGCGTTGTGCCGGATCTGGCGTGCATTCCGGCGACGGAAGTGCACGCCGGATCTTCACAACGCAAGTGTGAAAGAGGCCTAAAAGAACTTGAATTACATTAACTGTATCTACTTTTGAATCAAACACAAAGAACTGACATTTTACAACAGTTACATTTACAATAATGAACCCGACTCATCAGGAAGTCCTGAACTTTTTGTTTTGGTGCACTAATATGATACATTTTATGATACAGTGCACAAAAAATGGAACAGGCACTAATATAGTTCAGCCAGGTGGACAACTGCATCATTGAAGGATACTTTTTCCCAATCTCACTGTGTGGCGCAGTGGATCTGGTGACAGAAGAACAGGAAATATTGAGATCTGATCCTGTGCATTCTATGGGAAAACACAATGATCACACTGAAATGAGGCTCCAATACACTTCTGGGTTTAATAATGAAGACAGACAATGGAGATCAAATAAGTAATTGTAAGGTATTTGCAGCAGGCATAATATGCTCACAAACTTAGACACTGAGCAAACATTTTGTAGTAGTTATGCACTTTGCATTCTGTGCATAGAAGAGTAAACAGCTATCTCTTGCATTGGTCTGTATAGAGAATATATCTATTTATTTGAACACTATATGGTGATATTAATTTCGTACCATATGGTTGTTTTTGCTGTGTCCTGTTTTAGGTATAAACTGCAAAAAAGTTCAGATATTTGATTAGTAATTTTCTAAAGGATCTGGGATTGATGCAACAGAATTTCTAGTTTGACTTAGGCTACTTTCACTACAGAATGCTGCGTTTTATGTCTGGCTGCCTCTCGGCTTGTTTGCCGTGCTGCGGCTGAACCTTTGGCCCGCCCCCTTTATAATGAATAGGGCCAGGGCGGAATTCCAGCAGCATGGTGGGCTAACGTTAGCACGGATCCGGCAGGCTGTTCAAGTGTAAGAATAGCCTTATTTTGCAGCTGATGCTCGATATTATATATCGATACATTTATACTCTCGTGACCTTGTGTAATGAAAGGTACAGCACTGCATGTAATACAATTAGTTAAAAAAGGCAGTTTTTGTCTCTGTTTATGTGTGTAAATGTGTTGGGGTCACATTCAAACTATATTTTAGTATAAGTTGTTCTAGATCTGGATGCTGATGTATTTTGTCTGATTGCTGGAAAGTAATTTTCATCTTGGCGGCTCCCTGGCATTCCCACTTTAACCCCTATACAGGAATCTGGCCTTTGCTGCAGGGAACACACCAGGCCACGACCTCTTGGAGAAGTCGCCGTGTGGTTGGCTGCTCACCCATGTGAGTCAGAGACGCTGGTGCAGAATATCCAACAAAAAGGAAAAAGCATGGATCGCACATCCACATGCTACTCATAGATCTATCATTGCTTCTCTGCACCATTCACATCGCCTCTCAGCATAATTAATAGAATACAGCGCCATAATCTACATACTGTACACAAGGCATTTGTATATGTTTTGATCAAAATGCATAAACACACTCACCCCGCAAAAGGTTGCCACTATAAGTGGGTACCTACTCTAATTGGGCACTGCACCACATCGTGACCACTGACGCCAAAGCACTGCACCAGCAGTCCAACAGCACCCCTGCTGTCAGACTAAGCGCCTTTGGCACTGGGCCGCACCGACCCAAAGAAACATCACACACACTAAGTAGTACCGCACCATGTGAAGAGATGTTAAAAGCTCACCTTTCCATGTGCTCTGAGGAACTCCAACTTGGAACTAGTAGAAAATTATTAAACTTTAGGCCTCATGCACATGACCTAGCAGGTCCACGCCCATATTGTGGCCCACAAACAGCGCGTCCGCCATATGCGGGCACCGACCATGTGCGCACATGAATGGGTCAGCAATCCTGGAGGTGCAGTGCTGAAAGGAGGCAAAGATTGGAAGACCACGGAAGCACTACGGAGTGCTTCCATGGGTTTTCTATTCATGCCTCTGTCGGATGCAGATTGCGGACTCCATTCAAGTGAATGGGCACACGGTGGGTGCAATTTACGGTCCACAGTACAAGCATGGCCAGCACACGGTTATGTGCATGAGGGCTTAAGCATCATTCACACGACAGTGTTTGGTCAGTGATTTCCATCAGATATTGTGAGTCAAAACCAGGACTGGAGCCTCCACAGACAAAAGGTATAATGACCAAACACTGACGTGTGAATGAGGCATTATGTAGTCTCCTGCTAATTAAAAACACCTGGGCCGAATGGGAGGAGTGCAGATACCATGAGAGAATTGTTTGTACCTTTTAGTCCGACTTACTTCAGGTCGACTAATATCTTAATTATTATCACATTTATGTCTGTAGTCAATCATTGAGCCAGCTTAAATGGAGGCATGCCCTCATCCTGTCTGCCTAGTGTCAGTAAGGGTGGGTTCACATCAGCGTTATGGATTCCGATATGGCTTTCCGTTATAACATGGTTATAACGGAAAATAACGGAATCCATAAGACGGAAATCAATACGGAAGCCTTTAAGAGGCATTTCGTTTTGATCCTTCATAATACAAGTCTATGGGCAGCAGAACAGATCCGTCCTGGTTTCCATTATGCAGGTGTAAACTGCTGCATAATGGAAATGGGACGGAGCCGTCATGCTGCCAATAGACTTGTATTATGACGGAGTGCAAAACGAAAGCCTTTAAAAGGCATTCAGTTTTGCTTTCCGTCATAATAAACATCTATGGGGATAATAACGGATCCGTCTGTTTCCCGTTATGCAGAACGGAAAAAAAAGTCCTGTCTTGCATAACAGGAACCAGACAGATCTGTTATGATTCCCATAGACTTCTATTATGACGGATCATAACGGAATGCCTCCTCTCGTTCATGCTTAAGGCAATTGCCTGTATTATGTATGTGCACCGCTTATGATATGTACAGCGTTATGGAATGAATGGCATTCTAAAAATAAATAATAATAATAATAATAATAAAGGCTTCCGTTTTGCATTCCGTCTTATGGATTCCGTTATTTTCTGTTATAACGGAAAGCCATAACAGAGTCCATAACGCTGATGTGAACCCACCCTAAGCTGTTTCTCACTCGCAGAATGGATGCATGCATGAAAATAAAGGCTTAGGCCTCTTTCACACGAGCGGTTTTCCTGTCTGGATGCGATGCGTGTAGTGAACGGATAGCATCCAGACTGAATCCTGACCTGTTTATTTTAATGGGTCTGTGCTCATCAGCTCTTAGTAGTGTTGAGCGAACTTCTGTTTTCAAGTTCGGCGTACAAGGGTCAGGTTATCTAAGAATTCCGTTATGGATTCCGCTACCACGGACCATAAGTTATGGTCCGTGGTAGCTGAATCCATAACAAAACTCTTAGATAACCTGAACCTTGTAAGCCGAACTTGAAAACAGAAGTTCGCTCATCCCTATCTCTGGGTTCAGGAAAATTGCAGCATGTTCTATATCAGGAATGAGCAACCTTTGGCACTCCAGCTGCTGTGAAACTATAACTCCCAGCATGCACACTTACTCAGCTGTTCTTGGAACTCCCATAGAAGCTCTGGCTCCATAGAAATGAATGACGCTTGTGTGAAAAACGGAAGTCATCCAGATGCAGTGTAGTTGCTAGGAGATGTTGCTAGATAGTTGTTAGGAGATGTTGAGTGTTATTCTTCAGTTTTTCTTCACACGCATGAAAAACATCAAAAACTTATTGCATCCGTGTGGAAAAAACTGAAACACTGAACACAATCACAGACAAATCAAATTCAACTTGAGTGCAAAACCAGCAGACCGTGACTCATTCTGTATCGCTCGTGTGAAAGAGGCCTTACACTGCTTGGGGTCACATATTCTGGGGTATGTGGGGCATGAAGTACATACAAATGAAATGTGTATGCTCTGAGCTGACATCACTGATAACGCACTTGTCAAGACTTTACATTTGGATTTCTTTGTTATCTGTATGTTGCTTATCTTCATAGAAAAAAAAATCTGCTCAGATTCATAACCTTCACGAACAATGTGGGGGCCACAAAGCGAAAAACATCCAAACAGTTGTGTGTACTAAGAAAATGTAGCACTTTGGAAGATGATACATACTGTTATGAATAATTCATACAAATGAAGTCATAAGGATAATAAATACAACTGATGTCTCTTCATAAGTTGTGCTGCTTGTTATAGAAATTCACTTATGGTCAGAAACATAACTAGTCGGAGGCGGGGGGTGGATGGGAGCTAACCAAGGCCAAGGCAAGGGTCCCACAGGAGACCTTCACCACACTGAGTCTCGCCAAGCTTCATTAACCTACCGCTCTGGTGCTGGGCACAGTGTGGCACCATGCATATCCCTCAGCCTTCTGTCTCCAGCTCTCAGTGTAGGAGCTCCAAAGTATCAGAGAGCAAGAGACAATAGTCGGACGACTGTTTCTTGCAGCAAAGTAGTTGGGTAATGAAGTTTGTCCTCTTTCTTAGGGCTCCTGCATAAGACTGTATCCGTTTTTGAGATCTGAGAGCCTGCCCCCATTTTTTTAATTTTACTCCTTCACAAATGCCCTATCCTTGCCCGCAAAACGGGCTCGCTGAATGGACTTACAGGCGTACAGCACATAGGGCCACAAAAAATGCGGATCAGGTGCGCACCAAAACTATGGTCGTGTGCATGAGGCCTTAATTGGTGCATTCAGTGCCTTGCACTGCTGCACATGTGTAGCTGCCGACCCTGCACTGTGTCTCTCTGCAAACTGCATGGGATATTAATATTTTGTTGGCCACTATCACCTTGTGGGGGGCACTAAAGAGATGTCGGGGCAATAAGAGGGGTATTGGGGGTAGCAGCAGGATGTAAAATTTGTGTGCAGATTCATAGCTGGGGGAAGTCTTCATGGCGGTCTGGATCCATATACAGAGAAGAGGTTAGAGAAGTGGCTGCAACCATACTGTAGTCACTTTTTATTGGGTATTAGTTATTATTTGGTATTAGGTATCATTTGGTAATGGCATTATTTAGATCTACACTATACACTCTAAAATTACAGTATGCCTTAAATTAATAATAAAAGATAGCCTTATAGATAATCTATAAGCTATATACTGCATTTTTAAGGGGTAAGTGACAAAATATACGTTATGTCTTGGGTGCTGCTTGGATGAGAAACCCAGTGATGCTGCTGAATGATTTGGACAGCCTACAGCTGTGAAGAGATATATTGGAGGGTGGAGTGGACGGGGAAGCAGAACTCTTTCAGCATGGCCCATAAGCCATATACTCCTGCTAAGGGCATGTTCACATGCAGAAGATTTATTTTGTGAAATTTTTGCAAATGTCTTATTAGTCACAGAAATTTCAGCAACTTATCTGCCGCGTGTGAACATATCCTTAGGAAGGACCAAATGAAAACCTGTGGATATGAAGTTATTTTTTCAGCACAAAACCAGGTTCATTTATACTGTAATTGTACTTCATTGAAGTCTTTTTCAGTATTCACTTGTTATACAATGAACAATCCAGGAGCACAATTGTTCAATGGTCAATAGGATAATACTCGTTGAATACTCGTTTTATACCTCATCTTTTTTACATAAACATAGCTGTTTGAGGTCTTGTTTTCTGCTAGATGGGCTATAGTTTTTTTTATGTGCCATGCAAGTAAGGAGATTTTTTGGCAACCCCCCATTTGACTGGACCTGTAAAGGAAAGACTATTTACCTGCTTCCTGGCAAGGGCTTCCACTCCTTCTCTTCTAGGCTTGTGATGCTCCACTGGGCTCCTTCAATGTCAACATCTGGTTTGACATTGCCTCAGTCAATCACTAACAGTGGGGGAGACCGGGTATCAAGTGACCATTTGTCATAACGTAAGGGGAGCTGGTCAGCGTTGTGGCCAGTGATTGGCTGCTGCGATGTCAAACCGGATGTAGTTATTGAGGGAACCCAGCGGAGCACCACATGCCGGGAGGAGAGGGAGCGAGGAGCCGATGCTGGGAAGCAGTTACGTTTTCTTTACATGTTACCAAACCCCACCCCCCACCCCCCCACATTCTTTCACAACCCCTTTAAGGTTTTATTGTGGATTAAATGCAAAAAAAAGCAATTGAGACATTTTTACCAATGACTATTACAATTTTACCAGAGACCATACATAATGTGTTCACTGTATAGTACCTAGTGCTGCCGTTTGAGGAATACCAAATATATGTATTACTGTGACATTAAAATCTGGATTGCGAAAATGTGTTTATCTTAATTCTTGTTGTGCTTTGTTTATAGTAACATTATTTAAAAAAAAATTAACTTTCAGTTTTCAGCTTGTTTTTCACCCATAATGTACTGGAACCTAGATAAGGTCTGTAAGGAAAAATATTATTAGGGTAAATCCACATGTACCAGACTGCTGCAGATCTGCCATTTGAATTTGAAAGATGGAAAAATCGCAGTAGCAGCAGTGTGGATGAGAATAAAAATCTGCCAAATGTCAATTTCTGTTGCAGATTAGTCTCTGATTTGTGGCAGATTTTCCTCATTTAATTCAATGAGCAAGTCAAAATATGCAACAACTTCCAGTTTTTGTTGATTACTTGCATATTTAGAGCAAAATTGGTGGGTGTTGAAAATGATTTAAAATGACCAATGTACTCAGCCAATGAAACACCTGACTCTCCTGTCCTGACATTTCCATGGTTCCCCACTGGTTTTTGTTTCTTCACATGGCTGTATCTATCTTGCTGTCCACAAACCACAGATCCACATAATGCAGAAAACGTCCATGTGCATCTCGCACTTCTTGTGGGCTCCATTGTCAAAGTACCTATTCTTGTCAGCAAAATGGACAAGAATAGGACATGTTTTATATTTTGCGGCACAGTCTCATGGATGTGGACATTGGTGCAGCTGTCCGCATTTTTTGTGACCCCATAAAAATGAAAAGGTTCACGTGAAATCCACAAAAAATGTAGATCGGACGCAGGCTGAAAATACAGTCGTGTGAATGAGGCCTTAAAATGAAAATGATATAAATTTGTTGCTACTTTTGTCCGATATTACATCTTTTTTCGACCTTGCATTTAAGGATCATAAATCAGAGTGACATTGATTTTTACAATGATTTGTTCATTGCTGTATCCATGGCATTAGAATGAATAGATGCCATTAACTGTCTGTCTACAATAATAACTTCAATCATTAGAAAATATTTGTCAGATGCATTTTCAATTTTTGTATTGCTACTTGATCACAAGTATTTGTCATTGAAAGATGTGTCAAAGTTAATTCACTGTGATTAAGTAAATACTCTCGTCACTTAGGATTATATATTTTTATACATGGGATAATCTACCACCTACTGTAAATTACAATAATAATGGACATCCTAAAGAAGCTTATATAAATTCAGCAGGCAGCAGGCCACCTGTAAGAAAACAGGTCACCAAACTAAGAGGTGATTTCTAATATTCTTTGTAATTTATAGTTGTACTTTGGGGGAGTTTTTTTAAGACCGGCGCAGAAGATGCTGAAAGATGCACCTAATGTATAAGAAGCTCAGGCCTCATCATAAATTAGGTGCATCCTCTGGCAGTCCATGCGCCTAACCAGAAATCGATGACACCTCTGAGCTGATGTAGATTTCTGACTTTGTTTGTGACAGAAAACTGGCATAAATAAGATAAATTTGTTGCAGCTGCTGGCCATGCCCCTTTCCTGCGCACCCCCTTTCTAAAAAGTGGCGAGAATGGAGTAAAAACTGGGAGATGTGACAATTTTTAAAAAAAGTCATAGTTAAAAAGTTGCAAACACATTGCGAGTTTTTAACTCCACTTTTCAGGCGTTTGGGAGATGATAAATCTCCCCCACTATTCTTTACAGTGCACCGCTGCTGCAGAACCTTAAGGGTCCATTCACATGTCCGCAAGTTTGGTCCGGATCCATTCTGGATTGTGTGGAACGGGTGCGGACCCATTCATCTTCAATGGGGCTGGAAAAGATGCGGACAGCACACAGTGTGCTGCCGCATCCGCACTTATGTTCCATATCCGCACATCCATTCTGCAAATAAATAGAACATGTCCTATTCTTGTCCGCAGAAACGGACAAGAAAAGGCATTTCTATTTAAAGTGCCGGCCATGTGCAGTCCGCACAATGCGGACCGCACATGGCCGGTGTCCATGTTTTGCGGATCTGCAATTTGCAGACCGCAAAACACTTGTGGACATGTTAATGGACCCTACAAGGGTGTTCTGGTTATTTCAAGTTATCCACTATTGACTGGCTGCCCTGAATTGAATGGATCTGCAGGTCATATATGTGCATTGTCGGTCCTTTTATCTCTATAGGACCTGACAGAAATAGCTGATTGCTGTACTTGACTACCTCCGTCAGTCCCATAGAGATGATTGGAGTGGCAGCGCACACGCCCAAACTGCCGCTCCATTCATTTTGGGGGCCTACAGGACACACGCCTCTCATTCTCGTGTTCAGTGGGTTACAATCCCTCTCCCCTACTATATCTAATAGTTGTCCCATATCTTATGGATAGCGCATAACTTGAAATAACCGGAATACCCCTTTCGTGAAGGTCTGTAGAAGCTGTAAAAGTCACACACCATATGCTGTAGAAACTCCTCTCAAAAAAGTGGGAGAACTATATGTCAGTCATTGGCTAAGAGAAGGAAATTCCTACGAGTCAATGTAGGCCCCTTTCACATCTGCGTTGTGAGGATCCGGCGTGCACTTCCGTCGCCAGAAATGCCCGCCGGATCCGTCATAACGCAAGACAACTGAAAGCATTTGAAGACGATCCATACGGCGCATTGCTCACATAGCATAGCTATGTGAACCATGCGACGCGGGGAACCGGTGATGTCATCGAGGAGCGCCCCGGCCGCCGCACAGAAGGTAGTAGCTTCTTTTCCATGGCAGCCGAGACTTTAGTAGTGTCCTGGCTGCCATGGTTCGGATACGGTGATGCGCCGAAACGACGTTTAGCTTAAAGTCGGATCCGGATTAATGCTTTTTAATGGGCATTAATTCCGGATCTGTCCTTGCGGCATGTCTTCAGGATTTTTGGCCAAGGAAAATCTGCAGCATGCTGCGGATTTTTCTACGGCCAGAAAACGTGTCAGTACTGAACTGAAGACATCCTGATGCATCCTGACCGGATTTCTCTCCATTCAGAATGCATTGGGATAATCCTTATAAGTATCTTTCCGTCCTAGAGCCCCGAGGACGGAACTCTAGGGCGGAAAGGAAAAATGCTGATGTGAAAGGGGCCTAAATAATACTACGGATGAAGCCAAGAAATAGTTATAGACGTCAATAGAAATTGCCCATTCATGTGTATTATAGCCATAATCTACACCTCAAAACAATGCTAAATATTGAGCCGTGGTAATTATAGCTGCAGCATTATAATGATTCTCCTTGCTAACCTCAACAACTCAGCCACAAAGTATTCTATTCACTTTAACGTTCCATGACATCGATGCTGGTTTCATACAGTACACGTCCCATAAGACCTCTACATATAAGTATAATCCTTCTCTGGAAAACGGAAAGGGATCAGGTATGTTATACAGTATGTATTAAAATAATAACTGTCCTGGTTATAATCCTTACAGAACATCACAATCCTTACTAAAAACTATGAAGATTGACCTTTGTGTCCAACCCTGATCACTTTCTGAATTTGTATCATCTCAATACTTGTTAGTGTTTTGTAACATGATAAAATACAGTAGTTAGCCTCGGATCAGATCACAGTGTATCTGTATATGTGGACACTGCTTTTTCTATGGAACAGCTCTATGTCATATCTAAGTCCAATATAAAATCTGTGCTCACGTTAAGTGACCTAAAGGTGGAAGCCTTTTAAGAATTTTGGAAACGTACAAATGATCAAATTTAGATTTAAAAGAACCCAAATACATATTTGCAATGTGAGGAGTCACATGAGACATGCGTTATATGTAACTGGTGAGATCATTTCACGTTTCCCAAAGTGCAGCATCCAAATATAAGTAATGAGACTTCATGTCTAAGCAATGCTGGAGGAATGTTAGCCTGGCATTGCTGCTGCCCTCATCAAGGATAGAGAGATCACTGGCCTTGTCCTCTTTGATTCAGGGTCAGGGTATGCTTGATCTTCGGCTCGGATAATCCTGCTGATATCTATGTTGATTATAATTTTAAAAGTGGATTATATTGAATGTATAACAGAGCTCATCAATCGACACATATTGGGCAGATCTATCAATAATGTTGCAGGGATTGATTTGAGTGATGTCCTTCATAAATTCTTTACCCAACTGAAAATGAAAATCCAAACATGCATTTTTCCAACATAAATAAGCTTTGTACTTATTGTACTAGTTTTAAAGTTTGTCTTACAGGGGTATTCCAGTTTTTTTTTTTTGTATTGGTTTATATAAAATGAAACCATACAATTTTCTAAAATACCGATTCTGATCTGTCAGAAGAACAGAAAACTAAAAAAAATCAAAGCCTGTATTTTGAGCATACATAAAGCATCTTACAGGCGATCAGTTTTTGATCAGTAATTGTAAGCCAAAATCAGGAGTGGGTCCAAAACAGGGATAAAATTTAATAGAAATATTTGCATCTTTTTTGCGTATTGGTCCCAGTCCTGCTTTTGGCTTACAAATACTGATTACATACTGATGCAAAATACTGACCGTATGAAATAGACTTATGCCCAATATGCATCCGTTTTGGCCATTTACGTCTCAATTTGCATCTGTGTTGGCCATTTACGTCTGAAATCAGTTTTTTAACAAGGAGAAAAAGTCCTGCATGCAGGACTCTAATGGACTCTTTCACACAGTCAGTATTTAGTCAGTATTTTGCATCAGTATTTAATTAGTATTTGTAAGTCAAAAACTAGGAATGAGTCCAAAACAGAGATAAAAAGTAATAGAAATATTTGCATCTATTCTGTGTCTTGGACCCACTTCTGCTTTCAGTTTACAAATACTGACCAAATACTGACTGTGTGAAAGAGGCCTTACAGATGCTCAAAATATAGAATCTTTTTTCTTGTTTTTTTCTGTTCTATTAATATTCTTCTGCTGCTAATTGTGCTGGCTACAGCAACATTTTTGCCACTGCCCATTCCTTTGGAGGGCCCAGCCAACTGCCTGTTTGCCATAGTGTACTATAAACTGTATCAGTAATGTAACAACAAGATGACACGGCGATATATTAGACTGCCCTTTAATACTGAGGAACAGTAATTCTATGCATAATCTAACAGATTATCTGGGAATGTGGCAGCAGTTCAACAAGATGCACACGGCGATTACACTCAATCTGCACTGTCCCTGCAGACTCCCTATGCTCTTCAATGCCACAGTCTTAAAAAAACTCTCCCTATGATCTCCCAGCACTGTCCCTGCACTGTCCCTATTCAACATTATTCTATTAATAGCTTTCTGCAACACTGTCATTGCATGAGCGCTTGTCATGTCTCTCCCTAAGCTCAGCTTACAGTGAAATGGCGGAGAATAAGCGGGATGAGGCTTTTTTAAGGCTGTGATAGTTTTATGAGGGATAGCTATCTTCGGATTGGCTGGCTGCACGGGATTATGGGTCATATCACGTTCCCGGGTTTCTTACTTTCACTTTCTAACACGTGCATGTCTTTATACAGTATATACACAGATATAACATGATAAAAGGATACATGTCTCAAAAAGTGATATAAATATAGCCTAGTTATTTTGCACTAGAGTTTCCTTATAGACATATGACAGCCCCAGCAGCGTTTTAGTGATAGTTATAAATATATAACATACTATTACATTTTTAGCTTGATTTCAGCAATGTAAAACTTCTCAGAGATCAATGTGCTAATGAATGTACTACACTAGCTGTAATGGATATGATTACCGTACTACATAACACATAGGAAATGTAGTCCTAGTTTTTAAATCTAGTGTATAGGGAATTTATAATGAAGTCATGCATCATTTTATATACCATACATAGTTGCTTAGAATGAAAGTAAAGTAGCTATATTTTATATGTAGCAGTTCTGTGTTAGTATTCTTAGATAACCAGATCATTTAAATCCTATTATCGATGTTAGGATTATAAAACTAAAGTATCTTTTGAATCCATGATTATTGTGTGTTTGCAATACTCAGTATTGGCCTCAGTACTGTATGTACTGTATGTGAGGACACGTTCAAAGGATTTTCCGAGATCTTTATACTGGTGACCTATCCTCTGGATAGGTCATAAGTATTTGAGTGGGGGTCTGACGCCTATGACTCTTGCAGATTAGCTGTTTGAGAAGACACTGGTGCTCGCAGTAGCGCAACAGCCTTCTCTCTACTTACCAAGTACTGAGCCATCCATTTGATAGAGACTGTGCTTTGTATTGCAGCACAACCCCATTTACTATTTGTGACCAATGAATGTGACATCACATGACGTAGGGAAAGCTACGAGAAGGCCATGGCACCACTGCTAGTGTCAGTGTCTTCATAAACAGCTCCTGGGTGTTGGACCCCCACCGATCAGATCCTAATGGCCTATCAAGAGGGTAGGTCATCAGTAAAAAGATTTTGGAAAACCCCTTTAATGTAGCAGAGTGGATGGAGGATGCTTGTTAACGCCACAGTGAATGGTCACTAGTGCCGTACACAGCAATAATGTAAATGTGCTCTTATGTAATACGGAACTGATGTGCTAGTATTGTAGTGTGAAACAGTTTACTTTAATGAAAATCCCAAAACTGAATAAATTATCTCCTTCCTTACCTTTCCTCTAGGTTTGAGATGCCCAGGGATGAATCACACGAGATGACCAACTTTGAAAACTAAAAACAACCCTATTGTGCTACTAACAATGCCTTACAGAGTAACAAAGTTGTCACCTTACTTCATTCATCTGGGGATATCTAGAGCCAAAAGGAAAGTTAAATAAGGATACATGTATCTTGAGATACAGCTATAGGACCCAAACTAGCACATACCGTATTTTTCGCCCTATAAGACGCACCGACCCATAAGATGCACCTAGGTTTTTGGGGAGGAAAATAAGAAAAAAAATATTTTTAACCAAAAGGTGTGCTTTTGGTGGGTTTTGAACTAATGCTGGTCTGTACATGATAATATTATAGTGGATCTATATATGCTGCACTGTTATGGGGGATCTGTGGATGACACTGTTATGGGAATCTGTGGATGACACTGTTATGGGAATCTGTGGATTGCACTGTTATGGGGGATCTGTGGATGACACTGTTATGGGGGATCTGTGGAGGACACTGGTATGGGAATCTGTGGATTGCATTGTTATGGGGGATCTGTGGATGGCACTGTTATGGGGGGGGGATCTGTGGATGACACTGTTATGGGGGATCTGTGGATGGCACTGTTATGGGGATCTGTGGATTGCACTGTTATGGGGGATCTGTGGATGACACTGTTATGGGGGATCTGTGGATGACACTGTTATGGGGGATCTGTGGAGGACACTGTTATGGGGGATCTGTGGAGGACACTGTTATGGGAATCTGTGGATTGCAGTGTTATGGGGGATCTGTGGATGGCACTGGGCACTGTTATGGGGGGGAGCTGTGGATGGCACTGTTATGGGGAATCTGTGGATGGCACTGTTATGGAGGAGCTGTGGATGGCACTGTTATGGGGGGAGCTGTGGATGGCACTGTTATGGGGGGAGCTGTGGATGCACTGTTATGGGGGGGAGCTGTGGATGGCACTGTTATAGGGGGGATCTGTGGATGGTACTGTTATGTGGAGGGGGATTTGTGGAGGGCATTGTTATGGGAAGGGGGATCTGTGGATGGCACTGTTATGGGGGTGATCTGTGGATGACACTGCTATAATATGTGTCATCCACAGATCCCCCTTATAACAATGTCACCCAATACACCGTGCCCTGCTGCTCTGCATAGTATTTCTAAACACCAATGCTTAAGTTCTTAATAGGTTTAACTAAAGCTGCGATCTCTTATTTATTATAACTTACAAGAAATCCTCCGTAGCAGGCAGAGCGGCTGGCTGGATTACGTCACTCACTGACGTTGCACGCCTGCTTCATTCATAAAGTGGGCGGAGCAGTGAGTGAAGTAACCCAGCCAGCCGCTCTGCCTGCTACGGAGGATTTCTTGTAAGTTATAATAAATGAGAGAGCGCAGCTTTAGTTAAACCTATTAAGAATTTGAGCATTGGTGTTTAGAAATACTATGCGGAGCAGCAGGGCCCAGTGTGAGTACAGTGACTGCCCTGGGACCGCCGTAAGTTGCCGGCCTCCAGCCCCTCCTCGTTCCCCGCTCATTCATCGCAGCCTGCGATGCTGGAGCATCGCAGGCTGCGATGTACATTGTCAGCATTCGCCCCATAAGACGCATGGGCATTTCCCCCCCACTTTTGGGGGGAAAAAGTGCGTCTTATGAGGCAAAAAATACCCTACATCATTGTCTTTTGGCTGCTCATATCCTAGTTAAATACATTGTGACTACATCCAAAATACATAAATCGTATTACTTTGTCATTTTGAGATTTGGCATATATTATACTGTACATGTGTAAAACTGAAACTAAGCCTTAAACAAGAAGAGATTATAACATATGTTTCCTGAGATGGTGGAGGTGCCATGTGCCATCCTTCATCCAGAAGATTTGGCACAGTTGCTTTAGTTTATTAGCAGGCAGAGGACAGCAACAGGAGGTCAGCAGAAGTACTAGGGGCAAAGAGAATAACAAAGTACAAAGCAAGCTGTGGTCAGCAATACAAGAATAAAGCAGTACACAGGTCAGAGACAAGTCCAAGTGTTAGCAACGATAAGGCAATCGGGAAAGTGGCTTAAACAGATAGAGACTTCAAGCTAAAACATGCCCCCTCCAGCCCTGAAAAGTGGCATGTGTGGCATAAAATAGCAAGAGTTGCACATTTTAGTACAAATGAGGCTTGCTCCAAAATGTGCAACTTGTTTAGGTCAGTTTTCTGCCATAAAATCAGTGATAAATTCCTCCCATTGATTTTGCTTTCAAATTAGTCATTGTTGTCTTTTGTAAGAATGCTGAAATTAGCACAGTGACCGTTGTAGTTATTGGAGATATTTGTTCAGTGGTGGAATTGATGAAATTCCTTCAAAGCTTTTAGATGACACCACTAGATAAAGGAGTTCTCATGTACATTCTGTAGAGTAGTAATGCAGACAACCATCAAAACCATTATTTTAAAGGGAGGCTTTCACAGTAGTAAACCACTAACATCGTTGGCATAAAAACAAGCGTAAAAACAAGTCCATACATACTTTTGGTGGTGTTCATAGCAGTAGCTTTCCTGAAAAAATCATCATTAATTGCATCATTAAAGGTCCACTGAGCATGGCCAAGCTGGGTAAGTGTTCTAACGTTTCGTCAGAAATCCCTCCCCAACCCTCCCCCTTGAAACTTGACTGACATTACTTAACTGGGTGTATATAACAGAGAATGGCACAGGCTCAGTAGTTCCCTAAGGCTGTTGTCCACAGCAGGGAAGTGGGCTGGATTTACAGTAAATAGCACTTACAATGATACAATTGCTAATAGACCTGTCAGTCAACAAAGTTGCAAGGAAAGAGGTTGGGGAGGCTTCCCTGGCTTGGTGAAGCCCAATAGACACTTGCCAGAATGGCAAGAGATGCAATTAAAGTTGATTTTTCAGGTATATCACAGCTAGTAGTTTAGTACTGTGAAATGTCCAGACAGACTCCCTCTAAAGGGGTTTCCAGGCATTATTCCTTAGGATAGGCCAGCAAGATTGAATAGGTGAGTGTCTTACTCTTGGCACCTGTGTCAATCTGCTGCCAGTGGCATTCAGGTGAACACTGCATCCTCTTCCCTGTTTACATTGGGGTGGACATTGGTTTCTACTTTAAGTAGCGTCAAAGAAGGACACAGATTGTGTTGACAGTGTAGACATCCCAGTTGCTGAGTTTTTCCATCTCATAGTAGTCTATTCAAGATACAGTAAATCCTTCTTCTCTTCAGAAATAGAGAATGCATTCAATTATAATTTTAAATTCCTTTTGAGCCAGCTAAATGCTATCCCTAAATGATTATCAAAGCATGTAGAAGAGAGTAAATAAATGCACACGTTTATCCTGGTGCTCTCCTTGTTGATGCTAATGTCTGAGCAGAAATAATAGACTTGGTCAGCCTTTACAAAGCTCATGGTTCACTTTGGCTCTTAATGTGCTTCACAACAAAAATGAATAAGCACAAGCAGGAGCGTCCATTGTGAGCACGGATGGGAAAAGTTGTCTAGTTATTTCTGGACGATTAACAATGAAAGGCAATTTGCGTGGCTCAAGCAAATTTGTATGAGAAGTTTGCCCAGGCTTACGCACAAATTCTTGTTACAGTACATGCATGCCTTCAATGCTTTTATTCTCCAGCACGTAAAATATGTGTGCTATTTATTTGATGTTTATCTTGTATAAATTAGGTGCAATTAAAATGTGGAACACAAGTTACTTGTTCTGTTCCAGACTTACCACAGACACATCATGATTAGAGATGAGCGAAGTTTTGAAAAATCGATTCGAGCTCTGCGACGAATTTCTCCCAAAAAATGTGGTTTGTTCCAAATTATTTTGTCATTAAAAGCATTAAATCAGCTATATCCCGGCCTGCAGTTAACCCCTTCACGCATTTGGACGTAACTGTACGTCCAGATCGCAAGTAATTTGCCATATTTGGACGTACAGTCACGTCCAAACTGCTTATCGGGGCTGTGACAGTTTAAAGTCTCCGGACTCTTCTGATCCCTTGCTGGCAAGCACTCCGATTGGTTAGTCTCTGCAGACTAACCAATCGAAGTGCTTTAGTCTGAAAATGACGGTTTCAGGCTGTGATCTCCACGCTGGAGATCGCAGCCTGAAATCAGGCAAGACCTCATGTGTACCACCATGCTCCTTTATGTATACACTGCCCCCAGATGCTGCCATTGTCCCCCATATGCTGCATTTACTCCGATATGCTCCCTGCAGTGATCTCTTCACTTCAGCTAGTGATGGCAACAGCTCAGGAATGGAACTGCTTCCATCAGCAGAAAGTGTCTTACAGCTGACACTCTGCTGCTATGGCCTAAATCAGTGCTGACACCAATCTCAGCCATTTAACCCAATAGATGCCACGATCAGCAGCTGCCCACGACATCTATTGGTTCGAGAGGGAGTGAGCTCCCTCTTCCTTCCATCGGGCCACCACTGCTGCGATGGCAGCTGCCCGATGGGTCTGATCAGCCTTAGGCATCTTGCACATGACCACATGTATTTTGTGGTCTGCAAAAAATAAGGATGACATCCGTGTGCATTCCGTATTTTGCGGAACAGCTGGCCCCTAATAGAACAGTACTATCCTTGTCCAGTATGCGGACAATAAGAGGTCATGTTCTATCTTTTAGCAGTATGGATACATGGAAATACAGAAACGAAATGCACACGGAGTACCTTCCGTTTTTTTTGTGGACCCATTGAAATTAATGGTTCCGCATACGGTCCGCAAAAAAAATGGAACGGACGTGGAAAGAAAATACATTCGTGTGCAAGAGGCCCACGTGTAAGTGTAGCACTGACTATACAGTGCATTGCAATAGATGGTGGCTTGGTTGGTATGAGGGACACTGTTGCAAGTGTAAGAGGGTGCAAGGTGTTGTTTTTGATAGCAGGTACGTGTCACCGAGGTTGCTGGCCTCGGTGAGGTAAGAGCCGGGGTTTTTGGTCTGCAGCAGCTAGTGCTGCTCTGTTAAATAGCATGGCTGCAAAGCCGATCCGGGCCGGCTCTTACTGGGAGCAGCTAAAGAGTAGGGTGGGTGGCTGCTCCCCACGGTCCAGTCCATGTTTTGGGGCTGGGTATAAAACGCAGCCAGCAGCTGTGTCTGGGTGTGTGTGATTATCCTGGAGCCTGCAAACAGGGCTGAGGAATTCTCTGTCCTGGAGGAAGGAGCTCAGCAAGGTGGTGTTGCCCTGCGACCTGAAGGTGGAATCGCCTGCGGCTGAGCCGACTGCTAGGTGTGAACCCGCACCTAAACCACCCAAGGTGACTGGACCGTGTGTTGGCCTGTTTTTGGTTTTTCCACATGATTTCTGTTGTGTATGAACTGTCACCAAGAGACTGTTTTCATTTCTGGTGTGCAAGTGTGAATAAAACACTGTTTGATGCACAATCTGGACTCCTTGTTTTGCCTCTAAACTGCACCCGCACCGCTGTCTACCAGAGCGACTCCCACATTTGGTGTCGGATGCGGGCATGCGCAGTGAGGCTGGCGTGAACGCCGAACTTTGTTTTTGCTGGGCAAAAGTGAATGTCCTATATTAAGCCGGCAAAGTTGCAGCCTGTGATCCCCGACAAAATGGAGGCGGCTGTGAAAGCCCTCATAGAGGCTAACGTGCAGCAGCGGGAGACCAACCAGCTACTGCTACAGCACGTGATGGCGTTGCAAGCGGCAGGAGCGTCCCACCGCGTCCACGATGCCCGGAAAGCTGTCCGTACCGCGATCCCTAAGATGACCCCTCGGATGATGTTGAGACCTATCTGGCGGTGTTCGAGAAGGTGGCCGTGAGGGAGAAATTACCCGAGAACAGTGGGCAGAGGTCATCGCTCCGTTCCTGGCGTCTGGACCCCAGCAAGTATTTTTGACCTCCCAGGTGACCAAGCAGCTGACTACCCGACTGTGAAAGGTGAGATCCTGGCAAGACTGGGGGTGAATGTTTTGGTCCGGGCCCAGCGGGTGCATCAGTGGGAGTTTAACCCGGCTGAACCCGCCCGGCCACAATACTATGACTTGCTACAACGGTTGCAAAAATGGCTGCAGCCAGACATACTGACTCCCACTGCTATGCTCACGCGTCTGTTAGCCGATGTCTTCTGGAGGGCTTTGCCTTACCCTCTCCAGCACTGGATCGGCCAGGTATCGCCCACCAATGCCCTGGAGATGGTCGACCTGGTGGAGCGGTACGAGGCCACCAGAAACCTGCAGGGAGTCTTGCTGGGAAGGGGTCAGTTAAACCCCGGAGGCCTCTGCCCCAGTTCCAACGTCCGCGACAGAGCGGCCTGCACGGAATATACCCCTGCGAGCCCGCCTCCCGTGGTATGCTGGAGGTGTCAGGAGCCAGGCCACATCAGGGCCGACTGTCCGCGTCGGGATGAGCTGATGGAGGTGAACTACGGGGTCGCCACTCCTTGTATGCACGAAGCTGTGCGCAACTGGCACCCGTGCGGTACAAGACCATAACCACCTGTGTCAGGTAGAGGTGGGAGATTCGCTGGCGGTGGCTCTGCTGGACTCCGGGAGTTTAGTCTCCCTGGTAAGGGCTGCCCTGGTACGGCCTGCGGAGTATACTGGCCGTAAAGTCGGGGTCCTGTGCATCCACGGAGACCTGAAAGACTATCCCACTGCACTAGTGACTTTGTCCACAGCGGCTGGTAGGTGGACCCACGAGGTGGCTGTCGCTACTACACTCCCACACGAACTAATACTTGGGAGGGACTTCCCGGTTTTCCGGCGCTGTGGCCGGCAATAAAGGTATCTGAGGGACCCGAGACAGGGGTGACCCTAGCAGAGTGGCCTGATACCGCTGGAAGGCCAGAACCCTGGGAGCCCGAGTCTGAAGGGCCGGCGGTAGGGGTGACCACTGCTCCGGCGGTAGAGGGGAAACAACCCCACTGAGTGTAATGGTGGGAGACACGGAGGACTTGCCACCGGGACCTGAGTTGGCAGACCTCAATGTCTCCGGGAAAATTTTGGGACCGCACAACACCGGGACCAAACCCTAACCCGGGCCTGGGAGAATGTGCTGGAAATTGATGGTAAACCCCAGAAACCAGGGGCTGAATTAATGTTCCCACGATTTATTGTTCTACAGGATATGTTGTATCGGGTGAACCAAGTCCGAGGTGAACCTGTTGAACAGTTGGTGGTGCCCACAGCGTATCGCAAGCTTGTCATGGAGCTTGCCCACCAACATGTTCTTGGGGGACACCTGGGGTGGCAGAAAACCCAGGACCGCATACTGCAGCGGTTTTATTGGCCCGGTGTGTTCAAGGAGGTAGAAGATTATTGTAAGTCCTGTCCAACCTGTCAGATAACTAGCCCCCAGCCTCATTTCCGTAGTCCTCTGGTACCTCTGCCAATTATTGAAGTACCGTTTGAGCGAATCGCTATGGATTTAATTGGGCCTGTACCAAAGTCTGCCAGGGGCCACCAACACATTCTGGTAGTTCTCGACTATGCCACTCGGTATCCGGAGGCGGTGCCTCTGCGACATACCTCAGCTAGGCTCATTGCCAAAGAGTTTATGGAGATGTTTTCCCGTGTGGGCCTGCCAAAAGAGGTTCTGACAGACCAAGGGACCCCTTTTATGTCCAAAGTAATGAAGGAACTGTGTAAATTGTTGCGTATAAAAGCAGTTACGGACGTCCGTTTACCATCCGCAAACAGACGGTCTTGTTGAGAGGTTTAACCAAACTCTAAAAAATATGTTAAAAAGGGTGGTGTCTAGAGATGGGAAGGACTGGGACCTGCTTCTGCCCTATCTCATGTTCGCAGTGCGAGAGGTACCCCAGGCCTCTACTGGGTTCTCGCCCTTCGAACTGCTTTATGGCAGACACCCTCGGGGCCTGTTGGATATCGCCAAGGAAGCATGGGAACAACAGCCTGTCCCCCACAAAAGTGTCATTGAGTATGTCACCCAGATGCAGGAACGGATAGAAAGGGTGTTGCCGCTGGTCCGAGAGCATATGGAGGCAGCGCAACAAGCCCAGAGTAGGGTGTATAATCGTCAGGCTCGGGTGCGGGGCTTCCATCCGGGAGATCGGGTTTTGGTTCTGGTACCCACCCTTGACAGCAAGTTCCTAGCTAGGTGGCAGGGCCCCTATGAGGTGATCGAGAAGGTAGGGAAGTAAATTACAAAGTACACCAGCCAGGGCGGCGCAAGCCGGAGCAGGTGTACCACGTGAATTTACTTAAGCCGTGGAAAGATAGGGACACAGCCGACGACCACAGCCCCGGCCAGGGCTTCTAGGTGAAAAGGGTCCAGCCCCACAGTTCGAGGCCTGTGAAGCAGTAACCACGGTAAAAATTGCAGACAGCCTGTCTTCCAAACAAGTTCAGGAAGTCAGGGAGTTCATCAGTCGGAACACGGATGTGTTCTCGGACCTCCCTGGCCGCACGTCTCTCATCCAACATGACATCGTCACTGAGCCTCAGGCCAAGATCCGGTTAAAACCATACCGGGTACCCGAGGCTCGGCGACGGGCCATCGCGGAGGAAGTACAGTTAATGTTGAAGCTCGATGTCATTGAGGAGTCGAAAAGTGAGTGGGCCAGTCCCATAGTCCTAATACCCAAGCCGGATGGGACGTTGCGGTTCTGCAACGACTTTCGCAAGTTAAATGAAGTATCCAAGTTTGTCGCGTATCCCATGCCCCGAGTAGACGAGCTGGTTGAAAGTTTAGGACAAGCCCGTTATTTTTCTGTGCTGGACCTCACTAAAGGGTACTGGCAGGTACCCTTAACGAGTCGGCTAAGGAAAAAACCGCATTTGTTACCCCGCAGGGCCTGTATCACTACAAGGTGTTACCCTTTGGCCTGCATGGCGCCCCCGCCACTTTCCAAGGTTAATGGACATAGTGCTGCGACCACATCGTCGGTGCGCCTCGGCCTACTTAGATGATGTAGTCATCCACAGCACCGACTGGGAAAGCCATTTACCCAAGGTGCAGGCGGTAGTGGATGCCCTGAGGAAAGCCGGACTGACCGCTAACCCAAAGAAGTGCTCCATAGGGTTAGAGGAGACAAAATATCTGGGATATGTAATTGGGCGGGAGTCATCAAACCTCAGGTAACCAAGGTAGAGGCCATTCGTAACTGGCCCCGACCGGTCACCACCAGGCAGGTAAAGTCGTTCCTGGGGATTGTAGGTTACTACATGAGGTTTGTGCCCCACTTTGCCACAATAGCAGCGCCGTTGACAGACCTCTTGAAGGGGCGAAAGTCTGGGAGGGTTAGCTGGAGTGAGAAGGCGGAGGAGGCTTTCGTCGCGTTGAAGTCGGCCCTGTGTGGGTCCCCGGTTTTGGTGACACCCGACTTCAACAAGGAGTTTGTCGTACAGACCGACGCCTCGGAGGTAGGCCTCGGTGCGGTACTGTCTCAGGAGGTCAACGGGGAAGAACATCCCGTTGTCTTCCTGAGCCGTAGCTCAATCCCGCCGAGTCCAGATATAGTATAGTGGAGAGGGAGTGCCTGGCTATCAAGTGGGCACTCGAATCTCTCCGCTACTACTTGTTAGGGAGGAGGTTCCGTCTGGTGACCGACCATTCCCCCTCAAATGGATGAGTCAGGCCAAGGAGAGGAATGCTCGGGTCACCAGGTGGTTCCTATCTCTTCAGAATTTCAAATTCTTCGTGGAACACAGGGCAGGCCGCTTGCAGGGCAACGCAGATGCCCTGTCCGCGTCCACTGCCTCACGTGTGTTCACCCCCTCAGGGTTGAACAAAGGGGGGTGTGTAAGAGGGTGCAAGGTGTTGTTTTTGATAGCAGGTGCGTGTCACCGAGGTTGCTGGCCTCGGTGAGGTAAGAGCCGGGGTTTTTGGTCTGCAGCAGCTAGTGCTGCTCTGTTAAATAGCATGGCTGCAAAGCCGATCCGGGCCGGCTCTTACTGGGAGCAGCTAAAGAGTAGGGTGGGTGGCTGCTCCCCACGGTCCAGTCCATGTTTTGGGGCTGGGTATAAAACGCAGCCAGCAGCTGTGTCTGGGTGTGTGTGATTATCCTGGAGCCTGCAAACAGGGCTGAGGAATTCTCTGTCCTGGAGGAAGGAGCTCAGCAAGGTGGTGTTGCCCTGCGACCTGAAGGTGGAATCGCCTGCGGCTGAGCCGACTGCTAGGTGTGAACCCGCACCTAAACCACCCAAGGTGACTGGACCGTGTGTTGGCCTGTTTTTGGTTTTTCCACATGATTTCTGTTGTGTATGAACTGTCACCAAGAGACTGTTTTCATTTCTGGTGTGCAAGTGTGAATAAAACACTTTTTGATGCACAATCTGGACTCCTTGTTTTGCCTCTAAACTGCACCCGCACCGCTGTCTACCAGAGCGACTCCCCACACAAGAAATAGGATTTGGGATTTGCAATGGGACATAAGCTGCCAATAAGGGCTATATGGCTGCATCCTGGGCTTTTTATGGCTGGTACATTATGACTACTGTATGGGGCAGTGTACCAGAGATCAGCAGATAAAATAATTATTTAGCAGAAACAATGTATTACTAGTCAGTCCTGTGGGACAGCTTCAGACACTATACAATTATACAAATGTAAGATGTAGGAAAAGCATCCAAAACATCCAAATCCTCAGTAACTATCTATAATTCTTTATGGGGAGAAAAAAATGAATATAACCCCCCCCCCTCCCAACCAAAATCCCCCCCCTCCCCTCCTAACCAAAATCCCCCCCCTCCCCTTCTCCCTTATTGTCCCATTGTCTCGGGAGCCACGGAGCAAAATCAATTCCCTCAACAAAAAAAAAAAAGAGAAACAATAAACAGTGCCCTAAATTATATATCCCCAAATTGCCCTGGATTGCAAATCTCCCATAATTCTTAACCTTCCTAATTAGGTTTTTCCATTCTTCAAAATCCGGTTATATACTTGAGCCCCGTTTTCTTATTATAATTACTAAGGCTAATAAGAGAGTTTTAAGCCAGAAGATATCTTCCTTCCCAGACATTTCTGTGGAAAGAAAAAAGAGACCTAATATGGCCAATGGGGCATCAAAAGGGGGTTTAATAGAGGTCCTGCGAAGTAACTCCTCATAAACTCTACCCCAGAAGGGCTGGATCAATGGGCATGATCAAATCATATGAACAAAATCAACTTGTTCCTTTTACACTTCCAGCACCTATAATCCAAGTTTTATATATTCGAGACAGCATTGCGGGAGTATAATACAGGCGATGGAGAATGTTAAACTGGATTAGCCTATGATTGCTAGATAGGGAAGTCTTTTTTATATTCTTATATATAATCTTCCAATTTAGTGAATTATTTATCCTAATATCTTGACCCCATTTTGACTCACTTTTAAACTTTATTACATTACTTAAATCTTTTTACATTTTTCTTTTATAAATCTGTGCTATAGAAACATTCATGAAAAATCCATGAAATCATGTGCTTTCAAAATAAAATAACTTTTATTCTGAGTGGACAAAAACACATGTCTTAACTGAGCATATCTTCAATTAACTAGTGGCCCACATATATTTTCACCGCACAAATCCTCAATCCTTCTTATGTTCCCGGAGAAAACAATTTGTGAGATTCTTGTGATACCCAAATTTTCCCAATACCTATAATCTTCAATAAACAAAAATTCCCTAAGAATAATATTCTGCCAAAGGGGAGAAAAAAATAAAGTGTGTGTAATCCCTAATATCAATTTCACTTTTTTTCCAAACCATATGAATTGCTCTGCTAATGGGACATTTTTTCCCTCGTATTCCCATGTAACCTGATTCCAAAATACTAAATATGTGAATATTACTATTGGTGAATGAAGTTAATGCTGGTCCCAGAAGATTTAGAGTGAACCCACATTGATTCAACTTAATCAAGCATCATGAAAAGATATGTAGTGAAATTAAAGAATTTTGGCTTATAAATCTTAGTTCCATGCATGTACACTACGTTTGGGACACCCTAAAAACACCCATAAAAAAATTTAAATCCTCCTTTGTTGAAAAGGAGAAGCAACTTGAACAGAGGGTCATAGCTCTACAGACTGACACAAATTTAGAAGTACAACTATGTCAAAACAATTGAGGAATATAAATTTTACCTCCAAGACAAATCACAACAGAGGGCTTTCTTCGCAGGTCAGAAACAATATTGTGAAGCGGGTAAGCCAGGTCGATATCTCGCCATGATAATTCAAAATCAAAGGGTCCCCAATAAAATTAAACGTATTAAACTAAGAAATGGTAACCTCCCCTCGGATAGAGAGGATATTAAGTAGGAATTGACAGATTATTTCTCTGCATTATATAAATCTGAGATGGATAGGGAGGAACGAGACCTTCAGATATTCTTTAAAAATACCACCCTTACAGCTCTTTCAGACGGGGACAGGGCCTTGCTGAATCTTCCTATTCAAGTAAATGAATTAAAAGATGCTCTGAGCTCTATTAGTGGCAATTCTGCCCCGGGCTCGGATGGTCTTCCCTTTGAGTTTTATCGGAGACATGGTGAGGTCCTGCTCCCCTGTCTATTGCAGGTTTTAAATGAATCCTGGGAAGAGGGTAGACTTCCTTCTTCCCTGTCTGAGGCAATTATAACAGCTCCAGACAACATACTGTGTAACTGTTAACTTGTATACCCTGATGGGAGTCCAAGAGCAAGAGCTAGAGTCCATTCATTACAAAACACAAGCTCAGGAGTCCTCGCATTCATGAGCTCCTGGCTACCCCTGCCCGTGCCGCTGATTGACAGCTTTTTTCCTATAGTAATCAGCAGTGGGATGGACAGTGGTGGTGGGGGTCCTGAGCTCTTGAATAGGGGGATTCCTGAGCTTGTGATCTGTGCACTGATTAATACTGATCTTAGCAAAAGAACTGTGATCCGGCAATTTGCTCTGTTCAGCTGTCACTAGTTTATGTTGCCCTTCAGCATTAGACTGCAGAGAACAAACCCACATATATTTCCTGATGCATATCCCTCCTCCTGAAATAAAGACACAGGCACCAGTTATCCTTAGACGGAGGTCGTCACAGCTTTAATTTTTTTCCAAACTGATAAACACCATGAGATGCTCTGATGCTAACATCAGGGGTGCTGCCTGGGTGAAATTATGGGTATGTCTGGATTCAGCTCTGAACCCGGACAACCCCTTTAACATAAAGATATATCTCCAAATGCCCAAAGTGGTATGCCATCCATCAAACTCCTGGTAGTTAAGTCACCCTGAGCTCCATCCATTATCTCCAAACATCTGAGTGCCATGGAAGAGCCAGTTAACTCCTAAACTGTGCTCCAACCCACATTCAACAAGAACAATGATTGCTCTACCCCGTCCTGCAATCCTGAAAAGAAAATATCAAGGCCAATATTGTTTAGGTTTGCGCCATCAGCAGGGGAGCACCTAGTCTTTCTGCTGTCTGAGGCAAAAACTAAAATGGTGCCCCCTCCCACAATGCCAATTTGTTAACCTAACCCCTTTGCCACAATTAAAGCACTTATTGCCCATGGCCTGTCTGCTGCCCCCCTCTTGCCCCTACCTTGTTCTGCCTGAGGCGATTGCATCACCTGGCCTCATAGATGGTGCACCCCTGGCCATCAGGCCTCATCAATCCCCTATTATCCCACGATGACGCACCACAACCCCAGCCTGAGAATGCACAAAACAGGAAATCCTACTGCTCACCATCCTATGGGCTTTTTCCTCTGCATCGCAATCCCAGGTGGCCTGCTACACCACACAGGGCTCTATCTCTGGCTAAGCTAAGACCTACTCCGGGAAAACGTAGGGTATGCGGTCTGAAGCCACCCTAATCAGCTCCGTCATCTTCAAAAAACAAAGATCGTTACCCCCCGCATGTATTAGCAGAATCAATCTCTACCACCACAGGCAAGACTTGAGTCCACCGCAGGACACTGAGCCACCCAAAATATGTGAGTGGCCCAAGAAACAGACCACGGGTAAACAGGAATCTACAACAGAAAATAGTTAATGCACAAAGTACGGATGAACGTAACCTTGGAAACACCCGGAAAGCCAATGCACAATGCTCTGAAAGACCCGTCCTAGACAACTTGGTTGCAGCACCGATATGGAAAAAATGTGAACGATACGACGTCGAAAAACACATGGAAACGTGTCAACGATGAACCATCATGCAACAAAAATTGATCACCCTGACCACACAACGACATAAACAAAGATAGCCACTTTAGAGGGCAAGCGGGCCTTCCATACACCTGCAACGTGACCCACGTAGCCCTACCAAAACAATCGGTCTTAGACCAATGTATAGAAATCTAACCACCCTACTAGAAACAATAACATTGTCAACTAATAAACCACCTGGGTGAAAAAGAGAAGAAGGAATAAGGTCACCTACCCCCAAAGCCCCAAAAAAGTCAAACAAAAACTAGCCAAAATAAGCTAGCTACATAACAAGACAAACTTCCAACAAAGAATGCGAAACAGAGCACCTACACTTGGTCTGCAATGCCTGACGAATAGCAGACCCCAAAACACACCATCCATTTGAGGAAGGTACTAAACGTCTCAAAGAGATGACAAGCAATTGAACAACCCATCAGTAGTATCAGTAGAACTCATAGTAGAACTGGCCGTCAACCTGACAACCCAACAGGTGATAGTAGTCTAGATGAACGGGGAGCAAGTGAAAACCCGGGTTGACTTCAACACACCTGAGCCAGCCTCTCTAACCAATCCCACCGCTCTATCAAAAGATATGAACGACCCCAAAATGTCCTCCTTCGTAATACCGCCATTTATCAATGAGCCTTCTTCTTTGGCACCACCCTTAAGGGGAAACCCGCAGGTTTTAGAAAAATAAGGAGAAAAAGGGGGCCATCATCCTACCACAGCTTACTTCTTTATCAATTTTGTCCCTCAACACATCTGAATGGTCATGCGCGGATTTCAGATTAGACGATGAACATGGGGAACCTGAATAAATGAAAGGTATAAAGAAACCAAACGTAAAACCCACATGCAACTTATCCGCCGCTTCCTTATTGGGATATAGCTCTAGCAACGGTTCCATCTCTACCACGTTCACCGGCGTCTTTCCTGTCAGTAGCACCTACCAGGTGAAAGTGTTTATATTTGCACAACCCAAAAAACAACAGTGGCCCTCATTGAAGAGCCAGCAAGCTCCTGGACTATGGATGGTGACTGCTCCTTGGGCAGGGTGCGGAACAGCAGTGGCCCAGGGTGGAGAGGGGGAAAGGCAGCCACACATGTGTAGCTTTGACATCACGGTTAAGAGCCAAACAGCAATAAAATTCTTAATCATTATGTCACCAGGCTCTACCCCTGTGTGATTTATACACAGTTTAGATTGTGTACAAATAAATGAACTCTGCACAACGCTCAGAATGCCGCTGCCCCATAACACAATCAAAACTGCGAAAGCCTGCAGCCAATTCTAAATAGTTTTTGCAACCCACCATTTCTGCTTGCTAAACTTTTCCACATAAAAGACTTTCCTTATCCACCGCGTGCTGGTCCACTGACACCAAGGACCAAATGTTGACATAGTGGTTATTCCAAATTTTTGATTTAGTGTCCACATCTAAATGAGATCTCAGTGGGCTGACCTCGAAAAAAAACCCCTCTTTATAAATCCCCACCTTAGGCGCCACTCCATCGGGATCAACAGTGTTTCCCTGCTGTCCCGAGATTACTCCCGATTCCGACCTAACAGGGCCTTAAGGGCCTGCACCAGCCACTAAGGACCCAGCGAAGTCAAACTCACCGGCTCCAAAAGAAGTAGGGAAAACAGGCGAAATCACAGGCTCTACCTCAGGAACCGCGCAGGCCATAACCTCACGACTGACGAGTCAACATATCACGCTCCTGCCTCACTCTCGAGAGACGCCATCAGGATCTCAGAACTTGCAGAACTTGAGGTGCTTGCCTCGGATTAAACACCAGCTGGAGAAGCGGACAGCCCAGACTGTCCACTTTACCAAGAGCACATGGAGCGGTGACAGGAACCACGCTGCCAACACCTGGACTCCAAACACCCACCTGTCGCCCACCTCTCTCTGCCCCTGGAAGACTTGAACCAGGACTGCCTGCAGTCCGGGTGAGGTGCATGCTTAGCAGAAACCAAGGGAGCAATAATATGGGGAGCCAGTACACCACCCTCCTCAATAGGTGCCGGCCCTTGCCAAGATACTGGCAATAAAGGAATCAAAATATTGCTTCTCTATGCTCCTCCACGGCTGCTACAGCCAACTGTGAAAGATGGGCCACCGAATGCATAGGGACAGAGGCAATGGAAAGGGACACTACCTTTTCAGCAGCTGAGGAACTACTGACATGGTTCCCCATGCTCACAGGAGCGAGAACTGACAGGCCAGCTATAGGATCCTGAACAGCAGGTGCCTGCGAAGAATGCGCTACAAGAGGGGGCCAAAGGCAGCAAGGCAGCAGCAAGAGAAGCAACAACACTACTCCCACGTCGCTTCCCCCTCTTCGGGGTGCCAGCGCCAGAGGGGACTCAGGTAAACAGGAGGGCGGGGTCACCGGGCAGACTACCGACCATCCACAGGGTCACAGGTAAGCTTTACCCCTAATGCTAAACCAGTCAGCTCCCTGATTTCCACCATCAAGCAGGACAGGAAAGCTGAACTGGTCTGCAGACGCGACCGCAAGGCCTCAATCAGCTGTCTTTCGTCAGCCATTCCCAGAGGACCAAGATGTTTCTCAGTGACACTGGAAAGAAGCAGATTCCTTCCAAAGATGGGCTTATAAGCCTACTGTAGGCAGGGCTATCCCCAAGTATGTGGGGAAAGAGCATACAGGATAACACCCTCATCTAATACCCCATCTAATACCCCATATGAGCGATGAGGGTAGGGAGTGGAAAAGAGGGAAGATGAAGGGCAGGAAAGCATCCCTGGCATTGCTGAAATCTATTTTCACCCCCCTTCCCCCCTTGACCTTTATGGTATGGTGTTCTGCATGAATTGCATTAGAACATTATTAGATGATCTACATGTGATTGTATAAACTATAGCTGAAGTCATTTTCTATTACGAAAAATTAGCCTTGGCTGAATGCAGGGTCGTCAAATATTGTTTCCTTTTTTTCCACAAAGGGAATTTTGCCCTTTAACATTGCTGTTGGCAAAGCACTTTCTGTAAGCAATTGGTCTACAATATGCAGTAATGAGTTCCCACATTTCAGTGAAGTAGCAATTACCAACTGCTTTTTGCAATGGGAGGACATCCAGAACAGAGCTTTCAAATAAGTCACCTGCTGCCTGAGGAATAGAGAATTATTGAATGCGTTATTTATGTAGGTAGGCAGACAGGAAAATGTTTTCTCAGCTTCATAGTTAAACAGCTTTGGCAATACTTGTCTCCCCCAGTCTAAATACAGGGCTGTCTACTGCAATGAACCAATACATCATTACCTCTTGGAAACTGAATATATGCCACAGGTAGGAGATGGCAACTATGGAGAATGTGAGGAGGAACATTTATTAAGGAAGCGTATAGTATATACTTATTTATTAGGAATTCATGGGTGGTTCGTAACAGTTAAACCAGCGCAAACCCTTATACGGTACCATCCACTTAGGAGGAAACACAATAAGTGCTAATATCATCATTAGTGTATCTCATTGAATGAAGCTGCATTTGTAACACTGACAAATTAGAATTTTCTTCCAATTTTTTATACAACCACTGTTTGCTGCAAAGTACGTAGCATGAAGGTGTTACAGTCCCTCAAGGCAACTACGGTCATCAGGTTGTTTATAGGTTTTGGAGGTGCACTTACTTTTCAAGACGTGTAATCCCTGTATTTTTAGGTTGTTACTTACTCTTTTTTTTTTATTTCCAGTTCAAGACCGCATATTTGGTTGTTGCAGTTCTGGTGATTTTATGAAGATACGTGAATGTAACTTTAGGCCTAAGTGGTATGTATGAAATCTGCCCGTTCTGAATATTTATTTTTGGTTGGTGTGGTGCATATAACCTTCTGCTTGGGTTACACTTTTATTCACTAATATCAAATTACATTTTAACAAAAATTGCATAAAAGCATCTGTATACAGTATAAGCATTTATGTCATGTCATTTCAAGGAATCTTCAGTGAGCGTCTGAGGAGCCAGTACAGAAGATGGGAGTGGTAGTGGCCCTGGTGAGATGTTGTGTCATTGTACTCCCTCAGGATGTTGCTCCCTGGGGTTTGGGTACAGTGAAAAGTTGATGTGAAGCAATCAGGCAGACGTAGAAGAACAAACGTTTTTCTTTACTGAGTGTAAAGGATGAATTACAGTACATCCAACTGTCGTCTGTACAAGGTACAATGTCTCTATCTTCAGATGATATGCTATGGTGGCAGGCAAGATGGCAGACAATAGCACTCTAGTATAGCCCTTTTTGCTCTCCTGATTCCCCTTTGCTAACAGAAATAAACTGGCACTTGTGGCTATAGGTGTCTGTCCTGAACTGTGGTGATGGGTGTCTTAACTTGTTATCCCGTCCGCTGCAGCAGTGTTTGTATAATTGTAGTACTGATCACTCTGCTGACTTTGCATGCTATAGCTTGCAGATCTTCTAGTACCCTTGGATCCTGCAGTCTCCCTGAAGTAGTGGTCCTCACAGATGAGCTGTAACTTCAGTCCCATGACCGTTGAAGCAGATGGATGGATTATTCCAGGCTTGCTCAGCTAACTCTCCCTAGAACTCTCTAGAACTTCCCCTTCTGGCAGGAAGCAGGACCAGCCCACTCCTACCAAGAGGGGAGGAGTGGAATGGTACGTTCCATTCCTGATAAAAACCATACAGTACCTCATCATTCTGAAGCTTACATCAGATACACAGAACAATATGACATTACAATATATAAAAAACAATTGCAGCTACCCTATCTGGGGTATTATTGCAAATCATTTAAGCATTTCTTTAAAGGGAGTCTGTCACCACATTTTCACGTTTTAAACAGTTCACATAGCGCTGTAGCCTAACCATAGATGATTGAAATGGTACCTTTCTTTGTTTCTGTTGAGCTTCAAAACAGGCAAAAACGCACTTTAATTCATATGTAAATGAGGGCTCGCAAGTGCCCAGGGAGGGGTTTACTTCGTTGGAGCCCAGGTTGCTCGGCCTCTTGGGCTCATATCCCCGCCCCATCCTCTGCCTCAGCCCGCCCTTCTGTTCCCTGTTGTTCGTCTTCTTTCTATTACGATACAGTGATCTCGCGATGCCTGCGCTCTCCCTCACTGGGCCAGGGCATGCGCAGTAGCGACAGTGAAGCCGTGCCCACAATGGTCATCGCAGTGCGCATGCCCCGGCCCAGCGAGGGAGAGCGCAGGCATCGCGAGATCACTGTATCGTAATAGAAAGAAGACGAACACCAGGGAACAGAAGGGCGGGCTGAGGCAGAGGATGGGGCGGGGATATGAGCCCAAGAGGCCGAGCAGCCTGGGCTCCAACGAAGTAAACCCCTCCCTGGGCACTTGCGAGCCCTCATTTACATATGAATTAAAGTGCGTTTTTGCCTGTTTTGAAGCTCAACAGAAACAAAGAAAGGTACCATTTCAATCATCTATGGTTAGGCTACAGCGCTATGTGAACTGTTTAAAATGTGAAAATGTGGTGACAGACTCCCTTTAAGTCATTTGTTTCACACCTCTTACATGCGGCACCAGCCAGCTAGGAAAATGTAGTATTCAGGGGATACCATTTGAGTTTGCTATGGCTTTATGACATCAATATCTATCAGGTATGGTAAAAATCTGAAACTGGCAAAATAACATCTCATGTGTGCACTGTATACCACATTCGTCCTTGCCTTACAGGTTCTAAGCAGATACTGATAGTTCACCATCCTTACATCACCTTCATAATAAGGAAACACATAAATGTAAAAACAAAATTATGTCCTTAAACTCTAAACTGCATTTGATTACCCTTCAGCTTCACAGCCAACAAACAATATGTTCAAGCAGTAAAAGTACTTTTTATTCTACTCTTTCTTTTGAGTATATAATAGATCACAGTCAGAGTACAGCGTGCATATGTGCAACACAGGGAGTTCATCCACCAGCTCGTCACACAATGCCAGAAGGCTATAAGAACAGTAATGTGTAGGATGTGCGGGGGAGAAAATGCATGTTAACTAGAGAGGAGAGAAGTGCACAACGCACACTAGAAAATAGGAAAGAGAGAAAAACACATTTATTGCAATCTCTTAATACAGAAACATGAAGGGTGTAACATGTATAAACACATCTGTAACATGTTGCTTTACAACATATGCCAACTGCCCCCAAAACATTGATCACAATTCACATGTACTGTGAGGGATTCAGTAGGAGGGCCGCTAGACTATGTCTAGCTGTTTTTTTTTGCTTGGCATTTTACAGTACTTTTGTCTAGTTCATTTTTATAGACAATTGTCCCAAATTTATTATGGCAGGACCACAACATCAGGTTTCTACATGCAGTTTTGGAAGCCAAAACCAGCAGTGAATTAAAAAAAGAGGAAAAGTTGTATCTGTCCTGTATGCTTTCTCTCCTTTTACGAACAACTTTTGATATTGGTTACCAAAACTGCATGCGGAAACCTGAGTGTGCGGCCATACCCTTACTGTAATTGTGCCTAGTCAATAATGTAAAATGCGCCAAAACCATTGGGTGAACTTTTGGTGCATCTAGGAATAGACCTAATTTTTAATCAGAGGCAACAAAAACAAAAAGCCACTGTGCCTAGTGTGCCAAAAGGGTGGCGTTTAGCAGGAAAGTGCCATCACTTACAGTGAAAGGGGTGTGACCTAAGCTACAGCAATTTGCAGCAAAATTGTGCCAAAATTTTGTCACAATATGAGCCAACCAATATGTAATGTAACTTTAGACTAAAGTGTCTAGCCAGTGTCTAGCTATGTCTACATGTTCTAAATTTCACACAGGATTACTAAAGCTGTCCCAGTGTGCCTAAAAATACAAGACTGTTTCTCGTTGGAGAAATAAACCCTGGCTCTTCATGTAGGCTAATGTCTAAAATGATTCTATATGAGAAATACATACTACTTTGGAGTGTTCATATGAGACACATCATGCGCCAGAAGTCTACATCTTCATCTTAATATCCTGCTGCTACACCTATCCACTGGTTGTTCATCCACCACGTAATACAATTCGTTTTTCAATCTCACCCACAAAGCTCTCCACAGGCCTGCAACTCCATACATATCCTCCTTCATTACTCTTTACCACCCTACCCATGCTATTTCTTCTGCCAATAAGCTAAGATTAACATTCTCCATAAGGTCATGAATAAGAACGTTTTTGTTCGAAACGCGTAGACCCTAGTGGAACACTAGGTTTAGGTTTGATGCTGTATGGATTTTTAACACTGAATAAAGGAACACACAACTCAGAAAATACTTTGGTGCTGGATTCATCTTTATTGTTTCAAGTTACGTGGTCTTATCCAAAGTTTCCGTGCACAAAAGAAGTGCAATGTCTGGATAGAGATAGCAGGTGAGCTGGAAACCATCCACATTCTTTAATATTCTCCATAATCAGAACCTCTGACTTCCATCTTTAAAGACTTTTCTCTAGCTGCACCAGTTCTCTGGAAAATCAGTTTAGTTTTTAACTTCCTTAGTTGTAAACATGCCTTAAAAACATATCTATTTAGGCAAGTTTATCATATTCCCTAATCTGACTCTTCCACATTTATATACCCCCCCCCCCCATTCTTTAGATCCAAATAACATCATCCATCAGTAACCTGCACACTTATTGCACAGATTTATCTGCACTGTTTTATTTAGTATAGAGATGGCAAAAACCCCTAAAGAAGACATGCAAGTTTTACCTTTGTGTCACCCCCTATTTCCTTATAGACTGTAAGTTCTTGTGAGGCGGGCCCTAACTCCTATTGTCTGAATGTTTGTTTGTAATTGTGTGATGTCTAATTTGGTTTGCACATGTACCCTCTGAATGTAAAGTGCTGCGGAATATATTGGTGCTATATGAATACGCTTGCATGTTTGTTGAAGGAATGTTAGGTTGGAAGCACAGACCAGTGATATAAGCAGAAAATTGGATTAAAAATGCTTTACAATATTAATTGGTAAAGAATACTAAATTTTTTATGTGTATGTGTATATATATATATATATATATATATATATTTAACATGGACGCAGCCGGTTGTATTATCCTGTATTATCCATGATGGATCCAGCAAAAATGCAGATGGGAAAGTAGCCCTATTCACACATTAGCGTGAGCCAAAACCAGGTACGGGTCACAAACACATACAGGTGCCAATCTTTCCATTATATCTTATCTCTATGTAGGCTCCGCTGCTGGTT